>CM052799.1:73896993-74139520 GCA_028533885.1 Nasua narica
GGCACCCCATTTTTATGGCATTTTAAATTAAACTTTCTACCTTTTGTGCCGGTATCCAGAATGAATCCAATAATGTCGTTAAATCTTCTTCTTAATTCTAATAATTGATTTGTAGGTTATTTTGCTTTTTTTGTATTTATAAAATAGTCTCATCAGCAAATAACAAAATTTTTTGTTTCTTTTGGAAATCATGTATTTTTATACCTGTATATTTTCTTATAAACTGTCTAGAATTTCAAGTACAATGTTAATCAGAAGTCCTAAGTCTCGTTTGACTCTGATTTTAAAATAAATACTTTTAGTATTTAACTGTGAAGTATGATGCTTTCCCTAGGTTTTCTTTTTGGCAGATTCTATGTTAGAGTTGTATCCAGATTAGATTCATTGCAATTTGTTTTCAGAAAGTCCAAAACAAGACTAGTTTACCAACATGGGAATTTATTCTATTATTTAAAATAGTGCAGAAATAAGCAGTCCAAAGATGGATACAGCAGCTACATAAAATCATGAAAAATGCAGCTCTTTAGTCTTTTCCTCCACTATGTCTCACAGGAATTATCCTTTTAAGGTCGTATCATGGCCCCAAATAGTTGCTGGGTCTCCAGTCATCACAGCAACCATTCTAGGAACAAGAAGGAAGAAATTCGTTAAAAAAAAATTAAAAAAAAAAAAAAAAGGAAAGAGAAACAGAATCCATTCCTGTTAAGCAGACTTCTAAGAGGCCTCACATAACACTTGTCCTTATATTTCATAGACAACCAACCAGTTACAAGTGAAGTTAAATAATGTCATTTTATTATTATAGTCATTGCTATTCTCTTCCAAATTGTGAGACTATTTACCAAAGAAAGGAGATAATGGATAGTAAGAGGGAAATCACAGTCTCTGTTTTTATGAGGTTAAAGAAGACTCAAGGTATTCTTTGTTTGATAACATTTTTTTTAAATCATAAATGTACATTGACTTATACTGAGTGCTTTTATGCATCTATTCAGATGAACACATTTTTTCCCCTTTCACCTGCTAATGTTGGGGATTACATTAATTGATTTTCTAATATAAATGGACTTTGCACACCCAGGATAAACTCAACTTGGTTGTGACATATTTTTGCTGTACACTATTGGAATTGACTTGCTAATATTTCGTTTAGGATTTTTTCATACATATTAATGAATGAGATCAATTTGCAAGTTTCCTTTTTCATTGTGTCCTTACTGATTTGGGTATCAAGGTTATACTATCTCCTAAAATTAATTAAAGGGAGTTATCTATTGTATAAGACTAAAGTTATCTCTACTTTGAGGTACAGGTAGAATTTTCTAGTAAAACCAGTTTTTGTCTTGGGATTTCCCTCATAAGAAGATTTTTAACACTGAAGAGCATTAATTTTTTGAAATTATTAATTTTTCTATTTGTTTCTGAATGCTTTATATTTAAAATAAGGACTCACCTCAATTCATTTTGGTTTTCTAGTATGTTGTAAGCCGTTTGCTTACAAGGATCATGAAATACAAAGTACATCTCAAAACTCATATGTTAAGGTTATAGTAGTTGGTCACTTATTCCTAGAGGAAAAGTTTTAAAACTTTTCAGTAGAATCTGCTCCTACTTGGGCCCAGGATAAAGGAGAATAGGACTTGAAAGTTTACATACGATAAGATCGACCCTAACCTGCAGATGGAACTTGAGATAAGCCCCTGCCTAAGCCCCATCTCTAGAGTGTCTGGATTAAATCGTTCAATGCCTGCAGACCACTCCTCTCCTTTGAAACCTAGCTCTGTGACTCACTTCTGTCCTGGTCTCTAAGTACACTCTTTGGAATTAAGCATTGAGGGCTCATCCACTTTGTAGATGATGCTTTCCCTTCCTTGCATATTTTCTAACCATTAACTTTCCATCCCAACTACTTGGACAACCTCTGTTCTTCTCTACTTTTTCTTTTGCTGCTCATGCATCTTTTCCACTGGGAGGTCTTCCAGGACATAAAGAGAGTTAGACTCTCTGTCATTCGTGTTATCACCATCCCTTCTACTTATCCCTATTGCTTCACCTGTTACACTTAGTATTTTCAAAACTTTTTATTGACATATATCAGAAATGCATATATCATTAGTACACAGATTTATAAATTTTCACAGACTGTACATACACTGTGTTTTATATTTTTGTATCTCGGTCTCCCCTATCAGACTCTGAGCTAATCAGTAGCTCTCTATAATAGTAGCTCACCATAAGTAGCTCTCACTAGGACCTATCATAGTAGCCGGAATAAACACTTAGTAACAAAACAAATGACAATTTTCTTTTTCCTTTTTGTCTGTCAGTTACGATTATCCAGAAATTTATTAATCCCTTTTAGCACTGTGAATTTGCTACTGTTACCGCCATTTGCTAATGAGAAAATAGTTAATGTTTCTTGCTTAAGGTAAGTTAAGTTGGAGATTGAATTACTGGCTCCAACACTTCATCCCTTTCAGTAATCACGCCTGCTGATACATGTTTTTGCAGTTTTTCCTATCACCGTGGGAAGAGTCTTCTTCCCTACTCTTTGACCGTGGGTTTGGCCAGTTGGAGATTGGCAGATGGGATGGTAAACAGAAACTTGAAATATGCTTCTGTACTTGGTCAAACACTTTTGTGTCTGTCATTGCCATGAAAAGCTCTTTGAGCTGAAGGCAGACACCTACCTGACTGAGCCAGCCAGGCACCCCTCAATACAAAATTTTTAAAAAATATGTTTAAAAGTGTATTTATTCTCCATTGGATACTTAATGTGGTCACTCATCCTCTCCATGGGAGTGACTTCTTATAATATCAATCCATTAAATGGAGGTCTAGTTTCTTGGCTAGTGATTACTAGATTAAATATGTCTGCTGTGTCCAGTACTTTGTAATTTGCCTTGACGGCCACCCTTCTTGGAAGCCAGCCCTCTACTACACTAAATATCACTGTTGAAGCTCTTTCTTGGTCTAATTACTCCTTTCTCCTCTTGAGTCCATTGCTGAGGACCCACTGTGCCTTAAGAGGTATTTAACCTGCACAGGTTGACAGCTATGGCAGCTCTTAATAGAATTAATCAGTGGGACTCCCACGTAGTTCACTGTAGCGCCAAGGAGTGGGTTTTAGAGGTCTCTGACTGGCTCGGTCAATATACCATGTGACTCTTGATCTCAGGGTCGAGAGTTCAAGCCCCACGTTAGCTATGGAGATTATTTAAAAAATAAAATATATATTTTTTAAAAATTAAAGAAAAAGGATTTAATCATCAAGAGTGGTCACAGGATCACAGGGTTCTCATGGCTGGTTTTACTCTATTCCAAGCCACTTGACTGGTCTTGTGGAAAGGAAATTACTATTTCCACAGCTTGATGTCCACATTTGCACACTTCTCTCATGCTTCAGTAACTGATTCCACAATAAATACATAATCTTTTTAGTAGCCCAGAAATAGAAGAATGAAGGCTTAATGCTCAGTTTTATAATTCTTACTCTATAATCATTTCTGCCATCGATGACACACATGTCTTCTTGTTTTTAATGTTAGGTATTGAGTGTTGAATTCATCATACTCCCTCTGCTAGTGGTTTTCAAATGTGAGTGACATCAGAATAACATGGAAGAACTATTAAACTACTGATGCCTTATCCACCCCTCGCAAGAGTTACTGACTTAATAGTTCTGGGGTGGGCCTTAAGACTTTGCATTTCTAACAAGTTCCAAGTGATGTTGGCACTACCAGTCCAAGCACCATACTTAGAGAATCTTGCCTGAATTTATGATGTACTAAAATCATTATAAAAATCTATCTTATATCTCTCTACTGTGCTTTATTTCCCCGTTACTTACCCCCATCTCCTTCACATAGGCAGTTGTCTTAGGTCAGGTTGAAACTGACCCTGAGAAGGGGAGTTGCAGGAAGGCTTTTGATTAGAGCTTACAGGAGATACCCTAGTTAGGAGTTAGGAAAATGCAAGACTGGGCAGAAAGACAAGCTGACCCATAAAAGTTTCTACTGAAGCCTCAACCAATGCTATGAGGGTGTTCTAGAGTGAGACAGCTGTTCAGAATCATTCTCAGTTGAGACAAGAAATTGGCCTTTTAGTCCCACATCAATCAATCACTGGCTGCTGGTAATCAGTGGGAGGAGGTATTATTACCTTGGGTGAAGTAGTTCTCTGACCAAGGTAGTACCCAGGAGAGATTGCTGTCACCAGCAGAAATTCTCAGCATCTAGAGAATGGAAGCTTTTACTCCAAAGAGAGTTCTGTATATGCTGACCTCCATAGTTACTTACGATGTATAGTGTTCAGTGAGAAAAACAGGTTTCAGAAACATGTATATAGTATCATCCCATTTTCAGAAAACAAACATCTCTATTATTTTTATAAATTCTTGTGTTTGAGTTTGGAAAAGAATGTAGGAAGACAAATACTGGGCTCCTTTATACACATTACTTCAAGAGGATGAAGTGTGAAAGGGAAGGGATTTAATGAGATTATTAACTATTTTCTTTATATTTGTGTTGTCTTAATGATTATGACAACATGTCAGTTATATACTGTTATATTTAATTAGAAAATAGATACAGTGTTGCTTATTCATGTTACAAAAGGAATATGCATTCACTTCAGAATTCTTTTACAGTGTAAATCTCTTCAGTGCATATGAGATACAAATCAATGAAAAACAAAAAAAGGTATGTTTACAGATTTTCGAAAGAGTATATGTAGCAAGAGTCCCAGTAGTGAAACTTGAATTTGTCTTTAGGGAGGTTTCCCATCATCTCCCTGCGAACTATACAGGAGTGTCCTAGTTGCTCGGCTGTTCTCCAATACTAGGTAACATCAGCCCTTAATATTTTGGACGTTTTCTGGGGATATCGGGTGATCTTCACTGAGGTTTTATTTTGCATTTCTCTGATGGCTGGAGATGTTGAGCATCTTTACATGTACTTACTGGTCGTTTGACTTCCTTTTCTTTTTTCCTATTTTATTTTTCTGTTGCAAAAAAGCTTCATTGTTTCCATTTGGTCCACAGTTTGGGCGAGGTCTCCAGGGTGATTAAAAAACTGCCTAGGGGCTGCAGGGAGAGACTCAGGCAGAAACTCTGGCATCAGGGAACTGCCAGAGCGCCCCTGAAAGCTGGGCTCAGGGCGCTCCTCGTCGGGCCAGAGGTGAGCATTTCACAGTGACGCCTGCCCGAAGAGGCAAGTCAGGCGGTCGCCATCTTCTTGATGAATTTCCCGTCCTCACCTAGGAAATGGTTCTCCCTAAGGTCACAGAGATAGGGGTCTGCGGGCAGAACCTGGCGCATGCGCCCCCAAAGGGCCCAGTTCAGGTTCTTCTCCAGGACCGGGAGGCTTCCACGGAGTCCTGGCTTTTACCCTCACTCATCTTGGCAAGGCTTCTGCACTCCTGGAAAAGCGCAGTGAGGCGGCAGAGGCGCCGGTTTTGCAAGAGCCCCTCAGCCCCTCGCCCTTCTCCGCGGCCGCTGGCGCTGGCCCAGGTGGGTCGCGGTGCAACTAGAAGCCCAGACAAAAGGTAAGTGTGGGAGGCCCGCAGATCCCGGTTGACCGGGCGACTGGTGGGGCCTCCACTGTGTGCAACCATTCTGAGCAATCTGGGAGCGCATGGTTGGTGGGCAATCAGGAACCGGGCTCAGAGTACGGTGTTGGCTGGTCCTGGAAGCAGAGGGGGGCTGAGATGGTTCGGAAGGTTGCGACTGGGAAAGAGATTGGGGGGTAGTTGGAGGCCGCAAGGAGGGGCGGCCCCGGGTCTGCTCCGTGGAAACACGGTTGAAACAGAGACAGACTGGGGACGCCGGCGCACCGCTAGCCTATCTTCTTTCATTAAGTGTCTCTTCCACTCTTTTTTGCAGTTTTTCAAAACGGGTTTCCCTGTCTTGATTTCTACTATTTCTTTGTATAGTTTCCACTTAAGTCCTTTATCAGCTAGGTGTTGTGAATGTCTTCTCCCGCTTTGTGGTTTGCTTTTTCACTCTATATGATGAACAGAAATTCTGTTGTCGTTTGTTTTTGTTTTAAGTAAACTGTGCCCAACGTGGGGCTCGATTTCACAACCCCAGGATCAGTCGCAATCTCCGCCAACTGCATCAGCTAGGCGCCCCAGTGAACAGAAATTCTTAACTTTCACAAGTCTAATTCGTCAGTTTGTTCTGGTTAAGATTTTTTTAGCATAGAAATCATTGTCTACTCTAAAGTTAGGAAGATAGTCTGCTATATTTTTCTCTGGAAGCTTCCTTGATTTATCTTTCACAGGTAAGTCTCTGCTCTGTGTCAAGTTAATTTTTGCTTATGGTGTCAGGTTAGATGTAACATAGTGTGTCATTTTAAGGATTCAGTGTGTGTGTGTATAAGTGTGGGTGTGTTTAGAACATTACCTGACAGTCACTGCTATCTAAAAGTTAGCTATTATTACCATTATTATTTGCTATTTCTTTCTTTTTTTTTTTAAGATTTTATTTATTTACTTGACAGAGAGAGACTCAGCAAGAAGAGGGAACACAAGCAGGGCAAGTGGGAGAGGGAGAAGCAGGCTTCCTGCTGAGCAGGGAGCCTGGTGCGGGTCTAGGACCCTAGGATTATTTATGTCCTGAGCCCAGGGCAGACTCTTAACGACTGAGCTACCCAAGCACCCCTATTTGCTATTTCTAAATTTATTAATTCTCTAATGAACTTTAAAACTTTATTGTCTTAGCTATAATACTTCTTACATTTTATATTTTTTCATTATTTAATATCTGAGTGCTTGTTTTACTTCACTTGTAACTTCTGCTATAATGTGAAGCACTTTCAGGGACTGTTTTTCTGCCTTTTAATTTGCTTCTTTTGTTTGCTTCCAAACCAGACTTTTTATCTGCCTTTTAAAAGCTTTTCTCCTTTTTTTCTTTTCCTCTCTCCTTCTATTTTTCCTTTTTTCTGCCTTCCTTCCTCTCTGCTCTGGCTTTCCTTCTCTGCCTCCACCTCCTCCTTTTCCTCCTGTCTTTCTTGTTTGCCACACCACGCCTCTCACTTTTGTCATACTTGTGATGATGTGATGTCATACTTGTGATACTTTGGTAATGTTTCCCTAGACTTTTTTTTCCCCCTTTCATTTACTATAATATGAATAGCTTATATTTCCCGACAGAAATAAACGAAATATTTAGTGAGAAATATTATAAAAAATACAAGAAATAGCTTATATTTCCCCACAGAAATATATCTCCCCACACAACGTTGCTTTTTTGGTGTGTGTATTGTGTTAAATGTTTTCTATTTGGGTTCACTCCTCATAGACAGCAATGTTACCTATTTCCTTGGGGAGATTTTATTAGACATTTTGAGAGGTCTTACTTTTCCATGTATTCCAAGAGATCAGCCATATCTGCATCTGTGTCGTCAGTACTGAGTCTTTGACCTTTCCTTAATGTTCACTGATAAGGTGCATCAGCCATTTGCAAGATTTTCTTATATTTTTTTTTAAACTATCATTTGACATTTGCATTTTATCTTTGATTATGTCTTTAAAATGGAGGGGTGCCTGGGTGACTCAGTCAGTTAGGCGTCTGCCCTCTGCTCAGGTCATGATCTCAGGGTCCTGTGATGCAGCCATGGGTCAGGCCTCCTGCTCAACAGAGAGTCTGCTTCTCCCATTTCCTCTGCCTCTCCCTCCAACTTGCATTCGAGAGTGCTGGTGTTCTCTCTCTCTTAAATAAATAAATAAATACATAAAATCTTTACAGTGAGGGGGAGCCTGGGTGGCTCAGTGGGTTAAAGCCTCTGCCTTCTGCTCAGGGCATGATTTCAGGGTCCTGGGATGGAGCCTTATATCAGGCTCTCTGCTCAGTGGGGAGCCTGCTTCCCCTCTCCCTCTGCCTGCCTCTCTGCCTACTTGTGCTCTCTGTCTCTCTCTCTTTGTGTCAAATAAGTAAAATCTAAAAAAAAAAAATCTTTACAGTGGAAAAATAGTCCCATCAAGAAATTAATGTTTGATAATAACATTTGGAAAAAATTTTATAATTTTTAAAGCCCTTTCAAAATTAAAATTTTTTATTGAGGTTGCTTTCTAAATTGCAAAATAGAACTCTTATTATTACAAGTATTACTAATAGCTTAGAAAAAAAACCCCACGTTCTTTATTCCTTAAAAAAATACATGTGGATGCAATTGCCAATTAAAAGAACAAATACAATAAGGTTTTATACATTCAGGTAGTATATAGTAGTGAAAAAAATAAAAGGAACTAAAATTTTATAATTTATAGGCTGGGGTTCAAGTTTACACTTTGTCACTTATTAAATATAAGCTTTTCAACATGAGTTTCTCTGAGTGTCAGATTCTGTATTTGGAAAATGAGGATAAAAATAACTGCCTGAATAAGCTCATGAATTGTTACAAGAATCAAACTGGATAATATGTAAAATTCCTTGTAAACGGAAATTGGTATGCCAATTAAAGTTGTTTTCTCAACACTAAAGTGAGAACTGAGCAACTTCTAAAAAAATTTGACACTTGGGTCTTTAAAAACAGTTGAAATGAACAAAGAGGCCACAGCTTGGGCTAATGTCACTTCCTCTCAGGTTCAGGTGTTCGGTCACCTAGTACAGGAGGTAGAGTTGAAGGTAACACTCAATAGTGATACCCCTCTGCTTTCCCTCTTTTTCCCTACTTTAGTTTTTTAGACAATTAAAAAAGAAAAGGAAGTAAAGGAAGTAACTGCTTTGGTAGATGAGGAAAAAACTATGAGGATGCATTGTGTTCTATAGGAAATCAATTATTGTCACAAAATGAGTCATTATGTAACAAACACCAGCCATCTTAATTGTCTTTTCTTTCAAAGAAGTGATTGAACCCAGACAGACACACTAACTAAACTAAGACCTAGCAGGTGAAACAGAACTGTTTTCTTAAGTATCTCTGAATTCGAGTCCTGTTATTTCATCTGGTGTTCTCTATTACTAGTTCGTCTTTGTTATTGTTGCTGCTGTAAAAGCATTTTACATGGACAAACCAAGGGTATGTGAGAATAGCCAAAGTCCGAGATTACCTGTCTTGGACCGAGACTATTGATTCCTAAGTGTAAGTCAGTGCAATCAAGATGGAAAGTTATTATTATTATCTTTTAAAGATTTATTTACTTATTCGAGGGGAGGAGAGGCAAAGGGAGAGGGAGAGAGAATCCAAGCAGATTCTACACTGCGCGTGGAGCCTGACCTGGGATTCTATCCCAGGACCCTGAGATTACAACCTGAGCTGAAAGCAAGAGTAGATGTTTAACTGACTGCAACCCCCGGGTGCCCTGAAAGATACGGTGTTTTGCCAATGTGGTCCTGGCATAGCATCAATCCTGGCTCAATCTCACCATTCCTATTTTTCTTTTCCTTGTGAATTCGTGCCAGAAAGCTTGGGTCATGAACGAAGAGATAGTGGTTCAGAGCCTAAGCACAGAATTCAGAGGGTCTGCTGGTTCAAATCTCACCTCTTAATAATCTATGTGATCTTAGATAGGTCACTTAATCTCTATTGACCTCTATTTCTTTATCTCCAAAATGGAGATATTTGCAATACTGGTTCTTAGAATTGCTGAGCATGTTACAGAAATTAATTTGTGTAGCTAGATATTAAACCATGTGTGGCACATAGTAAGCACTCATGATTATTAGGCTGTTCTAGAATTTAAATTCAAGTGACTCCCTAAACTCATACTATTTTTGCAATGGAAAATGTTTGGGATTTCAGCTGGCCAACTTCCCTGGCTTCTAATAAGACAGTACGCCCCCACAACAAACAGGAGTATTTATTCTTCCTTTGGCTTCGGTACCTTTTTAAATTAATCCATGTTTAAACCTAAAGCAAAACCAAACACATTTAGTAATAGTGGGTATTTCTTGCTAAAAATAAGGACTTACCTCAGTCTTTGAGTCAAGCTGGAGTTTCCTGTGGAGGCCAGATGCCAAAAGCCTGCTGAGAGAACAGCATGCAATGAAATCGGCAGAAAAGACCAAAATGATCACATCCTGGAAATGCATTGAGTCAAAGCCCATCCACTGTCCTCTCCCCGCAGCCTTGGGCTGTGACCACTTAACTCTCAGAACATTATGGTACAACATGATTGATGACAAACTCTGGATTCAATAGTGAGGGGTTAGAAGAAGGGGGGGGGTGGTAAGCTGGAAGAGTGTCTTCCCCTCTTCTTTTTATTACACATTTGTTTTCATTTTATGGATTTCTCTGGGTCTGCAGTGAGGGGCTTGCACATAGGCAGGTGTGCAGTTGTAGAATGTTCTAGTACAGTGGTTCTCACAGTGTGGTCCCTAGACCAGCAGCATCAGCTTCACCTGGGAATTCGTTTGAAATGCAAATGCTTAACTCCATCCTAGACCTGCTGATCCCGGAACTCTGGTTGTGGCCCTTAGAGATCTGTGTTCTGTTTTTGTTTTTGTCTTGGTTTTTGTTTGTTTATTTTTGTTTTTGTTGTTTAAAGTAAACTCTATGCCCATCCTGGGGCTTGAACTCAGAATCTCAAGATCAAGAGTTATATACTCTACTAACTGAGCCAGCCACACAACCCAGATCTGTGTTTTAAGGAGTCCTCTGGTGATACTAATGCGTGCTCAGTTTGAGAGCCAGGAACATGCAGTTGGAGAGCCTAGTCTCCTGGGCTGACTGTGCAGTTTGTTCCTTGTGTGGCTTTGAAGTAAACTTTATAACCTCTCAGACCCTGAGCCTTCCTTTTGCAAAAGGTAAATGCAGATATTGGGCCCCTGGCCAGAAGATAATATGTAAGAGTACCCCATAAACTATGATGTGATATAGACATGTATCTTTTACTGGAGTCTATTGATATGGACACAGGAGAAGTATGTCAGAAGGGGACTAATCAGAGGCTTTGATGAGGCTGAATGATTTGTTTAAGTAAAAAAAAAAATAAAGATAAAATAACAGTAGAGTTCTCAGAGTTTGGAGCTGCCTTTCATGGGCAGACCGGATTAGACCACTTAGGACAACTGATGGGGTAGTGCCCAGATAGGTGGAAGGCAATTCTAGAATTGTGCCAAGCTGGGGGTTCCACTTGCGGAGGAGTGAACAATGGTAATTCCTCCTCCCTTTGCATTTAATTGTATACCTTTAACCCACGTTAGATTGCCTCTTTCTTTGTGGTGGAATGAGGGTAAGAGGTGGCTTGAGTTATTCCTAAGAATGTGGAGTCACATCCTTAGGAATCAAGAAAAGGAGTCAAGAAAAGTTAGCTTGAGGAAAATACCTTCATAAAATTATAGCTGGCAAAAGGGAAGCCTGGTTGTTTGGACCCCAGGAAAATATATTCTTTCTGAGTTTAAGAGAATACATTAGCATCTTCCTGAATCCAGATTGAAAAGACTCAAGCTCATTCTCAAGTTATTCAAAAAGGAAGCAATTTTCCAGTGACAATAAGGGCTATTAAATGTACCAGTTGAAAAGGAGAATAATGTGTGGCTCACTGAGCCAAATTCCAAATCAGGATTCTTTCTTAGTATCAATCATATTGGTGGTGCTGTCTGTTTCTATACATTTCTTATAAGTTACTTATGTGTGTCATTGGAAATTATAGAAATATTTAAAATATAGTATCTCCGTATGAAATGTCTTTGCTCTAAAATGATCTTTTCAAAGTCATATGTGATAACACATGAATCTAAAGCTATTTTTTTAAGACACTAAAATACTGTTTGTAAGAATTGCTAGTTATGTTCTTTTTCTTTCAAGGGCCTTCCTTCCTTCCTTCCTTCCTTCCTTCCTTCCTTCCTTCCTTCCTTCCCATAGGGTACCACCTATGTACAGAAGACCCTTTCTTCTTTTTTTTTTCTTCAGGAAGACACTTTCTTAAGACAACAGAAAATTGAGTTTCAAATGTTCAATATTAGGCTGCATTTTCTTTATTTACTGATTGAATTATGCATGCCCCTCGTGGGAAGGGGGAATATACTACAACTATGAAAGAGTTGTTTTGTTGTGTGTTTTCCATTTTGTGGCAGAGTTCCTTTCAAATGATGCCACGATCATTCAAGCACTAAAACAGGAAGAACCCAATGAATGGGGTCTCTCTGGTGTACCTGGAAAATGTAACTTGGAAAATAAAGCTTCAAAGGAGTTGGCTTTGCTGACGCTATGTATCAGCCTCTCCCCCAAATCTAAGTCAGAAATAGTTACAGAAAGCTCCATAGATTTATACAGTAGGCTTAGGATACCCTATTCTACCAAAATCTGAGGTCAGATGCCTTCAATTCAATTTCTAGGATTGTGACCATGGTGTACTCATGCATTAGGGTACCACAATTACCCTTTAACACAGAACAGGATAACTATTCTATAAGATCATATTACTATCTATATTGCCCTATGTATTTCTTGGTTTGTAGAATAGAATTTATTTTTAGAGCCATTTTAGATTTCAGCAAAATCGAGCAGAAAGTAGAGTTTCCATATACTCTCTTTCCCCACTCATATACAGCTTCCCCCACTGCATTCCCCCACCAGAGTGGTACATTTGTTACAGTTGCTGAACTTACATTGATATAACATTATTACCCAAAGTCTATAGTCTATATAGGGCTCACTCTTCTTGTTGGAGATTCTGTGTGTTTTGATAAATCTATAATAACTTAATATCATATAGATATGTAATATCTATATGTGTTCCATTTATTCATCCCTCCATTCTTCCTTTTTTTTTTTTTTAAAGATTTTATTTATTTATTTGACAGAGAGAGAGAGAGATCACAAGTAGGTAGAGAGACAGGCAGAGGGAGAGGGGGAAGCAGGCTCCCTGCTGAGCAGAGAGCCCGATGTGGGGCTCAATCTCAGGACCCTGAGATCAGGACCTGAGCTGAAGGCAGAGGCTTTAACCCACTGAGCCACCCAAGTGCCCACCCCCATTCTTCCTGATAACTCCTATTTTCCTAATTCTTCCTAACTCCTATTAATCATTGATCTTTTTACTACTTCTGTGGTTTTGGCTTTTCAAGACTGTTATATAGTTGCAATCATACAGGAAGTAGCCTTTTAAAATTGTTTCCTTTCACTTAGTAATATGTATTTCATGTTCTATGTTTTTTGATGGCTTGATAACTTATTTCTTTCTAGCACTGAATAATATTCCATTGCCTGGATGTACCACAGTTTATTTATTCACCTTGCTTCCAAGTTTTGGGAATTATGAATAAAGCTACCATAGACATTCTTGTGGAGATTTTTGTATAGACCTAAGTATTCAACTCATTAGGGTAAATGCTAAGGAGTACAATTCCTGGGTCATAAGAATATGTTTTGTTTTATAAGAAACTGCCAAATTGTCTTCCAAAGTGGCTGTACCATTTTACATTCCCATCAGCAATGAACAAAAATTCCTGTTACTTCAATTCCTTGCCAGTATTTGATATTATTAGTGTTTTGGATTTTGGCCATTCTAATAAATGTATAGTGGTATAGCATTCTTTTAACTGCAAAATCTCTAATGACATTTGATGTTGAACATATTTTCATATTTTTATATGGGATGTGTATATCTTATTTGGTGAAGTGTCTGTTCAGGTATTTGCTAATTTTTTAATTGGTTGTTTATTTTCTTACTGTTGAGTTTTAATAGTTCTTTGCATATTTTGGATAATATTGCTTATCAGATATGTTTTTTGCAAATATTTTTCCCAGTCAGTGCTTGTCTTCTCATTCTCTTGATAGTGTCTTTTGCAAAGCAGAAGTTTTAAATTTTAATGAAGTCTAGCTTATCAATTATTTATTTTATGGATTGTGCCTTTGGTGTTGTATCTAAAAAGTTAGTACTATACCCAAGGTCACCTAGATTTTCTCTTATATCATCTAGGAGTTTTGTAATTTTGTGTCTTACTTTTGGGTCTATTCGTGACTCATTTAGAGTTAATTTTGTGAAAGGTAGAAGGTTTGTGTGTAGGTTCATTTCCTTTTTTTTTTTTTTTTTTTGCATGTGGATGTCCATTTATTCCAGCACCATTTGTTTTATTTATTTATTTGTTTGTTTGTTTATTTATTCATTCATTTATTTATTTAAAGATTTTATTCATTTATTTGAGAGACAGAGAAAGTGAGAGAGAGCATGAGAGGAGAGAAGGTCAGAGGAAGAAGCAGACTCCCCGTGGAGCTGGGAGCCCGATGCGGGCCTCGATGCGGGGCTTGATCCCAGGACGCTGGGATCGTGACCTGAGCCGAAGGCAGTTGCTCAACCAACTGAGCCACCCAGGCGCCCCAGCACCATTTGTTGCAAGGACTATTTTTCCCAATTGAACCTACTTTGCTCCTTTATCAGAGATCACTTGATACTATTTATGTGGGTCTGTTTCTGGATTAATCTATTTGTCTGTTCTTTTGTCACTACTACACTGTCTTGATTACTGTGACTTTATAGTAAATCTTTTAGTAGGTTAGTGTCAGTCCTCTGGCTCTATTCTCTTAATATTGTTGTTGGCAACTTTATAATCATTTTGTTGATATCCACAAAATAATTTCCCAAGATTTTGATTGGGATTGCATTAAACCTATAGACTTTATTGGGAAGAATGGGCATCTTGAAAATATTGAGTCTTCTCATGCAGGAACATGGAATAGCTCTCTCATTATTTAATTCTTCTTTAATTTGCTTCATCAAAGTTTCACAGTTTTCCTCAAAAAGATATTGTACATATTTTGTTAGATGTATATGTAAGAATTTCCTTCTGAGGGACACTAATGTAAATGTTATTGAATTTTTAATTTCAAATGCCACTTGTTCATTGCTGGTATAAAGGAAACTAATTGACTTCGGTACATTAACTTTGTATACTGCAACCTTGCTCTAATTGCCTGTCAGTTCCAGGAGTTCTTTTCTTGATTCTTTCGGATTTTCTACAGAGATAATCATGTCATCTGCAAGCAAAGACAGTTTTATTTCTTCTTTCCCAATCTACATTCCTTTTATTTCCTTTTGCCATCGTATTGCATTTGCTGGGACTCCCAGTACTATGTTGTAAACCTGTTACGGGAGGGGTTATTCTTGCCTGGTTCCTAGTCTTAACAGGAAAGCTTTGAGTTTCTCATCATTAAGTGTGGTTTTACCTCTAAGTTTTTTGTAGGCATTCTTTATCAAGTTGAGGATATTTCCCTCTATTCCTATTTTACTGAGAGTTTTTATCGTGAACGGGTGTCAGATTTTGTCAAATGCTTTTTTGCATCTATTGATATGATCATATGATTGTTCTCTAGCATGTTGATGTGATAGATTACATTAACTAATTTTTGAATGTTAAACCAGCATTGCATACCTGAAATCAATCCCACTTGGTCATGGTATATAATTCTTTTTGTTTATTGCTGGATTTAATTTGCTACTATTTTGTTGAGGATTTTTACATCTATGTTTATGAGAAATACTGGTCAGTAGTTTTCTTTTCTTGTAATGTCTTTGTCCAGTTTTGATATTAGGGTAATCTTAGCCTCATAGAATGAATTAGGAAACATTCCCTCTGCTTCTATCTTTTCTGGAAGAGATTGTAGAGAACTGGTATAATTTCTTCCTTAAGAATTCACAAGTGAACCCATCTTGGCCTGATGCTTTTTATTTTGGAAGATTATTAATTCAATTTGGAAGATTATTATTGATTCACTTCTTAACAGATATAGTCTTATCCAAATTGTCTATTTTTTTCTTGATTTTTATGGTAATATTTAATAATTACTTAATTATAGAGTTCCAACAAATACAAAGCAAGAACTTTTTTCATGAAAGCATTTATATTTCCTTGATTGTATAACCAAATCCTCTACCAAATTTGTTTATATCTCTTGCTTTACAGCTTATTTGTATTCTACGCTACTGCTGTACATATCTTTTTTTAAATATTTTTCTTCATGGGACGTCCGGGTGACTCAGTTGGTTAAACGTCTGCCTTCGGCTCAGGTCACGATCCCAGCATCCTGGGATCGAGCCCCGCATCGGGCTCCCTGCTCAGCAGGGATCCTGCTTCTCTTTCTGCCCCTCACCCTGCTCTTGTACTCTCTCTCTCAAATAAATAAATAAAATCTTAAAAAAAAATTAAAAAAATAAAAATTTTCTTCAGGCTTTTCTTATCTTTAGTCCTGGTCATGGGTTATTGACCTTAAAAGGAGAATTGCCCTTTACTGGTATCCAATAAGACAATGTAGAGTGTTCACTTTGCCTATACTTTGATATTTTGAGTCATCCTTTGAGCAAGACTTAATCCAAACCCCAAGAGAGAATTCTTTTCCTTCAAAATACAACAGTGTGTGGAAGAAGTAATGGGTTACTTTGAGAGATACAGAATACATCCAGCGTATGATGTAAATTCCCTATATTTGAATTAGATTTTACCACCACGTAATTATGTGTTTCATCTTGGACTTTATGCATCAATACAAAATTTTATTCCCTTACCACAACCATTTAGAAAAAAAAATCCAGTTTAACATAAATTTTCTCAAATATACATTCCTATTGTATATAACTATGATTGCCTGTAATCATATTTTCGATGTCTGAATAGACATATGACACTATTCCTGAGGAGCTCAATACATCAGAATTATGGAAGGAGAATCAAGATTTGTAATTAAATTATACTAATTGTTTAATATGGAATTATATAATATTACAAATATAAATATTATATATATATATCTCACATTATAAGGAATCCCACTTATCCTCAAAAAGGGACTTTGCTCCTTATTGCTTCTTTGCATAGGGTACAAATAAATAATGTCTGAAAAATATAATAAATCCAATTGTATTAATATTAATTTAGTGCTTATTTTAAAAAGTATATAGGCATATAAACGATGACATTAAAAGTAAGATAGGGAATTTTATTGACCTAGTAGAGCAGATTTCATTTTCCAATAATGACCACATTTTCTCCCATCTTACCCCTTCCATGGAGAGGCGAAGTATATATTCTCTCCGCTTGAATTTGGTCAAACTTGTGACTATAGTATACGTGATGCTATGTGAGATCTGAGGCTAATTTATGAAAGTTGACACAGCTTTCACCAGGTTCTCTTCTGGGACATTTGCTCTTGGAATCCAGCCACCATGCTGTGCAGGAGCCCAGACGGCATGGACTGGTCGGCAGACCCGGCTAAGGTCTCAGCCAGTGGCCAAACTAAACTGCTAGACTTGTGGGTAAGTGAGCAGATGATTCTAGCCCCCAGACATCAGGTCTTCCCAACTGATGTTCCAGATATCACAGAGCAGAGACAAGCTCTGCCCCCATGACCCTTTTGAATTTCCAACTACGTTTCCTGTGGGATGTTGGGAATGTGTTTGTATTTCAGATTCTGAGATACTATATTACTCAAGTAAGTTTGGGATGGTTTGTTAGGCAAGTAGTAATTAGGACAACTCTTCAGTGCTGGTAGGGCAGATATCTTTTTTTTTTTTTTTTAAAGATTTTATTTATTTATTTTAACAGAGAGAGAACACAAGCAGGCAGAGAGGCAGGCAGAGGCAGAGAGAGGAACAGGCTCCCCGCTGAGCAAGGAGCCCGATGCGGGACTCGATCCCAGGACGCTGGGATCATGACCCGAGCCGAAGGCAGTTCCCCAACCGAGCCACCCAGGCGTCCCGTAGGGCAGATATCTTCTGTTTGCCTCCATCCCCAAGTCTCCTTTCTACTTGTGTACACTATGCTCTCTTCTCTGTGGATGCTGACCTGCGTGGACTATATCGGCAAAATCCCCTGTCCTCCAGCGCCCTGTTAGGTCAGCCAACGGGGACCCTAGAAGGAGTTCAGAGGAGAGAGCATAGAGAAGTCCGAAGAATTATCCCTCTGGCTTCCTGTCTGAGAAGATGGCTCAGTGCCTTCAGCCTCAGACACTGCTGTTCTCAAGATGGCCCACTTAACATGTCTCTCTCCTGGGTTCCAAATCCATATGCATTTAATATTCAGTGCTGCTTTCTCCTCTCGTTCCTTGCAATCTAGCAGTGGGGTCATAGCCTTCCATTAGTTATTCTTTGTCGCTCTGGCATCCATTTTGTAGGCCTTTAACCAGTTCAGCTAAACAAAACATTTGACCACTTGCAAGTTCTGCTCTAACCATACTCTTACCAAGAGTATGAGACAATTGGTAACAAAACACTTAAATTTCCACCAGGCATACAGTCCCCCAGGGACCACTGCTACCCTTTAACTAACCAATTTCCCATGAGCCTGGGAATCCCACTTAGCTAACGTCATGGATCCCAGTAAAGACTAGCCCGCAGTTCCCTCCCTTTCACTCTCTATTTGCTGGGTAAGACCTTGCACCACCCAACTTCCTGTTGGTCCTGCAAGGCCAGTGAGAGTTTCCTCTCTGGGACCTGTGAGTAAGAAACTCTATTTTCCTTTTGCATTCTGGTCTCTTGAGTGCCAATTCACTGTGCTGCACCAGAAACCATCATCTTAGCACACCCTGTCCTGGGTCACATACAACAGTGGCAATTGCTGCTACCGCCAGGTCCCTGTGTGCATATCCTTGTGGTTCCCTGCTCCTTGCATGTGACTTTGGAATTGGTCCTTTTGTTAGTCTAAAATTATTCTAAACATGAGTGTGCTGTGAATTTCCTGTTGGGAATGAAGGATATGGCTAGTGGTTGGTTTAGCTGAATCTTGAGTTTTAACCCCTCTAAAAAGGCAAATGCCTCTTACTTGAATTTCTTTAATGGCACTTATAACTCTGTAATGGTTGTTTGAGTTCCTTCTCTTCTTATTGGCTTGTCTTTATATCTCCCCCATTTTTTTAAATGTCTTACTCATAGTAGACACTAAGTAAATGTCTGATATATAGATATTTGCCAATCACAAGGTACCCACATTTAAACACATTTTTCTGGGCACATTCTTTCATTATGTATCATAACAGGCATGGTCTTATGTTGAAGATGTGTTAAAAATGGGATGACCCAGAAAGTGTGTCGAAAAAAACCGAGGAAAAACTAACTGAGGAAAACTAACCTATAAGAATAGCCCATAGTCAGAGTGACCAGCCTGTTCCTACCACCTGTGCAAAGGGCACAACATGCATCAACGTGAGTCAGTTGGCCCCTCTTACTAGATATACAGCAGGAAATGTATATACATTAACCATGGATTCCAGGCCATAGTCTCATTCCCAAGCCAGGTTGGTGATAGGTAGAGGGTTATACATTCTGGTGGACCTAAAACTACCTTGGTTTATTATTAGTAGTGTTCCTTTTCATTCTTAAATGGTACTGATTTAGATGATAAACATAGGGTCACATTAGCTCTACATTTTCAGCTGTGGGCTGGAGAGTGTGGAGGGAGTATGCAGCCTTTTGGAAAGGAAAACAGACCAACTACAGTCCTAGAAGGGGGGCAGGCACCACGAAGCCCGAAGGACCGGAGTAGAGGCTCAAAACTGAACTTCAAAAAGAACTTCAGTTCTTTTGTTTGGGCCATCATGGTAAAGGTTTGGGCAGCAAGGAGTGTTGGGACATTTTAGTTGTACATTTGGGCCAAAGACTGTTGACAAAGGAGGCTGGGAGAGGGCACTAACATGGTGCTAAGTATTGGGCATTTTTATGACGTCTCCTTGCACTGATTGACTGATTGAAGTACCTCTAAGCTTCCTCTGGGGTAGTGGCCCCCAACAAGCAGTTATCACTTGAACACTGTGAAGGTGGAAAGCATCTGTTTGGTGAAATTTATCAGCTTGACCTACGCTTGGGCCGCTGCTCTAGACTGTGGTGCCTGGAGACCCTCGTCTATCTTCCTCTCTAGAACAGAATTTCTTCTTACTCTACTGCATTCTACATCTTTCATGATTCTAGGTAGAGCTTGACTTTCAAACACATTCATATTAAAATTGCCAGACCTGGAATCCATTCTTGTTAAGTTAGGTTATTAGGGGTTTTGGTTTCTACCCTGGAGTGTAGGCCTTTCTTCCAAATGTCCCCACATAATAGGCCTGAGACAGCTGATGTTGTTTTGCCTCTGCCCCAGGAAGTGTAACTGACCTTGGTCAAAGTTTCATCCATTGGTACATCCAGCTTGGGAATCAAGGATTTCAAAGATAAATGGGAATGGGTAGAACTTAATAGGGCTAACTTTGGTTAACATTTTTGTTCTGATCAGTTTTTTTTTTCTTTTTTGTACAATCAAGAGCAAATATAAATAATTCTATGGACTGGCTTATTCTTTTATAGATAATCACATAGGTAAAAAAATTAATGATTTTGGTTATGAATTCTTCTTTTCAAATATTATGGAAACTTTGTATAAACTAAACAGACAACTAATGGGATCACAGTTATAGGCAGCCAGTTACTCTGAGCAGAACAGATTTTGTCACAATTTGCCAAGACTTTTGGTTTAGGCACTCTGGGAGTAGTTAGGTGAGACTTAGTTTTAAAACTGAGAGAATGTCTCTGCATTCATTTGTGATGGTCATTAGTAAGAGTACACTGGACGTCAGTGCAAGAAAGCTGAATTCAAATCCTGACTCTAGAATTCTCCACATGCTTTTGAACAAGGCCCTCAACTTCTCTGCCTCTGTTTCCTCAATTCAGAAGTGTTCTGAGAGTTGAATGCTTTGTTGCAGATCTTTAAATGTTACTTCAACCTATACATAGTGCTTATATGTCGTTCCAAGTTACATACTAGATAATAGAAGAGGAGTTCCTTGCTTTATAACATGTTACTTGTATCCTCACTAAGGCTCTCATACAGGGACTGACTTATAGTATTTTTTGGTAAAGGGAAGAAAGGAAGGAAGGAAGGAGGGCAGGCAGGTATAACCATGATATGATTAAAGGGTCTAAAATTATTGAGATGGGTGGTAAACATGTTGTATCTGGTTAAGGTTGTTATACCTCTCTAGAGAGTTTGATGATGATTTTTCAGAATCATTTGTCTTTACTCTACATTGTGCAAAACACTCACCTAGATTGTGCCTCCAAGTGCAGGGTTTTACAGAAAGTTTTTTGTTTTTAGCTCCAAGAAGATAGGCAGAAAACAGTATTGTCCCACTGAACCTAGGTCGTGCCATAATTATTGCTTTGTTAATAAATAGTTATAGCAAGATAAATTGGAACATTAGCAGCCATCTATCTGACTTGGGAGATCTGATTGAAACTGTAGGAGGTCAACAGAAAATGAAGGAGGTAAGTATTATTTTTAGGCCCTGATCTAGGACCTGCTTGTCACCCAGTCATTTGAACAATTCACACTGCTTGGTGAATCTGTGTCTCACAAGCACACATGTGGTAGTTGGTTCCCAAGCTAACCCATAAAAGCACCCCCCCCTTTTTTAAAGATTTTATTTATTTATTTGACAGAGAGAGAGATCACAAGTAGGCAGAGAGAAGGGGAGCAGGTTAGGTTCCCTGCTGAGCAGAGAGCCCGATGAGGGGCTCGATCCCAGGACCCCAAGATCATGACCTGAGCTGAAGGCAGAGGCTTTAACCCACCGAGCCACTCAGGCACCCCTATAAAAGCCCTTTTAATGGCTAATATACCTGAAGCAGTCTTGGTGTCCACAGGGCAATGTAGTCACAGTTTCCACGTGCCATGGCAGGAATATGTCTGTCTTTCCAGCGTTGTGAGATAGGGAGTTCCTTTCTTCCTTCCAGTCCCTTCAGCTGTTCTCCTGCCCGGAGGACGACATGCTACCTGGAGGATCTGAACCTGGACTGTGTGTTCAGACTGAGTTTAACAGGAGTGAAGATCAGAGGAAGCATTTCTGGGATGAAGAAAAAGGAAATGTTAAGTTAAATGACTCTAAGGGCCATGTATAATAATATTGAGACTATTAACTTTTTATTCATGTATCAAATCTTTTTTTTTAAAGATTTTATTTTTAAGTACTCTCTACACCCAACGTGGCACTCGAACCTATAACCCTGAGAATCAAGAGTCACATGCTCTACCAACTGAGCCAGCCAGGTGCCCCCATCCTTCAAATCGTTTGTTTTTTTGGGGGAAAAGGACGTTTTGAAGAAAAAAAGTTGCACACAATGTCTAGCATAAATTTTATTTATAATCATGTAATCGTGCAGTGATAAAGTAATCATATAATTTAAGAGCCACAAGATTTCAGCCATTTCGGTGTATAATTACGAATGCACTGTTGTGTTTTTCTGAAGGGTCTCCAAAGCAGCTTTCTGTAATGATTCCAACTGTACAAGGAGTAGGAAGTGACCTTTCCTCAGCTCACAGAGAAGTCTCTCTAGGACAACTTCTGTTACTCCTGTCCAATTACTGAGCAGAGGACAATTCTCTAACCTCTATGTTAGTCCTTTCTTCCTCAGCGTTTGGCCTCTAAACCTGGAATCGGGGAAGGAGATGCATTATTAGCCCTGCATTCACATCTTCTTAAACATTCTACTTTGAGAACAGTTTTCACTTAAGTTCTCATAGACTGTAGTCTCAGGTGGGGGGCTCACGTGGCAAGGCTGCCATCTAGTGTGCGATGGACTTCATTACGTCCTGAAACCTGAAAAGAATCAGAACAGAATTGCCCAATGGGTACATCCCGTGTGCTATCAGCGTTAGCTATATTGGGGGACTTACTGGTGATTTTAAGACAAAAACAGGTCAGCGATCACTAACAAAATTACTATTCTTAATCACATGTTTCTATGACTAAAAATATCTCTAAGCTGCAGCCCTTACATTTGGGGCATTTTGCAGTATCCTACATGGACACATCCCTGGGCTTTGATTTGTGGAAGAAATCACGATTGCTAAAATTAGATCATGTATATAGAGATTAGATTCAGCAGAAAATTTCTTGCTTTGCTGCTGATTTTCAAACAAACTTAAATAGCTTATATAAGTAATGTTGGTGTCCTTAAGTCCCTTAGAGCTTGACAAGGTATCAGTGAATTCAGAGTTTTTGCTAAGAGGCAGCATAAGATGGTGATAATGAACATGGACTTTTAAAGTCAGAGTGCCAGAGTTTGACTCTTGGCTCCCCAACTGAGTAGCTGGATGAACTGTGGGAGTGTTACCTAATGTCTACATGCCTCAGTTTTCTCACCTGTCAATGGGACTAACAGTCGCAGTTACTCACAGAGAATATTGTGAGAATTAAGAGAGTGATGACATACAAAGAAATCTAGATGATTGTTTAAAAAAATACATTGTATCGTTTATTGACAAGAGATAGCCAGCAATTGAGCGCGAGTCTGCACCACCTTATTTAGAATCATACATTTGACAGCAAGCCTACAACCTATTTTCATGTTTATTTTTCATCTCCAGACACTGGCCAAAGAAGGCAGCCTTGTTTTTTGTATTGAAAATTGTATTTTGGGGCACCTGGGTGGCTCAATGGGTTAAGGTCTCTACCTTTGGCTCAGGTCATGATCTCAGGGTTCTGGGATCGAGCCTCATGTCGGGCTCTCTGCTCAGTGGGGAGCCTGCTTCCCCTTCTCCCTCTGCCTGCCTCTGTCTACTTGTGATCTCTTTCTCTCTGTCAAAGGAATAAATAAAATCTTAAAAAAAAATTGTATTTCAAGGTTCAGTGCAGTGAAATAACCAAAAAAGGTAATGGGGGAAAATCTGAAGACATGAATATTATCATAGTTTTTCAAATAGTAGGAAGAAAGCCAATTGGTGTGTAGTGAAAAGGCTATTTTTTAAAAATTAACACATAATGTATTATTTGCCCCAGGGGTACAGGTCTGTGAATCATCAGGCTTACACATTTCACAGCACTCATCATAGCACATACCCTCCCCAATGTCCATAACCCAGCCACCCTATCCCTACCCCCCTCACCCCCAGCAACCTTCAGTTTGTTTCAAAAGATTGAAAGTCTCTTATGGTTTGTCTTTTTCCTGATCCCATCTTGTTTCATTTTTCCCCCCTACCCCCCATGACCCACCACCCTGCCTATCAAATTCTTCATATCAGAGAGATCATATGATAATTATCTTTCTCTGATTGACTTATTTCGATTAGCATAATACTCTCTAGTTCCATCCATGTTGTTGCAAATGGCAAGATTTCGTTTCTCTTGATGGCTGCATAGTATTCCATTGTATATATATACTACATCTTCTTTATCCATTCATCTGTTGATGAACATCTAGGTTCTCTTTTTTGTTTTTAAGATTTTATTTATTTATTTAACAGAGAGAGTAGGCAGAGAGGCAGGCAGAGAGAGAAGGGGAAGCAGGCTCCCCGCTGAGCAGAGAGCCTGAGGCGGGGCTCGATCCCAGGACCCTGACATCATGACCTGAGCCGAAGGCAGAGGCTTTAACCCACTGAGCCACCCAGACACCCCATAGGTTCTTTCTATAGTTTGGCTATTGCGGACATTGCTGCTATAAACATTCGGGTGCACGTGTCCCTTTGGATCACTACATTTGTATCTTTAGGGTAAATACCCAGTAGTGTGATTGCTGGGTCATAGGGTAGCTCTATTTTCAACTTTTTGAGGAATCTCCATACTGTTTTCCAGAGTGGCTGTACCAGCTTGTGTTCCCACCAACAATGTAGGAGGGTTTGAAAAGGCTGTTCTTAAGAGTCTAGCTCTCTCTACCATTTTATGAATTATATTCAATGAATCAAAATGAAATGAAATGTCATATCTCACCTGCCTGAGTGATTAAAAAAAAAGAGAAATAGTAGACCATTTCATGATACATAATGAAATCATAGAATTTAAGGATAAGTCATACAGAAACCCAGAGAAGCAACAAAGTTAGTTAGTGGTGAAGGCTAACTCCAAAGGCCCTTCCTTGTATCCAAGATGGACTTCAGACAAAGTAAAAGGTCACTAAAATGACATCTGTATTTATTTATTTTTTAAAAGATTTTATTTATTTGACAGCGAGAAAGAGATCACAGGTAGGCAGAGGCAGGCAGAGGGAGAAGGGGAAGCAGGCTCCTCACTGAGCAGAGAGCCTGATCCGGGGCTTGGTCTCAGGACCCTGAGATCATGACCTGAACTGAAGGCAGAGGTTTAACCCATTGAGCCACCCAGGCACCCCTAAAATGACATCTTTAATGGCAAATAGCTTTTCTTAGTAAGCACTGACCAAACCAAAAATTTAAAACATGTATAATTTGAAGAAACCACCCTAGCCTCAGAAACATTGTTTACTTACATTCTCCTGACCTTTGTTCCTCTTAGCAGGTGTAAGAGCTGATATTTACGAGGGATGAGAAGAGGGGCTTGATGTGGGTAAATTACTCCTGTGTCTTGGAGGTTTGAGCCAGATCTGAAAGCAAGAAACTCACAAATGCTGTGGAGAAATAATTCCTAAGGGCGCAAATATTTTTTTTTAAAGATTTTATTTATTTATTTGACAGAGAGAGAGAGAGATCACAAGTAGGCAGAGGCAGGCAGAGAGAGAGGGGGAAGCAGGCTCCCTGCTGAGCAGAGAGCCCGATGCGGGGCTCGATCCCAGGACCCTGAGATCCTGACCTGAGCCGAAGGCAGAGGCTTCAATCCACTGAGCCACCCAGGTGCCCCGGGGCGCAGATATTTTTTTAATGCAGGCAGGAGAAGATCCCATGAACATGGAGAACAGAAACATTCCAGATTAGAGTTGACGGTCAAGGTGACCCCCTTTCCACTCAGGCTTTTGTGAGAGCTAATCTCTCAAACAGCCATCCACATATCTTCCTCAGACAACCCCCAACTGTAGCAGACACTTTTGGAGTCCTACCGAATATCCCCTCGGCCCATGTCCCATTTCCGCAGCGGCTGTGGTGGACAGTCTGTGCATGCTGATAGTGTCCCACCTGGATCCTCCGTGCTTCTTACTCAGTGCTTTCTCTAAAACCAAGGGAGGTTGCTCTGGAAATGTGGGGAGATTCATTTCCTCAGAGGAGACCATTATACAATAAGAGATTGGAGTCATGAGAAAAATCCCCCCAGGCCTCCATTCTTTGTTGAGGTCATTCTGAAGTGCCTTCTGCAAGGTTTCACAAAAGGTCTTGGGCAGGATTGCGTCCTTGTTACCCAGGGCAATAACCAGCGCTAGCAGAAACTGTTTAGGGGTGCCTGGGTGGTTCAGTCGGTTAAGCGCCCATCTGTCTTTGACTGGAGTCGTGATCCCAAGGTCCTGGGAGATCCCAGAGCCTAAGTTGGGCTCTCCACTCAGTTCAGAGTCTTCCTGTCCCTCTCCCTCTGCTCCTTGCCCGGCTCATGCTCTCTCTCTCTCAAATAAAAAAATAAACCATTTAAAGCTCTTTCCTTGTCTCATCCTCTTTACATTCTCACTTACTGGAGTAACCTCCACCCTCCCCATATCCCCAAAACTCTGCCCTTGAGTCCTTGTCTCAGGTTCTGCTTATAAAGGAACCCAAACTCAGACTCCGTTTATGGTCCAGATACCACCTGACTCCTTCCTTGCAGCTCACTCTTCACTGGCCAGGAGCAAGAATCACTGTTAACTTACCTTGGTTTCCCTGCAGTGGCTCTTCAGACACCCAGCATCTCCTGGGGGAAGACAAAAGCTCGTATCTGGCAGCATTGACCATATTCCTTTGCAAAGCTGCACCCACTTCTTTCAGAATGAGAAGCAAGGGCTAAGGGGAGTTTACTAGGGAGCCAACTGTCATCCCTGCGGAGCACTTTCCAGGGATCAGGAAAGGGTCCAGGGCTGCCTGCCTCAGAGTCTTGCTGTGCATCTCCATGTACCTGGGCATCTCCATGAAAAATACAATTTTCAGCACAAAAAAACCTTCACTCTTTGGAGAGTGGGGGAAAATATTGTGTGACAGGATGCCCCTTCCCATATCTAGTTCAGAATTATTGTAGTTAAACCAAACACGGATTTGAGGAACCCAGAACACATGTTTTGCTCTCTAAGATACTCTGAAGCCTGGTTAAAGAGGTTAGAAGTTTGGCGATCATCAACAGTGTTCCTTGTGCACTCAGACAGGCAAACTGATATAAGGGACAAAACATGTGCTTAGAGCCAGATAAGTCTGAATATGAAGACTGGCTGCACCATCAACGAGTTATATGAAGTTGATACTGTGATGATCCACCAGAACTTTCTTCAGTAATGAGGGACATTTCCTCCCAGTGACTGGGAGTCTGCCTCCTGAGGGTTTTCAGCTGTCAGCCGTCTCCAGAAATTACTCCCAGTAATCCTTTGGTAATTCTTTGCCCAGGGTTGCACTCCTTCCTGGGGCAGCTGACCCATATCACCCAATTAATGACAGAAATATGTAAAGGTCCGACCATCTCAGCCCAAGTCAGAGCAACAATGAAGGGCTCAACTGCAGAGCTCCCCTTGGGATTGGCCCAGGCATAGCTGAGTCTTTGTCACAGTTTACCTCTTCCCTTACCCAATCCTCCATCCTTCTTTTCTTTTGTAGGTGTCAGTCCTGAAAATACGCCCTAATAAGTTGTCTGTGTGCTAACTCCATCTCAGAATGTGCGTCCCAGGATACCTGCTTTGTGACACTACATGACAGGGCTTGGTTGAGACAGGTAAGGTTTTTGCAAAACTAATAATGCAGACTTTGATGGAGATAGATAAGGTCCTTGGAAAACTCACTCATGCAGCCATACTTTAAAAGTATTCTTCTAATGTTTAGTCAGCATTTGCTCCTCAGGGATGAGATCAATTTCAGTGAGGAGTGGTTTATACTCTTATTTTTGCTTTTTCCTCTTCAGTCCTAGAGAACTAATTACATTTCTCAAGTGGTGGTAAAGAATCTAATGTGAATCCTTAGATTAATGGTCAAGAAATTTTCCAAGTACTTAGATAATGTTTTAGTACTGGATACAGATTGATTCCATATGAAATTGTGTATGTATCCCGCCCCTTAATCTATTCTGAGCTTATATGTATGATCCTGAGAAGGTCATTTAGATTTTATGAGCCTTGGTCACAGCCACAGAATGTAGATAATTGTGTATTCCTCACAGAATTATGGAAAGGATTCAATTGATTAATATAATGGCATGAAATACCTACTCAACACAAATTAGCTTCAAACTTTAGTAAACTGGGCTATTCAAACTTTTTCAGTAAGGTGTTACAAATTATCACACAAAAAGTGGTTACTATAGGCAAGGTCTGGTTACCTCCTGGATCTCAAGTAGACAAGGCCATCTATCTGTTGTGAAATGGGGTCTCCCATAAGATATGAGTCACAAAAATCTCCAGAGTGTTTACTGATGTCAATGGTAAGAGTCCATGCTGAGCTCTTTTCTTCCTCAGCCAAGATTTCCTTTTTTTGGGTTATATGTTTTAACAAGAGAGGCCATTTACAGCATAACTGTTTGAGCGAGTCTTCATAGTGACTTCTGCTCTTGATGTTAATCAAAGCAACTTTCTAGAAGGCAGTATTCCCCCACATAAACAAAGGAGAGTGAAGGAATAGGAAAAGTGATGGTAGGAGATAAGAGGACACAGAAATAGAAAAAGTAGTTTTCCCGAATCATTAATTCCATAGAGATACTGCTCGCCATTTTTATTAACCCTAGCATTATCTAATCCTCAGGCTCCATAACAACTCCTTATTTCCCTAAATCTTTCTAATCTAAAAAAAAAAATTGCTTAACAGAATTCACACAAATCCAGCTGTGCGTGCAGTGAAGAATTGCAAACCAAAAGAAGAGTCAGGACTTCTAGGTTCCAGTGGCTTAGCTAACATAAGGACCTCTGGGTGCCAAAAGTCCAGACATCCAATCAAAATTTCCAGGGCCATTTTAATGGGGTATGGAACATAGGAGAAATTTTATCATTTATCTTTTTGACATAATAAACATGTGCCCTGAATTTTTAAAACATTCTTGTAAATTCAGGAATCTATTCAAGTAATTTTTAATACTGAGGAAAAAAAGGAAAAAATGCAGTTATCACTCAGCATGTAGAGAATGACAGAATAGAGCAAAGTCAAAGGCCAAGTTTAGTTGGATATCCAGATAGAAGCCTGGATTCTTCTCATATGGTGATTGAATTGCATTTCTTCATCTTTTCTCCTCATTTCCTTCCTGTTTCTTTTCCAAATAGGAAATCTTCGCAGTTTTCTTTTATATTCATCATCAAACTATCATACTATTAGGTTTTTTAAAAAATTAATTGAAATTGAGTTGAAATGGATTTATTCTAATTAATAGCACCAGTGCCAGACAATAATTTGAAATACAAAGAACTTTCATTTAATGCCACTCCAGCTTGGCATCTTTTGTGTTCACTCCTCTCCTTGCTGAGAGTCATCACCCTATGACTTACTCAAATGTGGTTTCCCATTGTAGTGACTAATATGGGATGGGACAGAGAATTCAGGCTTACCATAACTGACATGCCTTGTTTTCTGTTCCTCACAGACCTGGCTTTTAGTGAATTCTCAGGCTTAGATAATTTTTTTTATCTAAATAATCTACAATCATCTATTACTATTCCAGTTATGTTAATGGAGACTCCTTCTTCCCTTTCCACCTTATTTAAATTTTCCTTAACCTATACTTCCTGCCATTTGCCTGTCTCTTTGTTCTAATCCTTTACCAGATTTGGTAATTCTATCTCTCTATCCCACTCAACAGTTTCCAGTTGATTGCCACTGCCCTACTCTGGTCCCTGAGTCCCCTTTTCCCAGCTGTTGGAATAACTTCCTAAAGTATCTCTGTTTCCAGTCCCCATCTCATGCCTTGATTCCAGTGAGCTATGGAAACTTTATCCAACACAGGTTTATTGCTTTCCCATTCCTGTATGATGCTATTGTCATATATCTACATCTTTATATAAGCCCAACAATAGTTTTTTATAATAATTATTTTCTGCAATCCCTTTTTAAATCAGTAGAGAGGAGATATTACATGTATTTACACTTACATGTTTACTTATATGTAAGTATATTTTTACTTTTTTGTATTTTCTTACATATTTAATGGTGCTCTTTCTTTGAGTGGATTCAAGTTATCATATGCTATCATTTCTTTTCAGTCTGAAGGACTTCCTTTAGTATTTCTTGTCATGAAAATCTGTTAGCAATGAATTCTTTCAGTCTTTGTATCTGGAGATACCTTAATTTTGCCTTTATTTTTGCATTATAGTTTTGCTTGTTACAGTTATTGGTTGACAGTTTTATTTTTTGAAGCACTTTGGATATGTCATCCCACTGCTTTTTGGCCTCATTTTTTATCCCTATGATCTGGTAATTTTAATGTGGTTTCCTTGTTCATGATGAGTTGAGTGGTGTGTGTGTGTGTATGTCTTAGCCACTTTTTTTTTTAAGATTATTTATTTATTTATTTATTTATTTATTTATTTATTTATTTGACAGAGAGAGACACAGCGAGAGAGGGGACACAAGCAGGGGGATGGGAGAGGGAGAAGCAGGCTTCCCACTGAGCCAGATGCGGGGCTCGATCCCACGACCCTGGGATCATGACCTGAGCTGAAGGCAGCAGCTCAATGACCAAGCCACCCAGGTGCCCCATCTTAGCCACTTTTAAGATTTTCCCTTTGACTTTGTCTATGACATGTGTCATAGGTGTGGATCTCATTGTATTTGTCCTACTTGTATTTGTCCTAGTCACTGTATTTGTTTAAGTTTTCTGGATGGTAGATTAATGCTTTTTTTCTTTTTGGTAATAATGTTTTGAAAATGTTTAGCCTTATTTCTTCATTTATTTTCATGCCCTTTTTCTTCTCTTTCTGGGACTGCTTACATATATGTTAATATATTTTATGTTGTTCTATGTGTCTGAGTCTCTCTATTCATTATGTTCTCCATTCGTTCTTTTTTTTTTTTTCCTATTCCTCAGATTGGATCGTTTTTTATTGACTCACTTCAGGTTTGCTGATTCTTTCTTCTGCCATCTCAAATCTTCTGTTCAGCTATTTTAGTGATTTTTCATTTCAATTATTGTATAGTACCTGGCATTCTATTTGGTTAATTTTTATAAATTCCCCCTCTTTATCGATGTTCTATACTTGGTGACCCACTGTCATCGTACTGTCCTCTAATTATCAGAACATAGTTTCCTTTTGCTTTCGAACATATATAATACCTAATTTTCTTTGTCTGCTAAGTCCAACATCTGGGCCTTTCACAGAGTTCCTATTGAAACAGAGATAGTATCTTTCTGTATATTGGCTACATATTCTTATTTCTTTGTATGTCTTATATTTTTTGTTATTGAAAACTGAGTATTTTAGGTAATATATTGTATACTCTAGATTCTGATTTCCACCTCTCACAGGGGTTGTGAATGTTGCTAGGGGTTTTTTTTGTTTGTTTGGGTTTTTTTTTTTTTCTTTTGGTTGTTGTTCACTTGTCTACTTGTTTAGTGATTTTTCCAGAACTATTTATATGCAGTCTATCTTCCATACAGTATGATAATGGCTATCTCTGCTAAGTTTTTAACAAAATTATTATTGTTTTTATTAAGCCTGTCTTCCTGTGGGTCATTCCGGGGTCAGCATAGCTTAATCCTCAAAGATTGGTTAAAGATGTGGTGGGATATTCCAATCTTAACATGGTTTATCTAATCTATGTTCTGATTTATGAGAGAAACACAAATTTCTGAATATTTAGAGATATTCATGTATTGCACACATTTGTAAGGGCCATTCTCTGTTTCCAACACTCTGAACTGTGAGAATGTAATGGTGAATAGGAAAGTGACTATTTCAACTTCTGTGGAGCCTACAATCTCATAGACATGGCAAAAGAAGGAGAAAAAAAATCATAACAGTCCATATTCAGGGAGTGGGGAAAATATGAAGAAAGAGTAAGGTACATTTATTTTTTCTATTTTTAAAAAACTTTATTTTTTCTAATTTTGGCTGTATTGGCCATTTCAAATTTATTTTTCCCTAAATGCAGCTAAAGACATCTAGTGAGACACCTAAGGCAATGATCAGAATTGCAAAAGGGCATCATGGCACTTCCTCATTTCTTGGCTATGATAGGAAAAGAAAGCAAAGGAGGGAAAAGAATCATCTGTTTCATTTATGTCCACAACAAGTCTTGCCATCTTCAATAAATAATCCACTTCAGTTCTTATGTACTCATGAAAGGATTCTGATCAAATGACTGATGTCATTTCCTTGTGATCAGAAAAGGTTATTTTACTATAATAATTAGAAACGAAATAGTTCTTCTTCGATTATTGGTATTCAATTTGGCCTAGAAAATAATTAGAAACTTATAAATCTCTAATCCATGAGAATGGGAAACTACCAATAAATGCAAAGTAGTAGCTTTGACCTGTGTATGGTGGGATTTTTGAAATTTAGTGAATAGGCTTGATTGAGGCATCAAATGTGTTTTTTATAATGCAATTTATTTCTGTATGGTAGCTTTCAGGGGCCCACATCACGAATCACTATACAAATCATTACAGTCTATCCAGCAAATACAATTCACAGCTATAAATATGGCATCGCATATATCAAGAAACTACAGTGTCAAGGAGCCAAAAAATGACTTTGAACAAGAATGTCACAGAATATGGCATATTTGAAACACATCGAATTGATTTGATTGTTTTATTATAGAGGCTATGAGATATTACAGGTCAGAGAGAAAGATTTTGATTTTAAAGTGATGAATTATGTAGTTATTCACAAAAAATACAGATAGTTATATTGTTTCCCATTTTATAAGCAAAACAAGAAAAAGATACTCATAGAAATGAACTGAAGGGGAGGCTGCTCTTGCTTTCAAAGATTTATTTCTCCATTTACATGTGATTTGTCCATTTTCCCCCTAAAATATGCAAAAAGAATTTAGCTTCAGGAGAGGCAGTCTTGCTCAAGAAATAATTCTCTGGCTTCATTGTGGAGGAGCCCTTCAGCTGGTAGAAAATCACATTTTTGCTCCTAAGTGAAACGATTTGGCGACGAAGCATAATGAATGGTAATTTTCAAAAGGAGTATGATTTTCAAAACAAACTTCACAATACTACATTCAAGAGGTTTCTTTGTGCTGTAATTAATGGAAGCAACTTCACCAGCTGAGCCTATGAGTCCCCAGGGACAATGTTGCTTTACCACAGGACCCGGAGAAAAGTTTCAATACGTGGTCTGCAGGTATCAGTCCAGTGCAGGAGTGGGAGGAGACTTAGCTTAAAATTAGATCCAGCTCCTCTCAAAGCAGAAGGGATACTGGCAGTTTAGAAATGGAGGAATGGGCTTGTGTATGTGTGGCTGGGGATGAGGGCGCTAAGAGAGTGGCTGGCTGGCCCTGCACTTGCACATGCTATCTTCAGCACTGTCGTTTCCAGTCATGCTTGTAGTAAAAACAACCTGGGAATGTATATGACTTTCCTATTGCGATGTCACAGAATATCACAAATTTAGCAGCTTAAAACAATGTGCATTCATTATCTCACAGTTTCTGTGGGTCGGGAGTCCAGGCGCAGCTAAAATGGTCTTTTGCTCAGGATGTCGTGAGGCTGCAATCGGGGTGTGGAAGGGGATGCGTGCCCTGCTAGAGCTTTGGACTCTCTTCAAAGGTTACGTGATTGTCAGCAGAATTTAGTTCCTTATGTTCGAAGGTCTCAGGTCCTTATTTCCTGGAGGCCACCCAGCATCCTCTGCCACATATCCTCTTTCCAGTGTCACAGTTTGCTTCTTCAGGGCCAACAGGGAGCATGTCTGCTGCTGCTTTTCTCTTCCTCTAGGTCTACTCTTTGGAAGGGTCTAAATTAGGTCAGGCTCACTGAGGATAATCTCGTTTTTGATGTTCTTAAAATCAGTGGACTTGATATCAGATTTATACCTAAAAATCTCAGACTTTTTGGCATATAGTACAAACGAATCATGCAATAGCATCCCTCAAATTCACTGGCCCCACCCGTGCTCAAGGGAAAGGGATTATATAGGGCATACACAGTAAGGACCAGAAGTGTTGGGGCTGTCTTGTAATTCAGCTCCCAAAGGACCCAAGACAAGGAAGCAGGTTAAATCACAAAACTGAGGAGGCATAAAGGAGATCAACACTAAAGTATAGCAAGAAGAGACTCTTGGATATCAGGGCTTGATTTGCAGAGCAGCCTGAAACAGTAACTCAGAAAAGACAAGACTATGAACAGAGAAGCTTCACCTTGGAAATTTAGAGGAGAACAAAGGCATTAAGGTTTTCTGCCAAAGCTGTAATTCATAGAGGAAGGGTCGGTTGTTCTATCCAGTCTTGAAATGGGGGCGACGTGAGATCAACACCTGAGTATCATGGACATCTAAGACTGAAAGAAGATAAGGAAAGGATCCAGTTTTAAGCCTTGTTAGTTTTTTTTTTTTTTTAAGATTTTATTTATTTATTTATTTGAGAAAGAAAGAGTGAGAGAGGACACAGGAGTAGGGTGAGAGGCAGAGTGAGAAGCAGACTCCCCCCTGATCAGGGAGCCCGATGAGGGCTCAATCCTGGGACTCCTGGGATCATGACCTGAGCCAAGGCAAACGCTTAACTGACTGAGCCACCCAGGCACCCAAGCCTTGTTAGGGTTTAAGGGTGAATGTTCAATACCATATTGTAGGCTATTTCATAAAAGCTAAACCAGAGAATGGGGTTAAAGCTAGGAGTCTAAGTGGAACCTTCTAACCTCTGACTATCTCTTCTCTACTCTCAACTTCAAATCTAAAAATTTGGGACAGATGTGATTAGACAAATCTGAAAAGAGAGAGAGAGAGAGAGAGAGAGAGAGAGAGAAAGAATGGGCAGGTAAGTACTAATCCCAAGAAGGACTCTGAATTTACACAACCTGCCACATGGAATATAAAAGGAAGTTTAAGAGACAACTGACTTGTCCCATGGATCAGTTTTACTCTAAGGGTGAGGTTGAAGGTCAAGAAAAAGGGTGGAAGCTGGGCTTAAACAATTAAGGTGATAGCAGGCTTATCCATTATTATATAAGACCTGATCCAGTGAATATCCTGGGTTATGATCAATAATAGCCTCTCCTGATGTTAGCAGAAGTTAGGAAATTGGTTTATAGAGAAGGCTTTTGCTCCTTCCAGGTTAGTGGGGAGGGTCTAAAGGTGCTACAATTAGCCTATTTTTTTCTGGAAGTTGACATAAAGAGAACCATAGATATGCCTTTGAGTGAGAAAGAATGGATCAGGCCACTTTGAAGAGCAGTAGTATTGGGCAATAAGCTGTTTATGCTGGTATAAAGATATATATACATGTATATGTATTTGTGTATATATATGTGTGTGTGTGTGTACAGGGTTTTTGTTTTTTTTTTTTTTTTTGCTTTTGACCTTGGTGTGCACAAGATAAAGGAACAATAGACTCTATATAAGCTCCACTAATTACCAGAAGGTTGGTTTTATTGTACTGTCTGCTCTGGAAGTTGTTACTGGTTCATCCTATAGTGGAACTCAGGGATCTGAGCTCAAATCTCTAATATTCAGTTTTGATTCCCTAATATTAGACACTGTGTGGTGTGTTAGGCATTAAAATCATAACATTGTGATACTTACAAATTATGTTGTCATATTCAGAGTGCTGTACTTAGTTTAATTACAATGTTGTTTTTGCTTTTACTGGTGCTTTAAAATGTCTCCTGCGGTTATTTTAAAAATATATAAAGTGTTTATTTTTCAGAGTGTAAAATGTACGTGCATGCTCTAGGATCTTTGAGAAACGTTATGGTGTGAAGACGTAGAAAACCACAATATGCAATCTTAACACCTTTTAACCCTTTTCCACTTTTCATTAAAAATGCAACTTATTAGTCAATGACTAAATAATGATCTTGGCTTGAATCTACCAAATTAGAATACTTTCTGGGGTCTGGCATATGTGTCTTTGGCTGATGGTACAGAGCTTTAGTTCAAGATAGTAATTGGAGTGGGCCGTTAGTACATATAAAAAACTGTGCACATCTCTGCTTATTTCCTTTAGGACAGATTTCAGGAATTGGAATCCTGGGTCAAATGGTGGGAGGCTATTTATGCCTCTTGATAATGTTGCTGCGATGGCCAGTTTCATGTGTCAACTTAGCTGGGCTATAGTTTTTCCAGTTATTCAATCAAACACTAATATAGGTGTTGCTGTGAAAGTACTTTGTAGATATGATTAACACCTACAATTAGTTGATATTAAGTAAAGGAGATTATCCTCGATCATCTGGGTGGGCCTGATTCAATTAGCTGAAAGGCCTTACAGCAGAATTGAGACATCCCTGAGGAAGAAATTCCTGTTGTGAACTATAGCTTTGGCTCCTGCCCAAAGTTTCTAGCCTGACCTTCCCCTATGAATTTCAGATTTGTCTACCCAGTCCACACAATAACTCGGGTCAATTCTTTGTGTATTTATAGGTATTTGCATTATGCTTATGTATGTCATATGTGCATGCATGTCTTATATATGTGTATATATGTCTTTACATGAACCCATACACCTATTCATACATGTTATGCACACTTACATATATGTCAGATAGAGAGAATTAATACTGGTTTTGTTTCTCTGGTAGAACCCTGATCATTCAGTTGCCAAATTCCTTTCCAGAATGATCATACCCACAGTTTATAAGAATGGCCTACTCAGCACATGTTAACTGATGTGGATTATTATAATTCTGTAGAGACGAGGACCCATTGACTAGTTTTGACTGGGGGTCTGATCAGAATGGTGGTTTCAATCCATGACATCAATATGGTGACAGGAGGCAGGGTGAACTTAAAGGGAAAATGAAGAAATCAGGGGACCTGTCACTGCTCATAACAATGAAATCCCAAATACTCAAGGCATATCCAGTTGATGACACATATCCATTAGGATTCTTATGTATTCTTTACTTTTTGCTCTGTGATTGTCTATATAAGTTAAAACTGAGTCCCCAAATGGTTTACTCGATTGCTAGTCCAAGTATTAGGATTATTAAAAGATTTTACTCCTATCAAATACATCAAATAATACATGTTCTTTGGGCTATTCATCGTGGAATGTAACATGATGTTTCTTTATTCAAACAGCCATTTAACAGACTTTCTTTGGCTTCCAACTATCCATGCTTTATAAAATAACCCTGATCTCTTCTATCAAAGGAAGAAACTGGGGACAAGTGTGGAGCAGTATGTCTGACATGGATTTGTGTAGCAGGAAGCTTACTCAGAGACCTTAGGAAGGCATGATAAATACTGTGTATCTAGCCATTACTGAAGACACATCATTTATGGGGGCACGACCAAACAATAACAACTTTAATTTTAGCTCTCCATGCTCCTTTTAAATCTTCACTGGGAGGCAAATGCTTATCCTACCTTTGGATCAAATCTCAGGCAGGCCCTTGCCTTTTCTGGTCCTTCTCCAGTAAAGCTAACAATTCTCTCATCAGTTAAAATAACAAACATAAACTCAGGTTAGTAACTTGAAAGTTGAATCTCCCATGTAGTTAAAAATATCTCCTCCTCCAGTTGCTCAGGCCTGTGGACAGGGAGGCGGGAGTCAAGGAAAAGGGTGTAGATGGCATCTTTTCTATGTTCTATGCATTCTCTATCATCTGACAAACCATGTTTCTGACCCTTCCAGAGTTGGTGGGGAGAGAGGGAGTTGCCCCCTCCCTCCCACCTGGGAAAAGCTCCCACCTAACAAGTAGGGTTCTACTTAACCTAATTTCAATGCTTGGGACATTTGGAAGGCATTTAAAATGAACTTTCTGGATGCACTTAACTGGGTTGTTGGAGATATCTCACCCCTTTATCCTTGGGGAAATTTTCTGCTTGTCATCACCCTGATGAAGAAAAATGCATCTGTATTATGGCTGACCTCTTACTTCCTCCCAACCTCTATAAATCCAGCAGTACCTCCAGCCCTATTCTCCTTACCCTGGCAGGCTGCCCTCTTGGTCAGAATTTCCGAAGACCCATGGAAGCTCCCTTGCACACAGCACGTATGGGAGGGGACACTCACCTGACATTTTTCCTGACAGACTCCAGCAGAGCAGGCTAATTCTATCATAATAGCCACTTCCCATCTGCCCTGCCATCACTTCAGCCAGCCAGCCAGGCAGGCTCTATTACTCTATTGCTATTTAGATTTCTCAGGTGTGGGGGGTGTTGGAGGGAGAGGAGTATGAGTGTCTTCTGTGTTTGCAAACTGTAAGGAAGATATTTTTGTAAGTGGTTGAATTGAAGCTTTTTCTCTCAGTCATGTTTATGGATGGTGCCTATACTCTCCAGCCTGTTTCTACCCCCTATGAGGGAATAGGACTCACAGTACACATTTTTAGAGTTCTCCATAAAGCCCTCTACTTCCCTTATCTCTAAATCTCTGGATCCTTGTTGTGGGGAGGAGCTTTTAGCCACCTCCTCTAAACATTGTGCATCATAGTTGTCTTGCGCTTTGTTTCAGTTTGCGGTACCCATTGAATGAGGGCTGCGGCTCTCAGAGTGGTCCCAGACGAGCATTATCCCGGGGCTGGGGAGCTGATTGAAAGTGCCAATTCTCAGAGCTTACAGATCTACTGGATCTACTGGATCAGAAATTCTATGGGTGGAGCCCAGAAGTCTGCATTTTAGCAAAACTTCCAGGTACTCCTGATGTATGCTAATGCTTGGGAACCACTGTTTTAAGGGATCTCCTAAAATTACACTTTAATAGCCTCTCATGCGTATACTTAGCTGAACTTGTTGGCCCACTTAATCTGTTTCTTATTAATAGTGCATATGTTTACAGATTTAAGAAATACTATGAAAATGATAAATCGTAATTACATTTTACTAAAACCAAAGCCTACTGATGACCTGACACTTGTCAGTCCTAAATTACCATGAGTTGAAGGTTGGCCAGAAAGGGCAGCTGGAGTAATGTGTTATTATATTACCTCTCCCACTTCCGTAGCTCCAGCATGTTCACTAAACTGTAAGATAAATTATCATTTTGTAAACTACTGCATTAGTTTTTTAGCTTTGGTCAGACCTCTTTGTGTTCTTTTTGTAGTAAGAGACATCATCCCTTTATTTTACTTACTACCTTTTAGAGTATCCTCTTAGGTCCTTTTGTTGCTATAAATCAGGATCCCTCAACTTTAGTACTATTGATATTTTTGGCCAGATGATTCTTTGTTGTATGGAGCTGTCCTAGATGCTAGGAGCGTGCTCTAAATTGTGCCAACTCCAGATTTCTCCAGACATTGACACATGTTTCCTGGGAGTGAAAATCAACTCTAGTAGAGAAGCACTGGTTTAAATGGACACCCATTAAGTCCTCAAATACATTTAACATTTCTAATCAATTCCACACATTTTCAAGACCAAGAGGAACACTGTGTTTTGGTCAGGACTTCTAATTACCGTAGAGATAATTTTGAAATATTTTAAATGGTATTATTTTGTAACTTGTTATAAAAATGCATCTTTAGATTGCTGAGCAAATATTCTTCTGATTCACATCATCAATTAAGCCCTTAGAATCATTCTGAGAATTTACTGTCTGAGAGTCTTCATTTATAAACACAACAAGCTCCAAGAAACACAATTACTATACATTTTCTCAAGGAAGGGAGTGGTGGTAGTATCGTAGACTGTTGATTTAAATTGTCTTCTTTTTTTTTCTTCTTTCATTAAGTGGTAATTCAACTCTTCATCTTTCGTGATTTTCTTTACTCACTTCAGGCAATTATTGCTGGCGATTATGATGTTAATGAGTTATGCAGAGCAGACTGAAAAAATGAAATATATTTTTAGGAAGTTAAGTTAATGGAAGCAACAACTTGAATGCATGCAAAAAGCAGGCATCTTTCTTATTGTGCCCTGATTGATTTCATAAGTCAGGTGTTCATATGAATAGATAACCTTTACTTAGCGCAGGGAGTATTTTGACAAGAAATTTACTCTGATGAGCCATAAAAGAAGTCTTTTGTAAGATTGGCTGTTCTGCATTGTGTCTGATATATTTTTTTTTATATTGCTTGAGTTAATTTTAAGGCCTCCAAATCTAAGCAGATGATGCTGATTGACATGAAAACCAGAACTCTTTTCTTGCCTCCTTTGTAGTTGAATTCTAATGGTCTTGACATATTGCGGTATTGTTCACCAGGGTGACATAAAATACAATCAAACGCACACACAGATGACTATGGAAAAGCAAACCCAGATGACAACACGTATCAATAGAATATTTTCTTTTACCCTTTTCTTTTTATTCTTGAGTGACACAGCAACTGAAATAACTCTCCCTTTTGAATGCCTTTGATTCAATCAATTGCATGTTTCCCCTCAGCTGAGGATGAAGTATTAGCACTTCACTGTCAAAACCACCTTTGTTTCTAAATTAATACCCAATATTTACATACCAGTAAGATAGATCTTAATATGCCAAGACTCTCATCTTTTTCAACCTTCAGTCTTATAAACTACTTTTATTCTGGATAAACTTTCAAACCAAAGTGCTATTGAAAATATGTTTCAAGGATCCTGGATTTTGGGGGGAGAAGATTGGAAATGGCAGCAGTGGGCTAATATGGGTTAGATTTTTCAAGATAAGAACATTAAAAAAAAACACCTATTATTAGGAAAAAATCATTAAAACCAGAGAGGACAAAAATTTCTAAATAAGGAATTTTCCTTTAGTAGGTAACACATTTGACAAATGTAAAAATAAATTTGTGATACATAGATTATAGATATCAATATCGTTCCATAGAATTTTCTGAAATGATGGGTATGTGTTAGATATATATAGTTAAAAATGGAGTTGCTGGCAATTTGTGGATATGGAAGACTTGAATGTAATGGCCATTCAAAAACTGAAATTTTAATTGTATTCATTTTAATGAACTAAAATGTAAATCTAGGTAAGCACATATGGCTAGTGGCTCCTATACTGAGTGGAGCAAATATATGCGATTTGTGTATTTGTATATTTGTTCCTACAGTTCTCATCTTACAGAGAACCTGACATTTAACTATTATTCTATTTTAAACTGCTTTATCGGTACCATGCCATACAATTCACTGATTTAAAGTATACAATTTAGTGACACTTGGCATAATCACAGCTGTGCATTCATCACCACAATCAACTTTAAAATATGGTCATCCCCTCCAAAATTCTACACAGTTCTTGGCCATGATCCATCACCTTCAATCCTCCCTCACCCTAACTTCCATTAGGTAACCACCAATCTCCTTTCTGTCTCTCTAGATTTGCCAATTCTGGACACTTTATATAAATGGAATCACACAACATGTGGTCCTTTGTGACTGGCTTCTTTCACATGGCACAATGTAAGATTCATTCATGCTGTGGCATACATCAGTATTTCTTTCTTTTTATGCCAAATAATATTCCATTGTATGGATATAACATATTTTGTTGATCCATCCATCACATGATGGACTTTTGGATTGTTTCTATTTTTTGACTATTGTGAATAGTTTTGCTATAAATATTCATGTACAAGGTTTGTTTTTGTTTGTTTGTTTTTGGTGGATCTGTGTTTTTCTTTCTCTTTGGTATATATATATATGGAAGTGGAATGGCTAGATCATATGGTAATTATTGTTATTTTTTTTAAACAATTTTTTTTAAAGATTTTATTTATTTATTTAACAGAGAACACAAGCAGGCAGAGAGGCAGGCAGAGGCAGAGAAAGGAGCAGGCCCCCTGCTGAGCAAGGAGCCCGATGTGGGACTTGATCCCAGGCCGCCGGGATCATGACCCAAGCCGAAGGCAGCTCCTTAACCAACTGAGCCACCCAGGCGTCCCGATCATATGGTAATTCCATATTTAACCGATTGAGGTACTGCTAGACTGATTTCCAAAATTCTGTACCATTTTACATTCATTACATTATAGTGTATGATTATTCCAATTCCTCACATTTTTCCAAACACTTGTTATTATCTGTCTTTTTTATTATAACCGTCATAGTGGGTGTGAGGTGGTATCTCCTTGTTATTTTCAGATATAAGATTTGTGAAAGTTTTCTCACATTTTGTTCTCTGTTTACTTTCTCGATGGTGTACTTTGAAGCACAGACATTTTTCATTTTGATGTCATATATTTTATTAATTTTATGGTTTTTGTTTGTGCTTTTTTTATTATATCTGAGAAACCATTGCCTAATTCAAGGTCATGAAGATTTATGTCTATATTTTTCTTTAAAGGATTTTATAGTTTTAGCTCTTGAGCTTAGGTCTTTAATTCATTTTGAGTTAGGGTTTGGGTGGTGTGAAGTGGGGTCTAAGTACAGTTTTTGCATGCATATATCCAGTTATACCAGCATTATTTGTTAAAAGACTACTTTTGCTCCATTGAATTTCCTGGCCCCCCTGGTTGAAGATAAATGTTAAGGTTTCTATTTTATTGATTTGTATGTTTATTTTTAAAACAATACCACACAGTCTTGATCACTATAGCTGTGTGGTAAATTTTTAAAATTGGGAAGTGTGAGTTCTCCAGATTTGTTCTTTTGGAAGACTGTTTTGGCTCTTCCAGGTCCTTTGAATTTCCATATTAATTTTAGGAACACCTTGTCAATTTGTTCAAGGATGTCAGCTGGCATTTTGGTGTAATTATGTCAAATCTGTGGATCAATTTGGGGAGCATTGTCATCATAACAACTTTAAGTCTTCTGATCCTTGATTGTGGGGTGTTTTCCCCTTTATTTAGATCTTCTTTAATTTTCTTCAACAATGTTTTATAGTTTTCAGAGTATAAGTCTTAACCTTTTCTGGCAAATTTATTCCTAATTACATTTTTCTTTTTAGTGCTCTTATAAATTGTTTTTGTTTATTTAAATTTTGCTTTCTCATTGCTACTGTATAGAAATACAATCAACTTTTGTATATTTATCTTGTATGCTGCAATCTGTGGGACTTATTTATTAAGCCCAATTTTTTTTAGTGAATTGCTTAGGATTTTCTGTAAACGAGATCATGTCATCTGCAAATCAAAATAGTATTACTTCTTCCTTTCTAATTATGGAATATATTTTATCTCATTTTCTTGCCTAATTATCCTGGTTAGAACTCCTAGTACCATGTTGAATTCAAGTGGCTAGATAAGACAGCCCTATCTGGTTCCCGATCTTAGGGGGAAAATATTCAATATTTCAGTACTCATCATTCATTATGAAGTATGATATTAAATGTGGGTGTTTCATAGATACTCTTTATCAAGTTGAGAAAGTTCCCTTCTATTCCTAGTTTGTTGACTGTTTTTATGGTAAAGGAGTGATGAATTTTATCAAATGCTTTTCCTGCATCTTTTGAGATGATTGTATGGTTTTATTCTTTATTCAGTTGATGAGGTATATTACATTAATTTATTTTTGATGTTAAATCAACCTTGCATTCCTGGGACAAATCCTATTTTGTCACACTATATAATCTGTTTTATATATTTCTGGATTTAATGTTAGTATTTTGTTGAGAATTTTTGTGCCTATATTTACAAGAAATTCTGCTCTTTAGTTTTCTTTTCTTGTATTATCTTTGTCTGGTTTTAGTATCAGGGTAATACTGAGTATCAGTATCAGTATTACTGAGTAATACTGAGTATAATACTGAGTATAATCAGTAAAACTGAGTATCAGTATTACCTCATAGTATGAGGTAGGATGGTCTCATAGGTCTCAATAGGATGAGTTCTTTCCTTTTACTTTTTAGAAGAATGTGAAGAATTGGTATTAATTCTTCTTTAGGTATTTAGTAGAATTCACCAGTGAAGCCATTTGGTTTGGGTTTTTTTGTGTGTGTGTGCTAAGTTTTTTATTACTGATCTTATTACTTGTTATAGTTCAAATCACATTTTCTAGTTCTTAATTTAGTTTTTGTTGTTTGTTTCTTTCTAGGAATTTTTCCGTTTCAGTTAAGCTATCTAATTTGTTGGCATATAATTGTTCATAGTATTTCTTCATAATCCTTTTCATTTCTGTAAAAGGGTGACTCCTTTGGACTAAAAACAAGGGCAATAAATTAGGCAGAGATGTCAGAATACTTTGGCTCAGACCTGAGTAATAATTTAAAAGTCTTTAAAGTTGTGTTAAGTGGATATATTAAGTAACCTATTTAAGACTAGAGAACTAACCAGCTAACTATGTTCTCAGGGAAAGCCTAGAGTATACTCCCATAATGAAGATGATAAGGAATGCACTGGGGAGAGAGGCATAGCTATCATTGAATTCAGTAGTGACTGTTCTCTGACACTATGGAAGCAGGCTTGCTGATATCAATGGGAATAATTAGGAACCAGGACAGAGGGAACTAAACACTGGAGACAAGATGGATGGGATTTCATGGTGGGCAGCAAGATCAATATGGCCCAGAAAGCCTTGAACTGGTATAGTTTATAGCAGTAGCAAATAGAGCATGGTGTGCCTGAGGGTGAGATAGATGGGTAGCCAATAAGAATATTGTTTGTCTGATACAACCACAAAAGATCAAAAGTAGATGAATAAGAAGACTGATGAGAACCATTAAAATGGAAAATCACAATTTTTCACCTACCTTCCAGACATGAGCCAGTTCTCAAAGGCATGAGACATTACTTCCTTTAATGGAAGGACATTCCAAGTACCTCTGAGGAAGAACAAATGCAATGACACTGCAATGTCACTGCAAGGATATATAGTAGTAATTTCTCCAGTCCTTCCCCAAAGGACCTTATGGTATTTGCCAGAGTAACTGGAAAGGAGAACGGTCAATGACTGTTACATATACAGTCTTGAATGACAGTGAAACCAAATGGCTCAAAAATGGCATTATACTCCATTTGATAGAGTAGGAGCATGAAGATAGAGTCCTAGTATATTAATTAAGATCTTGGATGAACTGCAGCAACAAAGACAGTAGCTTGTTCCACTAAACCTACTGTGTAAGGCTTTCTCATTCTTTTTAAAATTGCAACTGAATATCATCTTGAAGAATCATTAACTTAAAGTGACCATCAATTGGGCAAAAAGTGCATCTGAATGGTGCAAGGAATTGAGTGTAGAGGATATTCATGATGTTTTAGCCTTATCCCCTGGGCACTTACCATTCACATGCATATCAACCCAATAGCTTCTATTTACAAGCCCTTGCAACTCTTCACCTGGAACTGCTTGGTCCACAGGCTAGAGGTTTTGGGGAATAACCACCTCTTCCCAACAACCCTCAAACAATGAGTAATAGGAGCTGGTAGATAAATACTCCAGTCACCTTGATGGAGTTAGTATCTGGGCTTATTGGAATAACTGAGGCACATTACGTCATGTCTCTAAGCCTCAGTGGCTCACTGTCAGTTGTCTGTACAATGACACACACTTTATTTGCTGTCTTTCTTTCCCTGTCTCACTTTCTCTGCTTCTATACAAGTGTTTTCTAGGATCACTTCCCAAATAAACTACTCATACCACATCCTTATCTCAAGGTCAGCTTTGGAGAAACTCCAACTAAGATACTTCTACTTCCAATTCAGGCTCTCTGACTTTTCTCCTTGCTCTTTTGAAGAAAAATAGCATTGAGAGAAAGAGGGCTGAAAAAAGTCAAGAAAGAATAAATGAAAGAATGGAAGGACAAACAGGGGAAATAAAGAGTGTTCTCCAGTGGTACTGTGGGTTCACCTGTTCAGAAGGGAGGAATCAGGAAGAACTGCCTCTTGACTATAATGCTCCATCATGTGTTTGCTCAACCTTTAAAGCAATCCACAAAGAATATATGGTTACCTGAAATTGTTAGCAGAGTGCAAGGTTATGTGTGATGGCTCGTTTTTTGTGTCAACTTGACTGGGTCATGGGATACCCAGTTATTTGGTTAGCCATTATTCTCAGTGTATCTGTGAGGGTGTTTCTGGATGAGATCAGCATTTGAATCAGTAGAGTAAGGAAAGCAGATGGCACTCCCAAATGTGAGTATCATCTAATCCACTGAGGAACTGATGAGAACAAAAAGGCAGAGGGAGGGGAGAATTCACCCTCTCTGTCTGACTGATGGAGCTGGAACATTGATCTTTTCCTGCCTTTGGACTAGGATTTACACCACCAGCGCTCCTGGGCCTCCAGCTTGTAGATGGCAGACTATGGGACTTCTCAACCTCCCTAATCAAGTGAACCAATTTCTTATAATAAATCTTCACTGGTTCTGCTTCTCTGGAGAACCCTGTCTAATATTGTATGTCATTTGAGATAGGGGGTCAGCTGCAAGTAACGGAAAATATGACCACAGTCACTTAAGCATGTAAGGTTTACTTGAGCAAATAATAAAAAAATACAGAGGTAGTGAGTCCAAGTCTCTCCCAGGTGTTTAGCAACAATGTCAAGAACCCAGACACTTTCTATTTTTGTGTTCCAACATCCTTTTGTGCTCATGTTTGCCACCTTCTGTTTGCAATATAGCTGCTACACCTTCATCTCACTTTTGTTGCAGGAAGAAAAAAGGTCAAACGTGAGAGAATGGTACTTCTACTGAGAGATCTTAGCTTTCCTAGAAAGCCTCAGCCATTTCTGTTGGCCAGAGTTATGTCCCATGGCCATCTCTAGCTGCAATAGACTATGTTTAGCTGGGTACATTGCCACCCTGAACAAGGAAGAAGAGATTGAGGAATTAATATTGGGTCACAATTATCACCAACTGCCAGATAAGGTGGGCACGAGTCAAACTCAAATTATGTCTCAGCAGGGTTAGTACATCCCTCCAAGGTCATTTTGTAAAATCAATTTCTGAAGAATGGACCCTAGAGATAGGTATGTGACTATTCTAGTGGCTTGATGCAATTAAAGGCCCACCTGCATTGTGTGTGCATAGTGGGAGTAGAGGGGAAATGCCATCTAAATCTAAAAATAAGATGGATTAGAAAGCTAGCATAACATGATAAAGAAGAGAGGGAACCAGAAACAGAGACACCAGCAAAATTTATAGAGCTCACTCATCAATTCATGTAATGGAACAGTCAGTACTTTTCACCCAGTTGCATAGCTGGATAAAGTACACTTGATCTTAGCCAAAAGGTCAAGAAGAGGTAGCTGGCTAGACTTAACCACAGCGAAGAGTTTTCAGGTGGGCCTCCTGAACATTATTTCCCATCGGTAGTCTAAGTATGAGGCTGAATGACTTCATAGACTGAAAAATGAAGTTCTTGATGTAAGAACTTCTGTCTTGGCTGCAGGAAGACTGTAGTTGTTACTGCATTCAATTTGTCTATGTTTTGTGTCTGTGTATGTGCTTGGAAGGGAGAACATGCACCCTGGGAAATGCCATTGTTGAGAATGGATGTAGGGAAATGTGAATAAATGGCATTTTCCAGGCCAGTTACTACAGAGTCAACCTCACACTAATGTTTGCTTTCTAAGGGATTACTTGGAGGAGCACTGAGAGACCACTCCCTTGCACTCACCTGCACAATTCACTTGTTGTAAGTAATGAAATCCCCAGGAAGATATAACATCAATATGCTTCTGTTCTTTTCTTTCTGATATATGTGCAGTGACACTTTTGATCTCTCCAGAGACACCAAAAAATGCTTATGGACAGAAAGATGATTCTTCCAAGATTCATAATTTGTATTTTCTCTTTATGTGTCTGTATCTCTTACTACATGTACAGTGCACACATGACAGCATGGAAAATATAAACACACCTTTTTTTCATTTAGAATTAAAAGTCTTCTGGAAATTCACTGGAATGGCAATAAGAAATGCATGCTCATGCATTATTAATCTACGCTATAAAAAATGGAATTTACAGTAACATGATGTTTATTGCTTTCGCTCCCGAGATGCAGAGACATGCGCCTTTTTTTGCCAGGCACTTTAGAACAGAGCTGTTCCACTTCATGCTGATGGCACTGCGGCATCAAGCAAGCACCAGTGACATTGCTCAGGGTCTTCCAAACGAATTTCTAGATTTCATTATCAAAAAAATGGTCTGCCCATTTGTACTGCCTGTCTTAGTCCAAACTGACAGCATGAGCTGGAGTGACTCCAAATCTGTTTTTGTAGGGATATCTCACAAATTACAACGGGAGTCATAGAAGCGTATTAGAGTTCCATTACATTACCTCACTGTCTTTCCAAAAAAAAAAAAGTCCTAGGAAGAGGCTTTGTTATTCTTGTTTCATTTTGTTTGGTTTGCAAGAGTCTAGCAGATTTGTATTTAAAACTTCCTGCTGGAAAGGATGAACATGATTGCACCAAGTTTTCTGGAACACTGGGCATGGGGACAAAAACCCTGGGTTTCCAGGTGTATCACCTGTGCTAATGGGGATCTCATGACTGACTCAGATTTCGGTAGCTATGAATACAGTTTGCATAGCCACCTCCCTATCATGTATTCAAGGTTGCTGTAGGTTTGGTGTAGGTTAGTTGGTTTGGGCTAGATATTTCAGCCTAGACTTGTTACAGACTTACTTTCTAATCAAATGTGCTTTTTCCCAGGAGCTCTATAAAGCAGGGCTTTATATTAGATTGACCATATGACTGTATGAAATTGTCATTGTTCTATGTCAAAAGTGGTTGAATACGAACAATTTCATTTGGCTCAACCTAATACTTGGCCCCAACTAGAAAAATAACTCCGATTGAAATATGGCTAATTCCTTTTCTTCAGTTTACTCTAGAATCTTGTCCTTTGAATTGTCCCAGCGAGAGTGCTGTAACTCATTTCCTGACTGTAGTTGCAGGAGACACAGTACTGCACAGAGAGTTGGGCAATCATAGCTCAGACTGTGGTTCTTTTATTTCCATAGCTTTAAGGTGCTTATTAATCGTGTCTCCCTCGTTATTCATAGTGGTTGTCATAGATTTCCATGATGTTTTAAAATATATTTTCAAATACTCTAGGGAAAGATGAGCATATGTTCATCTTACAAATAGAGACATTAGGGCCAAATGTAACTTTGCTATAGTTCTCGTGTAGGCAGGGATGATGTCACAGTCTCCTGTCCCCCTCAAGTAGACCTCCTGCCTCCTCACAGCAGTAGGGCTCTTGATCTTGTAACTGCTCACTATCAACAATGCTTCAGTCTCCATATTTAGAGTTATTTAACTTCACTTCTCATCTTTAAAATGGGAAGAATAATAGTATCTACTTCATGGGATTGTATTGAAGATTAAGGTAGTTAATATACGTGACGTATTTCGAATAGTGCTTGTATCGGGAAAGTGCTATGTGTGTTAACTCTTATCATTAGACTTTCTATTCAGAAGCTTCCTATTCTAGGAAGCTGAAACTTGATGGAAAACCCACACTTGAATTTTATTACAGTGAACTTTCATATTCATGAAGTCGACAATGTGAAAGCACAACCCAAGATTGATTATGAGTAGATGTATTGCATTCTGCTCTAATAGAGGTCTTATGTTTCACTATTCGGGGAGCTATCCATATTCCTCTTGGTTTATAGTCTTATGTCGGGCTGAGGAATAATTTTAGAGAGTCAGAAAAAAGCCAAGGTGTTTGTCATAGCACCTGGAAGCAAGCATGCTGTGGGCAGGTGCTGAGAAACCATTCTCCATCCCTCGTGCCAAAACACCTCAGCCCTTTCCCTGCCATGGCCCTGGTCTTGGACATCACCGAGGCAGCCCCTGCCAAGCCAGCAGGCTGCTTGATGGCTCGGTGTTCTAGGAACTGAGATTGTGAGATGAATGCCCTGGCTGTCTCTCACAACTGGCACTTTCCACAAGGCCTGTGGGGTCGGAGCTGTGGATCTCAAGGCTCACTGCACGATGGCCAGGTAGAAAATACTCAGAGTGCTTGATGGGAGCAAATTGGCTGCTTCTGGATTATTACCAATAGACTACCTCTTCCAAAGATCAAAACCAATACATGAGTAAGACTGTATTGTCAGCCTACTAGGAGATAAAGTCATTGTTTTATATAGCAAGTAAGCCACATAGCAGTCACTACTGCAGCTCTGTATATGTATTACAAACTCTTATTACCAACTGTTTGCTTCTGAGTGATTAAAAATGTCTGGATCTAACTTTAGGAGTTGGGATAGATCAGATCCTCACTTGTTGGGGCCTTAGAAAACAGAGTAGTGAAACAGATGCTGAATGGATTGTGGAATGTGGAACTCAGGCAGGGAAATGGCCTGGTTCATCCATGTTCTATACAGCTGTATAGATATGCTGTTTATATGTTTATAGACAGGTCCTCATGGCAATGGGGAGCCTCGCTGGGGAAGAGAGAAGGTTTGAGGACAAAGCAAATGAAAGAGGGCATTATATTTATGCTGGGATGGCCTACATGGAGAGAGAAAGGGCAGAAGCTGATGGGATTCGAAAGGATGATGATAAGGAGAGAGGCTCAAAGAGGGTAAGCACAGACAATCCAGGGTGTGTATCCACAGCAGCTAGGAGAGTAGCATGTTCTGTTCAGAAGGCAATGGATCAGGGTATTTTCCTGTTGTAAATACAATAGTTCAGGATCAGGTCAGATAACACAATCTTGAATTACAAGTTGCATAAGAAAAATCTTTCAGAAAGAATATTAATTGGTACATTTTTAATAAAAGACATTTTATCCTAAGTTTTTTGCATCAGTTAAAGGCAGAAATTAAAAAAAAAAAGGAGTGAAAAAGGAAAGAATATGCAATGGGAAAAGAACAGTTTCTTCAACAAATGGTGTTAGGGGCTCCTGCGTGGCTCAGTCTGTTAAACATCTGCCTTGGGCTCGGGTCACGATCCTGGGGGTCCTGGGATGGAGCCCCACATAAAGCTCCCTGCCCAGTGGGGCATCTGTTTCTCTCTCTCTCTCTCTTTGCCCCACCCTCCACGCTCTTGTTCTCTCAAATAAATAAAATTTAAAAAACCAAAAAACAAAACAAATGGTGTTGGGAAAACTACATGTAAAAGAATGAAAATGGAGCACTTCCTTGTATCATGCACAAAAACAAATTCAAAATGGATTAGAGACCCAAATGTGAGAGCCAAAACCATAAAAATACTGGAAGAGAGCACAGGCAGTAATTTCTCTGACATTGACCGTAGCAACATTTTTCTAGATATGTCTCCCGAGGCAAGGGAAATAAAAGCGAAACTAAACTATTGGCACTACGTCAAAATAAAAAGTTTCTGCATGGTGAAGGAAATAATCAATAAAACTAAAAGGCAACCTACTGAATGAGAGAAGATATTGCCAAATGACACATCTGATAGAAGGTTAGTATTCAAAATATATAAAGAACTTACATAACTCAACACCCAAAAAGCAAATAATCCAATGAAAAAATGGGCAGAAGACATGAGCAGACATTTCTCCAAAGAAGACATATAGATAATCAACAGACACATGAAAAGATATTTAACATTACTCATCATCAGGGAACTACAAATCGAAACTACAGTGAGATATCGCCTCACACTTGTCACAATGGCTAAAATCAAAAAAACACAAGAAGCCACAATTGTTGATGAGAATGTGTAGAAAAAGGAAACTCTTGCACTGTTTTTGGGTTTTTTTGAAAGATTTTTATTTATGGTATTTGGTGTGTATATATATATAAAAGATTTGGTATATATATATTATATATAATGAATTGTCATTCGGCCATAAAAAAGAGTGAAGTCTTATGATTTGCAATGACATGGATGGAGCTAGAGAGTATAATGCTAAGTGAAGTAAGTCGGGGAAAAGACAAATACCATGTAGGGATTAATGTTCTCCCAACGTGTTTTGAGAAATGTTACCCAAGAGGTCTCTGCAATTCTTCTTCATGAGCCTCAGAATATCTTAATAAACCTTGTTAAATTGTAGGTATTATTAGTTGTGAAGCATTTCCCACATATTATTTTGAATTCTTAAGCTGTCATGTGTGTAAAACGTTATTATTCATACTACAATTAAGGAAGGATATTCAGAGAGGTTAATGGATCTTCCCAAAGCTACAAAGCTAGTAAATAATGGAGCTGGGTTTTAAACCCAGATCTGCTCAATTTATAGCCTTTTTGTTTTCTGTGTGAATATGGTTGAATGTCAGAGTTCCTTACTCTGTTTGTTAAATAAAGTGATATTCTTCTATTCCTTAGAATTAATTATAATAAAGAATACCCAATGATAAACTTGATGTTTGATTTAAATGGTTATTGCAGAAGGTGGACTGATTAGGAAAACAAAGGAATGAAATCATTCCATATGAAGCAGGACATAACCAAATTTGTTGCTGAGTAAGACTTGAAAATTATTTTCAAGGCTGCATTAATGCATCATCTACTGGCTTTCCCCTGGCTCATGCTGTTACTTTGCTAGATTCAGATTTGATTTAATAAGCAACAGCTTAAGAAGAATCATTTATGGAATATCCTTGCAATGCTTAAAAACATGTTCAACTTGAAAGCATCTTGGAGACTTTATTGAACCAGAAGGACGGTATCCTGCACAACTCATATTTTGCCTTGAAATGAAAGTCTCTACTTGTCTGTCCTTGCACCTGTATTTGTAAAGCTCAGAAGTTGAAATGTTTTCCTATAGGAACACTCCTTGCTCCTTTACTTTGCTTCCTGTACATTAAATGCATGACAGAGTAAACTGACAAATTCAATGGCTTCGGCCTCCCAGCCACACTTTTCTTTATAATGAGGGTCTTCGTATTCCAAATGGATGATTTCTAAAGAGAAATGTTCAAAGAATTAGCCTGCTTTCCTAACTCTAGCACTATCAAGCTCGAAAAAAAATCCAAATTCTCCTTTCATTTCAACTGTGAAATTGTTTTCAGTTTATTTCATGAATTCAGAATGCCTGATTATTATAAACAGTTCAAATTTCCTTTCTTATGTGACACAAACTATCTTCTGACCTACACTTTTAATTCCTTTTCTTGATTCTTTATTTTTACTATACACATGGAATCCTGAAGCTGTTCGATTGTGTTTCCTGAAGGCAGTTTCCTGTTTCTCAGACAGCTTAGGGCCTGGGAGCACCAGTTGGGAAATCCATAAGAGATTTTGAGGTATTCAACCAAAGTGCCTTTCTTTAAACATTCTTTCATATATACTACAATGGCTTTTTAAATGGAGCAATCTTTTGATGAAGGAGGCTGGAGAGGTTGGGGAAAAAAAAAAGCAATAGTGTCCTGGGGATACATGTAGGGTTGTCAGATAAAATGCAGAACATCGTTAACTTTGAAATTCAGTTCAATGAAATAGTATAAATGTGTCGCAAATATTGCACAGGACACACTTACAATAAAGAATGCTGCATTTTTTTTTCTTAAAGATTTTATTTATTCATTTGGCAGAGAGGGAGAGGGTACAAGGAGAGGGAGAAATAGGCAGAGGGAGAGGGAGAAGCAGACTCCCTGCAGACCAGGGAGCCCAACACAGGGCTCGATCCCAGGACCCTGGGATCATGACCTGAGCCAAAGGCAGATGCTTAAGGGACTGAGCCACCCAGGTGCCTCAGAATTCTGCATTCTTATCAGACATTCAAAGTTAACGTGGCTGTCTGTAGTTTTATTTGCTAAGTAGACAACCCTAGAAATGGGAGAAGTGTAAATACCGAGGGCAAGAGGTGGTCATGAGTGAGAGATGGCACATGGAGCTGAGTCTATCTGGACAGATTGGAACAGAGGGACTCAGGAGGGAGGAGGACGATGTGCAGGCCTAGAAAGGGAAAAAAGAAAGTACGCTTCTTAATTTCAGGAGTTATGCTTCTTGGGGATATTTAAGAAATAAAATGAAAATAACCTAATCATTTTTGGAAGTAAATACAATTAGATAAAATTTCAAATGTTAATCTTTTATCCCATTGTCATCTAGAACATCAAATCCGAGCCTTTGCAAATTCTGAATTCAACCTTGTTAATTTAATTTTTATAAGCTATTTCTTTTTTTTTCCCATGAACTAATGACATCAGAACCGTATTTTCTACAGTTTAGTTTTTTAAAAATAAAATTGCATTTCCTTGGAAAATCAGTTATGTTCCAGGATATGTTATCAAGATGTTAACCTTTGCCCTCTGTTTTCTTCTCATCTGTCTTCTGAGCATGAAACTGATTCTTCAGCAAATGGACCTCTGAGCTGTTTTGGCCCAGTGGAAACCTTTAGTTCCCCCAAACTAGTCTCCCTTACTAGGAAAAGCCTTAAAAAATAATGCCAAGATTGCTTCTGAGGGCAACTGGAGAGAAAGTGAGTAAATATGGCTGTTAAAGCAATAGGCGCGAAGGAGGGAAATAGCTCCTAGAAAGGAAAAAAAAAAAAAGAAGTGGAAGCAGAGAATGGGAGGGTGGGGATGGGCATATTTCCTGGTGGGGGGGCTCTACCTGTGGACTGAGGAAGAGAAGCGTTCTTGGAGTATGGATGCAGGGGCGCATCTCTGGAGTGGACACGGAAATCCCTGGCCTTCTAAACTATGTCAGATTGCTGGAGCCTGGACAGAGCACAGCCAGCCCCAAAGGGACCCTGAGGGCTAGGCCTATAATGCCTCAGTGGTAACCATGATGAACTGATGACTGATGACCCAGAGATTTCCTCATTTCAACTAGTTGCCAAAGACCCAGAACCTTTGTAGCACCCTGGACAGGGGTGGGGGAGGGGGAGGTGTATCCTATAACTGTGATTACATTTCCCAGGAGCACAGCAGGATGAGACAGAATTAAATTGATTCGAGGAAAATAAAGTGAGATTTGCTGCATATCCATGACCTAAGACTCGTACCTACTCCACACATTTGCTTCATCAGAATTCCACACTTATCAATAACTAGGAGGAATCCTTTTAGTTTTTTCCTCATAATTATGCCTAAGGTATCATGATGTGGAATACCAATTTCATAAATTTCTTCCTAAGGTATTGTGGGTTCCAGAGACATTCCCAAATTGCTTGATTTTGATTCAACTAAAACAGACTCTAATTGTGTCGCCTCTAAGATTTGGAAATAATTGAATCTCTGTTTCTGTCTTTTGATCCAAGTCCTAGCGAGTAGTTCTCAATATAATAATATTTTCCTAGTATTACTTCAGCAGTCAAACAAGACTATAATCCAAAAAGCCCCCTGTATTCACAGAGACAATGCTCTTATGATGAAACCACAGAAAGAAGTTGTAATTAATGCAAGAAATAATGCGAACAATCTATTAACATAATCTGAATGAAATCCTTGCACTGTTAAATGCAGACACTAAGTGCTCATATAATACTTTATTAATTAACAAAGTATTTATCCACAGGGAAATGAGGATAAGAGACCATACACTTTGTCAGACTACAGGAAAATGTATTAGTGCTTCATAAGAAATGCATACAATTCAAACAATAGCATGATTATCTTTTTAAAGCAATTACATTTAATCTCAAAAGAAAGAATAAATACATTAATTCTTCTATGTTTCCTGATAAGCCACCAAGATACATAAGTGATCATTTTCTTTTCCTACAGCTCTGGAGGCTGGTGGCAATCCAGTGTGTGCCGCTCAGACAACTTATGCAGTGAAATATCACTTAGCACATGAAAACACATTATGAGATTAACTGACTTTGGCTGAATAGAATGTTCTTCCCCAGGAAGCCACGGTTTGTACTTGACTTTGCACATTCCTTTCAGCTTTGGAGACTTGGATGAAGAGAAGGTGTATCTCCCATACATAATACAAGTGTTTGGTACTGAATCCCAAGTCTTTTTTCTTATCCCGGTATGCTGGGCTGAACCAAGTATGATCACTGAGAATGCCTTTTACCTTTAAAACTCCACATGCAATGAAATCAAAGGATTTGCATGATTTCTTTCCCTTGGCCCCATTTAGGTAGGATCTTCTTGGCTCTTCAGAACTGGAAGCTGGTAAGCAGGAATCATAGCCCTCATCTGCACTAGCTGATTGTGGTAACCATGCATGATCTACCCACAGGCCGTGCGGCCACCAGCTCACACGAGAGACCTTTGGGCAGCATAGCTCTTGTTCATCACCTCCTAAGCAACACCCAGCCTTGCACAGCTGCAGTTTCCAACATACCATTCCTTGTCTAGCAGTCTGAAAAGCTGGCTCCATCGTCTCTTATGGTTGCTTTATAGATGCCGACTCTTGGCTGCTGGTTCTTCAGGAATGGCCTTCCGGTTTGTCCCTGAACCCAAGACACAAGGTATTGTGTGTCCTAGATGCCGTCACCCCTCACCGGAGTTGCAGCAAGGGAATGGAAGCTGGTGCAAAGCTACAGAGAGATTGCATGATGAACAAGTCTGTGTATTTCTTGAATAAGAGGGTGTTTGAGAGAATAAGACTTGGAATCAGGGGGCCTAAATGCCAAATGCCCGACATGCCTCATGGTGTGACAATGAGAAAATAGTCGAGCCCTTCACGGCTTCTGTTTTGTAATCTGTAAAATGGTGGTACTAATTACTTTCCTGTTGTTTCCCAGACTGCAGTGATGGACAAATACTGCTATATATGTGAAAATATTCTGTAAAAGCACAGAATGTCAAACACACTGCATTATTGTTTGTATTCATGGGAATACGACTCTGTTTAAGTCAGCCCTTTTAATATTTTTTTCTAAAACATACTGTCACAATGCCCCATGGGGAAAAGGCTGTACATGTTCTTTGGTCAAATATGTTTGGCAAAAACTACCTACGGTATCTCCTTCTAGGAGATGAACAATGCTTGTTGACATGTTAAGGACTCTAAAAAGTCCCATCAAGAAGATACCTGTTTAAGTTTTGGTTAACTAATGTTTACTTTCTTTGACCATTGAATTTTTCTTTAAGGATTAAGAAAAAAAGAATTTTTAAGAAAAAGGTATTGTTATTAAAACTCTATGGAGGGAGAAAGCTGTAAAGATACGTCCAAAACAGCAACAAATATTCCATGGAATAAGTTTTCTATAGAACATAATTTAAGAAGCCAAGTCTAGATTATTTTAAATGTGACCCTGAAATAAAACATAAATTTATCATAGCTTTCAAAAGAGAAGTTGCATTTTTTGTATATGTATTTTTAGGGTAACATTGAGATTGTTTTAATAGGAAACAGATACATACTTGGTGTATTTCACCTAGTTTTTGTAGAATTTTCATCAACTCTTTTAATGTAGTGACCCTAATATTTGTACTGAGGTTTCTAGAGGAAACACACTGAGATGGTTTTTCTCACATTCCTTGTTGGTGTTGTGGCCTTCCTTTTAGGCCACCTCTGACAAAAAGTACCAACACCAGAAAGAAGGAGCCCAGGGGAATAGTGAATAAATCTTCTTAACCAATCTTGTGTCTTTAGAGGGTAAATAATTTTTCTTAGTCTGTTTGGGCTTCTATAACAGAATGCCATAGGTTTGGTGCCCTATAGACAACCAACTTTTGTTACCCATGCTTCTGGAGTCTGAAAGTCCAAGATCAAGGTGCTAGTAGGTCCTCATCTGGTAAGAATGCTCTTCCTCGTGCATGTAGGGCAGTCTTCTCGTTGTGTCCTGATAGAGGGAGCTCTCTGAAGTCTTTTTTTGGTTGGTTTAATTTTTATTTACTTGGCAAAGAGAGAGGAAGCGAGAGAGAGAACACGAGCAGGGTCTGAGGAAGAAGGAGAAGACGACTCCCCGCCGAACAAGGAGCCCGATGTAGGACTTGATCCTGGAACCTTGGAATCGTGACTGAGCCAAAGGCAGATGTTTAACTGATTGAACCACCCAGGCATTTATAAAGTGCTTATCACACACCAAACACAAGTCTAAGCACTTTTCATTTATTAATTCACTTAATCCTTTTCATAACTCTGTCATGTAGATACTGTCATTGTTCTTATTTTACAGATGAGGAAATAAGCACAGAGGAATGAAGAACTTGCTTAATATCACACAGCAAATGACCGTTGGGGCTACATTCAAACATAGCAATTCTTAGCTACCCACTCCCCATTCTGCCTCAAAAAAATTCTGAGCCTTAAGAAATAGATTTTAGTTGAGAAATGTTCATCTTTGTTTTTCATGTCATAAAGCGCAATGAAGATCAGAAACACATAGTATTTAAACTTTTCCCAATTATTTAGTCTTTCATCTCACAGGTGTTTGTCAAGCTCCTACTATGTGCATTCTATTGAGGAAGGGTCTTGGAGGGGAAGAGAGGTTCTACCTCAAGGTTGTCCCAGTTGTGTTGGGGAAAAAAGATGTATCCATGTAAACCACAGCACAAGGGAGAAGACTGCCCTTTGGATTGTGGCCACAGATGCTGCTGAGATGCTAATCTTAGTGTGCCAGCCTCTTGCCTAGGATCACGCAGTGAGAGGCAGTGCAGTTAGGGTCCGAACTCTGACCATTTTACCTCACAGGGCATACTTCCAACCACTACCATGTCTTCTCTGCTGCTATTTAGGAACCTCCAAAAACTGTGCAAAAAGATTGCTGTGTTCCTATGGCCTGAGTTCTGTGTAGCTGCATTGGTGGTGGCAGAGGAAACTTTATTTTTAGTTACTTTATTTGGAAACAGTGTTCAGAATGTCACTGCTTGATGGGAAGTTACACTGAAGTCAAAGTCCAAGAGGCCAGAGATAGCTTCCAAGGGTCATCAAAATCTCAGAGCCAGGAAATTGAGAACAGGTCAAGCTTTTGGGCCATGGTCTATGGGTCTACCCCTGTTGTTTCATTGACATCGTATAAGCCATTCGATGCCTGAAACATACCCAGATCTTCAGTCTGTTTATTCAATTTCTTCCTCATTTCAGATTTGACAGTTTATTATTTTTTAAAATAATATAATGATTATAATCTAGGTTAGATTTATTCAGTTCAAAATGCATGAGAATTTTCTTTTTAACCAAAGAACAAGTTTCTGCCTTATAGAATCTTCATTGCAACCTGTGTTTTTTTTTTTGTTTTGTTTATTTGTTTTAAACGGCCAGATTCTTAAACTGAATTTCCAAAATGCATCTGGGGCACTCTATTCAGGTGGAGAACTTCTATTAGTCTATTAGTGGTCTTTTGACCTAGTAAGCAGCAATGATATTTCTAAGCAGAAATAGCAAGTACATGATCACAGTCCATTAGCAGGAATATGAAGCCAGTAACACTGAACTTTATTGACAAGCTGGAGGAAGTTCTGTTCTCTATCATTGAGAAAGTTGCATGGTATATTTTGCTGCATGGATAACCAGCTGTTTGGATAATGGAATTCAGTGGGGCTTTGAGGAATGTGTTACATATGGTTATAGATAACCTTTTTCCTTGTTTATTTTGGAAACTAGCTTTACTCAGAAGAGACCTTGAGATTTGTGTAGTTGGAATTGTATGTGCCAACAACTTACCCAGATAGCTGAATTTATCCAGTATTATCACCTCTCCTTTATATAGGATGCCTTTATCTGGGAGAATCAGATTTATGGGAAAATTGTATCCTTTGGACACAAATGAAGCAGAGAGATTTAAGTCAGGCATATTTTGAGGATACAGCAGTTGGATTGGAGGAAAAGCCTGTACAAGATTGCCTGAAGTGGCAGCACTTTCCACAACTATAGAAATGGCTTAAACTGGCAATGCCAGCCTCTCTGTTTCTTGGTCTTCTAGAGTTAACTCTTTTTTCTACCATTCAAATAGTCCATTTGACTTCCTCATTCCAGGGGGTATCTAATGACCTGTCCTGCATTTCTCAGGATCGCAGGATGGTACTTTCATTCTCTCAGTAGCTGTCACTTCCTGGTTGGAAAACTGCTCTCAGCTCAATTTCAATCAGCTTTCACCATCGAGTTCCCATTGTCACCCACAGATCCAACCCCCTCTTGCTGGTAGGGTGACTAGCTATCCTGGTTTGCCTGGGTGTGGGAGTTCCTGGGCTAAAGTTAGTGAAGTTCTGAGCCAATCTGAATGAGTTGTTCACCTTATTCTCTAGGATACAAGTATACAGCTCTGCTATGTATAACAGACTTTCTGAGGGATTGGAGATAATAACCATGAAATAAAAGCATGAAAAAGAAAACAACACAAATTTAGAGATAGGACATCAATGTAGCTAAGGGCCTGGTCCTCTATCCCCTTATCTTTGGCTAGCAATAGCACAACAAAGTCTAGCAATTCTAAAACTACCATCTGTCTTCCAGGGATTGAAAGTGCAATGGATGGAATGTTTGCTTCCTCCAAAATTCATTTGTTGAAGTCCTAATCTCCAGTGTGATGGTAATAGGCGGGGCCTTGGGTTAGTTATTAGATCCTGAGGATGAAGCCTTCATGAATGAGATGGGTACCCTTATAAAAGGGATCCCAGATCCTCTTTCTACCACATGAGGATACAGTGAGAAATCAGCTGTCAGCCACCCAGAAGAGAGCCTTCAAAACTGGACCGTGTCGGCGCCTTGATCTTCGACTTTCACTCTTCAGATTGGTGAGAAATACACTTCTCCTTTTTATAAGCCACCCAGCTATGGTATTCTGTTAAAGCAGCCTGAACCGACTGACAAAAAGGTTGAGGGTAAAATATCTGAGCAGGTTTCAACATAAGAGAGCATGTGTTTGGCTTTTAGAAAGAGGCCCCTGGCAGCATTCTGTAAAATAATGGAGCAGATCTTGAAGTGCATGGAAATTGTCTTTCTGTGGCAGGTACTACACCTTGTGCCAATTAGGCACTCAATAAATGCCTGTTGAATCAAACCATAAGTACCCTAAAAAGATTTTACTATGAAAACCCTTTATTATCTCAAGTAATAAGAGACCCAGTGTAGTGTATTCCAGAGTTAATTCAGTGGTTCCTCATTGTTTTTAAGAACCATGTCGCTTCCATCTTTAGGCTCTACTATCTTCAGTACCTTTGCTGTATCTTCCCTTATTGTCACAAGATGCTGCTACTAATTCCAGAGGTCAGATTGCATCAGTAGAGACAAAAGGGGAAGTTGACTCCTGTTCTCTTTTAATTAGGGAGGAAAGTTTCTCATCAGATTTCTTATTAAGACTCATGGGGTTGGAGCGCCTGGGTGGCTCACTTGGTTAAGCATTTGCCTTCAGGTCAGGTCATGATCTCAGGGTCCTGGGATCGAGCCCCGGGTAGGACTCCCTGCTCAGCGAGAGTCTGCTTCTCCCTCTCCCTCTGCCTCTCCACCTGCTTGTACTCTCTCTCTCTGTTTCAAATGAATAAATAAAGAATCTTAAAAAAAAAAAACCAAACAAGACTCAAAAGGTTAATGAAGGGAGGTTAGGAAGACTAACTTCTAGGAAAGGGATACAGTCTTTCCCAACCAGAATAAGGGAGACTAATGGTTGGGCAGCAAAACAAAACTTCCACTCATACCAAAAGTAGGCTGTTGTCAGTGATTTGGAGGTAGTGAGGTTTCCTATAAAATGAATTTATTTATTTATTTTTAAAGATTTTATTTATTTGTTTGTTTGTTTGTTTATTTGTCAGAGAGAGAGAGCATAAGCAGGGATTGTGGCAGGCAGAGAGGCAGAGGGAGAGGGGGAGGCAGTCTGTTCTCTGAGCAGGGAGCCCGATGTGGGGCTCGATCCCAGGATACTGGGATCATGACCTGAGCCAAAGGCAGATGCTTAACCGACTGAGCTACCCAGGTGTCCCTAAAATGAATGTGTAGAATCTCTGATAAATTTTTAGCCACACTGTGGTAGATGCTGACTAGAAGCTCACTTCAATAACTTCTTTTTCCAAGACTCATACAAAAACTACCTTCCTCAGCTTCTCTTACAATTAGAATGGGGCCATGTGTCCAAGTTCTGGCCAATGGAAAGTGGGTACAAGTGCTTTAGCAGAGCCCTACTCAGGAGAGCCACATCTCCCACATTAGACTGATATTCCTGATATTCAAACAAAAAATTAACTTTATTGATTTTTATCACTGCAATCTCTAGGTTATTTGCTTCTGGAGCTATTAATTATCATCTCTCGCCTTGCTTCATATACTCTTCTAAGTAGAAAAGTCTTACTCAGACTTTTCTAGCTCTTTTACTAATGGCATGCAAAGTTAAAACTGAAAACTTCACTTATTCTATATGATATATCCTTGTGGCTCCAGAAGTTAACTTATATTTAAAAGTTGACTAGCATTCATATCTTGAGAACCCCTACCCTTAGCAGAATTTATTTGTGCGAAGAAAAATGAAATGAACCCATTAAGTTATTTTCATTATCTTTGTAGAAGTGACTTCAAATTTAAGATGAGGTTGAATCCAACCTCATTTTGTAAGACACTACAAAAGGAAGCGTTTTGGAGTCAGTTATGAATGTTCTTACTTTTTGTGTCCATCTTTATATTGCTGGCTTTTATTATTATGTCATTCCAACTTCCAGCAAAACTTCTGTGTGGACAGATTTTGTTAATCCCTGGGACTATAAAGATGAACAGTATCTTGTCCTCATAGAGCTAACAGTTTGTATATTGACGATGAAAATTAAATGTCTTAGGAACAATAGCAGAAGTGTATGTGTGCTGCAGAACACAGAGGAGAATGTTACTAAATCTGCTTGGGGATGATTCTATAATATTTATCACATGATCTTTGTCTCTTAGGACTGCTATAACAAATTATCATAGATTGGGGAGCTTATAAACAACAAAGTTATTTCTCATACTTACAGAGATGGCAAAATCCAAGATCAAGGTGCTAGCTAGCAGATTTAATGTCCTAGTAAGAGCTCACTTTCTGGTTCATAGACAGTCATCTTTTTGTAGTCATATGGTGGAAAGACCAAGGGAACTAGCTCTCTGGGATCTCTTCCATAAGAGTATTAATCTCATTCATGAGGGCTCTACTCTCATGACCTAATAACCTCCCCAAAACCCTATCTCCTAATACCATAACATTGGGCATTAACTTTCAACACGTGAATTTGGGGGTAGAGGCACAAATTATGTAGTCTAAAGCACACATATAAAGCACAACTCAGTGACCAGGATGCCGTTAGTGTTCAATAACATTATCCTTTGTCATTTCTTTTTTTTTTTTTCCCTCTGTCCTTTCTTTAAAGCTATGTTCTAGCCAATCTGGAGTCCCTTTTGTTTGGACCAGAATCTTGGCTGTCATCAGTGGTGTGCTGGTAAACCGATTCTGCAAAAAAACAAAAGTCTTGATTTATAGCGTTTGCCAATTTCCATGGTGTAAATACTTCCATCATGGCCAGTTTCGAACTATAATACTTAAATACAGGTTGACAAAATAGCCAAATATTTAATAATTGGCTCTAAAGAGTCTGTTTTGGCCAGTGTACCATACCACTGTCATAATGTGATAAGATCCCCCTCATCGGTGTATCTCAATATACATTGATATGAGAATACTTTGAAAAGACTTTTTAAGTTTGGAGTTTTGTGAAGATTCATTCATTCATTCAACAGATACTATTTTTGCATTTTCTATGTTGTCGGTCCTGTTATAGATGCTGGGATACACCAGGAACACAACAGAGATGGCTCCTTCCATTACGAAGTTTCTGTTCTAGTAGAAAGTGATGACTATAATGGAGAAAAATAAGATTGGGGTAAGGGGATTAGTTACTGAGATATTTTGGGAAATACTACTTTACATATGGAGGTCAGGTAACTTTTTTTAAATTTTTTTTTACATTAAAAAAATTATTTATTTGATAGAGAGAGACATGGCGAGAGAGGCAACACAAGCAGGAGGAGTGGGAGAGGGAGAAGCAGACTCCCCGCCAAGCAGGGAGCCTGATACAGGGCTCCATCCCAGAACCCTGGGATCATGACCTGAGCTGAAGGCAGCTGCCCAACCTACTGAGCCACCTGGGCTCCCCAGGTAACTTTTTTCTTGATTTGCTCACATTTGAGTAAGGTCTGAAGTGTTAGAGAAAACCATGCAGATATCTGGAAAAGGACACTGGAAGTACAGAGACTCTGGAGCAGGAATGTGCTTGGCATGTTTAAGGGTAGGCAACAGACCACTGTGACCTGATTGGAATGAGTAGAGGATAAAGTGATAGGAAATCCAGTGAATGAAAGAGGTATGAGGGCAGGGTGGGGGGTTACTATGGATAGCAATAATTTATTGGATGCCTGCTCTGTTGTCATAACAATGGTGTACGAGTTATATAGATACTGTTTGCCTTAATCTTTGCAAGGGAATGATGGAGTTCATATATCTTCCCTTTTACTAAAAACAAACTTGAGGCTTATGGTAGTATTTTAGTTTGGGTTACTCCAGAGGCAAATCCTAAACCAAAGATCCGAGTGCTAATAGTTTATGTGGGAGTCGATTCCAGAAGATGCCAGTAGGAAATTTGGGGAATGACTCAGGCAAGGGAAGAAAACAGAAAACTGATGTGTTATGAAATCACCTACCACTGCTAACAACTGGAGCTTCATCCCACAGGGGGACTCCGGAAGCCCATGCTGAACATATGTCCCCCAGAGTTATCCCACCTAAAGGCTGATGGAGCTGGAGTGTTTTACCTCAGAGTCTCATCAGTCATAGTTTGGAGCCATTCCTCAAAGGGCATTCATCCTCTGCACTTTCAGCCCGTTATACTTTCAGACATGTGTCTGGCTGTTAAAGAAAACCTTTAGACAAAGATTTTCAGGGACCAGCAGGTGAAAGTTTACCCTAGGTACACAAATCATGTATGGGTGCTGATATCAGTGAGGCATGATAGCATCTACTATAGGGAGTTAAGTGGTATTTTGCCGAATCGGCATTTGCACATAGACCCCTACTGTGGTATCAAAGGAAAAACTTAAGATATCTCAACTAGCCTTATGTCTGTGTCACGTAGAAGGTAAATATGCTTTTATTTAAAAAGAATCAATATAGTCCCTTGTTGTGAACACTAGGAAAGGTTCCTAATGGGTATTCTAATTTGTTTTCTTCAACAACCCTAAAGTGGGACCTAGAACCCATTTTTTATTTCAAAATGATTGCAGATTTAAAGACCATTTAAGACGGGTCAGCAAGGGCATTTTCATGAAGTTTAAAGCCACAGTAATTTAAATGGGTTAGAAATTTGCCACCAAGGGTGGTGCCAAAGAAGACACAAGAAATTCCTTGACATCAGCAAAGATTAAATTTGAGTCTTCTTTCCCTGGAACAGTGAAGACACAATTCAGGGAGCCAAGAAACTGAGGGATGGTACAGTGTGAGGTAGTACTCACTGTGATAAGAAAAAGGGAGGCTTGGAATATTGTGTTAAAAGTGAAGGCTATGGCAATCTCAGTGAAGCCCCTATATGCTGTCCAGGGGGTCTCACCATGTCCACATATAAATAGATACAAAGCAGCTCTGGTTTTCAGGGAGCAGCCTGTGTGTATCTGTGGTCTCTCTGCTCATCCGTACATGACACTTAGAAAAAAGAGATGGGAAGTGGAAGTGATGGGAAAGAGCCCTTTGGGTTATGCTGATCCTTACCATGTGCTCTCAGAAACTCCACTCTCCTGAAAGGTAGTGGTCAGGCTTCCAAAGGAAACTCTATAGGGAGTGTGGTACAGAAGGCTTTGCATAAATTAAATGAAACACAACCATTCCTAGACCTGAGAGATCACATTGTTTTCCTCTCCAATCTCCAGTTAGATTATTTATTTGAAATGGTATCAAACATGCCTGTCCCTAGGCTAGGAGTAAAATAGCAATTTTGAGGCTGAACATAAGGAGAAGAGAACAAAAAGATTAAAGCAATCAAAATAAAATGGGGCATGTTATGGAAAAAAGGCCAAAATGTGGCAAAGATAATCCCATTCTTTGCTGATACATGAAGAGCCGAAAAATAAATAAATAAATGTTAAGGCCATGTTCAAGAGAAGCGCTGTTCTTGGGTGTCGGAAAATGGATATGATGGCAGAGGAAGACGTGATCAAAACCAATGTTTCCCAACTGTTTTTTTTTTTTAAAGCAGCAGAATGCTTTTATTCAAATGTAATCGTACATGGAGTTCAATTGATAAAGCAGATAAAAATGCAGCTGCTCCAGCAGAGTAAGGGGAGGCCAAGGGCACACTACCTCTGCCTCTCTGTTTTCTCCGGCAGCTGCTCCCATACCCCTGCCAGGGAATCCTTGCACTCTGCAAAGCGGAATTTGAAAAGGAAACATTGGAATGTTGCAGCTTCTATCCGTTCCAGGGTTTCACAGATACTAAATGTTACCAGCTCCTTTTACATCGGTAGACTTACGCTAATAAAGTCGCCAGTCTCTTTTCTGGTGTGCTTGATTTTTTTCAGTCTGTAAAGAGGGTTGGAAGCTGTAGCAGCCCACAAAAGTACAGGATTTGAATGGCCCATTCACACTTCCTGGTGTCCCTGCTGGTATTGGCAGGAGACAGCTGTCTGTGGACGATGGGCTATGTTCACGCCAGTCATAAAATTCTTGCCTGACCTCCTGATCTGATTTATTTGAACTTCTCAGATCTTTGACCCAGAGACTGTTGGTAATTGGCATTGCTTCTACTGAGTAAGTCTGATATGTTTAATATTTATCTTGAGGAGGTCAGAAACCTTAGGTGAACTCTGTATCTGGTTAGCTGGAATGATTAATTCATATATCCAAAGCTAAAGGGTGCTTTCTGTGAATTGTCTGCCTCGTTCGTTGAAATGCAGCAGGATGGTTTAATGGCTTAAATGCACTGGTGATGAAGGGAAGAGGAGGGCTCAGTGCTTCTTGGTCCCATGAGGAACTATAGGCATGGAATCAAAAAGGGCTATTTGGCCCCTGCTTAAGCCATAATCCGGGTAGAGAGGTCCGTGGCCCTGTAATTTAAATCATCATCAGTCTCCAGTGAAGAGGAGAAGGTGGATTTATATTATTTCTGAGTGGATGATCTGAGGGAGGAGAAAGCAGCCTGTAATATACTTGGTGGGTGAAGGGAGATAGCAGAGGGAGGGAGAAATAGAGAAATGCAAGCTCCTAAGCTTTCTCTGGCTGCAGCCTACTTTTTTGTCTGTAAAATGGGAACAAGGGTAGGTTAGATGATTATTCAGAAACATTCATATCTCCGCATTGCCTTAATGGCAAGAATAACCTTTTCTGCCCTAGGGTTACAGGGTTTAGCTATGCAACACCATTGGCTTCATATAGGCCAAAAGAACATCACCGTAATTTGGCTTTGAGCCTGACCATGTAACTTGCATACACTAATGGGTTATTAGTTGATATGATGCAATAACAGTTTAAAGTATGCATGTTATCAGAAACCCATGCTCTATCCATCGACCTCTGAAGGGGAGGAGAGCCTTGTGGAGCAGACCTGGACCCCACCTGCAGCTTAAAGTCAGCCCCAACCTGTATTACCATCCCCCAGCTGACCTACAGATCATTGAGCAAGAATAAATGTATTTTGAAGTCATTGAGTTGTTGGGTGCTTTGTTACACAGCAGTGGCTAACGAAGCCACTTAGGTTGTGATGAAGATTATTAAATTAGGTAACATACAAAACAACTAATATAAGGCCCCTAAGCTAATCAGCACTCAGGAAACATTTTCTGCCATTAAAACAATGTTCATGATAGTATATGGCTTTGATACTTTTTTTTTCTTTCCCATGTGGCTGATGAACAAATGGGGATCACATTGCCTTCTGGCGGGAGTCTCATACCGGCCGGGGAAGTTCATGACCAAGTACCAGTTCTCTTCACATTTCAAGGCAAGTTCCCCCCTGTCCTGCCCTATCCTCCTAGCTGTTTCACAGCCAGTGTGGAACACTGAAAAGGTGACAAAATTGGACATCCCTTTGGGTCTTCATTTCTTGTGAGAAGAGTGTTTTTTGTTGCAACCAACACAAATGGTCGACTTTCCACAAGCCTTTTTGGGTATGCGGTGCTACGCGCATAAAAGCTGTGGTCTGAAGCCTGCTCTGCCACTGGTTTCCACATTGCCTGAGGAGCTTAACCTTTCTGTATGGCGCTTCCCTGATTTACATAATGGGGCTGATTATAATTGCCAACCTCACAGGATTGTTGTGCGAATTAACTAATGTTTGTAAAGTACTTAGAGGTCCATAGATGAAAGGTGCTATATAAGCCTATTATTATGTCATCGAAAATGAAATTCCAATAAGATTGCACTTTCATTTAAATTTCCATTAATTTTGTCATCATTCTAGATTAATCCTCACTGGTTTTCTAGAGCCAAAATAAATAAATAAATAAATAGGAGGAAAGGGTTATATATTAAAATATGAAGCATTCATATGGAAAGGAAATTAGCTAGAGAAAGCTAACACTTAAAAGTGATTTTTAAATTATTATCCTTTAATGAGCCCAGAGCATGTAATCAATATTATGTAAAACCTAGATATGGTCTCTGAGTTTACAAACTAAATCATGAACCTGACTAATTAAATAGTGAACATTTCCCATTTCAAGTGTAGAGAAATGAATGCTATGTAAAGACCTATAACTCAACTTATTTTAAAATTGGCCTTCTTGTTGTAGGGAATAGCCTTAAATGATTATACAAGATGATAAATGTATAAAGAATATCTATATGAGGTTATCATGTGGTCTGCCTAACTCTATATTGGGTCAGTGTGAATTGGCCTTGACATTCAGACTTGACCCTTAGGTAATTAGTGCCATAAAGTTTGAGTGTAATCTCTCTCTTCAAACCAGGCCAAGTTAGATCTTGAGCATCCTGTGTACTGTCCTCATTTTACAGATAAGAAAACAGATATCTGAGTGTTTAAAGAATTTACACAACGTCTCGCATTGCTAGAGATGGGCAAATGTGCCCCAAGGCCCCACCCAAAGCCCTTTCTGATACAGCTATTGACTTCTATCTACCTATAAGAGGATCAGTTACTTATTCGTGTTATAATATGGGTTATTTCTGCCATGCTTTCCGCATTAAGGGTACATTAGATGGACATTTCAAAGCCTTATTGTTGACTGAAGTAAGTTTCTTGTGTGAATACCAGTAAAATGTCTGCACTCATCAGACCGTAATGCTGATTTAAGAAAACAAGATGTTGTTCTGGGTGTCCTGAACACACAGAAAAGATTCCTTTTTCCAGGATTGTTGACAAGAAGTGGCAGATGGGGCATTGGAATCTGTTTTCTTCTTTGGAAATCTAGGGAGTAGGTTAAATATTCCCCAGTTCTCTGACTCTAAATGTCTGTGTCTGAGATGCCAGGTTCACTAGAAGTAGAGAATGATACCAGGTCCTCTGCTTAAACAAGGAGGGTTCATTGGATTCCATTGAATTTTAATGCCAGTAGAAAGAGATGGATGCTGTTGCTTCGTTTTCCATTAGATAGATGCTATATACGGATAATAAAGGAAACGTCTATTTAGAAGCTTAATGCACACTTATTTCTTAGGTTGTCTCGTGCTGCTGATGTTTGAAGATGCAAATTTTCTTTGTAAAATTGGGAGTGAGAGTAGTGGTACCAAGTCCAACTAAACTTCACTGGGTTATGGATGGGGGAAATTATGTTTCATTTGATGACTGCAGTGATGCCAAAGGAAACCTGAAAGACAAATGCCTGCCTTAAATATTGAGACAGAGATAGATGGACTAAAGGAAGCACTATAGGAAAACCGCAGCAACCCTTTAGTGGCTGGGAATCGTATTCTTTCTCTAGATTTGATTCATCTTCTCACTCCGGTGCCAGTTTTGCCCACAGATTCATTTTCTGTTTCTAAGAAATTGAAAATGTTGGTTGCTTGACATGAAGGTGCATAATCAAGGGAACTCATTCACACATTCATTCATTCAGGACTTTCGGGGCACTTCCTGCTTTGTGGGAGGTGTGTGAGAGGGGTTATCATGACAAATCTTATGGATGATTTTTATATCATACCCCATATGTCACACACTTCATTTAATTTTTGCTACAACTCTACATTGCATTATTATCCCCATTTTACAGATGAGGAAGGGAGACAGAGAGTGAGCAGCTTGTCAAAGTCGCATTGTTTTAATTATGTTTTTTTTTCTACATCTTACGATATTTTAACATCTTAAAAATCTTGCTTGTTGGGGTGCCTGGGTGGCTCAGTGGGTTAGAGCCTCTGCCTTTGGCTCAGGTCATGATCTCTGGGTCCTGGGATTGAGCCCCTGCATTGCATAGGGCTCTCTGCTCAGCAGGGAGCCTGCTTCTTCCCGCCCGCCCCCCCAACCTGCCTCTCTGCCTACTTGTGATCTCTTTCTGTCAAATAAATAAATAAAATCTTTGAAAACAAAAGAAAACAAAACAAAACCCTCTTGCTTGTTAGGTGGGCTCCATGCTGGGCACTGAGCCTACTTAAAATTTTTTTTTTTTTTTTTTGCTGGCTAGGGAGAGACTGGCCCTCCAGGAAAACTCAACTCTTTTTATAGATAGCTAAAGCTCTGCCAACGGACGGCTTTCATACGCAAACCAACCAGTCCCAAGTCTATTCTCTCAACCACCTCCTTGCCTAAATCTCACACACCAAACCTGTATTACCACTGCCCTAAATTATCCCAGGACAGGGACCAGGCAACCAGGGACCACCCTTAGAACCCCAAACCTACTGGAATTATTCAAATTAACCAATCCTAAACTAGTATTCTGCTCTGCCTTGCCTTTCCCACAGAAACCCAAATCAGCGCTCTGATCTAGGTTCTGCCCCTTCTTTCTTGCTTCTGCCGCCTGACTGGATGTAGAGCTTCCTAGGTGGCCCTTTGTGGTGTGCCATGACTCTTGTTTCTTTCAGTGGCTTCAAACTCTCCACGTCCTTGCTCAGTTACCCTTGTAAGTTAAGACCAAGGTACAATTCATTATAAAGCTGTTAAGGAGGTTGGGGGTGGAGCACTCAGGACTCAATAGGTTGAGTGACTCCCCAATCTGTGCTCTTAACATATGAGATATGCTGACAGAAATAAGATACTCCCTTTAAAGGAGTATCTCAGCCTTGTGGGGAAACAAAGTCAGAAGCAAATACTTATCAAGTAATATGTAAATGTGATCATGAAGATATCATTGTTATGGCTAGCTCCTACAATAGCCTCGCCAATGAGAAAAAAACATGTATACTGTTTGCGTGAACTTGCCGTTTAGTTCCATTCAACACACATTTAAGCACCTTCTGTGTACGGGCACTTTCTCAGTTACTGAAGATACATAAAGGGGCTGCCATAGAACACCCCTTTGAGTAGCAGGTGGACGATATGGACACCTAAACAAATAATCATATGACTGTGCCGTAGATGCAACAAAGAGAAGAGTAGCAATGGGAGCCCATGGGTGGTGTGATCAACTCCACTCCCAAGAGGAAGTTGGGGCAGGTGAGCAGTAAAATTACTGTGAAAAATTAGAAATTTGGGAAGTTTTGTGCAAGAGGGCACAAGGCAGGGGGTAGGGGATAAAGAGTGTGGAGTCTCATTTAGTTGGAGGGAACAGAATTACTCAGGATTTTGAGATATGCCATCATGCCCGTCTGATGGATTTGGTTTGTGTCTTAAACTCTGGTTGTACTGAGCAGCAGAAATGGAAGTGGGTTGTATTTAGGATCACAGACCTTACTGTACGGTGGTGAGGAGCACGTCAGAGTAGTAAAGAGAGTGCCAGTTTTTGGAATTTAACAGATCTAAGTTCACATTTGGAACTTCTAACTCACTAGCTATGTGATTTGGGGCAAGTTATCTAACCTCTCTCAAGTTCAATGGGAGTAATTTTACCTACCTAAGCTGTGCAAAATGCCTAGGACACAGTTAAGAAATGAAGTTTTCTTCTGTGTTCTGGACTCCTCTGCTCCAAAGGGGTCTACTTATTTAGTCAAAAGCCGTGCAGATGTGTATAACCCAGGAAGTTTACATGAGTAGCACAAAGGCTATGGTAGCCAGATTTCACATAGGCTGTTATCAGCCTCTGCCATATGAGAGTGATAAAATAAGGGGAACCAATTTCCTGCTTTCCTTATTCCCTGGAACAACCTCTTAGCATTATTCCTTTCTTGGTTGAGTCGTAAGCATGAGGAGATTTGTGAAATCTTGAACTACCAGGGCATACTGGTGTAGTGCTATTCATGCAAAGCAAGGATGATACATGAAAACCAGAATGATTACTGTCAGTAAGTTACCTTCATTTCCCACTTAGTGTTTTTCATTGGCTCTTTGTCCTTGAGTGAGTAGGCTCCGACTTGCCTTCTGCATCTTCCTTCTTAGTTGTTCGATCAGATTTACCATTTTATGAGTGTTTAGTATGGGATATGCTGTGTGGCGGCACTCGGTAGATACATACATATCTCAACAACTTTGGTTCTAAGCTTTCTAACGGTAACTCATGTGTTTGAGCTCAGCTCCCCTGGGCTTCCTTCCTATCAGTATTATGAACTCGATTGATTCCTGGTTAATCTTTCCCTCCAATGTGACCCATTCCTACAGCATCCATTCATCATTTGAATTCGTGTTCTATGCCCACAGAAGTTGATTCACTGTGAAGGAGTAGAGTAAATTCAACAGCATGTTTCTTGATAACACCTTAAGAGCTCAACAGGGAGAAATCTGGAGTCAGACTGTCTAAATTCTATTCTGACTCCTTCCCATGCTACTCTGATGACTTTGAGATAAGTAATTTAATTTCTACAGACTTGAATCTCTTCAACCGTGATAGTTCCGACCTCAGAGACTTGTTGTGGTAATTAAATGAGATAATATTTAGCCTAGTTCCTGGTATGTAATAAGTACTCAAAAGGTATTAGTTATTATTTTTATTGACAGAGACAACCCGATGAAATTAAGGATAACGGTGCTGTCCAATTTAGCATTCACTAACCACATGTAGTTTTTTAAATTTAAATTTATCGAGTTTTTAAAAATCAGTTCCTTAGTTGCACTGGCCACCTTTGAAGTGTCCAGTGGTCAAAGATGGCTACTGGTATTGGATTGTGCAGATGCAGAACATTTCTCCATTTCACAGAGAGTTCTGCCAGGTGGTGCTGATAAGGACATTGCCATCAAACTCTAGAAATATCATAAAGGAAACATGTGAAATGCACCATGGACTTAAAACAAAACCTCATCTGTGCATTCTATGGGGGGCTGTAAAAGCAAAGAAATATCCCCAATACCTACCTACAGCATGTGTAACCCTTTTGTAACAATTAGAGCATACCCTGTTCCCTTTCACATTGTTTTGTGGTTGTTTCTCCCTGCCCCCTCCTCCATTTTCAATATCTTTCTGATGGAGTTATGTTCCATATGTAATATTGTTACAGGTGCAAAATTGTTTCTTTCAATCCTGAACGCAGTTGCACATGTGCAACAATAGCTCTGAAGGCCAGCGCTCTGTTACTGTGGATCCAGGCCTCTCTCGCAGTCTGTGGGTCAACAGCGTTCTTCTTTGCTTGCTAATGCTTTATTGTCTCTTAGTATACATTGGAATAATAATGGTAATTTATGCAGATATTTTGTATGCATAGCAAATAATGAGAAACACCTGCAGAAATTTCCCTCCTTCTCTGAGTTCAGCAACTAATTATATTTTTAAATAATGGCTACCATTGAACACAATTATCCAAATCACTTTAAGTAATGGAATCTTTTTAAGGTGTTTTTGAAAATTTTAGCGCAGTTTTTAAACACTCATTTTTATCTCGAAGATGGGAGGAAAAAAAAGGCTAGTGGGCGGCTTACCCCAAAAAAACGTTTTCTGCCAAGAATGGATCAGCCCAGGATTTTCCTCTGGGCCTTGGTCTGGCTCCCAAGGCTATGACCAGCTGATGAAAACCAGGTTTTCTGTAGAGTTCACCTTGCTGATTTTGGCGGCTTGCTCTTCCTTCCTTCTCCCTTTCTTAATGCAATAAAAAATAATTAGATTACCTCTAAAAATTCTCTTTTAAAAAGCACAAATTGCCACATGATTTTTCCCTTCTGTCAATCTAATAGTTTGAGTGGGAAAAGCACTGGCTGGGAAGTCAGCAGACCAGTTTGTTTTGTCCTTCTGAGTCTCAGTTTCCTCTTCTATATGTTGGGAAGGTTGAGACAGATGATTTCCTAAAGGCTTTCAGAGCCAATGGCCTCTGAACCCTAGCCTCCGGGGATTAAGCTCACCAAAGAATCTGAAAAATAGAAATATTTGGCCAAGAGCAAGACTGGTGAGAAGTACCTATTTCCTCCCTTTACTTAAACCCCAGTTCGTGATTTCAATTAGAGCAGGGTTCCAGAAACTGTTTGATATATATACCTATGAGATTTGGGGTGAACATAGAAGAACAATTTGGGAAATTTACATCTTCTTGGACACTTACCCTCATTGCTATCATGTGCGGATATGATCAATAATACCTTCTAACATTTCTTTTGGTTTTGGTTACCTCCCCGCCCGCCACCCCTCTCCCCGCCCCTGCCCTAACATTTCTACCCCATTTTCTATATGCCTTTAAGGAGTTACTAGTCTTTAGGAGGGAAGATCAACTCTTGCAAAAATCATTTAATTTTCTTTTAGATTTTGGGTTCATTTGCCCAACTGAAATTTATGGAATGCTTCTTAGAAAATGCTTCAATTACAGGAATTTCTGACCTCAAGGTGTTTACAATCAGAAGGTGGAAACAAGTTAAGTACCAAACAGATTTAAAATAAAATGGTAAAAATAAAACAATGCATCACGAGAGTATGGATGGCAGAGTTCTTCCCAGTGATATGGCAGATAATAGGGGAAATCTCTTGGCAGAGGTGGTATTGACTAGGAAAGAAGTCGGCAAGCTAATGAGTCTCAGATGCTGGTCTGTGCACTAGTGCTGCTCTAGACTGAAGTTTAACTGATCTAATTGATGAAAGCTAAAAGGGAAAAATAAGGAAAGTAGAGTAATTGTTTTCTAAAGCTAAATATAGCCAATGAAAAGGATGTCCTTTTTATATTTTGAAATTATGTTCTACTTATTCCTTTGTTTTTAAGGTAGCTTTTCTTTTATAAATGATAGCATCTATGGTTATTTTTAGATTTAAAAAAAAAAGTCTTTTGCAAAACAAAAAACTGGAAAATCTACGTCATCCCCAAATCTTGAATACTGTGTTTGAAGTTTTACTTGATTTTTAAATCTAAAATCTGGAAGCTTCTGTGTTACAATTACCCCCATGTCCTTTTTTGGTTTGCAAACTTTCAAGGGGCTCTGTTCTTCTAAGAGAAGGAAGATGAAAAGTCAAGTGGAGTTTTATTTTGTATTGTTCCTGTGCTGATGAATTACACTGCTAATCTCAGAGAGAAACAGAGAGGGAGCAAGAACAGGGAGAGATTGAGAGTCAGAAGGTACATATCCTATAAAAACCATTTCATAATGATTTAAAAATGTATGTCCACAAGAGCTAATAATTGCACATTTGTAGGGCAAGCTTTTCATGGTCATTACTTCATAAAATTTTATATTATTATAGTGAACAAAAAGGCAGCCAAGAAAAGTCTAAGGAAAGGTATCCTAGGCAGTAACTCCTCCCCCCACCCCAGACTCACACCAGGCCTGACAGAGAGCATGACAAAGGAGGTGTAAATGGGCCACTTCCTGTCCCCAGCAAGATCAGAAAAGTGTAGGAAGAGTCACTGTGGGAAACACAATTTACCAAAAAAAAAAAAAAAAAAAAAAAGTCACTATTTAAAGAAAGTAATTCTTTTCAATGTTGGAATTCCAGCTAAAAATTCAACTGATGCTAATCCTATTTCCTGAATATATAATCTTCCTGTGTTATGTGAGCTGCTTATATGACTCACATTGCAGGTGGATAGTTAAAAATGAGCTGCCTGTGTGTTTCTGCACAAAATAGTGCGCGGTCAGTGAAGAACGTGGAGGTAGCCTGTGGTGTCCTTGTGGCCTCAGCAATCAAGGGAAGACACTTGTCACTTGGTGGCTGAGCCTGGGGAGGGAGGAGGAGGGAAGGAAAGAGGCATCCACTTGGAATAGAAGAGTAAGTGACATCCCATTAGTCATTATATGATCTCCGGGCTCTCCCTTCTTGGTAACTAGCTCTCTTTTGACCACCCTCCCCAGGATACCCGGAACTAGTGGACATTCCCATCTTGAACCTCAGCTCCCATGTTACAGTTCCACATAAATAAAGTCTGTGGTGAGCGAGAAGGGTCGTGGCTTGAAAACGGCTTGACAAATACGAATCCTTTCCTTCTTTAAAAAGGGTTCTTAGAGTAGAACTGAAAGATGACATTTTTATTCCTCAAGATTTTGAAGTGTGCTGAAAAAACACCTCGCATCCATCTTGCGTGGATGGCTGCAATCCATCTTGCGTGGATGGCTGCAATCCTTCGTAGGTACTTACAGTCATAAGACCACAAGAGCAGCTTCTTGTCTCTGTTACTAACAACACTTTACTTTTACATTAAACATAATCTTAAGGAAAATCCACTTAAGGGACATCTCTTGGCTGTTGCTGTTCTGAACAGAGCTTAACACCGAAAGAGCTTTGGTGGGCCGTTTATAGTTGCTGTGTCAGAAGAACGCTCTTTATCACAGTAATTTGGAGAGCGTAAGGTGGTGGCCCCTGGGGAAATTTGACTCAAAATAAATCTTTGAGAGCATATATCGAAGATGCTTGGAAAGACTCTCTTTGAACAACTGGTTAAGTGTCAGATCCCCCCTCCCCTCAGATGAACTTTGAGGATAAAACGCCTGAAAGAACAAGCATAATCTAGATTTAATTCTACACTAGCGATGTTCCCGCAGGAGATAATGAATCGTGAATAGTGAAGTTCTAAATCCATTTCCAGAACTTTCGGTGAAAGACTAAACTGTCTTTTTTTCCAACATCCACGTTAAGATCTTCAAAACTACCCTAAAATATGGACACTATACCCCAAAACAAATCCCTCCCTCTCCCAGTACTGCTATAATAAGCATCACGCTGCTTGGCTATTCTTTCTCAATAAATTCCAAAGCTTGCACCTGGCTGAAAATAGGTAACAAAGGCCTGGGGGACCTAGGAAGGACTCCAAATATTATCTGCAAAGCAGGTTAATACTGTACGTTTCATAGTAATCCCTTTTAAGGTCACAAATCGCAGTACTCAAGCATTGCCACAAGAGGGAACCATTGTTTAAATGTTGGAAGGATTGGGTCTTTTGAGGGCTTCATCCAGCTCAAATCTCTCTTTAGTGTAAGAAGCTGGTCCAAAGGGTTGAACAAAAAAGTAAAGGGACAGATACAATCATCGGCGCAGTCCTGTTTTTGAGAGCTGAAGTATCTCAGCTTTTAAACATTCAAATAATCAAAGGCATTTCCAGGGCAGTAACCTGGTTAACAGAAACCCAAGCCCCAAGTCAAGCATCTGAGAGAAATTCATGTGATCAAGAAAACACTGACAAGTCTTTATTTTTACTACGAACAAGGCAAACTTTTTTGGATGCAAACAGAGAATAGCGGAATATAAGGACACAAAGACAAATCCAAATTTTTAGCTATAAATGTTGTGTGTTAACTAGCAAATAATAACCGTGATTGGTAACTGGAGAAGGGGAACATATGTTGTAAAGAATTCTTGCTTACAGCCTTTTGAACCAGCACAGTTGTGAAATCCAGATTAATGTGATAAAAGACATATAGAATGGCCTCTTAGAGTTCGCGTGGCCCCAGGCTGGCACAGGTCCAGTTTCTGCACCAACAGAACTGCAAAACAAACTGCAAAATATTTGATGCCAGTAGGGCTTTTATCGGAAAACAGATGACGGCTGAGATTATTAATCTTGACAGTTTCCTGATTTATTAGGACGTTGTCATCCTCTTCTTTTGTATAATTTGGCAAATGATCACAGTATTAGACTTGGTGGAGGCAAAGCGAAGGATTCCCCCCTAACAGTGGCAGCAGGTACAAAGCATTAGGGCTCGGATTGAGGCAAGACAGGGATGAGATGAATTTTCCGTTACATACTGTCATTTGAGGAACACTAAATCGGTGTTTCCTAATGACTGTCAACCTAGATATAGCTACATAACTAAAATGCATGAATTATCTCGGAGAAATAAACCTTCTGTTTATTTGGTAAATCTGAAGCAAGGGTGACTAAATTTAACACCAAGGTCTCTGGCAGTCAGGCATTATTATTGTTTACCAGGCAGGCAAGGAAAAACAAAGAAAACAATTAGAAAATAGTAGTCATCTTTAAAAGCCATTCTTCTAAATTGTGATACTCTGCAAAACAAAACTGTATGGAATTTCTCACTCTGAATCATTCATGCGAAATCAGTGAAACAATCTTGGGTGACTTCATAATAGACTCAAAATTAGAAAGCGCTGGCATATTTTATTAGTGATCTCCTTCGCCAAGGTATCTTTACATTCTGTTTTTCATAATACCTTGCATTTAAAATAACTGCAAGAGAGATTAAGCCTCAATAAGATACATCACAATTATAGATATTTCCAACTAAATGATGTTATCCCCACGACAGTTTTATCAAAATATAAAATCCCAAACTTGAAATGCTGTAATTGAACACTTTTTTTATTAAGAAAAGCCATGTCTGCACCTATGTTTCAAGACTGACATATTGTGCAATAAACAGCAATCAGCCTAAAGATGCTATATTAAACAAACCAAGTTTTGTTTTGCTAAACTAAGCAAAATTAGTTGAATGCCCTAAGTAATAGTTGCTGGTATTTTTTTTTTCTAAATTATTTCTCCACTTGTTTTTGTGTCTATGCATAAATTAAAAATCTGCTGAAATTTATTATTCATCTGAGATGTAATTAATATGCAAAATTATGCAAATTAAGATGCAATTAGGCTTCAATTCTCTAGTGGAATTTTCCATTATAATTTAATACAAAGTAATAGAGTAATTGGTGTCACGTGTAATTACGGTTACTCACGTGTACTTGCAGACGTGCAAATGATGTGGTATATGTTAGTTATCCTATGCAAATGGTTCATGCAATCTCTTAATACTTGGGAATGAAGTAAACAAAGATGGATCTTCAAAAAAAAATGGGTGAGAGGGACCCCTCTTTCTTCTCATGTGCTACCATTTTGAAGAACTATGTGAATAATTGTAACTAATTTCCCTGCATTTATTTCTAAGAATTTTTAACTTGGTATTATGCAGTGTAGTGTTTATTACTTTAGAGAAATTATTTCCAGTAAAAATGAATCTTTAAACAGAGACCTAATCGCAATTCAGATGCCACATGGGTGAATAATCCGGGACGAGAGCAGGCAAACCAAAGCACTGTCTAACCGGGTAGAGGCTGTGTTTGCATCAGGCTCAAAAGGTCTTGTCTTTAAAAGAAATAACATAGCCAGCTTTCCCAAAGAAATCATTGTTACAATGTTGTGTTATTTCCTGATTACAAAGTTGATCAAATTTGCTTCCCAGTCTCTTTAGAAGCCAGGCAGTTTGATTTTTCCAAACCTGAATTTCTTCCCTCCCACTTTTCAGAATTCTAGGAGAATTCCATGTCATTTCTTTCTGAATGAATAAAGCCCTGAGCAAATTAAACTATTTAATTCTCTCCGTCACTAACTCGGCCATTTGGTTCAAGGGACTCAGCCGCTAACTACCGAGTGTCTCCTTGTGTCTCCCTGGAGAAATGAAAAGAACGAGTCTCCCATGAGCTTGCCCTGAGCCTGGAGCTGCAGCTTATAACTTCTCCATGAGAAATGATTACCGCTTGTTTTAAAACACCCATGCTGTGTTGAATCCTGCACAGAAAACATTATGATCTCGACACTTTCCTTCTCATAACTGAAGCACACACTTTAAGACGAGTATTTTATATTCTCAGCTCCAATTAACCTGAAGTGTTTCTCTTCCCCATGTCTCCCCCTCAACCTTACCCCTTTCACCTGAGCCTATGCCTCTATCCTTTTGTAACAGATTTTTTTTCAGGGAGGGGCTGTGTGATATTCTTAGTTGCAATTAATAAGAGTAGGCACTGAAAGAGTCAAACAGGCTTGCTACAGAGCAGCAGATAAAGAGCTTCCCTCTTTCCCCGCTATGTTCCCATTTCTTATCCACCTCCTCTGGCTGGTTATTTGAGAAAACAGACATGGATAAGAGAAAATAAGCACTACCGTTAGTCTCTCATGCTGCACCCTTTCAAAGGCCCACCCATCCATCCATATGTGGCTTTCCCATTCATTCCGATAATAATACCAATTACTATGCAGGCAGGGCCATTCTTATTCACATTTGCAGCTCACTGTGGACATTTATGCTGCACTCTGAGCAACTCTCCTATCTTCAACAACATCGATTATACAGCTGTTGTACAATCATTGTAAATGAAATATACAATGGCCCCCGTTCAGCTTGCGGAAACATTTGTAACCATGGAAGGTGGGCTAGGAGAGGGGTGGCCCTTCCTCTGCCTGATTTCTCTCTAGCACTGCCTCATTCTCCATGTCCTGATATGTCCTCTGGCTTAGTGGGGGGAAGGGACCAAACTGATATTATTTAAGAGCCAAAAAGCCGAGGCAATGTTATTTTTTCTCTTAGAGGAGGGGCTTTGGGATTCAGGTACAGTGGACAAATGGGGCCCCAGAACCTCAGCATCACAAACAATGGCTCTTGCTATGGGACTTGCTATGGCCAGACGTCCTAGGTCAGATGGAACAACTTGGACTCAAGCCATCTAAAACCTCCCAATCAGAATGTCCGACTTAGGCAAATGTTGCCTCTGCTATTTCCCCTCTTCCCAGATAAAGTTTTTCTTTTTGTTCTTGCCTTCAACAAGTTATGTTTGTGGTCAAAACCAATGTTATGGGTAAAGGCACCTGGCAGGTTAAGTTGTTAGAGCATGCGATTCTTGATCTTGGGGTCATGAGTTTGAACCCCACGTTGGGCGTAGAGATTACCTTAAAAAAATCCCAATTTTATGGGTCTTTTATTTTTACTTTTCTAAGGAACTGTACTGATTCAGTCTGCTCTTCCCAAAGAGATGTCATCAGTGAATCCTTTTGTGCTCCTTCCTTTCTCTAAGTTTGTCTCCTCCAACCGTCAAAGACTCTGACCCACTGAATTGACATAACCATGACATTCTACACATGACCATCCATTTACCTAGGTACTGTCACACGCAATCAATACAAGTCAGATTACACCTACTTCCTAGATGAAAAGATTAATGTCTTAAGGAAAGCCATACAAGTAATTCAAGATAGAACCGAGACTCTAGGAGTAATGCTAGCTTTCCTCCTGTGTTTTGATTTTATTTATCTTTATTTGTCACTCTCTTATAAGCTTTGCAAAGACTCTTTTGAATGAAATTTAGTACACTTTTTTTTTGATGTTTTAATACATAGGAAAATACTTTACAAACAGTGCCACTTGCACAGTCACTCTCGGCCAAACAACAGGTGTTGTGTAGCTGCCGATGTCGTAGATGCACAACTTTTTTTGTTACTCGTGGTGAATGACTAAAAACTGAAATTCTTTGAATATTTAGCCAACAATATTTAACCGAAAGACCACTTAAAAAAAATAACACACATCTTTCCAAATGCAGGAAATATTGCATTTGACATCTTCTGGTAAGATCAAATCCTCTCCATGGAAGAAATTTCGGGAGACAATGGTGGAGCGCTCTTTTAAGAAATGCTACATCACCGACATTCTTTTTTTTTTTTTTAAAGATTATTTATTTATTTATTTGATAGAGAGGAGAGAGATCACAAGTAGGCAGAGAGGCAGGCAGAGAGAGAGGGGGAAGCAGGCTCGCCGCCGAGCAGAGAGCCCGATGCGGGGCTCGATCCCAGGACCCTGAGATCATGACCCGAGCTGAAGGCAGAGGCTTTAACCCACTGAGCCACCCAGGCGCCCCTACATCACCAACATTCTTAATAGTAGCAAGGATGACACTTTGTGGAAAAACACAAAGTTGGAATCTAGTTCTTAGTTATCAGCCTCATAACGTGAAGGGTTTTAGAGGACCAAACCTGATTATTTCACTTATACTTCCTTTATATATGTGCCCTTTACATATGTGATAAGTGATAAAAATTGATGTCAAAATAACTCTGAAAGAACTCCTTCAATAATTATAAAACAACAATTCTAAGTGATAAGAAGACATTATGTCATAGGTTAATTAGCAGCCATCTTTTCTTGGAGACATGTAAAATAATGGTTCATCCTACATTCAGTAGTGTCTTAGAAACAAAGAAATATATGAGTAACTCATTTGATCCTTGTAGACATCCTATGTGATTAGTGCTATTGGTCTTATTTTCTAGTTTTTTTCTTTCTTTTTTTTTTTTTAGATTTTTATTTATTTTTCTTGACAGAGAGAGAGATAGCAAAGAGGGAACACAAGCAGGGAGAGAGGGTGAGGGAGTAGCAGGTTTCTTGGTGAACAGGGAGCCCGATGTGAGTCTCCATTGATCCCAGGACTCTGGGATCAGGACCTGAGCCCAAGACAGACACTTAACGACTGAGCCACCCAGGTGCCCCTATAGTTTAAAGACCAAGGTACAGAAGTAACTTGGCCAAGGTTACATGTCATAAGTGATGAAACATGGATTTGCAACCAGGAAATTTGGGTGTGGAATTCACACTAAATCTGATTTATAGATAGGATTTGTTAGGTTTTAACATTGATTTTTTTTTTTTTTTAAGTCATTAGCTTTTGGTTTTGTCGCAAACATTTATGATTGGGGGAGGCTGGGCCACTCAGTGTTTTAAGCCTCTGCCTTCAGCTCGGGTCATGATCTCAGGGTCCTGGGATCGAGCTCTGCATCGGGCTCTCTGCTCAGCAGGGAACCTGCTTCCCCCTCTCTCTCTGCCTGCCTCTCTGCCTACTTGTGATCTCTCTTTCTCTCTGTCAAACAAATAAATAAAATCTTAACATTTATGATTGGGAAATTTTGTATAAGAATTTGAATTTCCAGCTTTGAGGAAAATCAAATCTAGCGATATTGGGAGTCTGTTCTCACCTGATAAGAATCAGCTCAAGGGGGACCCTTGGGTGGCTCAGTCAGTTAAGCAGCTGCCTTCGGTTCAGGTCATGATCCATGGTCATGACCATGATCCCATGATCCTAGGATCAAGTACCGCATCAGGCTCCTTGCTCAGCAGGGAGCCTGCTTCTCTCTCTGCCTCCTCTGCCTGCCACTCTGCCTGCTTGTGCTTTCTCTCTCTCTCTGACAAATAAATAAATAAAGTCTAAAAAAAAAAAAAAAAAGAATCAGCTCGAGGGATTTGCTACTTCCCCTATGGAAATGCATGCTTTCTTGACCTTACCTTACCTGCTCCATTCATTTTCTTCCCTTGCCTCTTCCCTGTGCAGATTTAATGTTGTGACTTCAGCTGTGCTGTTGTGTTAAAACTGGGGCCATCCTCTGGAGAACTGTCTTGCAAACCACTGTCCCCAGCCTGAGCTCCCCCTTTCTTACCCATATTGTACAAAGCACAAGTGAAATCAGGCCAAAACAGGTTGAGACACCTCTGGCCCAAAGTCGTAAAACAGAAATCTTTGTGTTTGGCCGTGGTATTAGGCACTGTTTAATCAGAAGCAAATTGACTCAGAATGATATCCAATAAGGAGCTTATCATAGGGATTTTATCATGCCAAATTCTGGTGACTGGTAAGACAGTTTAGTGGGGCTATTGCTTTTTGCCAGGCTATTGCCTGGCATGAGCAGGGCTGACAGGGGAAGAGGCGAGATGGTTGTGAAATGGGCAAGGGCAAGTGCAAGTTGGAGTCCATGCGGACAAGGCAGAACCCACGGAGGTGTCACCCCACCTCGAAGCCTCTGCCTTTGTTAATGTGAGTCACCTGGAGAAGAAGGTGCCAGCCCATTATTGCGGAAGTAGACAGGTTCTTGGCCAGGAGTCAGAGAAGCCAGAGGAGGAGACCTGGTGGGAGGTGGTGGAGAATGGGCTAGGCTGCCGCTGCACACCAACCAGGTGAGCCAGCGCCTGGGACAACATGTGTGAGCTGCACCTACTTCTGACCCTCTCCCAACCTTCCAGCGTGACCACGACTGCATCTTTGCTTCCATGTCCCCAGCATCACGGAACTTTCAGATGGCCAACAATAATCTGGGGCCATAAAGGGAGGAGGGTTCTGGGGAATGTAGTTCCAGCTTAGCCAAGTTAACACAGCGTCAAAACACAATAGCCCAGAGTCAAGAAATCTAAACCCTCACAAAGCTGCCACCTAAACAGATTCAACCTCCCATCTTTGAGGGACCAGAAGGATGAGAAACCTCCTGGGAATCCATAGCACTTGGGTCATGAGATATCTTCAACTGTGGTGCTGTCTTATTGGCGCTATTCTTACTTAACGCCTGAAAGACTTGTTTTGCAAGTCCTGCTTCCATCTTGGCTATCATAAACAAGTCATTGGCATTGGCAATTGATTCACCCTCCAGCCCTGTTCCCTCCCCCGTGGCACTGAAAGTTCCAACCCTCTAATCCCATGGTTGGTTCAGGCAACCAGCCCCCATCTGGAGGTGGGGTCCAAAAGCCACCATTAACATGACAAAGACACCTTATCTCCTCTCATCACTTAGGAAATTCCAAGGATTTTAGGAACTCTGTGCCAGAAATGGGGATGAAGACCAAATATATATTTCTACTATATTGGGGCACCTGGGTGGCTCAGTGGGTTAAAGCCTCTGCCTTCGGCTCAGGTCATGATCTCAGGGTCCTGGGATCGAGCCCTGCATTGGGCTCTCTGCTTGGCAGGGAGCATGCTTCCCCCTCTCTCTGCCTGCCTCTCTGCCTACTTGTGATCGCTCTCTCTCTGTCAAATAAATAAAATCTTAAAAAATATTTCTACTATATTAAGTATTATGAGATACAGAGGAGTTTCAATCTTTAAAAATTGTCCTATTATATACTGTCTTAGCTCAGGTTCCCCCCTAATGTAATATGAGGGAACAGGAATAGCAGGTAGGCAGAGTGAAACAAGAAAGGTGGAAAAGCTAAGACAAGCGTGCATGAACAAGTTGGCGTCTATTATGTGACAGTGCTTATCCCATGGGACTTTCTGAGAAGCCTGAAGAAATGCATTTCAGACCCATCTGCCTGGGGAATGAAAGCAGGAATAATTTGTCTATTAATCCCTTACTTGATTCTTACTTCTGGGTTCTGAGTGGAATCTTGTAGGTATCCTATGCTACAGCATCAGAGAATCCAAGGCGAAGGAGCAGCCTATGGCAAAGCCCCTAATTGAGGTTGCATCTGAGTGAAGGTGACCAAAGCCCATGTGGGACTTGTTATTGCAGCAGTAGTTGGAGAAAGAACTCTGGCTGAGCAGAATTAAGTGGGCCACAGGAGGGATCCAGTAAAATCCATCCCTGCAATACTTACATTCACTCATGCCTTCCATTCAGGCCATGTCCCCTGACCTGATTATGGGAAAAAATGGTCTTCCTAAAACTTAAGGAGACTTACTCATTTTCATTGGAAAGTAGGGTATTTGAAGACATTGGATTTTCATAGAGAAAACATCAGGCTTTCCTTCGTGATCTTCCCACTGAATTATATAGTAATAAAGCATCAATATCTGGTCATTCTTTTCTTTCTGGGAATATGAGAGTCAAAGTTTCCCAGTCCTTTTGCAGTAAGACAGGACAATGTGACTACTAATGGCCAGTGAAACACAAGCATAACTGACATGTGTCCCTCTGTAATGGAGGCAGGGAACAAGCCCCTACATTATTATCCAGTCTTTCCCCTCTTATCTTGAGGAGAAAGCATAGACTCTGTTTGTTGAGATAACCTGGATCATATATTGAATCATCACATGGAGGACAGCTGCCTAGAAGCATGACCCAGCGTATAACAGACTTTGCAGGAGTGAGTAATAAACCTTATATGTTTAGTTGCTGAGATTTTGGAACTGTGTATTATAATATCATAACATAGTCTGTCTAAAACACCCTTGAACATTTGCACATTTCTTGTGCTTTGTAATCAAAAGTCAGAAGATTGGGTTATATATTATTGTTATAAATTATATATAATATGCTATAAGTTAAATCGATGCTTAGGAGTAATTAAATTCCTAAGTGAGGGAATGTACTAACGTTCAGAGCCGATAGAAAACTTTCTAACATCTCCCGTCAAGTCAGAATTCATCATTGGAATTGGGAAGTCTTGGTTAAGGTCCAAATCCCTGCCACAGTGAGATGTCTCTTAGTGAGTTTTCTGAACACCTGACATGTTCATAGGCATGGAATCTCCAAATATTCCTTCACTTTTTGTTCCATACTAAATACATCTGTATCATTGCCCATTACAACCTCATTCCTTAATCGAATTACACATATTTTCCTAGGGATAAAGTTTTGAATTGCAGAGCCTTCTCAGAAGCTCACATTTGCCATGATGCTACCATAATTCATTGTTATGTCTCGGCATTGTAGTTGATAAATAGTTGATGTTTGTTGAATTAAGTCAAATTGAACTGACATGAATTGAAGGAGGAGGAAGATGATATGATCATTGTGCTGGGGACTTTATATCTATGATGAGGTGGCTAATATTATCCCCTTTTTGCAGATGAGGAAATTAAGGTTTAGAGAGATTGGGTAAATTGCCAAATGTCATACTAACTGTGGTCTACATTGAAGTCTGTGAATTCTAAGATCTGAGATAAAGCTGACCTTCCTTCCACGGTATCATAATGCTACCTTAAATTGAAACAAATGTAAATTGAATCAAGGTGAATTGAATTGAACTGAACTGGAAAATCCATCACAATGTAGAGATGTGGGGCTTAAAACTCTGTAGTACTCATTATTTAGGGTGTATCATTACCCCAACGCCACTCACTACATGCCTGTTTCTGAGAGGGGATTCTTTAAAATAGTGAACTCTTAATATGTTTTAAATCTGCTTTTATTAGGAAAAGTTTTAGCTAATAAAAAAGTTTTCAATGAAACTCTCGGGTGACTTAGGTTGCCGTACTCACCCCATCTCCTTCTTTGTGAGAATGGCTCCTTTGATCTCAGAGCGCAGGGGATAGGCCTGAGTGACACTTCTGGTCTCTTTCAACAAGTCCACGGGGCGCAAAGCTGTCCGTAGTGATAATCACACTAGGGATATTCACTAGTGTATCCGCTACCAAGAGAAGCTTTGGAAGAGGCAGGTTCTATCCCTGCATTTTAAGTCACTTCACACTTAGAGCCAACGCCCTTCGGGGGAAAAAGCAACAACTTGCAAGCATGTCATTGTGGAACGCTACTTGTACAGACCATTGAAAAAAAAGAAACAAATTGATCAGGTTGAACTGCCTCCTTTCTCAGAAGAGGAAACAATGCTAATATCTTGAACTGATCTTACAGTTTATAGTTTGTCTAAAGAGTTTTCACACAGGCATCATCTCATCTCATGGCTTTGGAAGCCTCGGCCCTAGGAGGTTAAGTAAATTGCTTCAGGTCACGTGGTTACTCAGTGACAGAATAAAAAGGAAGTGTTAGAAACCCAAGGTTTGTTATCTGTGTGTTTTTCATTGATTCCCTTCTTAACAAATATATGTGTCATACCCAATAGACATTGTACTTAGAACTTTGGGTTGGCATTGCAAAAAGAGGGTGTGAAATAGTCAATAAATGCTGAATTGCCCTCAACTGAAGACAATCTAAAGCAATGAAAATAGTTGTCAGTACAGAGTAGGAAGTGACAAGTGCCATTGAGTGTTTCTAATCATTTTCTAGGGGAGCTCGTGTAGGAGTGATTACATTTGACTCAGTGAAGAGAAAGGTTCTCAAGGATTTCTAAGAGAGGGGACATTTGAATAGATTTTTAGATAGCTAGAATTTGAATATGCAGACCTCGAGTACAGAAAGCAGAAGGAATTGTTCTAGAAAGGGACAAGGGGCAGGAAACATGAGACACATGGAAAACAATTAGGACTCTTGCCTTAAATCTCAGCTACATTATCTTTTTACATTTTAATGTCTAGAATATCATGAATTATCTTAAAGTCAATTTCAAAGAAACTTCCCATCCAGTGGTTATGCATCCAGTAAGATGCATTTTAAATGAATGATGGATTATTCAATCAATGGTGTCTCATCAATGAGTTAGGACACTCTCACTCATCTTGACAAAATTGAGGCTGAATGGAGAAAAGTAGCAGAAACTTAAATTCAAATTTTAAGTTGTGGAGAAATCACAAAAGGCCTTGAATACCAGATCGAAGTTGTTGAGACTTTATCACAAGGGCAATCTGGAGCCACCGAACGTTTTTTGTAAGAAGTAATAGGGTAAGAAAAGCATTTAGGAAATTAAGTTGACAGGAATGTGTGGGTAGACTAAGAATGGAAAGGCAGTAGAAAGGTAAAATACAGAGAGGTGATTAAATAGTTAAGGAGAGAAATGATCTGAACCATTAAATTAGTTACTGAGTAACAAATCACCCCAAAATTTAGTAGCTTAAAACCATAACCATTTATTTATTCTATAATTCTTCCCAGTAGCAGTTTGGGCTGGGCCTATCTGGGCAGTTCTTCTGGTCTTAGCAGGTCTCAGTCATATGCCTGCAGCTAATTACCAGAGCTGGCCAGTCTCGGATAGCTTCAGCTGGGATGATACATCCTTGCTCGAGTCTTTCTGCCAGCGGACTAGCTCAGATTTGGTCACTGGGAGGCTGAGAAGACTTTTTGTCTAGAGACTGGAAGTGCCTAGGGCACTTAAACCCTGGATGTGCAACTGGCTTGATGTGACTTCTGTTGTGTTGTTACTCAAGTGGCTGCAAAGTCACATTGCAAAGGCACATGGATAAAGAAGGAAGGAACTAGGTATGGGTCATTTCCCCCCCAGCAATCTGCCATATCCCCCAATTTATTTCCTTTATCATTATTTTTTTCATATAATTTTTTTCTCACTCTATGAAAGATATGGAGGAATAGGCTACGTTTCTGGAGCTATTCTTATTAGTAATTTCTAATTGTCGCTGTCTGTGCTAAAAAGAAGCATAGCAATATGGTTTTGTCTTCTGTTAAGAAATGACCAATTCTATTCTTATGATTCAGTTCTATAAGCCTGAAATATTTGCAGCTTTGAGTATCATATTTAATAATATCAATTAATGTGATTTATGACTAAATTGTCTTTGTTTTCCTCCTATGTTCACATTATGTTACAATAAACACATGGTACTAGGCTTAGTTAGTGGAAAGTGTATCATTGGAGGCCCATGAAGGATCTTGATATTCCAACATGTCATTAAAAAAATATGTGGTACTTAAAATATTGAAATTTCTTTGATTCTAGAATTTCACTGAAGTGCTCATTTGGTGATTCCCCCCCCCCCCCCCAGTTTTTATTATTCCATTGGTATATCTGTTTTTTAAGGTCTTAACAAGTCAAATGGAATCTTTCTAGTATATTTCATGTACTAAGGGGGGCAGAATAAAACACAATTGAGCATCTTAGGAAGATTTCCCTTCAAGGTCAACCCAAAGGAAATATGTTTTCTTTCCACATCTACTTCATAAACATCTATTTCATAGAGATATGGCTCTCGTTTTCATCCATGTGCTTTCGTGAAATTTGAAAATTTATAAGATATATTGTTAAATAGAAATCTTCAGGATTCTATTAGAGTAAATATTCTCACCAAATCATGTAATTTCATTTTCTAAATACTTATTGAACCTGTCTAGGCTCCCAGCTACTGCCATTTCTCCAGTTGAGATATTCATCACTTCTCTTCTGGATGAATGAAGTACCCTCTTAAGTGGCATCCCCAGTTCCAGTTTTTCCTTTGCAGTGTATCCTTTTGGATCTCAGAGTATTTCTGATGGATTATTAGTCTGGCAAGATGTACTCTAAAGAAAATGATCTGAGGGGTGCCTGGATGGCTCAGTCATTAAGTGTCCCCCTTTGGCTCAGGTCATGATCCCAGGACCCTGGGATCGGGCTCCCCATAAGGCTCCCTGCTTAGCAGAAGCCTATTTCTCCCTCTCCCATTCCCCCTGCTTGAGTTCCCTCTCTCGCTGTCTCTCTCTGTCAAATAAAAAAAGAAAAAATCTAAAAAAAAAAAAGATTTGTGTTCAAATAAGTTGGAAATGCTATATAGGCCATACCCTTCATGTGTGTAGAGCCAAAAACCCTGTCAGCACATTGAAAGCTTTGAGAAGTCCTGAGTAACAGGAAGATAGTAATGTGCTTTTCTCATTCGCATTACCCAAGATCACTATGCTGTTGAATTTATAGTACCTAGTGCTTTAGGCAAAATTAGAATAATTAGAAGACAAAGAGTTAATATTGAACACTGAACTTCCAAAAAGGGACCGTGAACACCAAGACTAGAAAAATTCTTGAAATCCCAGCTTTATTGAGAGAGAATGGATTTATAAATTCCAAGAGTTCTTTTACGTTTCGAAATTCAGTCTTCGTGGAATCATAGATCACTAAATTTTACCAAAAAAACCCCCAAATTTTGAGGGGTTAATCAGAAAACAGTAGTGTATGAGGAAGGCCTACCAGGCCGAGAAGGGAACATGACAGTTTTCATGAGAGGGGGAGGAGATATTTGGGAGGCATAGGTAGAGGATAAAGAAGCAGCCTGGATCCTTCAGAGACCCAGTGCTTCTACCTCCATAGGTCTTCTTCATCCAAGGGATGCCAGAGAAGTGAGATTAAAAATCCCAGGCAAGTTAAAAGAGAAGTTGAAACCCAAGAGTGTATGCATTCCCTTTACCAACTGTAACTCTGAAAGGACACAAGATCCTCTTGTGCCAATATGGGATGGTCACAGTGGAATAGAAAAGATTGTACTCGTATTTAGGCAGAAAACAGCAGGGAATTTTGCCAATTAAATTTCTCTTGACAGATATTTGGCATGGAAAGAATTAAATATTTCTTCTACGTTCCTATTGAGGCATATAAAAATAGTTGAGAAAGAAGACTGAATCTGCTGTGGGTCACCACAGTAAATGGCAGGGTGATTCCATATGAAAACCAGTAAAGCAAAAAGATATGACCGAAAAGCAGAGCATTTAGAGGGCTAATGGAAACCAGGGAGACATACAATATCCAGAAGTGAGAATGAGGATGAGGCTCTCAAGACTTTTGATTTTGCTGAGAGAACAGGCAATGAGTTATACCCAAGAAGTAGATGTAGTTAGAAAAAAGGCCACTGCTCAGAGTTAGGTGAGACAAGCTACACCTCAACCAGAATTCAACAGGAGAAAGCCCAGAAGTCATTTCCCCCTAATCCTGGACATTGTTTTGGAAAGAAAATTGTGCAAGATCATCTGAAAGTGAAAAGTTGAATGAGAGTATAAAATTTAAATTGAGTGAACTTGTACCTAAGTGAAATCTTAAACTGGAAAAGATTGAGTTACCTGTAGCTGGGAAGTTCATATTATTACTTTCTACCCATTGTTAGAAATGAAGATTATAAGGGAACTTAGTTACACAGTAGTACCATAAAATTTTATACAAATGAGATGTAGGTATAAGTTGTCTACTCTTACATAGACAAAAATCTCCCATATGTATGTGTCAATTTTTTTTTTTAATTAACAAGTGGTGTCTTCTCTCAGGACTAATATTGGATGGAACATGCTCTGGGAAATAAGGTCCTATTTTCTTATTAGAGTAATCTCTTAAAAACGATCTTTCTTTTTAATTAATCCTTTTGAACGCTTTTTGGAATTCTTACATGTTTGAAGCATTATGCTAGGTACCTGAATTAAAACGATATCTCTATCTTAAGTTCTGACCTCAAGGAGGCCATGGACTTACAGAGGAAATATGTGCTTGTTTGGCAACATATATACTATTTTTTGATTTAAATTTTGCTTTTTGTTATGAAATTATTAACACATTAATTATTGATATATTAATAATTTATACATTAATATATACAAATGATTATTAAATTACTTTGTTATTAAATTTTGTTATTTTGCAGTGTCATATTGTTTTCTGGAGTAGCATTCAGTGATTCATCACTTACATACAACACCCAGTGCTTATCACAAGTCCTCTGAATGCCCATCACCCATCTAGACCATCCCCCACCCACATCCCTCCATCAACCCTCAGTTTGTTATCTATCATTAAGAGTCATTTATGGCTTGTTTACCTCTCTTCTTTTTTTCTTTTCCTCCTTCCTACATGTTCATCTGCTTTCTTAAATTCCACATATGAGTCAGATCATATGGTATTTATCTTTCTCTAACTTATTTTACTTATTATAATACCTTCTCTATCTCTTTCTCTAACTTGTTTCACTTAGCACAATACCTTCTAGTTCCATCTACATCATTGCAAATGACAAGATTTCATTCTTTTTGATGGCTGAGTGATATTCCATTGTGTGTGTGTGTGTGTGTGTGTGTGTGTGTGTGTGTACACACAAAACTTCTTTTTTATCCATTCATCAGTCAGTGGACATTTTGACTCTCTCCATAGTTTGGCTATTATAGATAATCCTGCTATAAACATTGAGATACATGTACCCCTTCAAATCTATATTTTTATATCCTCTGGGTAAATACCTAGTAATGCAATTGCTGGATTGTAGGGTAGTTTTAACTTTCTTAAGAACCTCCAAACTGTTCTCCAGAGTGGCTGCACCATTTTGCATTCCCACCAACAGTGAAAGAGGCTTCCTCTTTCTCCACCTCCTTACCAACACCTGTTGTTTCTTGTGTTGTTAATTTTAGCCATTCTTACAGGTGCGAGGTGGTATCTCATCATGGTTTGTTTTTTTTTTTTTAATATATTTTTTTAAAGATTTTATTTATCTATTTATTAGGAAAGAGAAAGAGTGAGAGAGAGCAGGTCAGAGTGAGAAGCGGACTCCCCAGGGAGCCGGGAGGCCGATGTGGGACTCGATCCCGGGACTCCGGGATCATGACCTGAGCCGAAGGCAGTCGCTCAACCAACTGCGCCACCCAGGGGCCCTCATCATGGTTTTGATTTGTATTTCCTTGATGATGAGTGATGTTGAACATCTATTCATGTGTCTGTTAGCCATCTGGATGTCTTTTTTGGAAAAGTGTCTATCCATGTCTTCTGCCCATTTCTTAACTGGATTATTTGTTTTTTGGGTGTTGAGTTTGTAAGTTGTTCATACAATTTGAATACTAACACTTTTTCGGTTATGTGGTTGGCAAACGTCCTTCCCATTCCATGGGCTGCCTTTTAGTTTTGTTGATTGTTTCCTTCGCTGTGCAGAAATTTTTATCTTGTTGAAGTCTCAAGAGTTCATTTTGCTTTTATTTCCTTTACCTCTAACGACATGTCTAATAAGTTGCTATGGCCAAGGTCAATGAGGTGTCTGCCTGTGTTCTTCTCTAGGATTTTAATGGTTTCCTGTAGCACATTTAGGTTTTTCACCCATTTTGAATTCAATTTTGTGTATGGTGTAAGAAAGTGGTCCAGTTTCATTATTCTGCAGGTGGCTGTCCAGTTTTCCCCAAATCATTTGTTGGGACATTGTCTTTTTCCCATTGGATATTCTTTCCTGCTTTGTCAAAGATTAGTTGACCATAGTTGTGGGTCCATTTCTGGGTCCTCTGTTCTCTGTTTCATTGATCTATGTGTCTGTTTTTGTGCCAGTAGCATACTGTTTTGATGACTACAGCCTTGTAATATAGCTTGAAATCTGGAATCACGATGCCTCCAGTTTTGTTTTTCTTTTTCAGAATTGTTTTGGCTATTCAGGTCTTTTGTGATTCCATACAAATTTTAGAATTGTTTGTTCCAGCTCTGTGAAAAATACTGGTGGTATTTTTTTTTAAGATTTTATTTATTTAGGGCCCCTGGGTGGCGCAGTTGGTTGAGCGACTGCCTTCGGCTCAGGTCATGATCCCGGAGTCCCAGGATCGAGTCCCACATCGGGCTCCCAGCTCCATGGAGAGTCCGCTTCTCACTCTGACCTTCTCTCTCTCACTCTCTCTCTTTCCTAATAAATAAATAAATAAATAAATAAAATCTTTAAAAAAAAAAAGATTTTATTTATTTATTTGAGAGACTGAGAAAGTGAGAGAGAGCATGAGTTTATATACCAACCAACATGTTGGTTGATTAAAGACAAAGTTGTCAAGATACCAGTTCTCCCCCAAATTGTGGTATAGATTCAATACAAGCCAGATCACAATTCCAGAAAGTTTTTTATTTTATAAATTGGTAAGTTATTCTAAAATGTATATGGAACTGCAAATAACCTACAATAGTCAAAATAGTCTTGAAAAGGGAAAATAATATAATAGAGGAGTACTTCCCTGACTAAGGTTTACTTATTGTAAGGGGCACCTGGGTGGCTCAGTCAGTTAAGTGTCTGCCTTTGACTCAGGTCATGATCTCATGGTTGTGGGTTGGAGCCCTGCTTTGGGCTCCCTGCTCAGTGAGGAGCCAGCTCCCCCTACTTTGCTTTCCCACTCTCTCTCTCTCTCTGTCAAATAAATAAAATCTTAAGAAGATTGACTTTTTAAATAAAGTAAGACTTTATCTTACTTTACTTACTATGTAAAGACTTACAGTGAAGCTACGTTTAAGACAGTGTGGTATTTGTGAAAAGATAGTAAAGTAAAAGAGAACAGGGAATTAGAAATACACCCACACTTGCATGGTCAATTGATTTTTCATAACAGCACTGAAGAGTTTCAATAAATGGTGCTTGAGCAACTTGATATCCACATGGAAATAAATGAACTTTAACCTCTACATCACACTGTGTGGTCACTTGAGATGGATCACAGATCTAATTTTAAAATCTAAACTTATAAAGCTTATAAAAGAAAACTTGTGAAAATATCTTCTTAAAATGAGGGTAGGCTGGGAGAAATCATTTGCAAAAACATACATCTGGCAAAGGACAAAGAACTTATTTTCTGACAATTAAATAATAAAAATATAAACAATTCAATGAAAAAAAAGACCTGAACAGGGACTTCACAGAGGAAGAAACATATGTGGCCCCAATAAATAAATGTAAAAAAGATTCAACATTGTTAGTGAGGAGGAAAATGCAGCAAAATCACAAAGAGATACCGCTTCATGTTTAGTAGAATGGTTAAATTTAAGAAGAACAACACTAAATGTTGTTAAAGCTATGAAGCAACTGGAATTCTCACACATCGATGATGGAGTGGAATACAGTACAATCAAGTAAGAAGGCTGTTTGCTGTTTTTTGTTTTTTTTTTTTAAGTTGAACATAGAGCTTTCTTATTATCTAATAATTTCACTCCTAGGAATTTATCCAAGAGAAATGAGAATATGTGTCCACATAAGACTTTATGATAAATACTCATAGAAGCTTTATTCACATTCAAAATGAGAAACAACCCAAATGCCTATCAAAGAGTAGATAAATAATTTTGATATATTCATACAATGAAGTAATATTAAGCCATAAAAATGAAAAACTGTTGACTATAACAACATGGAGGGCGCCTGGGTGGCTCAGTTGGTTGAGCGACTGCCTTTGGCTCAGGTCATGATCCGTGGGTTCTGGGATCAAGTCCCACATCAGGCTCCCAGCTCCAAGGGGAGTCTGCTTCTTCCTCTAACCTTCTCTCCTCTCATGCCCTCTCTCACTTTCTCTGTCTCTCAAATAAATAAATAAAATCTTTAAAAAAAAAACAAAACAAAAAACAAAACCAACATGGATATATCTTCATACTGACCAAGAGAATGAACATTATATGATTTCATATGTATGAATTTCTAGATTAGAAAACCTCAACCTATTGGGGCAAGAGCTATCCCTGCAAGAGTCCAGAGAACTTTCTACTATGGTGAAACTTCTTTTTTTTTTTTTTAAGACTTTATTTATTTGACAGATAGAAAGAGCACAAGTAGCAGGGGTGAGGGAGAAGGAGAAGGAGAAGGAGAAGCAGGCTCCTGTTCAGCCTGTAGGCACTCCATCCCAGGACCCTGGGATCATGACCTGGATTGAAGATAGACACTTAACCGACTGAGCCACCCAGGCGCCCCGAAACTTTCTATATCTTAATAGCCATGAGAGTTACATGGATGCAGACATTTACCAAAATTCATTGAATTGTACACTTAACATGTGCATATTTTACTGATTATATATTTTATTCTAAAAAAAAGGGAATACTGAACTCTACTTAGTAGGAATGATTTTCACAGTGGTTTGGACAAACAATTCTGAAATAATTGTGTGTTCTCTAAGCAAATAAGTAAATATATTGATGATAATGGGTGCCAGATATTCCTCTGTTGCAGTTATAATTATGGGAGGGAGACAGCTAGAATGAACACAGGAGTGTTGAAGTGGAATTAGAATTACCAGGTAAATTCATTGCTTTTAATATGTAAATAGGTAGGTACAGTAATAAATGCATGTGTGTATTTTTTTATTGTTTTTCCTAGCTCTGATCACTGAGAGAGGTTGAAAGCAATGAAAAACTAGTAGCAATGACCACAGCTAAGACTCAGATATTGGCTCCTAAATATCATTCTCCACTAAAAGGACCGGAGCCTCCTGGAAGGAAGAAGAATTCCAGGGCTTAAGCTAAAAAAAATACAAAATGAATTGCTCAAAAAAGTCAGAAACTCCTTAAAGAATGTTGGAGAACTGACAAGAGGACACCAGAACCAGACTAAAGGGGTTACTGATGTCCACAATCTGGAACCACTGGGGCATCAATGTAAATAATGTTAGAAAAGGATTATAATCCACTGAATGAGATAGAAATATGTGGGTCCAAATTGATATAAAACTAAAGGAATGAATGAAGACGTCACATAGGGTGGTGGTGGGGAAGTGCCAGGGTGGTGAAGGCAGGAGTCAGATCGTGGACCAGGCATGTGTCTTCACAGCCCTCTCTGCACCTGCTCAGACATCCCCTTGGGCTTGGAATAGCCTTCCCGTTCCCTACCAGTGTGGTTTCCTCCTTCCTGTACCTCTCACGGCCCACCTTTTATGTTATCCCCATTGGAAAGGTTTCTTTATTTTTTTTTTAAAGATTGTATTTATTTATTTGACACAGAGAGAGAGACAGTGAGAGAGGGAACATAAGCAGGGGGAGTGGGAGAGGGAGAAGCAGGCTTCCTGCTGAGCAGGGAGCCCGATGCAGGACTCGATCCCAGGACTCTGGGATCATGACTCAAGCTGAAGGCAGAGGCCTCATGACTGAGCCACCCGGGCGCCCCAGGTTTCTTGAATTTTAAGAAGCCTCTTAATGTAGTAATCATTGATCATTTGTTGTCTTATTTTTCATAATCCCTTTCTTAGCATAGGCAGCAGAAATTCTTTTTATACTCCTTAGAGCTCTCTTTTTTCTTAGGGTCATTTTGTCTTCTATATTTCCATTCCCCCAGCCCCCACTAGTACTTAAAGAATTTGTCTCTTTTTTTATTTTTTTGGATGCTTTGTTATGGAGAACGCTGTAACATTAATTGCATTGTATTAAATTGTATCCCATCAGTTGGTTGCAAGCTACGAAAATGAAAGTAATAGGGGTCAATTTAGCAAAAAATAATAGTTTATCTTGATGCCAGCTGTGAAAAATGCATAGGACTGGCTGAAAGCCAATCACAGGAGCCCTGTAAGGTACATCCTTCCACCTGCTTGCAGGAAAAACCTTATTTAAAAAAAAAAAGCAGATGACTGCAGCTCTCCTTTTGTCCTTTGAGAGATGTGTTTTGTTTTGCTTCCTGACTAGACAGTCCTGAATTGGGTTTCATGACGACAGAGGCACTGTCAGCCAGTGGGCCAAAGGAGTCGTCAGTGATCCCCCTCAATGATGGACATCAAGTAGCCATGGAGGTATCAGGATGCCCACTCGCCCAGGATCAAAAAGAAACCTCATGCTGGTTTCCAGGCTTCCCTTCCCCTTTCCTTAGCTCCTGCTAAAAATAAACTTAGAGAAGCCATAACAAAAACCCCTCCACCCACCAGTCATTCTTTTCTGAAGATTAGAGGCAAAACTAAGAGCCAGTTCAAGAAGCAGCAGGCCCTCTCCCAGGAGGGGAGGAGTTCCCCATTAGACTTTAGGGGACAGGCCAGTTCTAACAGCAGCTAGAACGCAGTACAGGCGCTCACCTTACCTCTGGTTCGTTGAGCTACAAGTCATTTGATAGTTTGCTTTGTTGGATACTGATGTCACAGCCCTAACTACTTCAGCCAGGTGAGCCTTATCATATTATTGTAATGATAACTGAGTTGCAAAGTGAGGTTCCTTAAGTACCTGTCGGGAGACAGAATTCTGGAATATGGTGTGCACAGCCCCAGGGAAGGAAGGGCAGCCTCCGAGGGGCTTTGGGAAAACTACCATTCCCAGTGTTTTCCTTTGTATTTTTAAAGGTTTCCTCAGACCTGTTTGCCAATGTTTCTATAATCATGAGAATTACTGTATATTGTAAACAATTATAACTGATATTGATAAGATCATTTCTGATTTTCACAATGGGATCAGATCTTCAGTCTTGCCATATTCTCATGATAGGGTCATAGGTATGACATGCATAAAGGAAATATAATAATCCCCATTTTATAAATGAAGACAGAGACTTGGAGAGGTAAAAACATTTTCTATTGTAAAAGGACAAGGATGACGCAATTCTGGGCTGAAAATGAGCTATTAACAGAAAACTGAGTGTCCAGTAAGCTGTAGCTTAGGAATCTGAAGAAAATAAAAAAGGCTGGTGAGAAGAAAATAATGGTTATTATCTGACGAGATGTTTTCAGTAGAAGATGGTAACAAAGGGATCAAGGATAGGTTCTGCCTATAAAACTTGGACTTGAGATGTTCAAGGAGGTCGCTGGGAGATATCCCTCCCTAGACTCACCCAGATACCTCAAGATTTGTAGGATCCACAGGAATAGGGACTGATGAGACTGTAGATGACTCAAAGCACTTCTATTATGTAAATGAAAACAGTTCCCAGCTCACAGCCATATAGGATACTATTCTGTTTTCTCCTCTGTCATTCCTGCTTCCTACTTCGTTACTTCATGTGCAGGAGTTGGTGACTCCTCATTGGTACTGATTAGTTCAAAGGAGGTTGATGCAGTAAAGTTAGAGAAAAAGGGGCGCCTGGGTGGCTTGGATGGTTAAGCATCTGCCTTTGGCTTGGGTCATGATCTCGGGTCCTGGGATCGGAGCTACTTCTCCCTTTCCCTCTACTACTCGCTCTGCTTGTGCTCGCTCACTCTTTCTGTCAAATAAATAAATAAAATCTTAAAAAAAAAAAAAGAAAGGAGAAGGTTTTGATTTTCAAAAGTCCTGTTTTAGGTTTGAGATAAAAGATGAAGAGATCAGTCAGATTCAGTTGTTCTTACCATTGAGGGAAGATAAAAATTTCATGAAATGGGAGAATAGCAAAGAACAAGTGAAGAGTATATAAGGAAATTGGATAAAAATGGACCCCAGCAAAGGGACCCTGTGCTCTTCACTATGCTTTCTCCATACCTCATCCCCTCTGTGTCCTTCTAGAGGACAAAATCTACTACCAGGAAATTTGAGGATTTGAATGTAAATAAGAACCTTGCAACTTTTCACAAGTAATACCTAGGGTGAAGGCAAGACTTAAGTTTCCCTGTGAAGGAGCAGAAATATCTATGATTAGACAATAAATCAAAGGATATTTTACCCTGAGGTCAATCTATTGTCTTTCACACCATTAAAGAGGGATTGTGTGCTGATTTAGGCAGAGGTGGGGGGAGGAGGGAAAGTTAGCCAGAATTTAGTTAGCAGGTATTTTGTTCATCACTGTTCAGTGAAGACAAAACAGTTCAGCTAATCCTTTATGAGGCAAAAAATGGGAATTTTGGAGTCTGCATTGCCCTGTCACAGGTAGATAAGAAGGAATCTGTGTGTCTTATCTGAGTCATGCATTGAATGGTGGTTCTTTGCAATAAGCAGTTTCCTAGAATACAAGAATGGGGAAATTGTTTTTTTTTTTTTAACATTGCTGTTTCCTAGGATCACAGAGCTTAAGTAAAGTTTAAGATTTTAAATGGATACCAGTAAACCAGGAAAATGGATTCAGGATGGTCAACTCTAAGATGTGTACTTGGACTCTAAAAATGAAGAAGGAAGGTACCGCTACAGTAATAGCATCCAGGAACAAAACAGAAATTACTAGAAGAGCAAAATACCAGCCTCATATATCTTCTGATCAGCATATCAATATAAGATTCTGGAGAGCAACAAGAGACCTAAGTAAAGAGTGTAAGCCAAAGATTGTTTAACCAACCACATTTTATTTAAAATATAAAGTCTATTCTATGAACAGTCTTGATCATGCAAGAGCTCAGAGAATACTGTGCCATTGAGTCCTTCTAGAAGGAATTATTAGACAATAAATTTTAGCCAACTAAGTAACTAGGTAAATAGTGGCAAAAGGACTGGGAATAAATATTGAATGTATTTGCCTGTAGAAAAAAAATACGGGGATTGAGATGTCAGAATGAAATATAATTGTTATAAATCTTTACTATGTAGAATGATATAATTAACAAAAATTGGATAGGCAAGGGGGAAAGGAGGTCAGAAATTAGATAAATTTATTGTCTCATTTAACTTATTAAAATAAACACTATTAATAACTAAAGTTAGGTAAGAGAGATGAGGAAAGAAAAGGAAAAGGAAGAAGAAATAGCCTTATTTTTAATCATTATGTATAGTACAGAACTTACAGGTATAGTTAAAAGAAGTACCTGACTAAGGATCTAATATAAAATTATTATTATAAAGGTAACAACTAAAGGAAAAAACATAACTTGCATAGCAGACCAACAACACACAAAATGCAAAGAAAATAGAATTTATAATAAAAGAATATCTTTAAAATGACAGAAAAGAAAATGGAGCAAAGATGAAATATAACTTTTATATCATTAAGTCACCTGTTAAAAGTTTTATCTTAGCTTAACTTTTTTTGAATTTTATTTTTTAAAGACTTAACTTCGTTTTTCTTTTAGGCTTACCTTAAGCTTTTTTTTTTTTTTTTTAGATTTATTTATTTATTTTAGAGAGAGAGATAGAGCAAGAGAGTGCAAGCAGAGAGAGAAGGAGAGGATCTCAAGTGGACTCCAAGCTGAATACAGAGCCCAGCTTGAGGCTTGAGCTCACAAACCTGAGATTAGGACCTGAGCTAAAATCGAGTGTCTGATACTTAACCAACTGAGCCACACTCAGGTGCCCTTTAACTTAGTTTTTAAAGGAAATGAATCTCCTGGATGGATTATGCAACCTAATTCTGTGGCACAGACTCATTTAAAATGAGTAAGTACTTTAAAGTACTTCAGTAAAGCTGAAAATAAAAGAATTAAAAAGGGCAGGCCAGAAAACATAAATAAAAATAAGCTAGGACTCCAGCCAAACAGAATATTAAGAAAGAAAACCCAGTAGTGCAGAAGTGTGTAACTCACAATGGACATATTACAGTTATGAATATCTGTGCACTAAACATTCATAAGGCATAAATTACAGGTGATAAGAGCAGGAAACAGACATAAAAACACCAGTGGGAGACATGAATTCACCCCTTTTGGTCCATGTCAGATCAAGTGGATGAAAATAATTAAGTATACTAAATATCGAAACAACATAAATAATAAGAGAGCTAATTGATAAGGTGATTCTGTACTTTATTAACTTTGAATAAGCCTTGGAATATTTAGAAAAATTGGCCATATATTGGACCACCAGAAAATCCTTAATCTATTCTGAATTAAAAATAAATAAGAATTTTGGGGTGCCTGGGTAGCTCAGTGGGTTAAAGCCTGTGCCTTCAGCTCAGGTCATGATCTCAGGGTCCTGGGATCGAGCCCCACATCGGGCTCTCTGCTCAGCAGAGAGCCTGCTACCCCCTCTCTCTCTGCCTGCCTCTCTGCCTACTTGTGATTTCTCTCTCTCTCTCTGTCAAATAAATAAATAAAATCTTTAAAAAAAATAAGAATTTTAGGTACAACCTTCTCTTATCACCATGCAATGAAACTAGACAACCAAAAGGCCCTTTTACCTGGCATCTGCAATAACATTTTCTTAAAATGTAAGTTGAAGAGGAAATAAAAATGAAATTGCATCGTATGGAGAAAAAATGTAATAAAAACACTTTCCAGTCTATGAGATATAGTTAAAACGGGCTTTAGAGGAAAATTCATCATCTTAAAATACTTACCTCAGTAAAAAATGGAGTCATGGTGCTTGCACACCCTTGCCAACCAGTGCAGACATAGGGGAAAGCAGTTCACTGTAGGCCTGGTTTACGCTTCCGTCCGGTCACAGTGAGAAGAGACCAGTGCGGAAGGACTCTGGCCCTCTAGTGCCTTTACATTGGCTTGGCCTTGGCTGTGCAGCACTGGTTGCTTCTGGTGGGAGCAACCCACCATTGGGAGCATTGGCTATGCAAAAGCTAGTGTCCCGTCACTGGCTATGGGCTTCTTCTCGGTGGCTTAGCAAGCCTGGGTGCTTATCCGCTATCTCAGGATCTGAGGAACATTTGGGTTTTCCTAGCTGTATCTGGAACCTTAAATGGCATTATGGGAATGAGATGCCACCACTTTGGATGGATTATGTCTGTGGGCTTAGTCTCAGATGCCAGTTTGTTGACAGTCACCAAAGTTGGAATTAGTGTGTTGAATAGACCCCGTCAGTAGCAGTCATGTCCCAGCTTGGACTTACAAGGAATTTAAAAATCCTGCTGTTTTTAGTATATTAAGAGAGATAAGTGCAGCATTTTCAATCATTCTGACATTTTACTTAAACCAAACCAAACAAAATGTCATTAACATTCCAGGAGAAAAAAAATCAATTATTATCATTACAACTTTAAAGAGGTGGGTGGTATATATCCCGAGAACTTACTGTTATTCTCTCGTACAGTGTGATTCTTTTTTTTTTTTTTTACAGTGTGATTCTTGTATATTATTGTTATCTCTTTTTTCTGTATATACAGGTAAAGTTTCAAGGGGTAAAATGTTAGGTATTAACATTGGGAGCACAGAAAACCCATACTCAGAACAATGTGAAAAAAAATCTTTTATGAGATTTAGGTTTTCTGTTCTTTGGCTCATCCTAGAGCACAGATTTTTTTTAAAGATTTTATTTATTTGAGAGAGAGAGAATGAGTGAGAGAGAGCATAAGAGGGGAGAAGAAGGTCAGAGGGAGAAGCAGACTCCCCATGGAGCTGGGAGCCCGATGTGGGACTCCATCCTGGGACTCTGGGATCATGACCTGAGCCGAAGGCAGTCGCCCAACCAACTGAGCCACCCAGGTGCCCTTGCACAAATCTGTGAAATTATGTCAAGTGATGTATCAATGAAAATAAAGTTTATTGTAAATTTAAAAAAAGGGAATCATGAATAGATATCTAATTCAAAATTTAGAGGAGAGAAAATAAAAATTAACCCAAGGAAAGCAGAAGGTTGGTAGATTGAAGATCGGTCCCACTTTTTCAGCTCTCTTTGTGTATGTCCCCTGCCTCTCGCCCCTGTGCATGTGGATTTCTTTGGCACATGGGACGCCAGTAGATCGGATGCGCCAGAGGCTTGCAGTGCGCATGCGCAGCAGCGCAAACTGGCGTGTTTGCAATTGCGCTGAGAATAACTCACATCAGCTAGCCTACTGGTTCTGGAGGAAGACAGGAAACACAGAGAGTTGAGTTGCACAAGCAATCCAGAGCATGACACCGAACTGTTTCAACCATGACAGCCTGGAGAGAAACTGCACCAGCCAACACTGAAGTTCAAGTGTGACAGTGCCATGGGGATTTTGCTTGGTGGCATTACAATGACAACATGAAGGAATTAATTAGAAAATAGAATAATGCTAAATTTTATTTTTAAGTTTTTATTTTCAAAATGTCTTTAGCTTTCGTGTATAAGCTTCTATTTTTTAAAAACTAAAAAGTTGTTAATCTCATCACACAGAGAGAGAGAACCTTAATAGGAACAGTAAGAAATGTTAAAAGAGAGGGGTGATATTCTGAGAAACAGAGGACATTTAAAGCTCAATAAAATAATTTTGCTGCAATATCTGAATAAATTTGAAAACTTGTATTAAATATTTTATTTTCAGGAATACAAAATATTCCAAAATTTAGATGAAATAGAAAATTTAGTCCAACTGTTTCCCCTAGAAGAGAGCCACTTCCAAAAAACACCAGGCCCAGATAGGTTCAGAAAGGAGGTCTACTAAACCTTAATGAGTATATAAGTTAATAATACTTAAAGTTTTCCAGAGCATTAGAAAAAAATCCTGAATTATTTTTGTGATGAATACAGATATCAAAATCTAACAAATATTGTACAAAAAAGAATACCAAAGGACAATATCCCTTATGTACTTTCAGGGACATTTCACTCATTTTTTGTAGATTTAAGATACCAACCTTATTATATCAATACAAACAATACAAACACTCTAAATAAAACATTAGCTAATGGAACTGAGCAACAATTAAAATACACCAGAAACAACTGGGTTCAACTGAAGAAATGCAAGGATGGTTTTATATTAGGGCCTCTATTAATATCCTTCATCACGTTAATATATTTAAGGTGAAAAATAATATGAACATAACTAAGACTCTGAAAAGGCATTTGATGAAGTTCAACATTTATTTTGGATTAAAAAACGACAAACACAATAAGAACAGATACAAGTTTCCTTAACCTGATAATCTCACATCTGTATATCTACCTATTTTTGCCTCTATCTATCTGAGCCCCAAAGCCTCATGTTACTTACTATGGAAATAAATTGCTTTCTTATGCAATTTGTAAAAATTATGTAAAAGAAGAAAAAACTTATCTGCCAAAGAGATATTAATAGAAAGTTCTTCATGTATATGAAGAACATATTGAAAATCTCTTGAAGGACATACACAAAAAAAGCCTGAAGAAATGGAATGAGAGGGGCACGTGGGTGGCTCATGGTTAAGTGTGCCAGCAGCTCAGGTCAGGATCTTCGGGTACTGCGATGGAGCCCCACATCAGGCTCCTGGCTCAGAAGGGAGTCTGCTCCTTCCCTTTCCCCCTGCCTCTTTCCCCTGCTCATGCTTTCTCTCTCTCTCTTTGTCTCAAATGAATAAATAAAAAAAAAATCTTAAAAAAGAATTGGAAAGAGAGACTATGTTCTTGGTAGGATACTCTATATCATAAATATATCCAGTCTTCCCATATTAATTAACTTTTAATGATCCCAATAAAAATCCAATTATAAAAAAAGCTAGAAAAGCTGATAACGTTCATTTGGAGAAAATACAAACCAGGATAGCCAAGGAAAATTTCCATAAAGGAGAGCATTAGGGGTGGACTAAACCCTTCTGTATATGAAAACATCATTAAAACACTCTGATATTTATGAATAATAGAAAAACAAACCAGTTGGATAGCATTCCAGAAATAGATCCACACACATGCACAAATCCATTATATAATAAGGTTGGTATCTTAAATCTACAAAAAATGAGAGAAATGTCCCTGAAAGTTGAATCTATATGTGATATCATATACCATAGCAAATTCAAAGAGGATCAGAGATTTGGATGTAAAAATATATCATAATAAAAATACTAGAAGAAAACATAAATTAATTCTATTATAATCTTGGCATGAAGTCCTTTCTTGACTCAAAATCCAGAAGCCATAAAATAAAAGGTTGATAAATTCAGTTGCATTAACAACAAAAAAATACCCGTACATGGAAAATGAAATCACCATTAGCAACAATAAAAGATAAACAGTAAAATGGGACTTATGTACACAAATATCTGGCTGACCTTACAGATGAAGGACTAATATACCCAATTTATTACACTTACATACACTAATCTATATTAGTGTATGTAATGTATTATATTAATGTATATTAGGACTAATGTACCCGATTTATTACACTTACATACACTAGAAGCTGTAAGCAACATCAATAAACTTATTAAAAAATAAGCTGAAGATATATACATCTTTCATGTGGAAGCAAATATAAAAGGCTTTAAAACATATGAGAAGATACTCAATATTATAAAAAATTCACATTAAAACTTCACTAGAATATCATTTTTTAACCATTGAATTGACAAATATTCAAAAGCTTGATAGTACCTTCATTTGCAGAGGTGATAGGACTGGATATGGTGAGAATGGATATTGACTCAAACCAGTATGGTTTCTAAGGGTAATTAGCAATATTTGTCAAAATTATAATTAAATCGGCCTTTGACCCAGGTCTCCCACTTTTATTATTTATTTCACAAATATGCTTGTACATATGCAAAATAATGTATGCAGATTATTATTCATGCAAAATAATACATGTAGCAATTTTTATAATATATAATGTTTGGAAATTACTTGAATATCCACTAGTATTGGATTGATTAAATACATTATCTACATATCTAGGTCTATATCTCCTTTCGAAGGAACACAATACAGCTTTAAAAAAGGAGTGAGGAAACACTATTGGGGCGATTAAGGTTCAGTGGGTTAAGCATCTGCCTTTGGCTCAGGTCATGATCCTAGGGTTCTAGGATCAAGCCCCATGTCAGGCTCCCTATTCGTGGGAAGCCTGTTTCTCCCTCCCCTCCTTGTTCATGCTCTCTCTTGCTATTTCTCTCTCTCAAATAAATAAATAAAATCTTTAAAAAAAAAGTAAACACACTATTCATAGATCTAAATAAAGTTTACCAGGGTAGATAGATGCTAAAGGGGTGTGTGTATGTGTGTGTGTGTGTGTGTGTGTGTGTGTGTGTGTATTTGTTTGTATTCATATATATGGTTTTTTTTTTTTAAGATTTTATTTCTTTATTTATTAGGAAAGAGAGAGAGTGAGAGAGAGCATGAGAAGGGAGAAGGTCAGAGTGAGAAGCGGACTCCCCATGGAGCTGGGAGCCCGATGTGGGACTCGATCCCGGGACTCCAAGATCATGACCTGGGCCGAAGGCAGTCGCTCAACCAACTGCACCACCCAGGCGCCCCGATATATATGTTTTTAAGTTAAGTGATTCTTAAATGATTAGTTTTAAAAAAGGAAAATGTAGGTATAGCATGCAATATTTTGTCCATAATTGGGAGCATAAGAATGTGTGTGCTTGTGTGCTTATTTAGCTTAATACAAAATTAATGACATTGGTGGAAACCCAGAAACCAGTAACAGAAGTTGTCTGTGAGGGAATGGAAATCAGGATGGGAACTGGACACACACAAGTGGGGGTAGGAACGAGGCTTTCACTGTATATTTTTTTATATATTTTTTCATTTCGAACCATGTGAATGTATTATCTATTCAGAAAAAAAGAAAAACACCCCAGTGAAAGAATAAACATAATAGCCAGAAAAACATTGATGGGCAGGGGGCAATACTTCAGATGACAACCAGCAGACTAATGGATGAATGTGTTGGAGAGGGAGGGGTAGAATCAGTCCCCTAAATTTTGTCATAGTGTGTAGTTTAGGAATCAAAATCTGGAGCCCCACAAGCTGAATTTAGGACACAGATTTTTTTTTTTCTGGCCATTTGAAAATGAAAATCTTAATGTCTGTGTGAACTGGTACTTCCCCATTCACTGTGGTCACCAACCATTTATTATTTTATACCAGATGCTGAGAAGCTTCTGAGTTAGAATCTCTGATGGAGAGTCACCTGTGGCCATAGTATTTTCATCATTGGCTATAGGAACCATTACCTCCTCCAGATCCATCTTTAAGAGCCTTTCCTGAACGAGAGCTATTAGATTCAAAACTCAAAAGTTTTAGAGGATCTTTTAACCACGGTGAGAGATAATCCTTTTGAAGCCACTTCCCCAGGACTTAGGGGACCTAGACGAGGTGCGAAGGAGCATGTGTGGTTTTGCCACCTGTAACATATTTGACCTGTTTGTGAAAAGCTTTTCAGAAGAGAACCAAATGTTCTCCTTAACATTTACTTAAAAAATTAGAAAATGCGTTAGTAACAGCCTTATCTCCCAGATTTGCACAGGAAAGGACAACATGACCTTTTAAATATTCTTTTTTAGTTAATTCTTAGGATCAAGATTGAGGAAAGAAATTGAGAATAAATATTGGAAAAAAATATGACTGTTAAACAGCCAAACCTGGAAGAGTGAGCCCCACAAAAGGGAAAGTAATTGATAGATGAATAATACAATGTGTAAAGATGTATTAGTGTTTTCATTATTTTGTACTATTTCTATTCAGTTGGAGCTGATTTCCATAGTAATATAGTTAGCTAAAAATCTGCCTTTGTATATAAGGTCTCCACAGAAAAAGCAAATATGAAAATGGCAATTTTTAAAACAATATTCTGGTTTTTGTTTAATAAAACTAATGTTTCCAAATCTGCTTTTATTAAAACACAATAAATACCATCAATTTTTGACATGAAATCTCATTATATACTGTAAATATTTATCACTTTCTGGGGGAAGATTATGCAGTAGATGACTTCTCATTGATTCGCTTATAAAGCTGAGTTAGAAGTGAAAATTCTTTTTATTTTCATAAAAATAAAAGGAACTCAGAATTTGACATCCATTCCATTTGGACCAGCTAATCAGACAAAGCACAGATGGTGCGCTTTTCAAGAGCATTTCTTTTAGCATTAGAAAAATTATAAAAGTAATGTTAATATAAAAACCTTCAAGGTAAAATAGAAAACAGACAATGCTATTGCAGAGATCACTTCCTCTCCTTTCTGGGATTTATTCTCATACTAAATCTCAAGTTTTGGCATCAAATATTACATTTAAAGATGGGTCGAACAGTATAATTTATATTGTTTTATGTTTATAAATCTGAAAAAGAAAAGCTTTAGACTCAGACAGTGGCTTAAAGTGGAATACAAGGCAATGTATGGTCTTGATGTCAAGAAGCCTAGGGTTCCTAGGGGACCAGTGTAGTTCAGTCATTGGTCAAATTTCTACAAACTTATAGATTCTTGGTCATTGATCATTGATGTCAACAAAGCTATAGATTTGTGAGCTCTGACATAGCTTTCGGGAGTCTGATGGAAGCTACCTATGCACATACATGTAGAAAATTTTGGGTATACATTCAAGTGGATCACAAACCTTCCAAGAAGTTTCTCAAGGATCCGTGGACCGCGGGTTAAGGGCCCCTGAAATAAACAGTCTCTAAAAACATACCCCAAACATTTTGTCCATTTGTTATTTGCTCTCTTACAGTCTCTTTCTCTTTTCTAGAAATGTGTGAATCTTGGCCCACCTGCAAGTATTCTGAATTCAAAATCTAAGGTTGATTCTGTCATTAAGAGTCTTTTAAATATAATCCTACCTTTTAGTTCTAGTCATAAATCTGTACTTTCAGTTCCACTCCTTGGAAAAAAAGAGCTGGACTTTATTCAATTTACCTCTTCTTCCTTCTGGGCTAAAGATTATGGGTGAGGGTGAGGTTCTACTATCTTTACTGAATAAAAAAAAAAAGTCAACTCATGTAAGACCTGGCATGTTAACTTTTGGATATTTGCTTTTACCCCCATGCACTAAGTTATCCTCCTCCAGACGGTGACACATAATAGTTTGGTGATTTTTTTACTGTACCTAGAAAAAAATTTTTTTATTGAATAATATAAGATCAAATTATCAAAAGAATAAACGAGGTAGCCTTAGAATGTTGTTTTTTATTTTGACCATTAAATGCCTAATTCATATTTTTGAAAAGTATAATCATTTGGTAGAGAAAATGTAACATCTCAGTTCTTAAAAATCATTCTGATTTTTATGATCCCTTTTGAAGATCAGAATTCTTTTTGTGGATGCAACTTGCTGATGCAACTACTCGTGTGCAATTAAATAATTTCTCCTTTAAAGATTGTGACTTTTCAATACCCAATTGATGTATTTTTAAAAGGAACTAACTATCCACTTTATGAAAGCCATTATTTAGTTATTCTGGACAAAAAGAAATAATAGCAAGCATAACATTCCAGACTCAGCCACAGTCAGTTTCAAATGCTGCCCTTCTCTATTCTTGGCTATCATGATTATAGTGTTACAGTCAGACTCCAGGACTAAAAATAATGAAATGTGTTGATCTTGAACTTGGTGCCTAGAATATAGTTCTTAAAAGATGGTCTCCTTGAACATGTTCTGGAGAAACTGGGTTAAGATCGCAAACTGAGAGCAGGTAGCTAACTTTCCTTCTGCTCAAGATTTCTAAAAATAATACAGATATTTAAAAAAAGAATTAAATAATTCCTGTGTTAAAATTCTTTAAGAAGTCATCAGTGAAGCAGAAATATTAAGAAATTCCTGAATAAAGGGAAGGAATATAGAGTTGGATATGTGGCAGTAGCTGAAGGTGACATATTCAGAAGCTTGGGCAGTTGTTCTATAGAAGTTCAAAGCTAAGTATCAAAGATTCAGTAGGAAGAGAGGGCACAAGGGCAATGGTGAAGGTGATAAATTGGGAAAATATGTTCTGAACATATGGGTAGCTTAACTCTTTCCTTCTGACCTGATTCAGTAGGACAAGTGAAATAGCAAATGATTGGAAGAAGCTGATGAATATCCAGGTATATGGCAACTTTTAAAGGGCTTTAAATCTTCCACAATTAGAATACCAATTATAGGCACTCTCCAGCTAGGAGAGACTCTTAAGATGACATATATATGATATTTTAGAAAAGTCATATTTGTCATGGAATAGAAATCCAAAAATTTCAAGAGCAATCCTATCTAAATTTCAAAATTCTAATAAAAAAGAAAGAATGGAGGAGAGGAAATTATTAAGAAAGACAAAGAAAATAATTCTGAAGAAAGAAAGAAATGATTTTTCTGTTTTTGAGATACACTTCATATTAAGCAGAATATATGCAGTAATTTTACTTCATGGATGAAATTTTAAAAACATTGAGGAAACTTTCTGGAAAGATAAAAACAGGTTTTCTACGAAGAAATGAAAATCTAATTGGCATCATACTTCTCACCAAAAACAATGTATATTAGAAAACACTGAAGCAAAATGTTGACTAGTGCTATTTTCATCGAAAAACCTTGAGGTACACATACCTAAAAGTGAATGATATGGAAAGATCATGTGACAAGATGCTAAAATAGTTTTGGATAAATCACAAAGACTGTAGATATTACATTCCAAGGTGAGCTCCTAGGTCAGAAATAAATTTTCAAAGGAGGTGACCAAAATCCATTATATGACCCTTATATTCACTGCCCATAAGAAAGATATAAAAGGGTTGGACTTAGAGATGAAAGTAAGTAGAATATTTTTGGAGAATCCCACCCCACAAAAGAAAAAAACCTTCCACCAAGATAACTTGAAGAGCTTACTAGGTGAACCTCCAAGAATTTTGGGACACTGAGTGTCTGATTCCATTCTAAGAAATCTAAAAGACAAAATAAGGTTTAAGGATGAAGTAAAGGAACAAGCTTTTAGTATGGCCATATCAGAGAAGAAGGATGCAGAAGTATGTCCTGTGGGTCCAACTGTGAGCCACGTAAAAGAGAGAGCTGGGTTGGAGTCTCTCTTTTTTTTTAAGTTTTTATTTATTTATTTGACAGAGAAAAAGAATCACAAGTAGGCAGAGAGGCAGGCAGAGGAAAAGGAGGAAGCAAGCTCTTCGCTGAGCAGAGAGCCCTCTGTGGGGCTCAATCCCAGGACCCTGAGATCATGACCTGAGCCGAAGGCAGAGGCTTTAACCCACTGAGCCACCCAGGTGCCCTATGGCATGGAATCATTTTAGGTTCTATCCACCTTGGGTCCCTGGAGGTATTACAGACCATATACAGAGAAACTGTAGATATCACTGAATGCCTATAGAGGCGAGAAAGGGGGGGTAGAAAGCTAGAATAGAGATGGATCTGTCCACAATAAAGAAAGTGTACCTGCAATTCTCAACCCTGCTCTAGAAGAGAAAGAAACAGATTCAAACGTCTTCTGAGCCGGCAGAGTTCTAATGGTAGATCTACTGTTCTTACTAATACAACAATATTAGTAAGTCAAAAATTTCCTGCTCCTGGGCGCCTGGGTGGCTCAGTTGTTTGAGCAACTGCCTTCGGCTCAGGTCATGATCCATGAGTTCTGGAATCGAGTCCCACATCAGGCTCCCAGCTCCATGGGGAGTCTGCTTCTTCCCCTAACCTTCTCTCCTCTCATGCTTTCTCTCACTTTCTCTGTCTCTCAAATAAATAAATAAAATCTTTAACAAAAAAAAAATTTCCTGCTCCCTACTTCAAGTCAGAGACCATCAATAGCAAGGTAGAAGAGCATGAGTAGAAGGGCTAGCAAGAGAAAAATTAAAGAAAGCCCACTTTCTGATGGTAGGCTTCCCACCAACTTAAGGATTGAGCTGGATATGAGAAGTAACTTAAGGAGTTGAAAAATTGTTTCCTACACAGGGATGAATATTTAAGTTATTAAACTCAGCCTGTGTTTGAGACTTGAAGTACCAAAGATTTTACTACTGAAGAAAAATAAAAAACTATATGGTGTGTTTAGTCTTTGTCTGAAAGCAGAGAACACCTTAAAACAGATTTGAAGGCATAGAGAGAAAGAAAAAAAGTTGTTTGGTAATTGCATCTCCAGAGCTGTATTTGTTTTCAATATTGCTATTACAATTTTAAAAGGGGACAGGAAAAAGTTATATTTCACAACTACTAAAAGTAGGTATGTGCCGATTTTAATACCAGGGAAAGTAGAATTTAAGGTGAGAAGTATTAAGTGAGATAAAATCATATTGGTAAAAACTAGAATTCATCAGGAAAATATGAGTTCCAAACCTCAAGGCACCCAACAGTGTAACTTTGATACATATTAAACTAAAACTAATAAAAATTCAAGAAGTAATTGAGATAGTTGTATAGGATTTTATACATGCAAAATAATTTATATTCCATTCAAAATTCAATGAAACATTCACCAACATTAACCCTCTATTAGTATACTTGAAGTATACTTAAAGAAGTTTCTCAATTTAAAAGTCTTGTAAGCCGTGTTCTCTGGACACAAACAATACGATTATGCTTATTCTAAATAATTATGATTATAGAGGCAATCCAACAGGAAATTAAAAAATATTCAGAAATAAATAATGAGAGCAGCATGTCTGTGTTCGTGCATGCACATGCGTGTATGTGTGTAGCCATATTCTGTAAAGTGGTACTCAGATGAAAATTTCTAATTTTAAATATATTTGTTAAGAAGCCATAAAGAAATGAATTATGCATTCATTTAAAGAAGATAGAAAAAATAACAATAAAATATACAAAAAAGTAAAGGGAAAAAATTAAAAGAGAAAAGGGAAAATTAACTATATTAAAAAAAAGAAGTATAAACCAGGTCACTAAACCAAAAGCCAATTCTTGGGAAAGACCAATAAATACAAAGTCTTTAGTAAATCTGATAAAAAAAAAAATAAGAATAGGGGCGCCTGGGTGGCTCAGCTGTTAAGCGTCTTCCTTTGGCTCAGGTCATGATCCCAGGGTGCTGGGATCAAGCCCCGCATCGGGCTTTGCTGCTCAGAGGGAAGCCTGCTTCTCCTTTCTCCCACTCCCCCTGCTTGTGTTCCCTCTCTCGCTATCTTTCTCTCTCTGTGTTAAATAAATAAAAATATTAAAAAAATAAGAATAAATTTCACATTTTTGACAAATCCATAGTCTCACACATCCACCATTACTGTATAATACAGAATAGCATCACCTTCCTAAAAATTTCCCATGTTCCAGTTATTTATCCACTCATCCCCCATAAACCCTGGAAACCAGTGAGACATCATTGTAATATCATTTAGAGAATTTTCACCATCCTACAAATCTTCTGTGCTCTACCTATTCATCTCTTCCCACCCCAACCTCTTACTAACAATATTTTCATTGTAGCCACTGTTTTGCCTTTTCCAGAATGTCATATAATTGGAATCATACAGTGTGTAGCCTTTGCAGACAGTTTTCTTTCACGTGGCAATATGCATTTAAGTTTTCTCCAAATCTTTTCGTGGTTTGAGAGCTTATATTTTTGTATGCTGAATGCTATTCCATTGCATAGATATACCATAGTTTGTTTATCCAGTCATATGTTAAAGCACTTGACTGTTTCCAATTTTAGCAATTATGTATAAAGCTGCTATAGACATTAGTGTACAGATTTTGTGCAAACATTTTTTCAGCTCATTTGGATAAATGCCTGAGAGTTCAATTGCTGGATTGTATGGTAAGCCTGTGTTTACCGTTGTGAGAAAATATTGAACTTTCTTCCAAAGTGGCTATGTCATTTTGCATTCTCATGAGAGTTCATGTTGCTCCATATCCTGTCTATCATTTGTTATTGTTGGCAGTGTTTGGATTGTAGCCATTCTAATAGCTGTGGAATGGTATCTCATTGTTGTTTTAATTTGCAATTCCATAATGACATGGGATGTTGAACATCTTTTCGTAGGCTTATTTGACATCTGTATATCTCTTTTAGATAGCTGTCTATTCAGATCTTTTGCCCATTTTCATTGGATTGTTTGTTTTGTTACTGCTGAGTTTTAGGAGTTCTTTATAGATTTTAGGTACAAATTCTTCATAGGATATAGGTTTTACAAGTATTTTTCCCTAATCTGTGGCCTGTCTTTTTGTTCTCTTAACAGTGTCTTTCACAGGGCAGAAAATTTTCTCTTAAATGAAACTTGACCTAAACTTTTTTTTTTCATGTATGGTGCTTTGGGTTGTATCTAAAAATTCATCTTTAAACCCAATGTAGATTTTCTCCTATGTTATCTCACAGAAGTTAAAGAATTTTTTATTTTACATTTAGGTCTATGCTTAATTTTGAGTTCATTTTTATAAAGGTATAAGGTCTGTATAATTTTTTTCCCCATGTGGTTATCTAGTTGTTCCACTGTCATTTGCTAAAAAGATTGTCCCTTTCCACTTGAATTGCTTTTATTCCTTGTTAAAGATTATTGGCCATATTTGTGTGGGTCTATTTCTGGGCTTGCTATTCTGTTCTATTGATCTATTTGTCTATTACTCTGATAATACCATACTGTCTTAATTACTGTGGTTTTGTAGTAAGTCTTGAAGTCAGGTAGGATGAGTCTGCTAACTTTATTCTTCTTTAATATTGTGTTGGTTATTTTGTGTCTTTTACCTTTTAACATAAACTGTAGAATCATTTTATCAATATTCACAAAATAATTTCTGGGATTTTGTTTGATATTGCACTGAATCTTTAGACCATACTGGGAAGAACCAATACTTTAACAATATTGAATTTTTCTTTGTTTGCTGGATCTGTCAATTACTGATACAGGAATTTTGAAGTCTCCAACTCTAATAATGGATTTGTCCATTTCTCTTTAAAATTCTATCAGTTTTTGCCCCATATATTTTGATGATCTGTTGTTAGCTGCATACACATTAAAGACTGTTAAGTCTTGGAGAATTAACCCCTTTATCATATGTATGGCTCTTTTTATCCATGAAAATTATCCCTGCTTCTGAAGTCTGCTTCATCTGCCATTAATATAGGAACTTCAGCTTTCTTAATATTAGCATGGCATATCTTTTCATCCTTTATTATTTTTTTTCACAGCACCATGAGTTATAATGTCTAAACCTTTGGGGGAGAGGGAGTCATACAATCACTTGGGAGACACTTCAAAGGTTGTCTGGCCCTTTGGTATAGAAAGGATTTGGTCCAGTTTCTTGCTAGCTTAGGATACTGAAAGGCACATAATGTTGGTGGATCAACCCCTCCTGGGCTGGTATGGGGCAGAAGGTAGACAGGGAGGTGTTTTGGGACAGATAGGCAGAGCATGGGTGTGGGCTCAAGTCCTTGTCAGCTGAGCTAGTTGGTCCTAGGTGAATGCTGGGGTGGCAGAGGGCAGCCTGAAGGCTCAAGGTGGGTAGATGTTTATGTGGTGGCCTTCTTTTGCCCAGTCACCAGCTCACTGCTCTGGAATCATAGCTGGATTTTCTTCTGGGTCCCCTCCAGGCAGCACATGAATGACATTCCCACAGCTTCATGGACCAGTCCAGGCTGTTTCTGGGAGCCTCATTTTCCCACCAGTCTTCCTATGCCGACCCCTTAGGTTGTACACTGATGTGAATGTTGAAGTCTCCTGTGAAGGTGTCAGAGGCAGCCTCAGCCAAGTTGCTGCAGACTTCACTGGGGTCCTCCCAGCCCATGGCCACCAGGGTGCCAGGACTTGATGAGGGCTGGGTAGAAGGTCTTCCTCGGCAAGTCATGGTAGAGCCCGACAAGGATGCTTTCTGGCACCTTCAGCATCTGCTGCACACTAGATTGTAGCCCCTCCTCTCAAAGCTCCGGATTACATCCCTGCCTCAGTGAGCCACTGCTGCAACCCATCTGCTGACTGGAGTCTGCTCCAGGTCCAGGAGGGCCCTCCTGAGCTGGGGTGTACAGGCAGTCTCTTCCAGGGCCAGTAGACTGCACAACCAGCCCCAAAGAACTGTGAACCAGAAGAGAGGCCACTTATGTCACCCAGCTGGGGCACCTTGCTGACCCAGACTGGTCCAGCTGCCTGAGGCCCCCTTTATCCCTTTAATTTTAATCTACTACTTTATAGTTAAAATGAATTTATTGCTGAGCTGAGTCTGGTTTTTATTTGTTTGTTTTTAATCCATACTGACAGTGTCTGTCTTTTAATTGGTGAATTTAGACCATTCCCCTTTAAAGTGATTATTCATTCAGTTGGATAAATTAACTGCCCTATTTTTTTTTTTTTTACCATTTTCTACTCATCACTCTTTCTTTACTTTGTTATCTTCATATTGTTTTCTATCTTCTATGATTGTAATTCAGCTTTTTTTTAGTAATCTCTACACTCAACAAGGGGCTTGAACTCACCACCCCAAAATCAAGAGTCACCTGCTCCTCTGACTGAGCTAACCAGGTGCCCCTAATTCAGCCTTGTATATAATTCCATTTTCTTGCCTTCTTCATTAGCATACCAATCACAAGTTTTAAAATTTTTTTTAGCGGTTGACCTAGAATCTGCAATATACATTTACTAATCTAAGCCCACTTTTGAATAATGCTAGACCACTGCACAAGGACTGCAGATACTTTCTAACTGAGACTTTGCAATCCTCTCTCTCATCCCATAGAACATTGCTGTTATTCATTTCACTTATCTAGGAGCTATAATCATCCAATGCATTACTGCTACTATTACTAGAACAGTTATCTTTTTTTTTTAAGATTTTATTTATTTATTTGAGAGACAGAGAAAGTAAGAGAGAGCATGAGAGGAGAGAAGGTTAGAGGGAGAAGCAGACTTCCCGTGGAGCTGGGAGACCGATGTGGGACTCGATCCTGGAACTCAAGCATCATGACCTGAGCTGAAGGCAGTTGCTCAACCAACTGAGCCACCCAGGCGCCCTAGAACAGTTATCTTTTAGATCAATTATGGATAAAAATATTTTCTTTTACCTTCTTTTATTCCTATTCTGTTGCCCTTCCTTTCTTCATGTAGATTGAATTTCCTTTTCTATCATTTTCCATCTCTCGGAAGACCTTTTTTGAAACATTTTCTGCAAGGCAAGTCTACTGGCAACAAATTCCCTCAATTTTCGTTTGAGAATGTCTTTATTTTTTCCTTCATTTTTGAAGAATAGTTTCACTGGATATAGAAATCTAGGCTGATAGGTCCCCCCCATACTATAAATATTTCATTTACTATCTTCCTGATTGCATGGTTTCTCAAGAGAAGTCTGGTATAAGTCTTATACTTTTTTTTTCTATAAGGTGTTTTTCTGATACCTTTTAAAATTTTTCCTGTTTGTTTTTTTGTTTCCTGTAGTTCGAATATAATATGCCTAGGCATTATTTGTTTTGTTTTGTTGTTCTTAATTACTATTTCTTCTACTTGGTGTCCTCTGATCTTTGATCAGAGGTTTGGTGTTTGTTGCTAATTTTGGAATATCTATAGTCCCTTCCGATATTTTTTCTGTCTTTCTTTCTTTCCCTTCTGGTATTCCTATTATAGATGTCTTACAACCTTTGTAATTGTCCCTCAATTCTTGTATATCTGCTCCTTTTTTAATACACTATTTTCTTTTTGCTTTTCAGTTTGGGAAGTTTCTTTTGACACATCTTTAAATCTTTTATCACTGATCACTTATTCTTTCCTCAGCTGTTTTCAGTCTACTGATGAGCCATCAAAGGCATTCTTCATTTCTGTTACCACTTTTTATTTCTAGCATTTAGTTTTGACTCTTTCTTAGCATTTCCACCTTTCTGCTTACATCACCCATTTGTTCTCTTATGTTGTTAAATCTTCCATTAGTGTCCTTAGTATATTAATCACAGTTATTTTAAGTTCCTGATCTGATGATTTCAAAAATCTGTCCTTCCTTCCTTCCTTTCTTTCTTTCTTTCTTTCTTCTTTTAAAGATTTTATTTATTTATTTGACAGAGAGAGAGAGCGAGAGAGCACAAGTAGGCAGAGCAGCAGGCAGAGGGAGAGGGAGAGGGAGAAGCATGCTTTCTGCTGAGCAGGGAGCCTGATGCAGGGCTTGATCCCAGGACCCTGAGATCATGACCTGAGCTGAATGCAGCTGCTTAACAGACTGATTCACGCAGGCACCCAAAATCTGTCATTTCTGAGTCTTGTTCTGATGCTTGTTTTGTGTCTTGAGACTGTGTTTTTGTTTTGTTTTGTTTTACCTTTATTTTGCAGGTCTTTATTGAAAGCTGTACATGATGTATTGGTTAAAAAGCTGAGGCAAATAGACCTTTAATGTTAGGTGTTACATTTATCTGACAAGGAGTTAAGCTGTGTTTACTGTTTGCTGCAGGTGTCAGAGGTTAAAATTTCCTCTAGTGTCCTTGTTTTTGGTGTCTAAGTTGACTTTGAGTTTCTCTAAAGACTCATTTTTAAACCGAATCCAAGTATTGCAGTTCTTTCTGCTGTACTTCCCGTTCTTACAAAAGAGTCCTGTTGATGTGGCAGTAAGGTGTGAAGGGAAAGTGTTCTATGATCCTACTATGATTAGATCTCAATCTTTTAGTGGGCCTGTGCCTGGCTTGTGATCTTTACAGTTACTTGTTGGCTTTTTCTTCCCCTTAGGTGAGACAGGAAGGCTTGATGGTACTGGAATTGTGCATTTCCCCCTGCCATCAGAGAAACTAGAGGGAACTGGTTCTAGACATTTCCCTTGCCCCATATCAGTTAGGGTCTGGCAGAATCGTTTCTCTTGAAAGAAGGTCTCTTTGTTAAAGAGAACAGAAGGATCTGGGCGTATTTCAGAGTGGTTACTTTCCTCCGTCCTCTGTTAGAGCACCCAAGGATTTGTCTCTGATCTTCACTGTAAGAGGCTGGTGGAGCTTATGAGTGTAAAACCCACAAAAGTGTGGAGAGACCGTTAATGTTGGGCTTCCAGGAGTTTTTAGCTCTTAAGCTAGTTCATACTCAGCCTCCAGCAACTGGTCAATTGCCATTTTTATGTTCTTACCAGTTCATGGCTCTAGTGGCTTCTGTTCCCAATTAGCTGTGATTCCCTCTATCCATCTGTCTGTCTCTTCAGTTTTGGGGGCCGTGGTTTGCCTTGTGGTATCAATACTCTGATGGATCTAAGAATAGTTGTTGATTTTCAGTTTGTTCAGCTTTTTTTGTTGTGGGGACCAGAGTGATGGGTTCCAAGCTCTTTACATGTTAGACCCAGACAGTTTTATTGATGAATTCTACTAAGCTTAAAAGAACAGATTTTGATGATATAAAAATTATTGACAATCATAAACATTCAATGATTTCCAAAGAGCAGACAAACTTATTATAACTCTTACATAAGTGCCAAATTCACACAAAAACTGAACATTGTAAGTTCATCTCTCTTAGGATCATAGAGGAAAATGTCCTAAATAATATATTTAAAAGTGATCAGATTTATTTTTAATTTAATCAATTTATTTATATATTTTAGAAAGAGAGAGAGCCAGCACAAGCCAGGGTAGGGAGTTGAGGAGGAAGAGAGAGAATCTTAGGCATGTCTCATGCCTAGTATGGAGCCTCACAACCTTGAAGTCATGACCTGAGCTGAAATTGAGTTGGACACTTAACCGACTAAGCCCCCCAGGCACCCCAGAGAAATTTTTTTATGACTACTTTTCCTTTTAAAAACATTTTGGAGAAACATCTTGGCTTTCCTATGGCTTAGTTACCACAAATAAGAAGCTTTTCATTTTCAGTTCCCTGAAGTTTTTATTGAGCACAGTGCTGGGCACAAAACATATTCTATAAACTTGTTTTCAATGAATGAATGAATGGATGAATATTGAGCACAGTGCTTTATAAGGGGAATTGTGAGAGGCACATAATGAAAAGCTTAAGGTCACTGCCTTTCCAGAGCTCACAATCTTGTGAGGAGTCTGCCATAAACATAACAGCCTAACCCAAATCAGATTGTGATAATTGCTGCTATAGAGAAACAATCACACTTCTATAAGCGTATGTGGGAAAGAGAGATTAATTCTAAAAGGCAGTGTTTATTTAGATCATGGCTTAAGAAATAGAGGGAAATGAAGCTTTCTGACTAAACTTAATTTCACAATTACCCAGAATCATAGAATTAGATTTGCACAGTGGTCTATCAGAGGCTTAGTTATTGCCAATTAGATCATAGAATCATTTTAGAATGCATTCTAGATTTAAAAAAATGATTTTGGAACCTGAGTTTTCCAAGACTTTTATCACACTAAAGGTAATATCGTTTCATTTTTATGGCTAATATAAAATATCCTTGGTATCTTGTCTCAGTGTGCGTACCTTAAAAACTCCAGACCCTAAATGTTTTTGGAGAGCTTCAGGAAAACTCCATATGAACAATTGAAGGGTCTTTCCTGAATCTTCTGCCCTGCTCTGCCCTCTTATTACGGTCCACAGCTCTAGAAGCTGCTTGTGGTGGTGTCTCATGGGTCACTGCTCCTAATGCCTCCCATCCCTCAGCAGTGCTGCCTCCTTTTCTGCAGCCAAGTTGTTTTATCCATGTAAGAGGGAAAAGGTCTCTGTCCCCTACAATGTGTGGTCCTTTGTAAATTGGGGACTATCGTGGTTTGTGCTTTCATGTCCCATAATCACACACGCAAACCCACATATACACACATGCACACACACACCCTCCTTTCCTTTTTCTCTTCCCCTCAACCTATGTGGTTTGGCAAGGGGAACATCTTCAAGAACACACTCTGTTTTCTTTTCCCCCATACCCCGTGAATTTTCCTCATTACTCTCTCTTATAGGAAAAATACTCTCTCCTCTCCCAAACCAGGCAAAAAACTTCTCCAAATTCTGGAAGCTTAACTCATCAGTTCTTGAAATATCTCTGATCACTTCTAACTCCCAGTGTAGGATATGAATCACCCTTCACAGACTCAGGAAGACAAGAAAAATCACATCTCTTCATTTTTTATATGTCAACTTATTTTGATTTTCAGGTTCTTCCTGCTCGGTAATTCTCTGGGGCTTCATGCCATGTTTGGGACAGGGGGCTCTATTTCAAGTCCTCTCAGAATCCTACTGTCCAGACATATCATTCTTCTCTGCAGATTTACTGCTTCTTCAGGCTGCTGTCAAGGAGATGCACACAGCCCTCCCTGCTTGCATGAACTTCAGATCTTTCTTTCCTTTCTCTCCACCCCAACCTCAGTCCAGAGGAATCTCCTTCTAGTTGTGAGGGGGGTGGCTTGTCTCTCTCCTGCTCCTATATATATATATATATTTTTTTTTTTTTCCCAAACTACTCTGCTTCTTTCTGCTTGCTACTTTACTTCCTTTCTTCCATCTCTCAAAAAATACATGTGATTTCCTAAAGACTTGAGTTTAGGAGACAAAGATCCAAGACATCCCTGGTTTCAGTCCTCTGACATTCCCCCCACCCCCCACAGGCAATGCTGGACAGAGAAGTCTATAATTTTTTTTTTAAGATTTATTTCTTCATTTGAGAGAGAGAGAGTGAGCAGGAAGAGGGGCAGAGGGAGGGAAAGAATCCAAAGCAGACTCCCCACTGAGTGAGGAGCCCGACTTGGCTTGATCCCACCGATCAAGGTCATGATCACTGAGGTCATGATCTGAGCTGAAACCAAGAGTCGGACGCTTAACCAATTGAGCCACCCAGGCACCCTGAGAAATCTATCCTTTGAAGGAGGCAAAAGAAAAGAGGCATAATATGGAGCTAACCTAATCCCTAAATTTACCTCAAATACTATCTATTCACATCAGCTTTGACTTCAGCTTAGATTCTCCATTATGTTTTAGAATTGTAAAGATATTTAGAGATGGCCTACTCCTGTCCATGAAGAGAAAGAGGCTCAGAAAAAAATGAATATACAGGCTCAATTCAGGTTATCTATTAACTGTGTAACAAAGCATCCTAAAACCTAGTGGCTTAAAACAACGATGGTATTTATTATGATGATCGTTATTATCTCTGATGGTCCTGGCATTGACTGAACTCAGTTGGCAGTTCATGCTTGGAGCTTCTGCAAGGTTGAGTCAGACAGTGGTGACTGGGACACCTGAAGGCTTGTTCACTCACATGTCTGAAGGTTGATGTTGCCTGGTGGCACAGTCAAATGGGGGCTGAACAGATGGGACTCTTCAGCCTCTTCCTCTGTCCTTATGTAGTCTTCCGACATAGTCTCTCCAGCCTAATATCTTACCTTGTGGCTCAGGGTTCCAAACATACATTTTGAGAGAGAGTGAGAGTGAGCTGGATCCCCTTTCACAAGCTAGCCTCTGACAGTAAGGCTAAATGACATGACCAAGGCCAGTCATTGTTCAATGGTGAATGATCAGACTCTAACTTTTGATGATGGACGTGTCAGGTAACATGCAGACATGTTTTATTTTATTATTTTTAAATTAATTAATTAATTAATTTTTTATTTATTTATTTGCCAGAGAGAGAGAGAGAGAGAGAGAGAGCACAAGTAGGGGGAGCAGCAGGTAGAGGGAGAAGCAGGCTCCCCACTGAGGAGTAAGGACCCTGATGTGGGACTCCAGCTCAGGATCCCAGGATCATGACCTGAGCCAAAGGCAGACACTTAACCAACTGAGCCACCCAGGCATCCCTGCAGGCGTGTTTTAAAACCACGACAAGTTGTATATCTTCTTCCACGATGTTGATCAACTCCATTTCCTTTGCCTCTCCTCCCCAGCACATAATTTATTCCTTTAATGTGAGTGATGGTTAATTTTATGTGTCAACTTGACTAGGTTGTGAAATGCCCAGATATTTGGCTGAATATTATTTCTGGGTGTTGTGAGGATGTCTGCAAATGAGATCAATCTTTGAATTGGACTGAGTAAAGAAGATATCCTTCCCGATGTGGCGAGTATCATTTGACCTGTTTAGGGCCTGAATAGAACAAAAAGGCAGAGGGAGGGAAATTTTGCTTTCTCCGTGTGAATGCTTGAGCTGAAACATTGGTCGCTTCCTACCTTTGGACTAAGACTTACACCATCAGTTCTTCTGGTTCTTAGAACTTCAGGCTCAGACTGGAATGATACCAATAGTTTTTATGGGTCTTCAGTTGGCAGATGGCAGATTTTGGGACTTCTCAGCCTCTATATCTGCATGAGCCAATTCCTTACATTCATTCTCTCTTCCTCTCTGTATGTGTACACACACACACACACACACACACACACACACACACACACACACGATTTCTTTGGAGAAACCCTGACTAATAAAATATATCATTCAGATTGGAAATTTTCTCTTCACTCTTAGAGTCAAATTCCTTATTGGCTTCCTTGTCACTTAACATGTAAAGTTCAGCCAACTCCTCTCTCACTTTCTTGCCTTTTCCACTTTCCTGCCATTTTTTTTTTTTTCCAGCTCTAGTCAGGCTTAAACATTAGAGTTAAAATTATTTTCCAGACTCTTAGATGATTTCATTCATTTATTTTCAGACTAATTTTAAAGATACATTATCGCATTTCATGTTGCTCTAGAAACTGATTTTTGTTGTTTGAAGAAGGCACAGTAATTATGGAGCACCAAGGATCTGACCCAGAGGAAGCAGTCCTGCTGATGAGATTCTGAGCTCCATCTTACTTGCAGGAGAAAGAGAGATTCACAATCAGATGTTAAGTACCAAAGGAAATCTTGGGAAGGAGATAGCAAGGACTCTCAGCTCCAGGTATTTTAGAAAGTGAAAAGTGGAGAGTTTAAGACAGGACTGGCAAACACTGAGAGAATATGTCACAATGCTCATTCGCCTTACCCTTGTCAGGCATGGCTAATTAGTCATAGCACTGCCACTGGAAGTGGCCTCAACACAGTGCCCTAGGAGCTACTATAAAACTACCTGGATTGACACAAAAGATAAAGATCTTTTGCCCTCTTGGGTCCACAATATAGAGAAAAAGAGCTGAAGTCAAGCTAATGTTAAGAACACTGTAGGTATGGGGGCACCTGGGTGGCTCAGTGGGTTAAAGCAACTCTGCCTTCAGCTCAGGTCATGATCTCAGGGTCCTGGGATGGAGCCCCGCATCAGGCTCTTTGCTCAGCGGGGAGCCTGCTTCCCCCTCTCTCTCTGCCTGCCTCTCTGCCTACTTGTGATCTCTCTCTCTCTGTCAAATAAATAAATAAAGTCTTTAAGAAAAAAATAAAAAAAAAAAAGAAGACTGTGGGTATGGATATATTTTGCTTTCAAAACTTATTGATGACAGAAGGTGTATTTATAGCAATGTGAACAAGGTGGTTTTCTGACTGGCACGAGAGTCCATCCAAGCAGTTACAATCAATAATCACTTGTGTTGATTGTGATGTGTGGTACCTTCAAGTTATTGTGTCCTCAGCCTCCAAGAGACTAACCACCTTAGGTACACATGGGGACATAGCTTTCTGTTGTTCATTGGTTTTCTCACGGCTACACAACTTGTCACCACAAGTGACTCAAGAATCTTCTAGCAGAAATAATTTGATGTAATTGTGGTAAATACGATTCCGTCCTCAAGATACTTCCTTTTCAGACTTCCTTCACTTCTTGGATTTCTTTTACTTCCCCCCATATCCCTACCTCCGTGTAGAGTTTAGTACACTGAAGAGGTATAAGAATCAGTGATGATGATGTGACACACTGATTTTTAATTTTGTACCTTTCTACATGCTGCAGAAAAATCAAAAGAGAAATTAAGAAATTTTTACAAAGCATAACGCATATGTCATTCTGGATACATATATAGTGTCCTGATGCTGCAGACAACTGCTTAGTTGTTCATTTTATTTAAAAAAATATGAAAAAAACCCTGAGCCTCTTAAGAGCTAAAACTGAACCACATTTTGATTTTAATGTTTAGAAAATAGAAAAGAACATTTTGGCAAGCCTGTGATTATTTCTAATTGCCTTAGAGAACTCGTGTTCTGGGGATGGGTTTGATAAGAAATAAAGCATAGAGAATCGATTTTGTATGCTATCAATTGGATGCCAATGCCACACTCAATAAATGACCATTCTCTTTCATACCAGCTCATCCTAGAGGGCAGAGTGGGAGAGAAGAAATTCCTGGGGAACCTTTGGGTCAATCTCTGTGGAAGGCCTCAGAAACACATGTTATCTGGGCATGCACATTTATCAAACAATTTACAAAATTTCTTTTCCTAGTCTATGTTCCTAACATGACACAATTACTAGATTTATTAATTCCTTGTTGCTGGGACTAGAGTTTTCCCAATGTGATGGACTAATGCATATTCCATTAGCTCTAACATCTGGGGCTCTACACCCACCAACAGCAAGTGATTAACTGCAATACAACAATACAACTTTTCCTTTTGTCTCAATGTGAGTCTCCTCCCTTCCTCCCTCCCTCTCCACATCTTGCTCTTTCCCTTGCTCTCTTAAGCACTCAACAAGCTTTTCTGAGCAAGGAAAGTAGGAAATTGTTTGATTTACAACCTCATTTTGTCTCTGCTTGTATTTCACCTTCTATCTTCACATTTCTTATTGAAACCAAGATGAGTGGGGGGAGACGAATAGACCATCTATTTTCCTCTCTATCTTTCAAGTCTTTGGAGAAGCACCAATCACCATTCAGGTTGTCAAGAATTCTATCAAGATCTAGGCGCAGGGCTCAAAAGAGCACAACAGCATATGGTTCTTACATTAGACCTGGGGCCTAGGGGCCACTTCATCTTTTGGTGGGAACAGGCAGAGAATGTGATGGTCATATGCCTACTGGGATCATTGTCCTCTCATCACACCTGCTCATATAAATGCCTTCTGCCATCACAATTCTTGTTGCCTGAGATCCCTCTGTTGGCAATACCGCTGTCTCTTATTATCTCCCACTTTCTTTTGTTCTTACTATTCAACGCTTGTGCCCTAGGATCTTGTCCCTAAAGCAAATGTCTACGTCAGGTGTTCCAGTATCTTTGATAAGGCTCTCAATCTCAGTTATTTTTAAGATTGCTTATGGAAGCAGGCCAAATTTTTAAAAAGCAAGAAAGTTAACACTGTGATATTGATGGCAATTGACAAATAGCCTCAATGTTAGAAAGACAATTTCATAGTCATCATGAACTGGTTACTCATGTCCTGACTAAAAGGGGCAGCCATGGTTTCATATATGTCTTAGTTTTCCAGATCTTTCTATTTTTTGGAAGAAGCCAGAAACAGATTTCCAGGTAAACTCTATTTATGAATATTTGTAACCAATTCACATTTTTAAAAACACATACTGCAAGCCAAAAAACCAAAAAAGAAAAGCCTATCTTGTAGATGTGATTAGACCTATGGGATTACAGAGGGACTCTTCTGATTTAGGACTCTATTTCCCAATTGGTATGCCCGGCAATGCCATGAAATCTTGTCTAGAAGTTTAGACTTCTTAAATAGCTTTTCCTCATCAGCAGACTGCCTCTTAATATGCTTTTACCTGAATACCCTTTATCTTCTTACACTGTCTACTTATCCACCTCATGTCAATTCACCAAATGTTCAACTGAGTATCTCTGATAAATGAGATACCATACAAGACACTTTGAGAAGTGCAAAAATGTTATTGAGAATGGACTAGATGGCTACAAAATTGACCCAAGTTAGTGGTGGCTTAAAAAGATAGGTATTTATTTCCCACATAAATCTTAGGAGTAAATAATTCCAAGGCAGTATGTTATCTCCACAATGTCAGGGACCCAGATCCTCCTATATCATGACTCTCTTACCCCTGAAGCCTTGCATGGCTTCAAGGTGATTCATCATCTAGTCAAATACCACCAGGCTATGCTGCAGTAAGAAGCTTACTCCAAATCTGAGTTGCCTTATATGGGTCCAGTGGCCCTTCTCATTGCTATATGTCTGGCACTAGTGGTTTCCCAGGTCATTGTGGAAATAGAGAAATGGAAAACACACATTGGATCTTGACTCTTTCTGGAAGTATCACAACTCATGCTTCAATCACATGGTAAAAGATAGTCCCACGATCTCAAATTACTGACATGGGAGGATGGTAAATGTAGAGGACCACATATACAATTAGTGATTAATAATATTCTTTGCTCTACCATCAAATTCATATACCACCTAGCAAGAATACGAATTGGCCAGGGGTGGGGGGGGGGAATGACAAAAAAGTGCATGCATAACTAACAACTCTTATTTCACTGTATTCATTTTTATCACATGATTATTCCTAGCTACAGAAGTGGCTGGCTGAGAAATACAGTTTTAATTCTGGGTGGCCATGTGTGTAGCTAAAACTTAAGGTTCCATTATGATAGAAAAAGGAGAAAACAGATATTTGGAGGCAATTAGAATATTTTGCTATAATGAAGTTGATATGGTCTTTGCCCCAAAGGAGCTTACTGTTTAGTGGAAAAGATAGATGTATACATAAAGGATTATATTGAGGTTAATTGTGTTTTGCTTTAAAAGAATAAAAGTGTTGTGGGAAGCATAAACAAAGTTAGGGGAGAGGGAGAGATAATCCATTAATAATAACTCAAGGAATCAAAGAAGTATAATGAGTTAGAGAAAAATTTATTCTTTGAAATTCCCTAGGGTCCTGGGAAAGTTTAGCAGACCAATCAGGGAAGCCCTCAAAGATGAGGAGACAGAACTACATTTCCTATAGGTCTACTCACAGTAGGTAAGGGTCACACGTTGGTGGGAAAACCTATCTCTTGTTTTCTCCCACATAGTCCAAGTTTACACTTATCATTCCAGTGTATTATTAGTAGTGTCCTCTTGTAATTTCAAATGTTCTAATTTAGGCAATAATTAATTATTTGATCACTGTAGTGATTGGAGCCTGGGCTTTAGGAAGGGAGGAGAGAATGTGAGGAGGGGAGCTGGGAAATGGCAGAAGGCTGTGTGGTGTTAATGTGATTTCTTCCCAAAATCTTGTCGATGTTCATTAAATTTACTAACTTTATGAAATCATGAGTCTGACTAAGTTTCTTAAGGAAAAAAGGTGAATGGGATAAGGTCAATATACTAGCTGGAATGGAGTCATTTCTACAAGGAAGTGATTTTAGAAATTGGCAGAAATCTTGGGGAAGGTACTAGATTCCGTAGCTGTGAAGTTGAAGGTTCAAATCAAGTTTAGCTGGGTGTCCAAAGGATAAGGACATTCCATACATCGTCAGTGTTATATCCTATACTTAGTAGGAGATTATCTGAGCAGAGTCCTGAAGGAAAATTTATTGATTTGGAATTCCACTCAGGGTCTGCGTTTCCATGTACTATCCAAGTCCACTCTCCTATGCCTTCTAATAAAATCAGTAACTCCCCTACAACTTTCCTTTCGTTACTCATGATCATCTTAAGGGCATACCCTAAAGCGTTCCCAACTTCTTCCTTTCCCAGATAGAGTTATACAAGCCACCCCACACCAATGCTCACTACTAGTAACTTTTCCACTCCTCATTAATATCATAGCTGATTTAGACAAATGGAATGAAAACGAGGAAGCACTGATTTAAGGCAGGCTTGCCCATATGTCACTTAATGAAAACATGTCAACAAACAATGAACTGACACACACAGGAGACCTGAATTGAGTTCAATTTGGAATCATCCACAATTTTTGGAAAAGTCTTTTCACCTCTTGGAATTTGAATTTACTTGTTCATAAAATGATGTTTGGAGACCAGACCTGTTCTTGACTAAATGCATTCCACAAAATGCTTATTCCATGAGATGCTGTTTTTCAAGCAGAAAATCGTTTCCATTGGAGTGCATGAAGAACCCACATCACACATTGGAATTCCCAGAGAGAGTTCTTCCCTTAAGAATTCCTTTTTAATTATGTCAGATCTACCATATTCCAAACAAAGAATGTCTCTATTGATATTTCACATTGAAAGCTGGCTACATAATTTGGATGCTTGAATTGCATGAATCAAATATACCTTCTCTTCATCCACTTTCACCCATCTGTATCTATACTGGTTTATTTTCAGCTCTTGCTTCTCCTGGTTATGCTTAGGATAACTTATGTCCAAATATAGTTACCCAAGTGGCTCTGGGACAGCTTCATCCAACTTCATTAGGCTTCTCCCTTTCCAAGATCATCTCTACTCTGGGTCTTCTTCAACTTAGCATTTACAGTGTGCTTCTGAATTATCAACTTCTTTTCTGAATTATACCTCTTCATATTAAAATAGGATTTGCTTATTCTTGATTTTGTTTCTTAGTATTTTCTGAAGGGGTTGACTCTATTCTAAACTTATTGTTTGAGCACTGTTTTTTCTTTTAGTATTTCCTTCCAGCTCTTTTTCTTTCAATTCTTTTTTCTCTTTAGCTTAAATGGGGCTCCTGTTTGGTTCTATTACCCAACTGTGGTTGACATTTTTATATCTTGCTGCTTTATTTTTTGCTGCTTTTTTTTTTTTTCGAGTGGGGGCAGGGAGTTGAACTTCATATTATCATACTACTTTTCCCAACCAAGCAGTGTCTCAAAGTCATTTTTGGAAAAGAGCAGGTGACAAATTCTTGAAAACTTATCTGGTCTTTGTTTATAATACATTTATTATAACCAAATGTTTTGTTTTTGTTTATCAACTTTATTAATAGCTAAACTGTTGACTAAGAGTATATCAAAGAGTTTTTGTTGTTGTTTTAAGATTTTTTTCATTTAGAGAGAGAGAGTGCAGAGGGATGGGGAGGGAAGGGGGGACAAGCAGACTCCATGCCCAGAGCAGAGCCTGATGCAGGGCTCAGATCCCATGACCCTCAGACCATGACCCAAGACCATGACCCCAATGGAAACCAAGAATTGGGTACTCAACTGAATCACTCAGGTGCCCCATCAAACAGTTTTTAATCATCTTGTGCATCTGGGAGTCTTCCACCATCTTAGATATGTGGACAAAGATTTTCTAGGAAGAAATTATGTGTAAACTTTTGGTTTGTGAAGATGTCCCATATGCCTATGTAGAAGATCTCCCCCTCAACCTGGTCTAAGAGAAAACTTTGAAGAAAGAAAAACCTGTTTTAGAAAATGCATGGACTTGTGTTACTGTAAGCAAGTTATTTAAAGTTTGATCTTTATTTCCTCAACTGTATAGTGGGCATAATAATGTCTGTTATATTAAATAAGTTATTCAACATGAATTGCTGATGTTCAACCACTTTTGACTTACAAAAATGACAATCTCATATTTTTAGCTCTGCACCTAATAAAATGAGCCAGCATCAGTCATTAATAAAAGCTGATTCTCTTAGCCTCTCCTCTATCATATGATTTCCCCAGTGCCCCAGTAATGCTCTGCTCTTCTTCCTCTCTCCTTAGGTTCACATGTTCTCTCTGGTCTCTTCTATTAAAGCTCAGGAATAAAAGACTGGAAATAAAAAAATAAAAACCTGAAAGACATGATTCATCTACCACATCTTGTAAACATTTTTTTTCTGATAAAATGAATGCATTTTCTATTGAAAATTAGGAAAATACAAAAGATTCTTTTCTTCTTTCAACTTTTATTTTCTAAATGTTTGTAACAAATAAGTGTACAAATGCAATTAATCCATATAGAACATATAATCAGCAATATTGCTATATTTTATCTGTGTATTTCTTAGATTTGTATATTTCCCATCCTTTTATTTATACTTCATTTTGAATAATATTCTACTAATCTATAATCCAATCACTCATCCTGTCTTCTGCAGTTCTTATGTTGCCATTAAATTTATCTTTTTTTATTAATTTATTTTTTAAATTAACATGTAATGTATTATTTGCCCCAGGGTACATGTCTGATTCGTCAGGCTTACACATTTCACAGCACTTACCATAGCACATACCCTCCCCAATGTCCATAACCCTACCCCTCCCACCTCCCAGCCACCTTTAGTTTGTTTTGTGAGTTTAGGAGTCTCTTATGGTTTGTCCCTTCCCCATCCCATCTTGTTTCATTTCTCTTCCCCACCCTCCACGAACCCCTGCCCTGCCTCTCAAATTCTTCATATCAGAGTGATCATGTGATAATTGTCTTTCTCTGACTGACTTATTTCACTTAGCATAATACCCTCTAGTTCCATCCACGTCGTTGCAAATGGCAAGATTTCGTTTCTCTTGATGGCTGCATAGTATTCCATTGCATATATATACCACATCTTCTTTATCCATTCATCTGTTGATGGACATCTAGGTTCTTTCCATAGTTTGGCTATTGTGGACATTGCTGCTATAAACATTCAGGTGCATGTGCCCCTTCAGATCACTACATTTGTATCTTGAGGTTAAATACACAGTAGTGCAATTGCTGGGTCGTAGGGTAGCCCTATTTTCAACATTTTGAGGAACCTCCATACTGTTTTCCAGAGTGGCTGTACCAGCTTGCATTCCCACCAACAGTGTAGGAAGGTTCCCCTTTCTCCGCATCCTCGCCAACACCTGTCATTTCCTGACTTGCTAATTTTAGCCATTCTGACTGGTGTGAGGTGGTATCTCACTGTGGTTTTGATTGGAAAATACAAAAGATTCTTAAAAACATTAATAATAAACTATTGTCCACCAGCCCTCTAAATTCATTTCTAACATTTCTAGATATACGGAAAGAAATAAAAATATAGCAGGTAAAAATATGGGGTGGAGAGAGTTTTCATTTTAGTTTTTCAAAATAGGTTTGATAGGTACTATTTTGTATCATTTCTAAATTTAATACATTATTAACATTTTCAATGCCATTCATTATTCTTTTATGTATCTTAGCATATTGTTAATGGTTTCATGGTATGTATCTTAAGGGAATGCTAAAATTTACTTAAACAATCCCCTGGATATTTACAGGTGTTTTTTAGTCTTATAGAATGTCCCATGATGAAAATTCTAATAAATACATGTCTGTTCCAGGGCGCCTGGGTGGCTCAGTGGGTTAAAGCCTCTGCCTTCGGCTCAGGTCATGATCTCAGGGTCCTGGGATCCAGCCCCGCATCAGGCTCTCTGCTCAGCAGGGAGCCTGCTTCCCCCTCTCTCTCTGCTTGCCTCTCTGCCTACTTGTGATCTCTCTTTCTCTGTCAAATAAATAAAATAAAAATCTTAAAAATAAATAAATAAATAAATAAATAAATAAATAAATAAATGAATAAATAAATACATGTCTGTTCCAATCCACAACTCTTTGTTAAGGATTAACTACCAGAGGTGGAAATTGCTGGTCAAAGTTACCCAAATTTTAATAGTTTTGATAAATTCCTCTGCAGAAAGGTTGTACCAATTTACACATTCAAGGGCAATTCATACAACTGTTTACTTCCTTAGAACAGCAGTTCTCAAACTTTTTGTTCTCAGATGCTTTTACTCTCTCAAAAATTACTGAGATCCCCAAAGATTTATGTGGGTATTATGTATATATTAATGTTTACCATATAAAAAATTAAAACAGAGTATTATAAAAGTTTATATATTAATTGATTTTAAAAGTAATAAACTTGTTATAAATTAATAAAAGTTAATGTTTTTATGAAAAATAATTGTATTTTCAAACTAAAATATCTCTTTAATATCTGCTTAATAGAAGACTCTTGGATTCTCATATTCAATCCACCTTTGGTTGAAATATATATAAAAAAACATTCTGACTCACACAGAAATGTAACTGAAATAGGGAAAAGCATTTGAACAGCCTTTCTCATATAACTGTAGATATTTTTCTTTGATATTACCTAAAATTCAACAAGTGTTAATTTTGTTTTGTTTTTATATTTATTTATTTATTTGACAGAGAGAGAGAGAGAGAGAGATCACAAGTAGGCAGAGAGGCAGGCAGAGAGAGAGAGGGGGAAGCAGGCTCCCCACTGAGCAGAGAGCCCGATGCGGGGCTCGATCCCAGGACCCTGAGATCCCAGGACCCTGAGATCATGACCTGAGCTGAAGGCAGAGGCTTTAACCCACTGAGCCACCCAGGTGCCCCCAAGTGTTAGTTTCTTAAAGGTTAGTTGCAATATGGAATCAGAAGTCAATGTTTCGTCCTCTGTTGAGTTAAAATCCAATGGTCTGTCTTGCACTTCAGTGGCTCTTTTACTCATCCATGATTACATAAAATCATGTGTTGGTCATGCGTTGAAAAATATTGTTTTTCAGAGTTATATGTATCTTTCAATATTTGATGCAATTCACTATAAAATATCAAAACCCCACATTTATTAGCCTCATTGTCAGTCTCATCAGAAAATTCTTTAAGTGTTGGGGAGCTGTCAAGGCACTGTTGCTTCAAAGCTTTAATTTTATTATTGGCCGTAAATATTGTCAGTTGTTTTCCTTGAAGCCACAAGCTCCCTTCATTTATATCTAAGACAATATGTGCCAGATATCCAACTTGGAAAACCCATACTTCATCCCTCATTCTTTTACGTAAAAATGGTGGTCCTTGAAAACACACAAGTGCTTTTCCTTGACACAATTGTCATACTTTTGTATGCAGCAGAAGGGCTTTAAATGTTCTTCCCATCTCATCACACAGAATATTAAAAAGACTTGTACTCAAGGGTTGAGATTTAATGAAATTAATATTTTTACTACTTCACCAAGGACTTTCTTAAATGAAACTGACTTTTTCCCCCCGCACATGAATATTGGTGAAGAATACCATTATTATCAGTATGGTTTGTTTTCATGGTCTTAATTTGCGCTACAGCACCACTGTTTTGGCACAATCAGTGCAAGTCTCAGCACAGCGAAAAGGCAAATAATACCTTAGTATTACAGTGAAAATAATTTTGGTCTCATGGCCCCCCCCCCCAAAAAAGGAAAGAGTGGCTCTCACTGCAGTACTATGATATGATTATTGTAATGATTCTTCCTATCCGCTCCTTAGTGAATGAAGGTGGGGATGAACTGAGAGTTGTTTTTAGATGCCACCTCCTCCACCCCCCACCCGCAATATTTACTGTTTAATTCCACTTACTAATACTTAAACAGCAAAACCGAACTTCTCAACTGATGGTGCAAAGACACCACAAAGACACAGGTTCTGAAACAGAAGAGAAGGTAAACATGCAATTACTTTTTTTAAAAAAAATTATTATTTATGTGTTTAAAGCACAAATTAGTTTGGTAGAGAACATCTTATGTCTGTTTTATTTCCATATCCCTCAGACTGACAATGGGATGCCTATCAATTAATTCATTTAGAAAGCCATACACCACAAGAAATAAATTATTTGTCCTCTGGAGCTTGTCACAAGGGGATTTTTAAAAAACCATTAAACAGAAAGACAACTGCTCATCTTTGAAAGATGAAAGGCCACTTTTTCCTCCTCAGCTGATAGTTTCTTAGTAATGATACCTACCGTGGATGGTGTTTCACATATTATAAAGCATGTCCATACACGAATAACTTAGCCTCTTTGCACCTCACTTTTCTTATATGTGAAATTGGATTAATAAAAATGCTTTGGGAGTATATAATAAGACATTACATATAATATGCTTAGCACTGTGCCTGGTACCCAGGAAGTTTCCAGAATATCATAGTGGTGATAATAGTGGTAGTAGAATGAGTAGTAAGAGTAACAGCTGCGGCAGTTGTTGCTTTAGGCATTAGTAACGAGGCCCGGCAAAGTGAATGGGCCCTTTTGTGGTCACCCAGAAAGGCAAAGTTGGAGCTGCTGTTCAGACCCTGGCTATTTTCACTCCACGTCCCAGATTCTTCCTGCTGAGCCACAGCTGTACTTTCGGGGCTCTCAGAAAGTATCCTTAGCTCTCCTGTTGCCCCTCAATCTCCCTCCTGATGGTGGGCTTCTCTCAGCAACCTCCACACCTCCACCCCTGGCGTCTCTAAAGCTGCATGCCGACCCCGCCTCCCCGCCACTGCAGGCTGACAATGGTTCAGTACTTCCGGAGCTCTAGCAGGAACAGTATATTGACATATTGACATGGATGCACAGGCAGGAAAGGGTTTACAGCACGCACTTTGGAGTGAGCAAAACCTGAATCAGAAACCAGTTTTCTTTTTCCTATATCCTTGACATTGGGCACATGGAATGGTGCTAGTACTTGCTTCATGGCCCCGAGGCGAAGGTTGGTATATGAGGTAGCACCTGAAACAGCTGTGCGCAGGCAAGCACACAATACCAGGCACACCGTGAGTGATAAATAAATGCCGATTTGAAGAGGAAGTCTTACAGAAACATTTGCTCTTCTGGGTTCTGATTTTTAGTTTCCTAGACTAAACATCTTCACTGTTTTCCTCCCTGCTCAGACCCAGACACATCACAAAATTATAAGAATATTAAAAACTCAGGACTATCCCTACACAGAATTTTCCCTAACCCTCTTTCTTCTTTGAGCTCCTAAAGCTATTTCATAGAAAAGTGACCTTATTTTTAAATAGAGGGGGCAATTGAAAATCAGTGAACGGACCTACCCCCTAATGATTTTTTTCTCAGACATAATTATAATAATTAGCATTATAAAGTGCTAATTATCTTTGGACACAGAGGACCTGCACACCAGAGACAGAGGTCCGCATTAAGTAAAGTGGATTTCACTTTCTTTAGTTCCGAGATTTCTCTATTTTTCTCTTTGTAATGATGCAAAAGATATTTAGTCCACCAACCCTCATTTGAAAACTTTTTCCAGTTAAGGAAACTATCTGCTGGCCATCCACAACCTGACTCCATATTGAACTTAGGAAGATACGAAGAATCGTTTCAAACTCTTCACTTTTTGTTAGTCGACTGTTCTATAGTTCTAGGCCAACACCTAGAACCTGGAAAGAATCTCAAACTGTAAAGATCATGAGCTTCTTGTTTAGATGACAAATCATTCTTATTAACAAATGGATGGATAAAATCCTACCCCACACCTCGGAAACTCTGGTGGGCGATTGCTGAATGTGTTAGGTATGTAGAAGCTCAGTATGTGGGACATAGAATTTCAAGCTGAATGGCACTTAAGGAGTCATCTAATCATTTAATTTTACAGAGGAGAAACTGAGGCACAGAACTACTCACTAAGAGAACCGGAATTGAAACTGGAGCTGTGAATGTTTCCAATAGAATTTCTATCATACTGCACTGGGCTTTAAGTCAGACGACTTCTTATTAAGTAAAGTCAGGGTCATGTGTTAAAGTGTAAAAAAAAAAATTAGAACAAGTAATGAGGCATTGGGGTAAGGCTATGAAGAGTAGAACTCTGGACTCCCCTCTATCATCGGTTGTCAGCAATGAATAATTGTTAATATTATCTATCCTCATCTCATTAACACAGACATTGGATAGGCCAATTTTAGAGCAGAATATTAGTAATGCAGAACTATAAAGAGCCATGGACATTTTCTGAGAGCCCCAGAAAACCACTTGTCTCCCACTTCAGCTTAGAGATACCCAGTCATCCCTGAGTGTGTTGGGCTCATCCGCCAACAGCTCTATTCAATTGGTAGTTCTCATCTGTGTCAGGTGAGAATCTACCCCCTTAAATGTCCATTTGCTGGACCTGTTCTATACATTGACACACAAATAAGTAGGTCTCACTTTAAAAAATACTGTCAATTATTTAAAAATATGAGCATAATCCCCTTAAATTTTCCCTAAACTGATGATTCTCAAACTCAGCTCTATCAATACTTTGAAGGGCTCATTAAAACACCTATTTCTAGTCAGACTGTTTGTCTTAAACACTGTATGACTTCACTCACATGCGGAATAAAAAAACAAATAAACAAACAAAAAGTAGAACCAGACCTATAAATACAGAGAACACATGTGAGGTTGCCAGACGGGAAGAGAGTGGGAGGATAGGGGCAAATGGGTGAAGGGAAGCGGGAAGTACGAGTCTCCCAGTTATGGAAGGAGTAAGTCACTGGGTTAAAAAGCAGGGCCCAGGGAATAGAGTCACTGATACTGTAACAGCCTTGGATGGTGACAGACGGTCTGTCTATACTACAGGGTATACTTGAGGTGCACCCCAAATAACAGAATTGAACCACTCTGTTGTACCCCCGAGACTGATATAATTTTGTGAGTCAAGTATACACAAATAAAAAAAAATCAAAATCCCCAACTATTACTGTCCCCCATTCTCAGAACTTCTGATTCAGTAGGTCTGGGGCATCTCTAAAATTGGAGAATCTGTATCTCTAACAAGTTCTCAGGCCATGCCCGGAGATTGGTGTGCTCACACCTTAAGGTCTGCAGTTCTGTCAGTCCTCTCAATTGTACCTTTTGAGGCTTGTTTCCTAATCTGATGCCATTCCATTTGTCCTTTTTGGAATGCTTTAGAAATTTGTCCGTTATCCTTTTTTTACTTTTTATATTTGTTCAGGCTTTCCTTAGTGGGCGTATATGATTTTTCGACTTGAGGGGAAAAAAAGTGCATTTTTCTTTAAAATAAAGTTAAATAAAAGTGTAATTACCAATATAAAGCAAAATGACTAAAAAGAATCTGTCTCATTATTATGTTTTTATAGCTTATATACCGATTATTTGAACTAGAATGCATTTGCTAAGTCATTTATTTCTATTTCCATCACTGCACATTGTGGTGGTTTGGGAAAAAGATGCCTTTTTGGTATTAACTTTATTTTCACATTCTGGAGTTTATGGTAGTGTGAGAAGGCCCAAATTTGTAAGCAGAAGGCCTGATTTCACAATCCAGAGATCTGGATTTCATGGACACTGTGATGTAGTTTGCATTTCTTTCAACCACTTCTCAGTTTCCTCATTTTTCAATGGCAATAAAATAGTAATGACTGCCTTTTATTCTCCATACAGAAGTAAGAGAAAACTTAACAGCACTTATATATCTACAAAAGCTTTGTAAATTTTGTTATTGTCTCTAATGTTTATTCACATGGCTGCTGCTTTCATTTTTTCATCTGGAATTCCATTTTGTGAGAAGAAAAGTAGTGTAAGAATTCATTTTGCTTGTGAGTGTCTTTAGGCGTAAGCCTATCCATCCACCAAGCACATTATCTACCTCGTGTCACCTAACTCAAGTGGACTTCTAGTTAGACCAACTTAGTGATGATGCGTCGTCTCCAGAGAATGCCAAACCTATGGTCCATGAACACATGCGGTCTGTGCCTCTTAGCTCCTCTGACTTGAAGATCCCCTGTGGAGACCACTGACAGTGCCTGTTCTCACCCAAGTTTTAAATGTGTACTCTTTGTTAAGAAAGAGTGACAGTGAGGGTGCCTGGGTGGCTCAGTCGGTTGAACGTCTGACTCTTGATTTCAGTGCAAGTCACGATCCGGGGATTGTGAAATCGAGCCCCACATCAGGCACCGATCTCAATGGGGTGTCTGCTTCGGATTCTCTCTCTCAGTCGGGAGGGCCCGTCTCGCACTCTCTCCCTCTCTCAAATAAATAAATAAATCTTAAAAAGAGAGAGAGAGAGAGTAACAATGACTTGATATAATTCCCCCTCTATGACTAGGGGAAAAAAACTCTAACTTTCTAAGAATATGACCTCCATGTGAAGCTCTGATTCAATAAATCATAAGACAAGTTTTAAGGGACAAGTTTTGGACAAGGCTGAGGTTGTTTTTTAATACTGTATATAGACTTTTACCAATTATCGAAGAAAAGAACACGGGGAGAGAATTTGCTGAATCAACTGAATATTCACGAAAGTGTTACAGACATATCTCATGTAACAACTTTTCAAGTGCTTGCTCTGGGAAAGGTCTACCATTTATCTTCAGACAATTCCTTTATATATATATATATATATATATATATATATAACCACTTTTTTTTCACCAAAATGACACTAATTAGGCTATAAGAAGTGATATTTTGACATTACTGTTTTAGGCAAAGATACACTCACCAACTTACTATGTAAGACTTTCTACTCCGAGAAACACATGTAGATTCTTTTGAATTGCTCCAGAGCTTGGCTGAGCCCTAAATAATTTGCTGTGCCCTAAGTGAGAAGACTGGAGAGATTGCATCTGTGCATCTCTTATTCTGCTGTGTGTCCTGTTTCCATTTGTTTTGAAAGGCTCTCTTTCTTAGTCTTATTTTGCCTGGAGATTTTTTTTCTTCTCTGTGCTAAAACTTTATTTCTATATAGTTTAACCTCAGAAGGAGACCAGACACTCAGGAAAGGTTAAAAACAATTTATGAAGAAATTGATGCAGAAAGAAAAATGTATTTTCCAAAATATAACACAGTACCTACTACTTTCTGTTATCTTCTTTCTAGATTGAGTGTCACAAACTTTCAACTTATTACATTCTCAGTACAGGCGGTACCTACCAAGCTTCACCTTATTCTTCGTGACTTATATAAACTCGCTTTCCATGTTCAACTGATGTATTATTCAACTGGATTCTTCTTTTGTTGGTTGTATTTTGATACAAATTGATCACTGATTTATAGAACTCAATTGATATATTTTGGATGTAATGGGTTGGGATGGAACATGTTTAAAATTTAAAGACAACTTTTTTCATTTAATGGCTTCTCCCCTTGGTGATAAAGTTTTCAAGGATATATGAAAGTCATTAAGGCAGGCATACATGTACATTTAAAAATTCATAGCAAAAAGAAGTGACAGTGTACAGGCAAAAGGATGGAGGTTTGGACCTCAATTGCCTGATTCCTGGGACAAATAAATTCTTTATTCTTGGATATTTTATGTAGGATCTCCACTTCCCCTTCCAATCTCCAGGTCAATATTTATACCTGAATGATGCTCGGCTCTTTAAAGGACGGGCTGGCTGGATCTGTTGCTGTCTCAGACAGATTTTAAATGTATTTTCAGCATGTATTCAGACAGTTACTTTTCCTCTGTTCAATTTTGTTCATCTTCTTACTTAACTTTTCAAGTGCTACTATTTCCTTTTTAAATGTGGTATTGAGAAGTGCAAACATTATTGGAAGAGAGAGTCTTACTAGCATAATTGTGCATTATCTTCCTTTTATATTGCAGATGGAAAACATTAAATCTAGGGGGAATAGAAATCTGCTCAATCAGATAATGATAGGACAATTTCCTTTAAAAATACTTACCTGTGGAGAAGAAAAGTACTGATTTTTTAAGGTGGCAACGTTCCATCATTTTTAAAAAGAGGCAAATGACACAGGGAGTTAAAATTCTGTCTTTTGGGAGCCAAACTTCCTTGCTGATGCTACGCCTTTGCCTCTTGTAAGGAGCCGAACTTCCTTGCTGATGCTACTTCTTTCCCTCTTGCAATTTGATATTTTAGGTAGAGATTTGGGTGAGGTGGGAGGAGGGAGTATTCCTAGAGCAGTATATCATAATTTGGGGATTAGTAGAATACTTAGAAAGAACACAGTGCTCTGTCCCATTTCTTATATTAACTTTTAGTAACCACAATTTCTTACAAAAAATTTTAACAACTTTATTAAAAGATAATTGATAAAGAGTAAACTGCCTATATTTAGTGTAGAATATGATAACTTTGATCTATGTAGAAATCCATGGAGCCATCATCAAAATCAAGATAGTAAACATGGTCATCCCCAATCGTTTCTGCAGTCCTTGACCCTGGTTGGAGATAACTATGTATCTGCTTTCCGTTCTTACAGATTAGTTTATATTTTTTAGAGTTTCATTTAGGTGGAATTATACAGTATATAGTCTTCATTGTCTGGCTTCTTGCATTCTGCATCATTATTTTTAGAAACATCAAGGTTGTTGCTTGTATAAATTGTAGTCCATTTGTTTTTATTGTTGAATAGTCTTGTGCAGACATGTGCTTTCATTCATTTTGGGTAAATAAATGGGAGTGGAATTGCTGAATGGTTTGGTAGGTGTCTATTTACATTTAAAGAAATCACCAAACTACCTTCTAAAAAACACCTTCTGAAAAAACAAGCAAAAACCTGGACAAAGTACTTTATTTTTTATTTTTCTTTAAAGATTTTATTTATTTATTTGACAGAGAGAGAGAGAGATCACAAGCAGGCAGAGAGGCAGGCAGAGAGAGAAGGGGAAGCAGGCCCCCTGCCGAGCAGAGAGCCCGATGCAGGGCTCAATCCCAGGACCCCGAGACCACGACCCGAGCCGAAGGCAGAGGCCTCAACCCACTGAGCCACCCAGTCGCCCCCAAAGTACTTTAAATAATGGTTTTTAAGACAGTGAGTAAGGTGGGCAGGTATTTCGGTCCCTCTTACTCCATTTTGACCAGAAGCAGAAAAACGATAATTACTTTAAATGAAGAAAAAAAATAGTTAAGGAGAGCATGAAATTTCATTTTTTTTTTCAAAAACAGCATGAGACTTTACTTAGAAGGGATAATATCTGAAGTATTAGCCAAACTAGAGTTTTATCCACTGCCGTGTTCACAATGGTTCATATGGAGATCTGGAATGTCATATAGCTGCAAAATTTTGTGATTTGACAAATGATAATTTTCATTATAATGATAATTCTAATTAATACCAATCTTCAGAAATATAAACTTTGCCATTTAAAAGGGAACATTTTTCTTTTGTGTAATAATTTCCTATGTAAAGGTATTTTAGTAAATTTAAACTTCAATTTCCTGAGTCTTTCTTCCAAACTTGAATCCTTGTAGAAGTCTTTGAAAAACACTTACATTGAACATTCTCCTTTCTCTGAAAAAATATGGTTCTTACAGAATACAGATGTTTCTTAGACATGAAAATAGGTAAGCATAATTTGAGACTCTAGCCGTTAAAAGGAAATAAAATCTAGAGAGCTGGGCTCATGTGAGCTTTAGGGAGAAGTGGCTAGCTTTGAAGACCTCTGACAAGAAATGACTGGATACTGGCTGGAGAAATGGCTGTTACTTACCTCATTTCTCACAGTGGAAACTCATACATGTGTGCAATAGAAATGCTAAGGATCTCCATTACAGGGTATATTGTACTACATGACTTCTTATTAGCTCCTTATGATAGTGACTCTTCATTGCCCTCCCTAACCCTACTTACTTCCACCAAAAATCCCACAACCAAATCTTTATTTAATTTCCAGGTATCCATATCCTTTCGGGTAAGACTTATTTGTCTGACTACTCTTAGAACTATTTATCTAGCCCATCACTGCCACACCCTTCATGTTCAATCTTGTCTCTATAAAGGTGGTGATTGCTAATTCAGAATGCAATATCCAAAGACGAAATCAGCTCCAGCAACCCAAATAGCTGTCTCAAAAATCCCTAAAATCATTTTTGTTCAAGGCTTGACATGTTGTCTTCATTAGTCCAGCCATGTGTCCATCATAAATCCCATCAAAGAGCTGACTGTTTTCTCCACACTGTTTTGAAAGTCTAATTTAAATGTTAACTAGCCCAGCAGTAATACAATTCGGATTGTTAACAGCAACCTCCAGACTCAGAGACAGTTCAAATGACCATTATCTGGAAAAACGAGACAGAGTGAAGAGCTGTTTCTTATTATGATGCTTAATTTACAAATTAAAAGCTCCTCAAACCCTCATTTCAGAGCTGGCCCTATTTGGGGCAGTGGTGATGGATAACAAACATTGTTCTAAATAATAAAATTGTTTTAAAACATGAGATGACAAAATAATTATACTTAAATTGACAATTTTTTCAATTTCTTAAAACTTTCACAACTATGATGTGATCAAAATTGTTAGGGGTGTTATTAGTGTATAAATAAACATGAAATAATATAATATGTACTTAATTTACTTAAAAGTTTCTTTAACATTCACTGCCTAGAACTTAGGCCAAGTCCATCTTTCTAGACTGTGAGAAAACATCTGCCTTTAAATATGGAGAAGTAGAGGTATTCAAGATTGGCATCATTGACTCTTATTAAATAGTAACATATATGTATTACATATATATGTATCTATTTAAGAACTAAGATCATATAGAAAGTCAAAGATTATGAATAATGGTTCTTGCCTTGCTGGTCTACAGAAGCTCAGAATTATTATCATCTGAGGAGAGTTTATTTGTCAGACCAGTACTTTTCAAATTTCAAAGATTGATACATTAATTTTTGTGGTAGACAGGATCTGAGGTGGCTCCCCAAGTCCCTTCTTCTTGGTTAACACCTTTGCATAGTTGCTTCCATTTGTGTGCATACCAGTCCTATGATGTGCTTCTAACTAACAGCGTGTGGTAAAGCTCTTAGGGCATTTGTGATTCCATGTATGTGATCACATTATGTGGTTGTAGTAAGGAGATTCATTCTCTTGCTGGCTTTCAAGAGCAAGCTGCCATATTGTTAGCTTCCCTATGTAAAGGGTCACATGGCAGGAAACTAAGGGTAGCCTCCAGCCAACAGCCAGCCAACAAGAAACAAAACCCTTAGTCCAGCAAGCCCACAAGGAACTGAGTGCTGACAAAAACCAAGGGAGCAAGGACATGAGTCCTTTCCCAGTTGAATCTCATGTGAGATCCCCGCCCTGGCTGACCTGCTGATTGCAGCCTCGTGGATGACACATCCCTGACTCACAGAAAGTGTGACAAAATAAGAGGGTGTTTTTTAAGCTGCCTAATTTGTGACAATATTGTTACACAGCAACAGGTAATTAATACAATGTGTTATAAAATAAATTTGGTAAGTGGCAATCCACAATTTAAAAAATGAGATAGAATAGAACAGATGAATAGAACAGAACGAAGTATAAGTCTATTCATTAAAATTTTGCTTTATTTGTATAGTATACACACACACACACACACACACACACATTGTGTCACAATATAAATGCATTTCATAATGTGGGTTGTAGTAAAAAAAAAAGTGGACAAAAATCTTCTGGGAAAGACCTTTCCAAGTTTTAAAGGTATATATTCTCGATCTGTGAACACTCTACAAGGTCTGTGAATCCTGCTGAAGCAGGAGTATAGGAGAGACCAGGGAGAAAGCACAAATATTGAAGACTAAGAGTATCTCCTCACATTTAGCGGATTTTTGACTTTGGAGGTGTAGTAAGAAGGTTGTATCTGGAGTAAATTATAGAATTATCTAATGTTCAGTACTCAACTTATAAACATACAGAGACAGAACTAGGCAAGACTTTATGTTACGCTAATTTAGACTTTTTCCCCCAAAGTGTAGCATTCCTCTCACTGACAGTACTGTATGATTTAATTTGCATATAGACAATTCAAATTTTTTTTTTTTTTTTTACCATTTATGTGTTTATCTTGCTGAGTACTCAAAACCTGACAACGTTACTGCTTAGGTTAAATGGTACCTGTGTACCAGCTCTGCCTTTTTTTCAGCAGCAGTCTGTGCCCTTGTGACAACATGCGAATAAGGCCATGAAACGTCAGGAGGGCGATTTGCAAATGGCTAACGTCTGAAGATTGGGAAACCCTTTTCCAGATGAAACTTTGATTTACCAAAGAAATGGAAGGTCAGAGAGGTTAAGAGGACTTGTCTTGCCCCCTGTTGCACATGGGATCAAACAGTAAAGAAAAAGAATGAGCTGTTGCCCAAGTTTGTGTAAACTGTAAACTTTCTTGAGTTAAAGAAGTTACACTGGTAGGGAATGTGTATGCGGTTGTGAGGTGGGTAAGCGTCTGAGGGGGAATGTGTGGTGTGGTGTGTGTGTGTGTGTTTTCTGGTGATTCCCATATCAGACATTGTGCTAGACATAGCCAACAAGACAGCTAAAGCATATGTCTTGTCCTTTCAGAGTTTATAGATGAATAGATCACCATAGTTAGTCATAAACCCCAATAATCAATAAATTGACAAATTATTGATTATTAGAAACCTCTTTTGAGAGTCATGTAAAAGATGCAAGAGAATGTTGACTTTCACGTTAGAAGATGTGAGGTCAGATTTTACCTCCACTATTTGCTGGCCTTATGATCTTGGACAACGAAACCTCTGAAAGCTTCATTTTACTCATGGATATAATTGAGCTCTGAGTTCTTTCTTCACTGAACTGTGTATATTCAGGCTTCTCCAGAGAAACAGAACCCGTAGGATATGTGTGTATATATAGATACAAAGAAATTTATTTTAAGGAATCAACTCACATGATTATGAAGGTAGGCAAGTCTAAAATATCCAGGGTGGGGTGGCAGGCTGGAGACCCAAGGAAGAGCCAGTGCAGCAGTTTGAGTCTTAAAAATGTCTGCTGCCTAAAACCCTTTTGCTTGGGGAAGGTTGATCTTTTGTTCTATGTGCCCACCCACATCACAGAAAGGAAGATGCTTGATTTAAAGTCCAGTGACTTAAATGTTAATCTCATCCCAAACAACTCTCACAGAAATATCTAGAATAATGTTTGGCTATGTACCATGACCCACCCAAGTTGACATATTAAAGATTAACCATCACACGTTCACCCCCTGTCAACTCGGGCGCTCTGCATGTCTGCTTAAACTGAACTTCATCTCCAGATAAAGGTCATACTTCCACCTGACATGATACAACTATCCTGTGTGCAGGTGAGAACACTTTAATCCTTTTTTCAGAAGAGGCTGCAGTCGTTGGATGTTTACCTTTCTCCTTGATATCCCATAACTTAAATACTATGACGTGAAGTTAGCAGTGCTTAAATACTGTGACATAAGGTCAGTACACCTTATGTTAGATAATAGGAGTATACGAGAGGGAAGAAAACAAAGATTTTACATATATATATATATATATATATATATATATATATATATATAATAAATATACCACTGGCCCTTGAATGATGTGGGAGTGAGGGGTATCAACTCCCCCACACAACTGAAAATCCATGGATAAATTTTGACTCCCCCAAAACTTAACTACTAAACTGGAAGCCTTACCAATAACATAAACCATTGATTAACACATAGTTTGTATGTTCTATATATTATATAATGTATTTTTATAGTAAAGCAAGCTAGACCAAAAAAAGTTATTAAGGAAAGTGTAAGAAGAGAAAATACACTTAGAGTACTGTACTGTAAAAAAATCTGTGTATAAGTTGACTCACGCAGTTGAAACCCAAATGTCCAAGGGTCAACTGTATGTGTGTGTGTGTGTGTGTGTGTGTGTGTGTGTGTGTAGCACCCAGATTTTCCAGCACATGGCGTGTTGCTACTAAATGCTGTTTCTTCACACTGTGCTTTGATTTAAGATCAGTTTCTGCTACCCAGGGTTGTACATTAACTGTGATAGGAATTAGCCTCCGTACAAGCGTGAGCATTAAGAATTTGTATGTGGTATATGCTCATACATTTTGGTAAATAATAAATTACATGTGTAGTAATTAGCTGCGTGTTTCTTTTATATAAAAGATCATCTACTTAATTTTTTGCATTTCAAGCCAGGGCGCACAACTGTAGAATTCCTCGCAGAGGAAAGCAGGGTTTCCTATTTTTAAGAATCTGAAACTAATTTTTAAAAATTCTGCCTGCACATAATGAAATAGGCCTGAGAGGTTGCATGGGAATTGAGCACCTATCTGAATTATTTGCCCTACAGTGGTGGTAATGATTCTGTGCGTGTGTGTGTATGTGTGTGTGTGTGTCTGCACATATATATATACATATATAAATATACACATATGTATGTGCATAAAATAACTGACTTTTAAATCTCCTGCAATTGATACCTGAAACTTTATATAATTCGCTCGATGTTCAATCTAACTATATATCCACAATTTAATTGAAAATCCTGCCAACGTTATGTACGTTACTCCCTGCTCTATCCTAGCTAATCTGAAAAATAAAGAAAAATATTGGACTTTGATCATTTAATCCAGACACAGATAAAGAGCTCTACCACATACGTTGCATTCATATTCTCCTTTCCACTTATAAAAAGTCTTTTCTTCAGTAAGGCAAGAGATGCATGTCTATCTTAAAATTCTATTTCTACCTTCATAATACTCTTCCTAATTCTACTCAGTGTAATAGGCAGCAAATATTTTTTCTATTAATTAAAGTCCTTCACTTTTAGGATGAATTTTTTTTTTTTAAAGCCTTCAAGCCTCTCATGGCTCTTTAAAAAAATATCTTTTCCCATGGAAATGCTTAATTTGTTACTTGATACTATAAAAATTAAAAAGTGCTTATTCAAACTGGTTTATTTTGTCCTTCCTTCTCCAGTACCCATTACACCCCTCCTCCTAGGCTCAAACAAATATGATGAGGGGAAGAAAAGTGCCACTCAGGCACCTGCACAAGAGCCTGTGGAAACTCCTGCATATCAAGAAGGCTAGTCCACATTATAGCTTTCTTCCCATCCAAAATTATAATAATCAGGATGGCTAATGATTAGGAATTTAAATTCTGCTTTCTTATTTCCAATCATTATGTTAAGATCACAGAGATAAATAAACTTTTAGCCGTGTGTAGGGAAAGAAAATCTTTTCCAATTCATCCAATCAAGTCATTCTAAATCCAATCTTTCTATGCCTTGCAAAATCAGCTGTATCTGGTTGTTTTCACAATTTCCTGATTAAATCTGTCAATAGATTTTCTGCTGCTCATTTCATTATTTATCCAGAACATTAATGAACTTTTCTACCTCCTGTGGATCCATAAATATTTCTATTTTATTATCAAAAACAACCCTTATTTGGACTAAAAATAGGATTGTAGATCTACCAACTCCACCTAAGTAGTGCATTAACTTTTGTGGCTCCAAAGTCACCATTTATTTCTTCATCATTCCCTGCTATTTATTGCATGCCTACTACATGCCAAGCACCATTCCTGGGGCTCAGGATTAAGTGGTGAGAAAGACAAGCAGGGCCACCGCCCCCACAGATGTTAGATTCAGTAAGAGAGATAGTTAATAAACATGTCATCAAATAAAGCAGAACTTCTTATGATGAAAAGTTGTATATGAATAGAGGACAGGGAAATCTGGAACATGGTAATGAAACGGAGGAGAGGAGAAATGTGTGCCAAGAAAGAGGGACCCAGGAAGTCCTCTTGGAAGAGCTAACATCTGAACTGCTGTCAGGATAATGAGAAGGAACTGGCCAGGCACAGGTCCAGGGGAGAGATTTTTCAGACAGCAGGAACAGCAGATGCAAAGGCTCAGAGTCAGGAAATTGGTGTGTTTGGGGACACTAAAAAGACATGTGATTGGATCTAAGTAAACAAGTAACCGCAACTAACATGACCTTGGCAATGTTCCCACCATCAGTCTTCAATAATAATGGCTAAAATGTATTGGGCTTTCAGTATGAGCCAAAGACCAAGAACATTCATTCGTCACTTCAATCAATTAAAAAATAACCGCAGAAAGAAATTAGGTTTTATTATCTCCATTTTCCATTAAACTGAAGTTCAGAGAAGTGAATGACTTGCTGAAGGCTATTTATCTAGTAAGTGAACCAACTCAAACTGAACCAAGCCCAATTCTTTAATCAGTAGGTTATGGTGCCCACCTGACATCTTTCCCACTAAAAATTTGAACGATTTTTATCTTGATGTATGAATTACTTTTGTAAGTAGCATTTAGGCACTTTTGTGTCAGGACTGATACACACAATAGTGTCAGTATCTGTGTAATACTTTACCTACTAGGTAGGAGGCAGTGATATGCTGGTAACCAAGGAGGAACTAATCCCCTTCTTCCCCCAAGAAAGCCCTGATTTATGGCATTTGTTGATTTCCATAGTGTAAATACTCCCACAGTGGTCTATTTCAAGTTAACAATGAGTCATCTGCTAAATGTGTAATCGAGAAGAGATGTGCCCAATCAGCTCCTATGAGCCAGAATGAATGGGCTCCAATGTACCACTGCTAGGAGATGCCCAATAAATATTCATTGGGCACCAAGTGAATATTGGGCACTTAAAGCCTACCCATAGGAAAAGAGTTTGGAATCCCTTTGATGAAAGTCAGAATCACAAAGGCCAAAACCAATTGCATTTTATTACTTTCCATCCTCTAAATTTACTAGTTGGGAGAAAGGTAGGAGGCAGTTCGTGGGAAAAAAAATGGAGGTCTTTTCCCCTGATTTGTGCCAGTTGAGAGTTTTATCACTGCCACCGGAAACGTTTTGCCATTGAGTTTGCTCATCTTTGAGCTCATCATCTTCTTGAATGTAGTGTACGCAAATGGTTATTTCAAAATGAAAAGGCATAGCACCTTAGGCACCTATATAAAAGTTCAGGATGGTTTTGTTAATTGAGAATTTAGGAGACCAAGCCTCCTGGATGCAGCACCTGAGGAATTGTTTTACAACATGGAAGCCATTAGACAATATGGACCTTCTATGAATGAGTGGGAATCCTTGCGGCAGGGGTGGAGAAACTGCCTTCCAAGTGCAAATTCCAATGTGGAATCACCAGATAATAATTCATGACAGAGATACAACATATGCTCTCCTGATAGAGTGGGAGTTACAGGACACAGAGAGCAAGTAAGCAGCAGAAACTCCGTGAGTTACGGCACCTCATTGCCATTATAAAACATCTTTATTGGGAGGGAAAACGCAATATTTTGGTAGAAGGAGATGAAGGAGGTAGTCTGGATTGCTCACTTATGGTAGAATGTGCAATTTTACAGCTGGGATATGCCGTCTGCTCTGTGTCTTCCTCGACTCACAGCCTATCCTGAGCAGGCGTTGAGTATATACACTATAATCCGCGAGGCAATCAAGGTGCTTAGGTAGAACCTGGGAAATGGAGAATTTTATGAAAGGGAAGCCTATATTTTCTACACAAAGTTCTCAAGCGCCATCATCTCCACCCCTATTTTAATGTTAATTTGATTTGTGCTACTTCTGGGAAGCTGCGTTAGTGGTCATTGTGTGTGCGTTCTTGCGGCAAATGGATTGATTTCCCCGTATAAAACACTTTGTTGTCGTTGTTGTTATACTGTTCAAGTTTGGAAGTGGCTGCCATTTCGTTTTCTTAGCAAAGTCTTAACGCTAAGAACACATCACTGGAGTTAGGTGCAGAAGCCTGGTGCCCTCGGATCCTTGAGGCTTGCAGCAAATGTCTGCTTTACTTTCCCAGTGTCATAGTGGCAGAGAGGGCAGCTTACAAAGTCATCAGAGTTGCAGTCAATCTAAATTTTTAGAGCTGTAAAGAAATTGATCATGCAAATCCTTCAGTACACTTAGTGTGGGAGATTTTTCCCCTCTCCTAGGAGCAAGGGAAGGGAACTCCTACTTTCTCCAAAAAGAGTTTTCAGTCTAGTGTTTCTGCATTTTTTAATTCTTTCTCATGAAAGGATAAGTTAAAAGATCTGAACTCTTTATCTGCTTGGCAAATCAGGATATCGGTATAACATGAGGAAGGTTTATAGCCAAAGATAGGAGTCATGGAGAATGGAGATGAAAATGCATGATATTTAGAAGTCTCTAGTCTACCTTATCATTTTCATCAAAGAGAATATAATTCCTCTATGCAAACATACGAGTGAATTTCTACATTCATTCTTTCTTAAATCACCTGCTTGTTTTGTTGAAATGTTCCTTTAAAATATTTTGAATCTCAATCATATGTTGAGGGGTTTTTGAAAGCTGAGAGGTCATCAATTTCATGATTTCGGTGCTATGACTCTGGAATGTCATTATTTTCCTCTTATAAATCTGATCAGTAAAAAATCCCCTAAAATGGTCATAGTGATTCCCTGTAAAGTAGTCTTCTAACATCTAAGTTTAGAAAAGAATGTTTCAAGGGGTACTTTATGTTGATACACATTGCTGTGAGGTCTTCTTTATTTGTTATTGTCTTTTAGAAAGCTTGAAAATGTCTTTTCTATTTGGAGTTGTTTTCAGGAAATATGGACTCTTGTCTCTAGCGTTACCTCCTGGCTACACTCACTTTCTATGCTATTTGTGTATCTACATTATTCATACTTACAAGCCCAGCTGTAAAATAAAAATAGAGTGAATGAATGAGTTCTAAGGATCAACATAAAAATACGGCCTGAACTCCAGCCAAACCTTAAATCTAAGTTACTTTACCTAGTTCACCACTTCCTTATTTCATACAAAAATTCCGTTAGTCAACCTACTTCTCTTCCGAAAACCTGCTCTGAAATTACATTTGATGCCCAGGAATTTTCTTAATTAAAATGATAAAATCTGTAATATTCCACGTGTTCTGTACACTCCTAGATTCCCTGTAAGACCTGGACAGTTTTCATATCAATCAAAAATGAAGAAAAGTACTTCGTTTTGTCTCTCCATTTCTGGAAGTCAGACCTCTTTATTTTTATTTACTCACTAGTTGGAAAAAGTTGTGTGGCTGTCTTTGAAGCTATGAAAAAATTAATACAGAATGGCCCCAACTTCACTATGCTAATATCCTGGGAGGCACGGTCCTCAGAGACCGTCTTAGGCTGGCGGCTGCTGCTTCTGATGCTGGTAAATTGGAAAGGAAAATACGACCGACACAGTGAAAAAGCGTGGTCAACTTTACATCAGACTTCATTGTTCCTGCTGTAATGCACTGCTCTCCACACATAATAGTGACTGATCTGGGTGATCCTTTTCACTTAGGGGAAAAAACATTTCCAAACTCATTTTATCAGCTCCAGAGGTTCATACGTATAAAACAGAGAATTATATATGTGACAGGGCTCAACACTGGGACTAAGAGATCTCCAAGCCTGGAATGAAAAACATATAGTTTTCTGGCAATTTGAGCCTTTTGTAAATTTTCCTCTCAAGCTGATTCACACGGCTGAGTAGAAAAATGTGTATTCCTCATTGAACTCCAACCGGCAGCTTCCTAGCTTTCTGCCGTCAATTGTAGTGAAATCATTGTCAATTAATCAACTGGAAGAGCAAACACCTGCCCAATTTATTATTATTTTTTTACAAGTAATTAGGGGGTCCAATAAAGCAGCAGGAGTAGATACATTTTCAGGTAAAAGCATATGTCAAAACCTGCATGTTTCTAAGCAGTACCACAGCAGAGAGAGAGAGAGACAGAGAGAGACAGAGAGAGAGAGAGAAAAAATATATGTATTTCTTTTGACAACAAACAACCACAAAAAAATTCTGAAATGTGGAACAAAAAGGCTTGTCAAGTAACGATCTTTATTGCCGAGGATCCCAGCACCTGCAAGCGCAGTTAAGAGCATTATGTGTGACAGATCTATGTAGGTCACTGTTGTGTACATTGCGTAGGTGCTTTAGGTCTGGGTACAAACGATGAACTTGTAGCTACCAGTTTTATGTATATTTTGTAAGCCAGAGAACAGAGACAGACTGAATTTTGTCTCTTCTCCAGAGAGAGGGAAAGAGAGAGAAAGAGAGAGAGAGAGAAAGCAGGAGACGGGGAGAGAAAGAGAGAGAGAGCAGGAGAGAGGGGAGGGGAGAGAGAGAGAGAGAGAGAGAGAAGCAGCCGGGTGGCAGAAGCCCATATACACTTGCACAAAACAGGTGGTGTTCTAGTTAGGATGCCATATTTGCTATTTAGGGTTCTTGTGATCTCTGGAAGGATGGGTAAGCTATAGGGTGCGTAGGATGAATCTACACAAAGCATCCATAGCGCTCCAAGCCTACAGGCTCTGAGCGACCTGGCACTCCACATACCGAGATGGGTTATCTCAGCAAGGCTGCTACAGAGTCTCTGTGAAATTTGGGTTACCACATTTAGCTGTGGGATTACAGCACATAATACCACAGATAGGAGATAATGCTTGAGGCGTGCGGCTGTGGCCGTGTAAGCCTCGCAAGGTTAATTATGGCAGATTTGGGGGCTGGGGCCGATAGAGGTGGGGCAGGACGTGGAATGGGTAATACAGCGTGGCTTGTGGCTTGCTAGTGGCTCTCATGGCATCCTTGCCCCCACAGCCTGGTACTCCACCTACACTGACAACCCAAGCAAAGCTCTCAAATGTCATTCTGTGCATCCATCCTTCTTTCTGAGGCAGGCAGCAATAAATCAGAATTTATTTTCCTCAATAAGAATCCCATAGCCCATAGAAAGGGCAGAATTTATTATTTTTCCCCCTCTTACTTTTAACTGTCTTTTTGGAGGCCGAAGTGCTAGGTTAACATTTTCTCCCTGATGGCACTGTATGAATTTTTTCTTTAATGATTCGTGTTCACTGCTTCCAGAGGCCAGAACCTCTCAAGACATTTATGAAACCAGTTGTCCCCTCATGGTACCTCACCAAAACTTTGTTTTTTTCACATTTTTGTCAGAGAGCTTTATTTCTCACTGTATTTCTGTTGACTAATCTCCCCAACACTTGGACAAATCCGGTAGAGTTCAGAATAAAACAAGACTGTGGTGGGTGATAAGTCTTGCTGGTCCAGCTGTCTCAAATTTTGAACCTGTTCACATTGCCTGTGTCCTAACATCTCCTTCCGAATTACAAAGACCATTGGAATACTCTATCAACTCACAATGGTCATTACCTCGTCTCAATTTTCTCAAAAGGAAACAATGCTTATCATAATCCATGCCCTACTCCTATAACTCAATTGTCATGAAGCTCAAATATAAAAGGTGTTTCTCACGTAATTGAAGTATTCCCAATTGTACTACTGCATTGTTATCTCTCCTCCCTTTTTTCCGGGTGCAACTCTTCTGGATCTTGGAAAAAGGGACAATGAGTTTTGGAGCATCTAAAAGACATAAGTTGTCCAGAAAGTCTTAAAATATATTCCGAAAAAAACTAGATATGATACTTATTAGGGCTATTCCCGGATTATTTTGGGATCTCTGCATTTGGGGCACATGTCGAGATGATATTTCCTGCCCCCTTGTGTCTGTGCGGAGCTGTCTGACTAGTTCTGCACAATTAATTATGATCAGAAGGGCTGCGAGTCACCTCTGATCCAGGGCGTTTAATGGTTGATATATGTAGGAGACTTTCCAGAGCTTTCTTTTTCCTCCAACATGGCAACTGGCCCACTTTATATGCTAGCTCTTCCTTCAGGTTTGGTCCAGGAGTAACTATAATAAACACAGCACTCCTGCTGATCCCTGTGGATATGCTGGGCATGAGCAGAAAGTCAATGTGTATTGAAATAAATCACTGAAATTTGGAAGGCTCTTTGTTACCTCAACATAACCTAGCCTATCCTGACTGTTAAACTAGATCACTGGGACTGCAGTACCTGTGGTGTGCACAAAAGGGGTGCCAGGTGAAGCAAGGTTGGGAAAAGCTAGTTTGAAGAAGATGAAATAGGTTATATAGGCTGTTGCAGCCTATTATTCATTCATGACCTGTGACTTTTCATAAGCCTATTGTAAAGAAATTAAAGCATCCCAACAGAGTACTTGCTATTTGAGGATCATCCCAAAGGACTCACGTGCCAAGAAATGCATGCCAACTCTCCTCGCCAGCCTTTGTCCTTCTGTGACAGCTTCGGGACAGTCTTCCTCACTCCTTGTAACCCTAGCTCATGGCACGGTGCTGGTTTCACTGCCGTCCCAGGTTCTCTGTAATCCATTTGCTTGAGGAAATCTATAAATTCATTCTCCTTTTGAATGTTAGTTAATTTCAAAGGCAAGTGTATAATAATTTGCACATGGAGGAGAGAGAGTGGTGCTATTCTCTAGAAGGTGATATGTGTGTGTGTGTGTGTATATCAGCCCTTATAAGTCTCTCTCTCTCTATACGTTTAAAAATGTAGACTTCGACATTTTTCTGGCTCACTAATTTCTTTTCTTTTTCTGATTAAAAAATACACCTCATTTATGAGAAAAAATATATTACCATACGTGCTACAAATAGAAGCCAACACACCAAAGAAAGTAACTGCTGCTAAAAGCTGGCTAATTGAAATGTAATTCATTAGTTTCAAACGGAACTGGCTCTGTGTGTGCATACGCGCGCGCGCACGCACGCACACACACACACACACACACACACACACACACACATACACGATTACACATACACACAGAATTTTGGCCTCACAACCCTTTCCAAGGTTGCATTTATGCTTCTTTCTCTGGCAGTATTTTTGCTGCACTTGAAAAACTGGAGAAATCTATTGTATTGAAAACGAAAGGTGACCACTTACACACGAAGTCAGTGACTATGGTTTTTTTCCATGACTCTTTTCTGCCGGGATATGATTGTATAGACGCCAGCCTAACAAAGCATTCTGTCTGTCAGTGGTGTGCTGAATTTGGAGACAGTGATCAGAACTTAATTCTCAAAATGTTACTCTGATGCAAATCGAGGCCATTCTATTTCAAGAGACCCTAGTTACTTTATTCAAAGTCACCCTGCATTTCTGGAGCTAATTTGGTCGGAAAAGTAACCGGTTAGGTGAAGAACCAAAGTGTTTCCAAGCCTTAGGCTGCAGGTGGCTGAGATAAAAGTAAATCCCAAGCTGTTAGAAGAAGAAAAGGAAGAGGAGGAGGAGGGAAAAAAGTAAAACAAAGAGGGGGGGAAGGAAATGAAAAGGAAGAAGGAAGAAAGGAAGGAAGGATGGAAGGGAAGTAATTCTGCTCCGGCGCTCATGGCGCTCATTTACTTTCTGAATTGACACACGAGCAGCCCAGATCTTATCAGATAATACACACATTTAGAAATCCGTCTGCACGTGTCTATGTTCCTACAGCCCATTCTGCCTAGCTAAAACAACATCTTTTTTTTTTTCCCCGAAAAATCTGTTTCCTTCTTACATAGTCCAAATGTTAGAATGTGGTTTGAATTCTTTTTTGAACATTAATTTAAACAGTATGGGAACAGATCAGCCCTTATAAGTCTAAATAAAACTTCCTTCGACATATATAATATGGTGTGCTTATTTGGAGGCTAATGGAGCTGGAAAGAAAAAGTGGGAAAGAGTTAAATACAGAAAAGAGTAAGCTTCATGGGAGTTTTTTTCTTATAAAAATTTAATTGCTGCTTATTTTTTTTTCCATCCAACCTCTTTAGCAGAAATTTACAGCAAAGCTTTAAACTGGTTTTCATACCAGCATTCCAAATGTTCGGGTATTTTGACCTGAACAGAAAAATGCAAATAACACAGTGCCACTTAGTGGAAAGGGAAAAAAAAAAAAAACCCGTGTGGATGAGGAAGAAAGTCAACAGGCATCCAAATCGTTGCCTGGAATTATAGATACAAGTCATGTTTGACATTCAGATGCTATGCCTTTTGATGGCTTTCAATCACATTAAATTTCTACTGCCACAATAATAAGTAAATTGTGTCACATGCTATCACAACAAACAATTCCAAAAAGAGCATGGAGGAATCCATTCAATGCTGATAGTATAGAAACATTATAAACTCTATTCGCTCAAGGAGAGAAATTTTAGTAACTTCTTAAGGTGAGACGGTCTCGTAAACTGATAGAACCATATAATTTTTGTAGCTATATGAATTATAATCAGACACTTAGACTGTGTTCAACAGAGCAACTTTCTTCTCAGCATTAAGGCAGAAATCACATTCCTAGGGAAGCTGGTGGATCACTCACTTCCATTGTGTTTTGAGGACCTTGAGAAAGCCAGAACTGGGGTGGGACCACATCTCTCCAGTTTATGGTGAGTCAGGGGCCAGGGCCACCAATTTCGTTTGCAAGCTGAATATTTTGCTTCCACTGATAATGAAGGTCACTCTCTAAAGTGAAACTTTTTGTGACTATTGTTGCGTTGTCCTTGGGGGTGAGTTTTGTAATGCCTTTAAGGAGTTTCTCTGTGTACCTATTAAATGTAATCATCCATCAAGCTATCCAAGAGCATTTCATTATTCTAATATTTTGCAAAACTCACAGCATGCATGGACAAAAGCACTGACTCTATTTATGTACATTTAAGTTGACACACCCAGTAAAGAGCATCAAGGCGCTCTTTCCCTCTCCCACTCCCTCCTGTTCTCTGTTGAAGCTAGAGCTTATTTATCCAGCTCTGAAGTACTCTCAAAGTCTGCTTCCTCCCACCACCTCTCGGCTTCCCAACACACTTATAAAAATGCTACCTTTGGATACTAGATTTTATTTTTACAGCCCACCCCTGACAGCACTCCACTGTAACCCTCACCTAGGTAACTCAGCAGGGTACGTTCAGAAAGTCTATGGTCTTCCATTGGGCCAAGTTGTGATCTTTTAGGCTGGGTGGGGCTCAATGCAAATGGTAGCACTGATAGTTTTACAGAAAGTATTTGAGGCATCCTAGACAGCACTTGGGGAGTCAGCATGGAATTAAAGATGAACAGCATTCACAGCTCTTAATCAGAAGCTCTTTCTACAAGAAAAAAAGAGAAATTAAAAAAAATGTTCCTACATTACCTACAGTGTTGTTAATGTAACTTTCTATTTACATAATATGCAAAAAGGGCTGTCTGCAAACTGCAGTAATCTATATGGAATGAGGACAAAAGATACTGATTTCTCTAAAATGTTCTTGTTAAGGAATAATCAAGAAGTTAGAACCTCTAATCTTGCAGTCAAAGCAGAAGTTTGGGAGATTTTTTTCTTTTTTTCATTTTGCTCATGTATATATATTCACATGCACAGACGAGTACAGACAGATTTACAGATATCAAATATATCGTCTTTAACATTCAGGAACTAAATTAAACTTCAAAGAAAAAGTTAAAGTTCCCAGTAAAAGAAACATTTATTCACTTTTGATTTAGCCTTAAGCACTTCCAGCAAGTTTGCTCCGAGATGTCGAAGGAGAAGTTAAGGGTGTGTGTGTGTGTGTGTGTGTGTGTGCGTGTGTCTGTGTTCCTGCTCGTGTTAGAGGGAGAGAGAAGAGAGAGGGAGAGATGAGAAGGAAGCAGGGAGGAAAGAAAAGACAGACTAGACTAGCCTGGACTGCACTAGAATGGAGTATGCAAGGGAGGGGAAGTAAGGAGAGATGGAAAGAGGGAAGAAGAGAAGAAAGAAGGGAGGGATGAAAAGAGTTCCAGATGTTTTTTCTACTCCCATTCCCTGAACTTTCCAGTCTTTTAATCAGTGGGAGGTGTATTTTACCATGAGTTAAAGCAACACCTAAGGGACCTTCTGGAGAAGGAAATTTCAAGGCCACAGCTGTCTAAGAAAATGTCCAACAGCTTGTCGATTCTGTCTTCCAACTCTAGAGGATGATAAGGAAAATTCTGGTTAACATCAACTTCGAGGAGACAACATGTAGAGAAAGCACGTCTAGGGCAACACAACATCAAGCGAGCAGGGAATGACTGGACGAAGAATCGGCACCTGGAGATACATTTGCAAACAGCTACCTAGTAGCCAATACCATTAGGACTACTGTGCAAACTGCTGCATTCTGGACCAGCAGGAGCTTCTCGGAGCAGGGATCCTGGGACTCAACCAGCTGATGGTCCCGATAGACCTTTGAATGTCTTATTGACTTCCATGTCCTTAGAGTCCAAAAGTGTGCTAAATTCAGGTGTCAAAATGTAAATCATCAAAAAGTTTCTGACTGACAGGTGCATATTTTAGGACTAGAATGGCTATTAGATTTCCCTTGGAGTTCTTCATATACACCAGTTAATCTACCTGTTGATTAATTTTACTCTGAAATAGAATGATAACTTTAAAAATTCACATTGTTATTATTTAGGCTTTTTAAAGAATTGACAGCAGCCAAGGTTTCCAGATCCAAAGACCCAAGTTTGAATCCCAGATCTAGTTGGGACTAGCTCTGTGCCCTTGTTCAATTATCACATTACTCTGTACCTCCATTTTATCTCTTTGTAAAATAGGAATAATCATAGAAACAATACCTCACAGAGGCTTCATGGAGGTCAAACGAGAGCATCTTTGTGAAAAACTTACCTCAGTTGTGACTAGCCCTTACATGGGGGCCTTTTAGCAATTTCTTTATGTATGAGGCTAATAACTGGTAACAGCATCTCTGAAAATTGTCCGTTTTAAAACTCTTTATGCCATTCTTGGTGGTCTAGTGCTGGATCTCTTAACCAAGCTGTTATACAGGCCCTTATAAAGCAAATCCGGATCTCCTTCCAGAATAAAATGGGGCTTTACCTGCAGAATCGCGGGGGGAGCCTATTTGGAGGTGGAGTGCCCTTGTCAGTTTTCCCATGGAACATCTTATCTACCACCAACTAGTCCGGTTCCTAAAGGTCAGGGCTTTCCGCAGGACTTTAAAATGAGATCTTTCTTTCTTTAGGTGTTGTTTTTAGCATTCCATATGCATATCTCATTTAATCTTGCTGAAAGTTCTACGTGAAAGGTTGTATACTCTTATCATCCCCGTTGTACAGATGAGAAAACTGAGACTTAAAAGCTTAGTTGTTGAAGCATCCAGTTAGTGATAAGGGAGGTCATAATTAGCCATACACCAGACCCCAAAGCCCATGTTTTTATCCACTTATCCCAATACTTTCTTCATTTTCACTTTCCCCCCTCCAGATCCTAGCAAAGGCTTTGCCAGGAAAAAAAAAAAAATGCAATGGAGATAGCAGAAGGCCCAGAGACAAAACATTCTGGCATACGCCACAGTGAATGCCACGATGGGTCGGACTCTAGGCTTCCTGCTGGGCACTGCGGTGCAGAGACTAAAGTCATAGGAAAGGGCATATGATGAAGTGGGATGGATGAGAGAGGACATTCAGGTCCGGTGCCGAAGGCTATGGGGGAAGAACAGTGCAGGTTTTTTGAGATATGAAGGGCTACTAGATCAAGATTTGGAAACTGATTGGATTCTGAGAAGCTATCCTAACCTCGTTGTTTGGGTTGGGGGGTCGGGTGGTGTGAGACCATAATAGCAGAAGTAATAACAAGGGGGAGGCCGTTTGTCGTCTCAGCATGAGGTGGCTTGAGACCACAACACTGAGAGCGATATGGACTCGGGATACTAGAGGATGGGCAGTCTGTCTTCGTGTCCCTCCCTGTGTCACTTGACCCACGTACCACAAATCTGTCACTCCATAAGGGGAAAGTCCCAGAACTATGTAGTGCTTGCATCAGATGCGTCATATGCCCTTAGCTCGGCTCTCACCCCCGACAGCTGTGATGAGGTTCTGTGCGTGCCGTGACCGTCCGCCTCAGGCAGCCGGCTCAGCACCTTTCTGTCTTTCTGTCCTTGGGTTCTACCTGAAGCCAAGAAAGTATGCTCGGAAGGCACGTGGATGGCCCCTGGAGGCGAGGGGGTTAACGCTCCTCCGAGCAGCCCTCCACTAATGAGGAGTGGGTGTTGGTGGATATCTGCCCAGGCCTCCGGTCCTTGGAGGGACGATTCTGATGAACTTTCTATACACTTCCTCACAATTCCCCAGCAGGACTGAGCCCCAGTTGCTCATAGCAATAACCAGCTTGGTAGTGTACAGTTTATTGCTTGTGCTATAAGTTGCCCATCTTCCTCTCCCAGTTCCCTCATTCCTGCTTCCTGGGATCACTTCCCAAATAAATGACCTATATCCGATGTTTTCTTTTGCCTCTGCTTTCAGAGGAACCCACAACTAAGAGCTCAAGGTGGTTCTGTAGATTCTCTCCTTCCTACTACTTTTTACTGCCCCAACTTATTCTCACTCTAATTTCTTAGTGGCAAATCCCATTTTAGTCCTGAAAAACCCCAAAGCTACTGCCAGTTGTTAGAGAAGCTGCAGGCAAGAATTCTTCCCTAAAGAAAGGTAAATTTCACCCTGAATAATAACAGTCCCCCTCTGCCCAAAGAAAGCAGTGAAAATACTTTCAGATATTGGCTGTTGCCTTTAAGACCCTTATTGACTCTCATCAATGACAAGAGTTAAGAATGGCTTTATTCAGAGGTATTAATGCTTGAAATTGGAGGTGACAAGTAAAATGTAACTCTCAGAATGTCATCAGAGTGGAGCCCTGACACAGTTTTGGGGATGTACCCCCAAGTAACTCTGCATTCCAAATGAGGCCTTTAATGGGTATGGTGTACCTACAAAATGGAGTAAAGCCTCGTGTACAGATATCACAGAGGGGCATTTTCTATGATTACTAATTGGGTTCTTATTTTCACTTCTGTTAATAATGCATTTACTTGGGCGCCTGGGTGGCTCAGTTGGTTGGGCAACTGCCTTCGGCTCAGGTCATGATCCTGGAGTCCCGAGATCGAGTTCCACATCGGGCTCCCAGCTCCATGGGGAGTCCGCTTCTCACTCTGACCTTCTCCCTTCTCATGCTCTCTCTCACTCTCTCTCTTTCCTAATAAATAAATAAATAAAATCTTAAAAAAAATAATGCATTTATTTGAACAAAGTTGCCCTCCTTTCATTAAACTTAGAAGTAACTATCAATGGTCAATAAGATGCTTGAATGTCTCAGGTAAAATAAAATTAGTATAATGATAGCTAATGAGTCTGGATAGTATTTTATGTAGCAATCAATATCACCTCCCAAAATAGCTTCTAAAGCATTGACCGGCATTGTCTTTGGGGCATGGTTGCTACTGCAAAAATTAAAAAAAAAAAAAAAAATTGACAATTTTAAACTCATGAACTTCTAAAAAGGTCCTATAGTTTCAAGGCAAACAGGTAATAGTTTTGAGAAAATCAGCACTTTTGAGTAGCAAGAGCCTGTATCTTTTAAGCACAGGATTCCAGGACCTTGATCCAAAGTTAAAGTCACGAAAGGATCTATGATCAGTCAGAATAAATGATTGCCACCAGTCCAAACTAGATAACACAGGCTGGCAAGAGAAGAGTCAGAAATAAATGGATCAAATGGTTGGAGGCTCACTGACAAGGGGGGACCTCTATGCATTCTCATTCTCATTCGTGGATGACAACACAGAGAACTGGCCATCCCTGGGAACTAGATGCAATTGTACATGTCCACAGATGCCGGAGAGGACAGGACCTGAGACGAGGATAAGCACCTTCCCTCCATGCCATGACCTCCCATATCCCTGGAACTTAGCTATCAACCACGGAGATGAGGACAGGAGGAGAAGAACATCTAATTGAGTGGCTTTAAATCTGAATGGACTGATTTTGCATTTTTCAATTTGGGGAGATTTCATTTAAAGGTTTGTCTTTCCAGTTTAGCTCATAAAATCAGAAGATCTGGCCACACCGGGGCTCCTTCTGGCCTGGAATTTCCACTGAGTATTATCCGCCCCACCCCCAACCTTCGTTCTCTAGTTTGCCCCAATCCCTACCGTTCCTTAATGTCTTACACCTGGATCACTTCACTCTCTTAAATTATTCGCTGGGGGCCTGTAGGTATTTAAGCGCCTATCTTTAAGTTTAGAGGGAAAAATGAGGGAAAGGAGATGTGCAGAAGATATACATTATCTGCAGAATAGGATTATATTTATCAGGTTAATTCTGTTGATGGAGTTACCACTTCATGCCCACCAAAATCAGAGGCTGTTTTATCTAAGCAGTCACTGCCTACTTTTCTCATAAAAAGGTTACCACATGGACCCCATGAGACTGGGTGTATAGAAGCCTTAGTCCTTACTGGGTATAAATGGATATAATAATAATAATAATTATAAACATACATATACACATTACGTATATGTGTCTGCATGTGGATGAGTTAGTTCCCCTAGCACCCAGCAAGTTTGTCCGTATCTTCCTACAGCAAAGCTTAGTTAGAGAAGACCCGACTTTCAAGTTACAATTATGAAAACAAAACTGGTTTCTTCTTAATTTTGTAGATACCAGGTTTGCATGCAGCATTAGCCATTTTCCTGTACGTTTCCATTAGTAATGTCTTTGCTGATTAGTTTTTTTCTAAATTAGCATGTTTATCCATTAGCATATCAATATTGCTGCCAACCATCCTCTTAATTTTTAGTTTTCTTGTTGCAACAAAAATTTTTTTTTGCCAATAAAAGCAGGCATTTCTTAAAGCCTTAATTAACTCCAGCACAATTCCTTTTTGCTTCTTTAATAATAGTGTGTAATATTTACTAAGATTATAGATTTTGCCTTATTCAAAACCACCGCTCATTCGAATAAGCAAAATTTTCACATTTTCGGGTTTGGCGTTAACAGTCTTCTCTTGTCGAGAGTTTCCCTGAGTTCTGGAATGCTTTGGAAAGACTGTACATTTTCAAGATAAGCATCAAAGAAACTTCCAGGACAAAGATTCCATACATAGAAGATTTTTTTCCTAAGTGCTTATTGAAGCAAGTTGGACTTTCAGTAACCACGTCAAAGGAAAAAGCTGATGGTCCAAACTCGAATTCTCTTGGCCAAGTCTCTTTATCTATATTATCCACAAATAAGCAGAATTCTGGTTGACTCATAGCTTTGATGTGTACAATTATATAAATTTAAAGTCACCTACATCAAATAAGTAACACTATGTTTAACAAAATACACAGGAAGCATGCTAAAATATATAGTCCGTTAAACACTCCTGTCTGTCTACACTGTTATTCAAGGTAGGTTCTTTTGACTATAATGATTAAATATCTGCAATAATTTTTTTTCTGCTGAGTCTGTGGAGACTGTTAAAGTTATGCTTACCTAATTCTAAGCACTGTCTTATTAAGGTAAGTGCTAGTAATTATAAATCTTTATGTGTAAGTGTAGGGCTTTTTTTCACACCTTTCTGGTGATTAAGAAGGAAAAATGATGAAGAAGTTGATGATATTGATGACTGCATCTCACATACTGTTTATGGGAGTGTAAATTGTCACTGTCTTTCTGGAGGGCAATTTGGCAAGATCTCTCAAATGAGAATGTCCTTTGCCCTAAAAGTTCCACTTGTGAGAATTATTCCTAAGGAAATAATCGGAGAAGGCAGAGATGAATGTACAAAGATATTTGCAGTCCTGGGGAAATAAAAACCAGTCTCAGTAACCAGCAATCAAAAATAGTTGAATAAATTATGAAAATCCAAGAAATGGAATACTAGGAAGCCATAAAAATGGATTGGCTTAATCTCTATATAAATTAAAATGAAAAAGGTAAATAATTAATATTGAAAGTTCAAATGCAGTTATAGAATAATATACATAATATGATACAGCAAGATATATTTATATATGTCAATACAAAAGACTGGAGAGACATGAACCAAACCATTCAATTTGTTAATCTCTGACACTCCCATTATGAAGGCATCTCTGCTTTTTAATTTTATTTACTTCTGTATTGTGTAGCGTTTTCAAAATTGGCCGGTTTCATTCAAGAATTGTCTGTGTCATTTATTTATTATTTTAGGGTTGTGTTTCAGCACTCAGATGCTCACTTTTCTATTTTCACCTTAATCTGCCTTTGGAAGGAGGTCCCTGTTGTGTGTCTCTTGGTTAAGCACAGTACCCACCCCGACAAAGGTCTCAAGGCGTCTAGATCCTCTCTCTTTCACCCAGGACTACGGAGCACGCACATGACATTCTTTCTGCAGGACTTGATCCTAAAGAGAGTGACTCAAGGGCATGGGAGGAGTTAGTCGTAAGGTTGGAGGTGGTGGGTTGTAGGGGTGGAGGTGGCGTGGAACCCAACCAGTTCCACAGCGTAACCCTTGCTATGGGTCCTGCTGCCCAGATCTCAGAACATTCCTGGTTCTTGTCCATTTGTTAAATCTCCACCGCTAGCCACCTGCCACTCTATGAGGACTTGCTATGCTTCTAGTTAATTTCCGTCTGCCTTTTGATGGCCGTAGTCTGCTTCTGACTGATATGCCTGTGGGTTTTTTTTTTAAGATTTATTTATTTATTTGACAAAGTGAGAGAGATCACAAGTAGGCAGAGAGGCAGGCAGAGAGAGAGGGGGGAAGCAGGCTCCCCGCTGAGCAGAGAGCCTGATGCGGGGCTTGATCCCAGGAGATCCCGAGATCATGACCTGAGGGGTAGGCAGAGCCCTTAACCCACCCACTGAGCCACGCAGGTGCTCCCGGTGTTTGGTTTTATAAGAAAAAATGAAACTATGTTTCTGTCTATCAAATGAAACAAACAGCATACACTATTTAGAAATAAAAGCCAGAGTACTGAATAAGAAAGCAAGAGGGAGAAAAAGAAGATGAAAAAACAAAACAGAACCAAAAACCCCTTTTGATTCGAAATGGGTGTAAGTGGGGGGCAACCAGGCCCATTATGATACGGACAAAAAACCCAAAAGTGAGAATAAAAGTCAATGTATGTGTAACCGTGAGCGTCTGATCAGTGCAATTAGTATATGTCAGGGAGAAGTTCACCTCTGTTTTGCTTTTCATAAAATAAAACAAGGGCTTTAATATTAAGGGTTTAATTCTTATTGTTCACTGTGGATTTATTGAGCTATGAGTCCCTTGAGGAGGCCTGGTTAATTTATTTCATATGAAAGAGGTATCTTCTGTATTGGAAGTATTGTATTTTATTCAGTTTTGAATTGCTAAACTATCCAGACTTGTATCTTTCCCTTACTAAGATGATAAAGATTCATGGAGTCACAAATAATAATGGCATCATAAACAAATAAGACTGAAATGGTTTATATCATGACTTCTCTAAGCTGAAGACATAAATGTTCCCTTTTTGAATACCTGAATAATTCAAGTAAAGGTATTCTTTAAACTTTTCCAGTATTCATATCTAAGAACATAAAATATTTTCACAATACAAGTACATTTACCAAGAGCAAATGTTTAAACAAAAGAACCAGGGTTCTTAATGAAACACCCTCAGGAAAATGTTTAAACTTTGCCCTTAAGTTTACTTTGTTCACTAATAGGCTTCTATTTCGAGTAGAGAGTAGGAAGGGTAAGTTCAATGTGTTAATAAGAAAAAAGTAATAATATTTAATTAATTCTGGCTGAACACACATGGTTTAATATACTTGGCAATATCATTCCATCACATGATATGATAATTTAATGGAACTTTTTTATTTAAATTGCTGGCAAGTTTATGAAATTATAAAGCAAATAGGCCATGCACTTGGGTGTAATTGACTGTATAAATGTGTTTTATACTATACTGTTGGCAAATTAGCCAATCCCTGTCACAGAATCAATTATTATCTAGCTGAATTCCACAAACACAATAGCAGAAATATTGCATTTATACAAAAAACACCATGATTGTTAATCTTACATTGTGCATCTTAAAGCAAGGCAATAAACATTTATACACTGGATAATCGTCTTAAGATAATGCCACTGCCAAATGATGCACATTTAAAGATTCCTTGTTGTTGGAGACAGTCGTTTGGGCTTTATTTGTGCTTGCCTCTCCGGATCAATGAAGAGGATAATGGAAGCTTCAGTAGTTCAAGTCAAGTAGGGGTTCAGGCATTTGACCTGCGTTTAAGAGATACATGCTGCCCAAAGCCAGCATAACACGGTGCATGCCTACCTTGCTTTGGAGGCTTTAGAAATGATAACAATGTCACGTGTTTAGACAGAGCTATCACTTTCCAAGTGCTGTCAGGCACACTCTATCCTGTTACCTTTCCGAGTCAAAACTGTGGCATGAATGACCCAAAGAACACTTTTCCGTCAGTTTCTAGTCTGGCTTAATTTAGCGCAGTTACCTTGGACCAGAAAGAGTTTTCTTTCTTCTCTAGTTAGCCCCCCAGCGTTCCCAGGCGAGGCTGCTGCAAACCGTTTGCTGGGAAGAGGCTTGACACCAGCTTTTTGGATTCTGAATGGTCCAGGATGCAGCCGCACTTGAGATAACTAACATTTTCAAAATTGCATCCGATGAGACCAAGCGTACCTTCTCCCAACCGTTTGCATTTAAGCTTCATAAAAGTCTGTGAGGCTTACTTTTTTCATTTGATGAGAAAGCTGAGGCTTAAAGAGTCAGAGAGATTTATCCAAGGCGACACATAGGGAGAGAGACAAGAGTATGAACATCCATCTCACAAGGGCTGATTGAAAACCTTTGTTCTTTGTGCTGAGACAAAAATCCAAATAGCAAGACCCCCTTCCCGTAGATGCTGACCAGAAACCAAGTCTTCAGAAATAATGCTAAAGCTAAGTCAACAGGGAAACTTGTAAGCGTATTCCTTACAAGAATATTTTCCTCCTGAAAGGGAGCACATTCTTTTTTTCCTGTTCAGCAGGGAGTAGATTTCTTTAAATATCCAGCTGAAGCGTGTTATCTCCTCTTCATCTTTTTCATATTCACTTGAATACATCTTATAATATGCCATTTGTTTTAATTGAGGTTTTTCCTCCTTATATTAAGCATTTGGACATTCCTTCCTTCTGGAAGAGTCTTTTGCCCTTAAGAGTTTCTTTTGTTGTTGTTGTTTTTTAAATGCTGGTTTATCTGAATCAATTTCTGTGCTGCTCCCTTGGCTTCCTTCTCTTTAACCTTTGAATTTCTTCTGAGCCTTATTCTCACCCCTTTGTAGTAGTCAGCCACACTGTTTGGAGAGCCACACCTCCCAGAGATTTGCTTTGTGGCCCGGAGGTAGAGTAATGACAAAAGGGAGAAGAGAAACTTGCATTAAAATATTTAGTTTTCATTTCTATTGGGCTTTGTGGGTGTGTGATGTTCAATTAATATTTTTTTCAATTAATATTTGACAATAGTGAAAAACTTCATGCAAGTAAGCCTTGCCTCCAAGCTGCAGCTGTATTTAGTATAAGTGAGTGCATTTTAAAAAACTGAATAGCTTTTATCATGAGATTTACCCATCTTTAGAGTATCCAAAAAGCCAGTAAACTCTTAAAAATCCACAGAGGTCTTTCCCTACAAGATCTTTTATGAAACCAATATTTGTTGAATGGCAAAATTTGGTCCATGGCCACATTCCATTCCTTGCTTCCGAAGAAATGGGAAGCACTGGGATATGGCTGTGATTTTTTATAATAAAACAAAGGTAGGTCTCAAGAAACTTCCAGAACAATCACAGTTGATGAAGCAGTTTTCCAACATTGACATTAGTTTAAAGGTTTATATCAAACTTAGAGTGACCGTAAATTAATTTCTACATTCTTCTGAATATCCTTTTTATAGCCACTGGACGAAAGCGAATGTTTTCCAGTTTCCCTTGTCCCCAGCCTGAAAAATGTGAAAAATGATGAAAAGAGGAGCAACAAATTTTACCACCTCATCAATCAACATTTCAGATTTAGACAACAATATTTTTCCTGAAATACCAGGGAGAGCCGTGCCGATGAGGATCACAGCCTACCTCAACTGTAGAACTTTCATCTTTTTCTTGCTGACATAATTCAGACATTCATTCAACAAATACTTGTTGATTTATTTAGGATTTTTGCTATGTGAAGCATTTAGATGCTGCAACTGTGTTCTTAACCGAATGACTGGCTATGTGAGTGATTGAATATCCAACCTCCAAATCTATCTGTGTGGGTGTGGCTTTCCCTGGATATCCCCAAATCGTCTCAGTTTCAGCAACTCCAGACATATAAAAACTCCACAAAGCCCCCCTAAAACTGGGTCCTCATTTAGTGGCATTTATCTCCTTGGGGAAAGCACAGCTATCCAATCCAGAAATCTAATTTAGAGACTCAGTCTAGAAGTTTTAAAGTGTTCTTGAACCCCTCTTTGGGTAAATCAAAGAACCCACCCATCAGTGAGTCCTTAGTATCTACCCATCCTGCTTCAGAAACACCTCTCCCTCAATTTCACAATGGTTAGTTTTGCCATTTATGATTTCTCAGTCCTAGTCTATACAAGTAGTCCCCTAACTCAATGAGGTGAGTCTGATTCTTTCCCAGGGCATTCTCTGTGTGGTCACTAACTTGTTTTTTACTGGAAAACTAATCTTATATGTCATTCTTCTGCTCCAAAACCCTTACAATGCCCCCATCTCAAACAGGATAAGGGCCAGCGTACTGAGCATGATGACGGGGTTCCTCATGATCTTGCCCACTGTAGCTGTCCACTCTTGCCCCCCAGCACCCCTCCACACTGATGCTGGTCCCACCAGACCCGCTGTGATGTTGTATTTAGAAACAAGAATCTTACATATTCCATGAGTCTGAGTGTAATTTTTTTTTTTTTTTTACAGATCGATCTCTATGGGCCTCAAATTACTCATGTATTAAATGTAGCTAATAATATTGACTACTTTATATGGATGTTGCAAGGATTAAAATAAGCTAATACATGTAAAGTCCTTGAACAGGCTCCAGCACACGCTACATTTGCGACAAATATTAGCTATTATTGTCGTTAGTATGATTCAAATATTGCTTTTAGTGTAGGAAGCTTTTACTCTCCTCATCCTCCTGGACAATTCTGACTCCTAATGACCATCCTGCTTGGGAAGCCATCTCCAATTTGGCAGGAGAGTTTCTCCTCTATATATCCACGGTTCTTGGTTCATTTATGTAATAGAGACCTGCTTGACTTAAAATCATATATTGGTTTGATTGCTTGTTTCCTCCATTAAACTTTAATATCATTAAAAGCAAATACAAGGTCTTAATCCTTTTTGGATGCCTTGGAAAGCTAGCAAAGTGCCAGCCACTTAGTAGGGGGACAGTAAATGATTGTCAGTTGAGTAAAAGACATGTGTTACATGACATTGGACAATGGAGCCTGCTGTGTGACCTTTCTCCAAGCTTACGGGGACTTTAGAAAATTTTAAAAATTCCAATAATCCACTTCTACCCTAATAGATCTTGTCCTAGGCTGTTGAACAGTGGAAATTCCTGCTTGGGGGCATCTTTCTCAAGCGTGGTGGAAGATTGGTCCAATCTGCTGCTTTCTATATCACACTTAAGACAGAAATGGAATGGGTGGGATAGAAATATCCTACCTTACCTTATCTTACTTATATTTTCTGAGTTTGAGGTATAGTATATCTATGCTAGTAAAACTCAGAAAACATTTCATTCATTTACATGTGATTTATGCCAGAAACCTGCCAGAAGAGTGTAGATATGAATCAAAAAATGTGATTTATTATTCCCCATATAGAAGTAATTATCTGTGCCCATAAGATTCTCCCAAAGGGACAGCGTGATATTTAAAACAGAAGAATTTATAGCTCTCACACATATTTGCATCTTTTACAAAGTTGATAATATTTTGAAAAGAATTGTGTGGGATATGTGGGTGCCCTCAGGCCTACGGAGGATTCCAGTGAATCCTGCCAAATATTATATACTGTCGAGAACTCCAGCTTGATTGGCAATCTTAGCTTGATCAAGGGATGTGGAGTATTAACTTCTTGAGGTGTTAGCGCTTACAAGGAATGGCTCTTACACCCTACATTTTCTCCAGGACGCTTTCTCAAATGTGTTTTGGTACTTCCCAAGTGTCAGGGGGAATGAGAATTAATTTAAAATGATTGATGATTTGGCAACCATCGAATGAGAATGATTCACTCCTCCCCTCATTGGCAGTCAAGACTCATTTCTGTTTCCTGCTTTCTGCAACCTGTGAAAGTTTTCTAAGTTGTACTAGATGCCGTTGAATATGTCCATCAGAAATCTCAGCCAGCTTGCCAAAACAGGAACCAGGAGAGGCAGACGATAGGTTATAAAGGCGAACCTTTTACACAATTTTTTTTTTTTTTTTTTTGCAGCTGAATGCTAAGATGACAATGGGTGATCCAAGCCTGGCCCACTCAAGGCAGACTTAACTGGTCCGAAAATGGTTCAGTTTCAACCGTTTGGGGAGATTTTAATTAATTCGATTCTTAACTACCAGTCCTTTCCCCACTGTCTGTCTAGCCAAAGTTCCCCAAATTGGAAGGGCTGGTCCAGTTATTATCAGTTTATTACAATAAGATCTTCTATCTTAGGGCTTCTCAAACTTCAATATGCTTGTAAATCTCCTGTGGATCTTTGTTAAAAATTTCAGTAGGTCTCGAACTGGAGCCTGCGTTTCTAACAAGCTCCCAGGTAATGCTACTGGTCTGCAGAGCACGTCGAGTCTCAAATATCTAGATGCAACCTCAGACCTGGTAGGTCCCTTTTTGCCACTCCGGGTTTCTCTACTAAGCAATATGCAGGCAAAAGCAGATATTTTAGAATATTAGAGTAAAACAGACATTCCAAACAGCAAAGAATCCTTCTAGAGCCATTTAGAACTGGGGAAGCTTAGAACGGAGACATGATATGTGTTCTAATTTCTTTCCAGATAAATTAACAGGTCTAGAATTGCCTGTGCTTTGGGCCTTTTTCAGCATCCCCCCGGCTTGTCAAGCATAAGAAAAAAGCTTATTAGAGGTTTATTTTCCCACTTTTGAAACTGAAATCCCTTCTAGTGATTTAAAGGACAATCTTTAAACTCCTTAGCACAATCCAAGGGATGTGCTGGCCACCCATTGGCTGGAGTCCTGTAAAGGCTGCTGTTTGTGTCTCATCTGTGTACCTCCTGAGTGGAGGCTCAGAGGCATTTCCCTGGGTCAAATGGGGTCCTTCTGGCCAGGGCAGCTACCAGTCCCAGTCTCCACCAATCCCAGAGCTCCCCACTGCCCTCAGAGCTAGACAGATGACCAGATCCTCCTGGCATACATAGCAAACACCAGCTTCCTTGACTCAAGGTGAGCCCAACTCTGTAGTGTAGCCCATGCTCCAGAGCTCCACATATGATCAAGCTGGAGATGACCTCTGAGTGTGTCACCTCTTTGCTTGGTTCCTTTCCCGGCTATACCCTGCCTCCTTCACTTTTGAGAGCACTCCCTCAATAAACACTTAACACCATAATCCTTATAATCCCTATCTCAAGGTTGGCATCTATGGAACTGATCTGAGATAGATTATGTCAACCTTCTTCTATCAAGAAATGCATTTTAGTTGCAGGAAATATCATTGGGTTCTAGAAAGAAAAGAAAAGAGAAAGGGAAGGAAAGGGAAGGGAAGGGAAGGGAAGGAGAAAGAAAAGAAGAGAAAAGAAAAAAAAGAGAGAAGAAAAGATAAGAGAAAAAAAATAAGCCATCTAAATGGTTGAAAAGGACACTATGTTAGTAATATTTATTTCTTGCTCTGTTTGTGATTCAGGAGAGAATAATTTGCTCATCCTTAGTAGAAGGAATTATCCACGTTGATTTTTTTGCCTAAGTAAGGTGAGATGGGATAGTTCTCTCAGCTAGCGGTATCTGCAAGGATTAGCTATACTTTCTTCAACCACAGCCATGGTCACTCCTGTTCACCTTCTGAAATCCAAAAGTGATTGGGCAAAAAGCAAATTCTCATATGAGCAGGGCATACCCCAGATTGTTCGGGTTCATATAGATAAGCTGTGCTTGTATTGCAAAGATTAGGCAATCATCTATGGATGATGTCTTCTTACTTTATCTTGTCTTTGAGTGAATGGAGGAGTTATAAATAAAATGTTGTTCAAGGAGGTGTATAAATAAATTGGCATAATTAGGTGTCATAATTAGGTGCCCAATGCTGTTCCAGACACATTTACATAATTGTCAGTGCTGCAATGAAAATAATTGTTTGCCAGGATTGCTTCTGTTAAGGCTGATAGTTCCTTACTTAGTATAGTTTGTTCTAAGTGGTTGTTTAGAAAATATCCTAAACTCTGATTGTGGAATCATTGTACACAGACTTAAATTTTGCTTTATTCTTTAAAAGTAAAGCAAAGGGCAAATGGCTCATTTTTGGAAACTTTATCCATTAGTGGAGCTGAGAAAAATTTAAGTTTTTATACACATTTTAAGTTTTTATACACATGAAGAATGAAATGCATATATTTAGACACATAAAGTATACTCTAAAATTCAGCTTTTAAAATCTAGAACTCTATTTTGAGCATTAAATTGTGCCCCTGACTAATGAATGACTGTCCAAGGTCAACTGAAATATGGTTGAAAAGAAATTAATATGCTTCTGTCTGAGAAAGGAAGGTAGGGCAGAGGTGTTCTTGTTACTTAGATCCCTTTATTAATCTCCTGTCTTAAGATCTAGACTTTCCGAAATGCTTTATGTAATACTCTTTCTCCAGACGTCCCTCATATCCTCCATGTCTTTGTTCAGATGTCACCTTCTCAGAAGGTCCTAGTTTGCTCACTCATTCTTAAAATTGTTCTTCCCTGCCTTCTTGCCCTGCATTACCATTTTTTAAAATAGTATTTACCACCTACCAGTCTACATGATTTACTATTTAATTATGCTTATTGCTTATTGTCTGTCTTTCCTCTCTTGGAATTAAGTTCTATGGGGCAGAGATCTTCGCCTTAATAAAAAAAAAAAGTAGTGTAAAGAACAACTAAAAGGAATTCATTCATCCACATAAAAGTCCAGGGATGTCAGCTGCACGCATGGCTGTATCAAGGGGTTCATAAACCATCCTAAGACTGTGTTATTTCTTTCTTTGTCTTGCGCTTTACTTTTCCCCTTCATTCCAAGGCAAAGTTTTCTACCTTGTGGCAAGTTGATCTCCAGCAACTCCAGGTTACTTTGTATCAGCCGAGAAGTATCAAAGCAAAGAGGAGGTCATCCTTCCAACAGTTGCAATTTAAGACTGAAGACCTTTCAATTCACATTCCAGGACCAGTCACCATGACCAGGGGTGGAGGAATGAGCATTCATTGGCCAGAACTAAGTTCCACACCCAGGCCTGGAGTTTGGTAGTGGGATCAACTCCACCTTAACCATGTACTGGGGTAGTTTCCTAAAGGAAAATCAAGGCTATGAAAAGCTCTTATGTTTGTGGATTATGCTTCTCAGTAGTTTAAATATTTAAGAATTTTTTTATTCTGCATTTGATGCTTGTTCCTTAGGAATGACTTATAGATCTATGAATGCCCTCATGCACATTTCCTTCCTGGCTGAACAAATTATTATGGCAAAGAAGAATTCACATGATCATTTACAACAGAAGAGCTAAGTTCTAACCCATTTTCCAGGTCATATCTGGATTTCAATGTACTTCATATCATTCAGAAAGATTTACTGCAAACTCACTCTAGATTCCACAGCTCCTAAAGCCTTAGACTTTCCTGGCATTTAACCCCATCATATGAATGTATATGTGTTATAAAAATTGTTCCTAATATTAAGCAAATTGGGTGTAGCTCTTTTCTTCTAATTGCCCTGTTTTACCACTACTAATAATTAATGGCTCTTCTGCTTGTAACATCATTTAAGTTTTAGGTAGACAGTTATATCTCCCCTCAGCCTCCTTCGACTAGAATGAATATTCCCATGCTCTTAGCCGTCTCTCATAGGTCTTGTTTTCCAGACCTTTTATCATTTTCGTTGGTCTCTTCTGAACTACCTACAGCCTATCTTCTTTAAAAACACAGTTTCTGATATCTTCACCTGAAGCGGAAGCCTGTCCTCACAGAGCAGAATCAGTTCTTTTGTTTAAGACATTTTTTTTGGGAGGGCGGGGGAATATTGTGTAAAGCCTCTTTTCTCACCCACAGGTGGGTTCTATTATTGCTTAACTGGTATTCCCCAGTGTTACAGCTATTTGGAAATTTACCAATGTCATCATCAGACCCCTGCACAGATGTACCAAATATAATGAAGCAATTATTTAAAAGAACATAAAACTAATTGTTAAAAAAAAAACTTTGCAAGTTGATCCAGCTGTTAACTCTGACCTGCTTTCAGCAGGAAGTTTACATATAAAGAAGAGAATATAATCTGCAGGTGTGGACACCCCTTGACATAGAATTTGAGTTTAAAAAATTAAAGATACTTGTGCTCTTTGGCTTTGCTCATTTTTAAAAAAATCTCCTATTATATATAACCAGACCTTTAAAATTACAATAGACACTGAGGTACTATTACACAATGGGAAAAAATGACACCAAATTATGATTTGGAGGAATCTACCTGCCATTCTGCAATTAATGTGCTGATCATATTTTCATTATTATAGATATGCCACTATGGCATATAATTTTCCTGTGAAAAGATGTCACGTAAGGTGTAGTACAATCCAGAATGCATGTATAATACCATTATACTTTCTGATAGTCTAATGCAATGTATTGTCTGATTACATGCACATACTCTGTAACATACCGTTACACCACACCACACCTTCCTTAATGAAACTTCAAACCTTTGTGCAATATCAATCTGCCAAAGAAAGTAGTCCCTTTGCAGGTGATATAAGCAAACTCAGCTGCTTCCCTTTTAAACTTCCAGTTTCCTCTTCCATAATCAATCTAGTTGCTACGATTATCTATGTGACAGATGTTAAATGGAGAGATGTTTAATTTTCCCAAGGTGTTATTATATACTTATTTTATGTTCGTTTGTTTTCACTCATTTAAGTGCTTCATTGAAATGAAATTTCCTCGATGACTGTCTTGGGTTGCAAGAACTCAACATCTTATTCCTAAATAAGCCTTCCCTGACCTAAAAAAGCATTTTACTGTCATATAAAAATAAATCCTTTTTGTTTTGTGTCTACTCTTCTAGCTAATGATTAGATCCACATTTCCCAGTACCAGGTCCATTAGCTAGTCTATGGCCAAAGGGCCCTCTGATCAAATATGATTAGGATGCTGTGTATTCTATTCTCCTCCTGGAGAAGGCACATATGTAGATATGAATAAAAAAGGCTGTAAGTAGTCCCCGAGTAAAGAAACCTGTTCAAGACAGTGTTCCCCAACATTTTGTGTCAAAAACTTGACACATTTTCACTCCCACACAGCTCCTATTAACAGTTCTAATATTGGTTTGTAGCAATATTTCAACCAATGATACTTTCTCTGTCATTTTCATCCATAGTCTTCTACATCCAAGGAAGTAGTTCAGTGGTGTTTCCTTCATTCATGGACTTTGGTAAAATGTGAAGACAGATGATAAGATGGAAGGACACTCCATCTTGAGTTTGGGGGGGGGGATGGGAAGAGACAGTGCCCATGCAGATTTTTTTTTTAAGATTTTATTTATTTGACAGAAAGCGAGAGATCACAAGTAGGCAGAGAGGTAGGCAGAGAGAGAGGGGGAAGCAGGCTCCTGCTGAGCAGAAAACCCGATGCGGGCCTTGATCCCAGGACCCCGAGATCATGACCTGAGTCGAAAGCAAAGACTTCAACCCACTGAGCCACCCAGGAGCCCACCCATGCAGATTTCTGGAAGGGGAAAAGAAGGGAATAATGATTAAGCATCTATTACATTCTAGACACTCTTACTCTTACATACTTCATATGCATACATGCATTTATTCATTCAACAAATATTTAGGGAATGCCTATTATTCTAGGAGTTGCGAATCAATCCAAAACAATGGCAAATTCCCCATTCTGATGGTGCTCATATTATCACATTGAATCTTCAAGAGGTAAGGACTTCATCTTCATTTTACAGATGAGAAAATTGAAGCTCAGAGACATTACACAAGTTGTCCAAGGTCACAGAGATAGTTAATCAGCATGGAAAGACTCTGGAAACACACAGCAGACCTCCTTGTGAGACCCATATCCAAGCCCAGACACCTGTGTGCAGGGCTTTGGTGCCAGGGAGTTCCGGTGGCAGGAACAGGAGGGGAGATCAGGAGATGCTAACTGGGAGACAGCTCATCAAAGGCATTGTCCTCCGCATACTTTATTACCTGTTACACACCCTCTTTACCAACTGCCTGTAATAATAAGAGTCAAACCTGGAGGCATATTTATGTGGGTAAATAACACTCCTCTCCTTTCCAAGACAGTTTGGTATCAGCATTCTCAACAAGTACTTTCATCCTTGGTTTCCAACCTAACTTTATGGGGAAACTTAATCTATATATTTACAAATCACTCTCTGACGCTGAGCCTCAAACCCATCTTTAAGTTCACAAAACCTCTTATTCTGCTCTTAACAGCTAAGAATATGCTGTATACAGAAGTTCTTCTGAGTTCTTGGCCCATGGCTTTCATGGGGATTTGAATGGGCTGTGAATTCTAGGTTGGAATCCCTGTTTTTCTACTTACTTAGAGAGTATGAAAGTATGAAAAATTCAGACTAAGTTTATCCCTTTCTCCCCTATCCCCCAACTGCAATTTCTCCTGCTTCCTTATATCCACGATACCCTTTCAAAACTTGCTGTCAGGCAAGGATTTGAAAGGTATTCTGGCAACCTAGAATCCTTTTCCAGTGTCTTGCCTCTCATGGGGTAAATCTCCCCCAAGTTTCCATTGAAGACGTTATCTTTCATGCTCCCATAGAACTCTCTACCTGAGGAACTCCTTCACACCCTAAGCTTTAACTCCTGTTTGGATGTTGTTAACTCCCTAGTCTCTAGGCGGGTATTTTCTTCTGAATTCCAAACCCTTATTTCCAATAGCCTACTTGACATTGCCATCTATATGTCTTGCAAGTACCTCAATTCACCCTATCTAAACCTGCTTCCCTACTCAGCCTCCCCTATCTGACATCTGCCCTGAGACTTGACCATCAGGTCTTGCCTTTGCCAGGAGGGGAAATTTTATATTTATTCATCAGTGCCTCTACCTGTTCTAACCATGGTTTCACTCACGGCACCTCCAAGTCATTAGTATGCTTATGGCTTGGCCTTCTGTCTCTCTTTCTAGGCTGTGAACATTCTGAGGACAGCTACCGTGTCTTATCTGCCTCTACGTTCCTCATGCTTAGCAAGGGCAAGTGAGCATCAAGTTAATGATAATTACCTGAATGAATGTATACATAAATACAGTGCAAATAAAGGTAAAAATGATTGATAATTATGGAGTGTGATCTATTTGCTAAGAATACTAAGATTTTAAAAGATGTATGAAGCCAAAATAAAGTAGTAAAACAAGAGCAGCAATTGTCTTTATTTAACCCTGCACTCAGCGGTGGTTCTAAGGAGCTCTATACGTAGAACACAATAAAGAGCCTTGTGGGAGTATGCCTCCTAAAAATGGTTTTAAGCCAGCACCTATGAATTTTAGGGTCCTTTCTAATTTTTAAAATAGCTACAATTTTAGGTTTAAGAGTTTGTATTTTTGGGGGGGTTGTGCAGTCACAGTATTGTTTTGGTATGACATTAGAGGCAAGGAAAGCCCAAGATGGTGGTCAGAACATTTCTCCAATTTAGGCAACTGTCTGCCATACTTCTTCGTGTCTGGAATTGCACTACCCAACTCTTCCTACATTTTCTTTGGCTTACTGGTCGCCTTTTCCTTTAAAGAATACATAGTCTCAAGTTTATACAGATCAATTCTGGGATGATAGGAAAGGGTCTTAGAAGTTGAGCTTCACTTTCCTTGTCATCGAAGGCAGAAGTTTATCTGCATATTAAGCACACTAATGTCCACAAAGAACCCTTTCTGCTTATGGCAGAACAACAATAATGAGACTGTAGCCAAATTTCCCAGGCTTCTCCACATATAAATAAAGGAATCATAAGCCTTCTGGTCTTTGAGATGTTATCTGTGTTCTTATAACTCATACAGTACACAAACAGAGGAGATTCCATAACTTTTCGTATGATTCTGTTGACACTTGCCTTTCTCACAATGAAAAAAGAACTCTGTATCCTATATTGCTTTTTATTTTTTTTAAAGATTTTATTTATTTATTTATTTGACAGAGAGAGAGAGAGAGATCATAAGTAGGCAGAGAGGCAGGCAGAGAGAGAGGGGGAAGCAGGCTCCCTGCTGAGCAGAGAGCCCGATGTGGGGCTCGATCCCAGGACCCTGAGATCATGACCTGAGCTGAAGGTAGAGGCTTTAACCCACTGAGCCACCCAGGTACCCCACACACCCCCTTTTTTTTTAAAGATTTTATTTATTTATTTGAAAGAGAGAGAGAGATCATAAGTAGGCAGAGAGGCAGTCAGAGAGAGAGGGGGAATATCTAGAAAATGGGAACAGAGATCTTTCACTCCTAAGAAAATATGTATAATCTCTGATAGCAGGGAGTATAATGTAGTAAATGGGCTTTGGATTCAAAAATAATAATAGCAGATACACACTGGCTTCTCCTCTAAGTGAAGTTCTCGTGAAGTTCCCTGGGTGTGTTACATAAATTAACACAGTCCATCTTCACAACCACCTTCTGAAGTAGGTACTATTTGTCTCCCTTTTATAGTTGAGGACACTGACCAACAGAAATGTGCCTGGGACCAAGCAAGCACATGTGGTGGAAACAGAATTTAGACTCAAGCAGTCAGATCCTGGGGACCATGCCCTTAGCCTCCAGGCTGTGTTGACCTGGCTCTTAAGGTCCACAATGTGGGCCCACAAACCTCTCCAAAGCCTTAGTTTCCTAATCTGTAAAAATGGTAGTATTTACCATCCAGGGTTATTGTAAGGATTAAGTGAGTGTTGAATGTAAAGCCCTTATTAGAGTGTCTGGTGTAGGGAAAAGTCCCCCCAACTATAGCTATTTCAATCAGGACCTCAGGACGTATTTCATATGATTGTTCTTAGACTGTATCAGTGTTTCAGAAGGAAATAAATAGCATGCTTATACTGATGATTGAGGTAAGTTTAATGAAGAAGCCATTGTGGAAATCCCACAGGGTAGGGGGAGGAGGAAGCATCTTAAGGCTAAACAGTAATTATGGAAAGACTTTACCACCCCCAGGCCTGAGAGCAACAGTACAGGGAGCAGTTTCCAGAACTTTCTTTCCTGGAAGGCTGCCTGATATACACTGTGGTCTTCGGTGGAGGAATCAGCCCTGTAGCATGTGGCTGGGCAGGGAATGACCCGGAGAAATGAATACCTAGACTCTGTCTCCTGCTGTAGCCTCCTAGAGGCTACACCCAGAGGAAAGTCAGACCTCGAGGCACCCTGCTCCGTGCTCTCCACAACCTTCTAGGACACAGTTTGCAGATTCTGCCATTACCTCTGTTAAAAAGATGTGTGCCTATGTGTGGTCTGCGTGCTTCTGCGGAAAAACATGTTATAGACAAAATTTGAAACCAGGCATTGTAGAAAATTCCTGGACTGAGAGTGAATCACTCTTACCATCCCAAGACAATTTATTCATTTTAGTATGTCGTGGCTAAAAGCTGTATTTATTTACTTATTTTCATTTAACTCTCCCATATGACTTGCATTGTTCCATTCTAAATGCTCAAAGATTAGCTCATTTAATTCTAATAAGGAGTCTATCAGACAAACTTTCTAATTCCCATTTTACAGATGAAGGAACTTAAGCAAGAGGCTAAACCCAAGGTCACACAGCAGTAATTAGCAGAGTCTAGATTTGAACTCAGGCAGACTGACTCCAGAGGAAAAGCAATTAGCAAGAGCGTTAACCATAGTCCGTTTTTTATGTGTTTATTGTTGCAGGCATTATAGTTTCTTTAAAGTAAGTGACTTTGGTTTTTGAGCAGAGTTTTAAAATCAACCTAAAATGTCTAAACCTTGTCTGGATCCTAATTTGGACAAACTGAAAAAAAGAGAGAGATTATATTATATAATCAGAGAAAGTCAAACATTGGCTGGGTACTAGATGAAAATAAGGAATTATTGCAATATTTTTTGGTGTGATAATCTTAAAATATTCTTATCTCTTGGAGAAATATTGAATTTTTATGGGTGAAGGGATGCAATGTCTAGGATTTGAAGAGTGAGCAGATGGATTAAACAAGAATGGTGTAATGTTGGTAATCGTTGATGCTGGGTAATAAATAGGTACCTGGGAGTCATTGTCAAATTCTCTATTTTTGTGTATGCTTCAATTTTTCATTGTTCAATTTTTTAAAATATCATCAATTCCTGTGGAGATACTTTAAGAAGACTGTAACAAAAGAGAATTTCTTAAGTTTAATGCAGTAATAACATTGATAGTAATTACACTAAAACATAATAAGTTGCACAGACCTTTAAAAACATAAAGGCTTGAAACTATCTTGCTTCTTAGAGCAGTGATCTGAAATTGGTCAGCATTTACTTTCATTTATGTTTACCACCTTTTGTAGACTTTCGCGTGTGCCCAAATGACCACCTTTTACCGTAGTTGTGGTAAAAGCCTTGTAGTAACAGCAGGTTTGTCTTCTCTAAGACATGAATATTCCAGAGCTGAGAGCTGACTTCCTCCCTCAGAGAGACTATATGTCCTCAATCTGAGCAGAGGCCCCTGCACTCCCTATTGTGTTACCCTCACCTGCTTTACCCACCTGGAAGATGGTAGCCATCGAAGATTACAGCCTCTGAAGACACATTTCTTCTCCTTCTCCTTTTTCTTCCTCTTCACCTTCTCCTCCTCCTCCTCCTCCTCCTTCCTCCTCCTCCTCCTCCTCCTCCTCCTCCTCCTCCTCTTCTTCTTCTTCTTCTTCTTCTTCTTCTTCATTTTAATTTCAGTATAGTTAATATACAGAGTTAAGTTAGTTTCAGGGATACAATATAATTATTCAACATTTCTATGTATTACTCAGTGCTCATCATGATTAAGTGTACAATTCCTTCTTAGATCCAAATGTGCACTACGTTCTTTCTCAGGTTTATGCCTTTGTATGCACTGGAAACTCTGCCTGAAATTTCCCCCCAATCCTGCCCTACCCCGACTCCATTACCTACCTCTCCACAATGCTTCTTCGCCAGCTAGATTCATCACATCCTTTAATACTTGTTTCTTTGCATTAGCCTTTCTCAACAGGCCATTCAGGATTTCCTTCTCTGTCTTACTCCTCTCTAGGGTCCTCAGGGGCAGGCATTGGGTTTTTAAGAATTTTTGTGTTCTTGTTTGTTAGCACAGAAGGGCAAAAGAAATGATTATCGAATGAATTAATGAAGCTGTTTATTAAAGCTTTGATGAACTATCAGTTACATTAACCAGAGCTAAATTCTTTCAACCAAATTTACCAATATACATGCCACCAGTCATCTTATCCTACTTTCTCATTTCTCTCCATGTACCTATAAGGTCATTTGAAGGGACAATGTTGGATGTTTTCCTAATGTCACAACCATATGGGTCCTCAAAAAGCACCATGCGTGCCATAGGTATGAACTAGGTAATCACACGGGTTTTGATTTTCGTTAGATTTGAGGAAATCATAAAATTTAGAGCTGGAGCGGTCTTAGATTAATTTAATCGTTGCTACTCTTTCAATAGAAAAGATATGGAGATACAGGAAGGTTAACTGACTTGCCCAAATTTATACCAAAACTTAACCTGGGTCTTTCCTCAGAGAATTTCAATTCTGATTCTCTATTTTGCACTTAGAGAAGGTCAACACCTTGGACTTCCTTTTTAAGACTCAAGGTTTACATAATGTTAGCAATGCTTTTTAAGAAAAAGACTATAAAATTACAAAGACAAAATTTAGTACAGACACTAATATTTATTTAGAATGAGAAAATAATCATGATACAATATTTTAAATTCCTAAAAATACCACAAATATCACAAAATGCTGAAAAATAACTATATTTTTATAAACTAACCACCTAGGGCGCCTGGGTGGCTCAGTTGGTTAAACCACTGCTTTCAGCTCAGGTCATGATCCCAGAGTCCTGGGATCAAGTCCCGCATCGGGTTCCCAGCTCCACAGGGAGTCTGCCTCTCTCTCTGACCTTCTCCCCTTTCATGCGCTCTCTCATTCTCTCTCTCTCTCTCATAAATAAATAAATAAATAAATAAATAAATAAATAAATAAATAAATAAATAAATCTTTTAAAAAATAACTGCTTAACGAGGCTCTTCATTTGTCCATTTATTTGGGATTATTGAATTAGTGTTTTTTAAAAAATTCTCTTATAATATTACATGGTAGGATTCCTTTAAAAATACAATTTTAATGAAACAAGATGGGATGGGAAGGAGACAAACCATAAGAGACTCCTAAACTCACGAAACAAACTAAGGGTGGCTGGGAGGTAGGGGAGAGTAGGGATAGGGTGGCTGGGTTATGGACATTGGGGAGGGTATGTGCTATGGTAAGTGCTGTGAAATGTGTAAGCCTGATGATTCACAGACATATACCCTGGGGCAAATAATACATTATATGTTAATTAAAAAATAAAATTTTAAGTTGTATATAAGTTTATATAGAAGACTATTTAATTCCTCAAAATTGTAAAGACATTACCTCTGGTAGTTTCTGCCAGGTATACCAAAGTCATAACAGAGGACCAGCAGCTAGGCTTACACCAGACATGGCTAGGTAAGAGAAGTGATTATGTATGTATTCATTCATTCATTCATTTATCAGACATTCATAATGCCCCTACTAGATGTTAGTCACTGTGCTAAGTGGTAATGATGTAAAGATGAATAAGGCATCTTCTCTTAACCCTTGAGGCCCCAGTGTACTGGGAGACAGTGGCAAACAAAGAAACAAAAATTCTGCCAATATATATGGCAGAATTCAGTGCCATATATATTGAAACAGGGATGTGGAATAAGAAGATCAGGGCAGAGTTTGCTGATCCTTTTGGGGGGCAGAATGGTAGAGAAGGATTCCCAGAGGAGGTGACTCTGAGGTAAGCCTTGAAGAACAAGTAAAATGGGGAGAAAACTATAGGGACAACATGTTCAAAGATGAAGAACGAGAAAGGCTCTGGCGCAGTAAGGCTGAAACAAAATATATAAGGAAGGCAGTGTCAGGGGTCAGGGCTTGGAAGAGGAGAGGAGAGATGATGTGCCATGTATCATGTCCTAAAAATCTTGGGCAATAGCTAATAGGGAAAGAGAAGCCCTCTATCTCAGTCAGGCAACTATGACAGAACACCGTGGACTGCATGGCTTAAAAAACACACACTTATTTCTCAGTTCTGGAGGCTGGGAAGTCCAAGATCAAGGTGCTAAGCTGATCTGGCATGTGGTGAGGGTTTTCTTCCTGGTGTGCAGACAGTTGTCTTCTTGTATCCTCACATGGCAAATAGCAGAGATAGAGGGGAAGCTCTTTATGAGCCCTTATGAGGGTACTGATTCCATTCATGAGGGCTCCACTCTCATGACCTGATTTCTTCCTGAAGGCCTCATCTCCTGATGCCATCACAATGGGGGTAGAATTTCAGCACATGAGTTTGAGGGAGACAAATATGTTCCATCTGTTGCGCTCTTGAAGGATTTCAAGCAGGCGAGCAACACGACTTTGGTATTTGGAGGGAGAGTTGACTAGAAAGAGAGGGGAGAGGGCAGGTGTCAGCCAGAAGATAACTGTGATGCACATCTAACAGTCTGGATGGGAAGGGGCATAAACAAGGGTGGGATCCAGAAGATGAAGAGGAGAGAATCAAAATAAATTATCTGTAAAATATAGGAAGGATGGGACTTGGTGATTGATTATATATTGGAGATGAGCAGAAAGGGAAGAATTGGGGATAAGCTTGGGTACCCAGGAACAGAATTATCATTTGCTAAGTTGAGAATATTAAATTAGTATAGGTATTCCAGTTGATATTCTCCTAAGTACTTTCTTAATAGTTAATATATATATTCACTTCCTACTTAAAAATTAAATAATAATAGTATTAATAATGATGCCCAAGTATTTTAAAATATTTCATTACTATGGTTTCTATTCTCTACATACATGGTTTTAAAGAATATTTCATCTGTTTTCTGTTTCATAAAATCCATCCTACCTTTACTGACTTGTGCAGCTGTTTCATGTGTGGATAGTTTCACTCTTGGAGTAAGTTTGATTGTTGTTCAGATTTCAAAATCTATATGGCTCCCCTTTCCTTTCTTATGTTTTCTGATTTGTCCTAAACTGTATTTTAAAAGTGTCAGAAGGGACCCATCTGCCACCATCACCTCTGCTTCTCTAACCTAGTAATATTCCCACAGGTAAATCGTTCTTCAGGCTTTTTCTTAAAGGGACTTGATTTCTTACACTGTCCAACATGGTAATTACTGCTACATGTGATTATTTATAATAAAATTAAAATTAAATACCTTAAAAACTCAGTTATTCTGTCGTACTAGCATTTCAAATGCTCAAGTCCCATGTATGAGTAGTGGCTACCATATTGGATAGCTCAGACATAAAAGATGTATCATTCCAGAAAGTTCTACATTGTTCTAGAAAGTTCTTTTGGAAGTTTTGGGCGAGACCATTATCCTCTTGATCCTTTGAAACTATGTAACTATTCATTCAGGATGCTAACAAGATTTTCCTCTCTTCATTGAGAACATACTCCACATACATTTTCATATAAACTATCTATTGTGTTTTGCATATAAATTTGATAGTACCATGAGAATCATGAAGTTTTAAATATTTAGGAAACAATTTTGGGTTCAGTTAGCAGAGTTGCCAATACTGAAAAGATCATCAAAATATAATAGCTCTCTGTTAAGATGTCAAAGTGTCACCACTAGTTTTACAAGGGAAAAGGTAGTTTGAAATACTAAACAGGCCATCTTGGTCGATTTGTCTCCAGTGAGTAATAAATCCTCCCTGTTTGCTAACTCAGCCAACTGATGTGCTTGGTTGACTCTAGAGAATTTATAGTCTCTTTCTAAAAATTTATTGCCAAGTGGATCAGTATATTCATAATTTCAGGATTCCAAACAAATTCTTATCCAGCCATATCACAAATGAATAAAGTAGCATCATTTATTTAAGTGGTAACTAAAGTTTCATGAGTATTTCACCTCCAAATCCATCTCTGTTGTGATTGGCAGTAAGTCAAAAAGTAGTTAGCTTGAAAAAAAAAAAAAAGACAAAAGCCATATCACCACATCACCAACTCTGGGTGCATTTAAAAAGTGAATCAATCTCCATTCTGAAAAGCCCAAACACTAGTAATTCATCTACCTGAATATCCAAAAGAGAAATAGGTCATCATTGAAGCAAAAACAATAAGCATAGCACTATTTGGAAGAATCAATAGTGTCATGATAAATGAAGTCCCCTCTTGTATTGCAGTAACAAACCTCCTGTGACTAGGAAGTCCTAACTGATTCTCTGCCTCAAACCACCCCCTCCTATACCCTGAGTCCCTAGGGTTCTCTCAGAGATTCTTCTAAAACAAGAGTCTAGGTCACATAAGCCATGAAAAGTCTTGTAGATCCAGCTACAGTCAGAAATAAATGAACCCTTTCTGAAAGGGCACCCCAACGTGGTGACTGATCGCTGGACCTTTGTCATATTTCAGCTGTGTTGGCTATATCGTGCAGCCACCCTACTTAGCAAGTGTGACGGACACTCGGTGCTGGGAGAAGTTGATGTCATTCCTGCTGACAAGGACACTAACAGACTATACTCTTCTTGTGCCATTCGGAGGCACGTTGAACAAAGAAGCAAGTGGCCAGAATGTTCAAAGTTAACTGCAAACGGGAAGAAGAAAGTTAATGTGACACGCTGCAGTATTCTCTCTTAGCATGCAGTTGCAAGCTTTGAAAGTCCCGTTAAGTATCTCTTTTTTAAGATAAATACCTATTAAGTAATGTATATGCACAAGCTGAAGTGTTAAATGGTTTGTTGAAACCTATTAGAGTACACAAGATGATAAACATAAATTATAGCTAATATACTGCACCAGTGATTTTTAAACATAAAAATTACTGACACTGTAAAAACACACTTGAGTCATCGTAGCAGCATAATAGCACTAATCCATGTTTATCCAACCATGCACTTTTCAAAAACAACACAAACCTCTAATAAATGCTTTGGCTTCACCTTGACAACTTATATGGGTTATTGCCTCGTTCATGCCTGGATAACCATGTGTTATGACTTAAATGTTCTTTAATATCAATTTATGCCTTGAAGAAAAAAGATTGAATAACATAGTGTACATATGGTTCAATTTATTACAGCAAAACAATCATTTTAGTTTGAAGATATTTTCTCATGGTGCATATCATAGAAATCTTCTTCAATAGAGCTCTCAATAAACCAGATTTTTTATGTCACAATAAATGAAACTAAGGCAGCTAATTGTTGCTAAGATTCTAAATAGATGGGTCTATTTGGCTTCCTTGTCAATCAAGAAATACATTCCTTAACACTTGTATTTCTGGATTCTAATGTCTCTAATTGGATTTTACACTATCTGATTAACGAGGTAGTTTATAGGCTACTATAAAAAAATTTATCCTCAAAAAGTGAAGGAGGAAATTGTAGACCGTCAGCATTACTGAAGAGTCAAGAAGACACCAAGAATCATAATGGTCGCAAAACCCAAAGGGGAGGGCGTGGGGGTGAGGTAGTGAATTCTAGAAAGAGAGTAAGTCAATATTGACTGTGATTATCTCAGAAATGCTTCAGATGGTATTCCCCCTGGCCCCGGCCACCAAAATTCCAAGTCTTGAAGTAGATATTTTTCTCTGGTTCTGGCTGGCTGAAGCATTAGGCTTGGGTCACACACTCAGTCCACTGACCCAAAAGCCTGGCATGGTGGAGAGCTTGGTGTGTTGGCAGATGACACAGGCTCTGGAGAGATCCATTTCCTTAAGAAGAGTTAGTCAATTGAATCAGCAGGTCTTTATAGAAATAAAAATAGGGCCAATATACTCACGTATGGCTCCTTATAAAATGCAAACACTACAGCAATTTAAATTTCCTTTAATCATTTATGCCTTTAATCATTTATTCTTTATTTCTCACTTTCACTCTGCCAATCAATAATGCTATTTGAGAATTCACTGTGTGATATTGGGGATGAGGGAGCACCACTTTTGGGGCGGGGGAGGAGCTTGGAGCAGACATGCTGAAAAAAAGATTATGTTAGTGTCTGATAAATGATACAATAAACACTTGCAGGGAAGCATTGAGGGAAGAAAGCTCTATGGAGGAGGTAGCTTTGGTTGCTGATTCTTGAAAGACACAAATTAGTTTGAAAATGACCCATGATCAAATAGAAAACCAACAAAAAATAGATATGTCTTTCTGAAATTAATATTGATAATAAAATCTGGAGGCCCTAAGAACTTTATCCAGCAGATGCTAGGCAATGGAGCCTTCCACACACTCAACAAATTTGTTCCCAAACAGGGTTTCTTTGGTCTGTGTGAGCCATTACTTCAATCACCTTCCATTCCAGCAAACACTAATTCTCCTTCAAATGATCTCAGCTGTTCTTGTATGGTCTTCTCCCTGGCCACTTGCACTCTCATATCCAGGCATTAATTCATTTTGAAGGTCAAGCAGGTGAAAAATAATCTTGCAACAAGATACATTTTGGTAGGCATCCTAAACAAATCCAATTATAAGCCGATTTATAAAAAAATCCAATCAAACTGGATTTCTGTGTTTCCAGATCTTGGCTGTTGTTGGTTTTTTTAAATCTAGATCTCCAAGCTTTAGATTGCATAGGTTTCTCCAGAAGTCCTTCCTCTCCCATATCTACATTTCAAATTCCACCTGTTCTTTAGAGCAGCGGTCTCATCTCCCTTCTATAAGCAAGCATTCTCTGATTACCAATGGCTTCAAGCAGCTTCTCTGTTTCTTCTCTTTTCCCACAGCTAGTTCCTGAACTTCTTCCATTAGAACTTACTGATTTTCATCCTGTTCTCTTACTGTTTACATTTGTGTTTTCTATCATCCGTTGTGGACTCTAAACTCCCTGAAGGCAGGTAGGACTTTTCCCTCTCTTGCTCTGTGTGCTAGAGTTGAGCATTCTTTCTTGAGCAGCATAAGCTTCAACCAGGTTTTGCTTAATAAACATGATAGATTTGCCCATAATTTTGAGGCTTCATTCTATCAGTGCCATAGAAACTTGCCATCATGAAGATTATACTCTTGCAAAACTCTTAATGAGGAACTAGAAATAGAGATATTTCTTTTGTCTCCCTATTACTATGTTAAAAAAAAAAAGGCTGATTTAAAACCATGACTTCTTTCGTTTTAGTTTTATTCTCAATCCATCCAAAGGGACTGAATTGTACACTTCTATGATTCACAAATACATAGAGGCATTTACAACTCCAAAAATTATGCCTGTCTTGTCCATCCTTGAAGGTACAGTGACACACTGCAAGTACTGGGACATGGTCACCTACCAGGCTGGGCTTGTGTGTGTGCCCATTGGAATGCATTCTTGAACTGTCTAATTCTTCTTCATTATCCATTAGCCCAGCACACATATTCTGGGATGAAACTCAAAGTCAATGACTGTTTATCATCATTAGCTCCTCCGAGCAATGATTTACATGCAAGTCCTGATACTGTTCCCCACTGCTTCTCTAGCCCATCAGCATCCAGGTTTCCCCTAGAGCATCCTTAAATGATTCCAGCTTGAGAAACCCCATCCCAGATTCCAAACGTGGAGGTCCTTGGGCAGTATCTGAGTAGACTAAACAATCTACATTTATGACGTCCCCCCCTGGGAGCATTACCTCCATAAAGGAATCGACACATGCAAATACACACTGTCAAGTAAACATCCTACTCCTTCCGTAAGAGCACTAAGTATGTGATTTGACATCAGTTTGCCCCTGGGGATGGGTGCAGGTAGATGACCTAGTAACATGGTCTTGGTGGTAGTAATTTAGAAAATGGCTGCCAGAATGTCCTTGGCTCACTGGGTGAAAAAAAATTATCCTTTCTCTGGAGCTACATGAATGGTTTTATGTGATAACTAAAAGAGAAGACCATCCAGAAGATTAGAACAGGGACCTGGAAGACAAATCTCTCAGCTCTAACTTTGGCAACGCTGACAATTTGCTGGGTTGATCTTTGAAAAGTATTTGTTCTAATGTTTTAAGGTATCATTTTCTTCCCTAAAAGTACAGGAATATCACAGGGGATAGTGTTTCCTGATTTCCATAAAAACACATTTCAGTCATAATAATAAATGATTTGGCTTCCATGAAATTTTAAGGTCATCTTCAATAAAGAATTCTATCATCTTTTAGAATTGTGATTCCATGGCCCCAGAAATCAGCTTTCAACAACTGGAGAAGAATCCACCCATTCTGTTTAAAAAGCAAAAACAAAAATAAGCAAACAAAACTTAACTTTCACCATGATCCCTATATTTTAAAAGTCTGCGAATCTGTACTTTTAAGCTATATTTAGGAATTATACAAGCAGTGGTGTTCATTTTATTTCACATAATTTTCCCTCTTCTGGTTTAAAATTCTTCATTTGCAGAAATGCAACATGCATTTTGCATATATTTACTCATATATACTCGAGGGTGAAGTTTACAAACTCATCAGGGTAAAAAAGTCCAGGCTCATGTAAAATTTTTGGTGAGATTTGCCTTCACAATAGTCACTTCCACCATCTTATCTTGTCCTTCTACTTCTAGTGATAGCCCTGTTATCAAAACCTGACCTCAGGCTATGATGTTACTCCCTTATATTCTAATGTAAATATGAGATAATGTACTCACTTTCCTGTTACCTTGTACATCAAGCCTGGGCTCAAATTTGGAATATTTGCCTCCTGTTAAGTAGTTAGAACAGCACTTGGTAGGTGAGAAATTCCTGGGGGTGAGGGTTGGAAGAGGAGGCAAGATGTCTTCTCCAGTATCCTAGAAGTCCTATGTCTAGGATATTGACTATATTCAATAATATAGTGTATCCATCCTAACGAGAAACCCCACAATATTCACTTTATATGTATATGTGTTTAATATTGTTGGGTTGAGTGCCTACTGAAAAATAATTACTCAATTTGATAAGAAAAAAACATTTCCACCAAATCATAAATTTCTAGTGGTATCAAAGAGCTTCATTTTTCTCTTTTTCAGTATTTCTAGGTAATGAGAAGAGACTGCTGGTGACAAAATGGCAAGAACCAGGGTGACCTCAATAGTACATGCTCTCAATTCCCATTCCCTGAATCCTGTCACATTTTACCTCAATTTCCCCTGAGCGAACAGTTTGTGTAGAGACAGGGTTTATCTTCTTTACATTCAGATGGTTGCATTTCCTGCTTAAAATGTTAGCTAGATTGTCTCTGTACCCTGCCTCCCCCCATCTTTTGGTCTCCCAGAAGCTGTCTGCTGCTTCAGGCAAACTTAATGATGGCAGGGCCGCAGAGCCAAAAAAGGAAAAACACCTGTGGCCAGTGTAAAGTTTAGTCCTGAAATAGACAGGCAATGGCCATCACCTGCCTGCTGTGTGAGAGCCCAATCAAGTCTATTCATCACAACTGTGCAGATAAGGGCTTTTTTCACCCCCCTCCTTTTTTTTTTTTTTTTTTTTTTTTGCTGTTGTTTTTGTTGAACTGCATGTAATAGGAATAGAACAGAATACAGCAAAGAAATGGTGCCCTCTGCATCGCTGCATGGCCCTGAGGGGCTGCTGTTTAGATACATCCCATGGAAGCGGTCATTCTGTACAAATGGCCCACGGTATGTTCATTTTGGAAAATAAACTCGGGCTTTCTCTTCAAAAATTCTATTATGAAATTTTCTTTCTGTCTCCTGAGGAAATTATGAAAGAGAAGAGAATGAAGGCTAAGGACAGCTAAATTCAATGAGGACCGACCATGTGTCAGGGAGCTCATCAGCAGAGGTCGACAGGGTGCACTCCTGTCCACGCCTTGTCATAGCATGAAAGAACAAATAAGGGACAGTGGAAAAATCATGCACATGTGGACACCATGACAAAAACATATGATTTCATCTTTATCTTTCTGCAATTCTTGACATTTTAAAAATTCCTACCCTTTCTTGAAATAGTAGCTTCCCCTGGCTTCTATGACTCCCAAATTTCCTGGTCCTTTCCCAGCCTCCTTGGCTTGGCTCTTCTCCATTTCCTTTGCAGGCTCCTTTTCCTCCGTTCATCTTCTTAACTGGTGTTGACCCTACACCTAAGTCATTTATTCTCTGCACATTGTCCTTGCGAGATTTCATCTCACCCACCATAAACCTGAAAGTAATATTTATGCATTGGCAGCTGCCCAAAGAGTCTTTCTACCCAAGGTCTGTCTCCTCAGCTCCACACCAATCTATAGGGTGGCTACCTACCATTGCGTTGGCCAATGAGAGACATGTTGTGTGGCTACTGGGGATTTCTTAGTGTTTTGGCCTTTCTGATAGAAGTGCTCAAATGCATCCTTTCCAAACTCTTCTTGTATAGAGATTGATATGAGGCTCAAAATGAAAGGAAAAAACCCCTTGTGTACAAGAGGTAGTCATAAGGAAGGAAGAAAACTACCTGCTGAAAATGAAATAACAATGATAAATAGAGCCTGGGTCTCTAATGAAATTGTGAAATTACTGCATAAGCTGTGGATTGCCTGCTGTGGACTTCTTACACTGTGGGGAAAATAATTTCTCTCTTTGGTTTTACGCATAGTTATGTATAGAGAGAATTCCATGTACAGTCGCTTATCGTTTTATACCTTAAATGAGAGAATACATACTTAAACAAGAGAATCATATTTAACATGGAGTAAATGTTCACAAAAATGGATTATGCATTTTGCTGCAAAGGATAGCTCAACATATTCAAAATAGGAAAAATTCTTTAGGCCACATTCATCGACTATAATTTAATAGAATCATAAATTAATTATAATAAGCAAGCAACTCTCACCATCATCATTATACCCACACCTCACCATCCAAACTTATTCAATTGGAAATTGAAAATTATAACTTCTAAGAACTCTTGAATTAAAGAAAAAATAAAATTCAAAGTATAAACAATTTAACAGTAAATGATATTCTACTGTAAGAAAGAGTTTTCCTTCCTTCCTTCCTCTATGTATATATCTATCTAGCTATTTGCATCTCTATGGACCCATGAATTCTTATTTTATTTAATAGGATATAATTCATTAGAATAATTTATTTTGACCCCAAAATTGTTCTAAATTTGGCCAGTAGGAACTTCTTCAAGATAGCACTTGAGTATTTCTGACATGAGTCTGTTATTTTTTTTTTTAAGATTTTATTTATTTATTTGACAGAGAGAGAGAGAGAGAGATCACAAGTAGGCAGAGAGGCAGGCAGAGAGAGAGGGGGAAGCAGGCTCCCTGCTGAGCAGAGAGCCCGATGCGGGGCTCGATCCCAGGACCCTGAGATCATGACCTAAGCCCAAGGCAGAGGCTTTAACCCACCGAGCCACCCAGGTGCCCCAAGTCTGTTTTTTTTTTGAACACTTCTTTACTTTCTGGCGCAAGCTATTCCACACTAATTTTTTGCTTATCCTGCTTTGGCTCTGGAACCAGCCATCTCCCTGGGGCCCTGGTTCCTTTAATGAGGAATGCTATTTGGAACCCAAGCACCAGGCATGCCCACTACTTTAGGAGTGCCATCACTTCTAGGCCCTTCCAGAGGACAAGATTCATGGTCTTCTGCTTTCTCATATTTATAACTATTTTTTCTGTCAGTGAGGAACCTGGCTCCTTTTATCCATGATATATTTATTCATTTCCTCAAGCATAAGAAGTAGTTTCAGATTGCTAATTGATATTTTTGTGAGAAGCAAACCTACTAAGTAGACTTCAATATTTGCTTACAGGTCTTTAGTCTTCAAAAATACTCAAGGTCATGAAAGACAAAGAAAGGCTGAGAAAAATCTCTAGATTAAAGGATTAAAAAAATAACAATGGAATGAAATGACTAATCTTGGTTTACATCTTGGACCAGAAAAAAAAGAATATTTGGACAATTAGTGTAATTTAATATGGTTCTCAGATTAGATAATATCAGTGAATCGATGTTATATTTCAAGATTTAAAAATTCAATTGTGTTTATGTGAGAAGTACTTAGGAATGCAGAGACAGGATGTCTGCAATTTACTGTCCAATTGTTCAGAAAAATATATGTATATACACAGAGACATATACATATGTTTACATGTGGAAGCATATAGTGAACAATAAAGGAAATGGGAAATATGTTAACAACTGCAAATCTGGATAAGAAGTACAACGTAGTTGTTTATAATAGTTGTAGTTGTAGCTTTGCTGCAAATTTTAAATTACACAAAAACAAAGTTGCAGAAAAAAAGAAATAAATGACAATGCATGTTCTCCATCCCAATCAGTAGTATGATCCTGGAGAAGTGTGCAAGGAAAATTTACAACTTTAGGAACATATGTTAGAAATAGAGAAAATCTGAATGTGAATGAACTAAATAACAATGAGATAAGCTAGAGCAATATCAAGAAAAATTCTAAATATTACAGCTGGAGATGAAAGATGTAGAAATTAGAGGAATAGAAGAAGGAGAACAAAAACAGAAGAATAGGTCCTAAGTATCAACCAATGAAATAAAAAGTTGGTTCTCTGAAAGGACCAATAAAATGACACATTTTTGATACGTCTTGCTCAAAAGGAATAGTGTTTGTACCGGGCAACAGTGTTAGGGGTTTATCACTGCAGATACAGAGATATAATATTATGTCAATAAACTCGAAAGCCTAGATGGAGTGGATGATAGAATAGGAAAATAAAAATTTCCAAAATGGGCTCAAGAAGACAAGTTGAATAGTATGACTACATAGGCATAACACAAATAAATCTAGCAGGTGTAAAAGATGACCCCACCCCAGTGAAATGGAGATATTCAGGTTAATGGGAGACTCAATATTGAAAAATGTCTATTATCCTTCCCTGTCATCATAAATTTAATCTTATCTCAATCAAAATTCTATTATCATCCGTCCTGTAACTTGAAAATCTCATTCTAAATTCATGTGGGACAGTATGTATAAAAATACAACCAAAATAATCTTGAAAAATAGGAAATATCGAGAGCCCCCATCTTTCCAAATATCATACCATATTAGAACATCATGACAATAGAGTAGCAATGATGCATAAAAAATCCATCAGTGAAAAATAATAGAAATCAAAGACACAGAGCTGCATGTACATGGAAATGGTGTCTATTTTGCATGCAGTGAAAAAGATCAAACAACAAAATCCCAAATAGATTAAAGTTTTAAATTTACAAAAAATAAGTTATAAATCTGTTCAAAAGAACTGTGGCAAAATGTGTTTAAAAACTTGGAATAGGGGACGCCTGGGTGGCTCAGTTGGTTAAGCAACTGCCTTTGGCTCAGGTCATGATCCCAGCGTGGGATCGAGTCCCGCATCGGGCTCCTTGCTCCGCAGGGAGCCTGCTCCTCTCTCTGCCTCTGCCTGCCTCTCTGCCTGCTTGTGTTCTCTCTCTGTTAAATGAATAAATAAAATCTTTAAAAAAATAAAAAAATAAAAAAAATAAAAACTTGGAATAGGATAGGTCTTCAAAAACAAGGCATACATTGAAAATGTCTTTTATGAAAATGGCTGATATAGCTTATATTTGAAGAAAGTATCAGTAAGACAAATGAAACAAACAAAAAAAAACCTAAAAAATTTACTAGACAAGTACAGATTGGGGGTATGTTTTCATTGTTTGTAACTGAAAAGGATTAAAAACCAGATTTTTTTTTAAGGTTTTATTTATTTATTTGACAGAGAGAGACGCAGTGAGAGAGGGAACACAAGCAGGGGGAGTGGGAGAGGGAGAAGCAGGCTTCTCGCTAAGCAGGGAGCCTGATGCGGGACTGATCCCAGGGCCCTGGGATCATGACCTGAGCCAAGGGCAGACGCTTAACGACTGAGCCACTCAGGCACCCTCAGAATATATTTTTAAACTCCTAAAATTACTAAGAAAGAGCTTAATCAACCCAAATGAAAATAGGGGGAAAATGTGAACAGATCATTTACAGAGTAGGAAATACACATGGGTGACAAAAGCTTAAACACAGGTGTTCAGCGCCATTAATGACCAGGGAAATGCCAAAGAATACAATGAGATTGACACTAACTACAAAATTTGATACTATTAAGAGGTAGTGAAACATGAGGAAATGAGTATTTTTAATACTACCCATGAAAATCAGTTCAAAAAGCCACTTTAACATGGTATTCCTGAATCTTTTGACACTAAATAAATGAATAATTCTCTTTCACCCAGGATTTCCACTTCTCATTATCTAATCTTGGAATTAGATAATGTAAAAGAGGCTCATGCAGGGATGTCTACTGCAACATTGTTGTGATAGCAACTAAATTTAGGGAGGTAAGTTTCATCAGAGTTAGAAGGAAAAAAGTACCAGACAATGGAATTTTATGTGTAATTTGGGCCATATGTGGTTAATTTATGTAAACAATATAAAAGGATTATCAGGGCATATTGAGTGATAAAAGCAAGCTACAGAAGAATAAATATAGTATAATACAGTTTATTTAAAAAATACTCATGCAAAATAAAACTATATATAACTAAACATCACTGTGTGTACATGCATGGAAGAAATGCCTATATCAAACTGATTTTATGAACAAAAGACGTCTTTGATTTCCTTAGGGAAAATATATAGAAACAGAGCTGATGATTAAGGATGACACAACTCCATCTGTATTGTTTACATTTTTTTTTACATCTATTCAAATGGCACTGTTGTAATTGAATTTTTTTCAACTTTTAAAAAGAAAAACAGAAGGAAGCTATTTGTTCTGCAGCTCTAACTAACCATGTGTATTATAGCCACATAAATCAGTTAAAGGTCCGAAAGGTCACTTCTCTGGTGAATTATCACACAAGTGTCATTTACACAACTCCATCCATCCATTCATCCAACTATAAATGCCTATCTACATGTATGTGTAGCTACTTTGATTGAAAATTAATGTTTAAAATAATCATGTATGCTTAATTTTATGTAATATTTACATTCCTAAAAAGTTGAATTTAAATAGTGTCTTCTTAAATTGAACCATATTTTTAATGCAGTAACAAGAGTACAAGTTTAAAAAAAAGATATAGTGAATTATTTTGTGAAGTGAACAAACACCCCACAAAATGCTTGCTTTATAAATATGAAATTTATACATCAACTTTACTTAATAGAAGATAGCCCTGCAGGTAACTTTGCTCTCCCTGTTCCCTGCCTTTTAGCTAAAATATAGCTGATTTATACAGATTGTTTTTATTATATTCTTGGACCAGTTTATTTTTATAAAAAGCACTGTCAGAATGCAGCCCTATCATTTAAATACCAAATATCCTCCACAGATTTCTTTCTGAATCATCAAAATCTCCTTGGAAAACTGTGTGTTTGGGGGCAATTGCTATATTAGTTTTCATATTTTAATTTTCTTGCCAAATATTTAAATATATTTGATAACTACCAAGGCAAGCTGAAGGATTTTAAGAATGTGTTCAAGGGGATTATATTAGAGACTTCAGAGTAACTTGCAGATCTAGAGGGGTTTCTGAGGCTAAATGAATTCTTAGCAGGTTTATGAGAAAACCTTTTGGAAATAATTTGTAAGTTTATCTGTTAATCAGCAAATCTGATTTCTACAATATTGCCCACAGTGAATAATTAGTTATTTTTCATGGCCATAATGTTTAGTCAAGAATCATAAATTTTAATTATAGATCTTTATTATTTTTCTTTAAGAGGGACAAGATCCAAGAATAGAAGACATGCTTTAAAGGAAAAGGTCATCAAATGTCATTCTCTTTAAAAACAAAGGCCTTTGCCTAGCAATAGCCAAATCTCAGGAGACCTTAATGATCCAAATCATATGTTTTGCCACCTTGTGGTAGTTAGAGGTGAGTCAAATATTATAGATAAGTATGAAAGGCCAGAAGACACCTGCACAGGTGGAAGATAATGCCCAGATCTGGTTGTAGAATTAAGCATATTTTCTTTTAAAATATCATCCTGTTTCTCTCTCCGAAATAAGCTATGGTTCAAACTCTAAACTTTTCTCAAGGATGAGGAAGAATATTATATCTATAATATGGATTAAAAATCTATATCCATAAAACCATTTTTATTATCCATTTGAAGTACTTTTCTTACTATAAGAAAGAGAAAAACAGAGAAGGGATTAATACAAGTGAAAGCAAATTATAGAAAATTTAAATTTGACTAGTCACATGACCAAGAAATATTTTTGAATGCCTACTGGAAATTGGTAAAAATGCTTTTTTGTTTCATTTACTAATGTAAGGCAGTCACTATTTATTTCTTACACATTGTCGAACAAAGTGGAAAGGTAAACCTACCTACCTGATAATTTGCCTTCAAAGTTTGAGGGGAAACTGATTAAAACATCTCAACAATCATACAGCAAGAAAATATGCACACAAAATGAGCATACAGCAAGTATAAAATGGAAAATGGAAGTGCCTCATAATTCCATGCTCAAAAGAGAGCAAATGCAAATGGTTTGATGTATATTCAGCCAGATGTTTTTCAAAGATAAAGATAGGGATATATAGATAAGTAGCTCATGTATATTTTCTTTCAATTTATCCTTTACTCTTCAAGATTCACTGCGAGAGTACTTTGCAGGGGAGAAGACTATGTTTTTAAAAAGCAGAAAGGAGCAGATTAGTTCAGGAGATAAAGAATTCCAGGCAAATTGAACAATGCTACGTAAAGATTTTTTTGGAATTAGCTATTTGGCCAATCTAGAAATAGAAATAATTATATAGTGGCACATACATTTGGAATGCCTCGATCTTTCCAAATTGCTTCTGCTAAACACATACAAATTGGACCTCACAACTATTGACTTTTTTCACTAGTAGGGCATCTTTTTATTTAACTGCTCTCAAATCTCAATACATTCATGGAGAAGGGAAGCAAAAGCACAGAGTAGGAGCTGTGAGACCCTAGGTGCTCGAGGAACATTGGTTAGTATCAAGATGCAATGGGGTCCTGGTTAGGGTTGGAGACTGACGAGGATTCAAGAAGGACAGTTTTGCCTTTGGCTATTTTAGCTTGCGCTGAATTTTGTTTACTTAAATTCCTACCTCTGAGTCTCCACATTTTTTTTCTTCAACCATAATATAAGAATGATCACCTTCTTGATATGCCTTGCAAAGATTTTGTGAGGTCTAAACCATGTTAAAAGAAACTAATCTCTGCTTAAAAATTTTAAAAATGAACTGTTATCATGGTATCAATTGAGTGTCCCTTCTTCTTTGGATAAGAAATGTATTGATAAGAGTCAATTCGGGGATAACCACATTATTCCTCAAACTGAACCATCATTGGTTCCCATGAAAATGGGCTCAGGAAGGAAGTGTTACCTAAAGCTAGATCTCACTAATGTCAAGGTTTCTGTATATAAGGAGTAGCTTTGAAACAAATGTACTTGCTCATTTAAGACTGGATTGTGTGCCACTGTGGTAAAGTAAATGCGTATGTTTCTTTTATCACAAAGAAAAACTAAGTCAATTAGAAACTATGAGAAAATCACATATGTATAAAAAATATTTGGTCCAAATATGACTGCATGGAGGTTTAAAGAAAAAAAAGTACAGTTTATGCTGAAGGGTACCACCTGCTCCCTCTTCAGGACCAAGGCACTCATTCCCCCGGCAACAAGGAGAGTTTAGCCAAAGTTAAGCCCCCTCTTCATCCAAGCAGCCCGGTCTATGTCTGACCCCCTTGTTTCCTTCTGTCCAGGAAGCTCCACAGGACCACTGCAGTTTCAGAGCTGGGGGTCTGATTTGGAGGTCAGTTTCTCCCTCTGCCTCATCCTGTTTGACTCACACTCTCACAGGTATTATTCTGGAGAGCATGCCCCAATACATTTCCTGTGTATAAATCTCTTTCTCAGAATGTTTTTTTAAGGAACCCAATCTAAGACTAGATGCCGCTGGACTTTGACATTAGGAGCATTTCCTTTTCAGTGGCTCATTTGAAGTGGAGAACGAATAAATTTTATCTAAATTTAACAAATCCAAAAGTGCAGTGAAATCCAATTATTTGGCATTATGATGGAAATAAATAAACATAGAAATTGCTAAAATCTTTGTTGGACTATGGAATAGAAAAAAACTAGCTTTTTTTTATAGACCTTCTGTACATACATGCGCTACTTTGAATTGTTTACGGATAAGAACTTGTAAAAAATGCATGTGTCTGGGCACCTGGATGGCACAGTTGGTTAAGCATCTGAGTCTCAGTTTTAGCTCAGGTCATGATCTCAGGGTTGTGAGATTGAGCCCTGCTCAATCTGTGCTCAGTGGGGTCTGTGCTCAGTGTGGAGTCTGCTTGAGTTTCTCGCTCTCCCTCCCCTTCTGTCCCTCCCCTACTCTCTCTCTCTCTCAAATAAGTAAATAAATCTCTCTGAATATATAATATAATCACTTAAAATTTGGTTTAAAACAAACAAGCAAAAGGCTACCAAATCTCCAAACAATGAAGGAGGTCAACCTCACAGCCCTAAACATCAAAACATGGCAGCCACGAAAGAGAAGTTTGTGGTACGATCTTGTCTGATACACCTTGAATCTTCTGCTTTCCAACCCTCACACACACAATTTCAAAAACACTATTCATGGAAAAAGATGAATTTGAAAAAAATGAAAATCTTCTATAATCTTTGCCCTCCAAACTCACATTCACCTTGATTGAAGAAAAGTGCAATAAGAAGGTGAATGAAGACTAGGAAGAGAAAGTGCTGTGCATAGGTTTTTCTACCATCCTCCTGTCAAAGCTGTCTGATTCACCATTTTTAAAGCCTTCAGGCTGAGAGGAGAGAAAGAGTCAAAGCTTAGTGATATCTCTCCTTAAAAAAGAAAACACATTCCTGAGTAGGGAAGTGAAACTTAGTACCAAATACTTGGCAATATTTCAGGAGAAAAAGCAGAGTCTAGGTCATCCTGGAAAGGGAAGAAACAGCCCAAGTGAGCCATAGTTTCCCCATCAGCCTATTCTCTCTTATCTGTCTTCCTCTTTCCCTTTCCTTTTCTCCCTCTCCCTTTCTCCCTCTCTTCCTCTCTCTTTCTCCACTGTAGGGCTACACAGATGAGGAAAAGACACAATTTACAGTCCTTGAACTATAACTTGAAGGCAAAAGAAGCAGACCTCAGGTAAAATAGTGTGCTAAGGATACCCACAATGTATCAACCAATGAGATCTTGAGAAAACTTCCCCTGTTAAGCAAGAAGAAGATGAAAACAAATGGCATGAGAAATAGCCTGAAAAAACACAGGAGGAGGAGAAAAAGAGGAAGGAAGGAGGGAGGTAAATGAGGGAAAGATGGAGGGAGAAACAGGTGGAAGGGAGGGGGAAGAGAGAGAGGGAAAGCGAGAGGTAGTAAATAGAATGCAAAAGGACTGTGAAGAACCTATTCACAGTTGTTTTAACATTCAAAAATCAATCCATGTAATTCACATATTAACAAACAACAACAAAAAAAAGAGAAACCATTTGATCAGATCATCTCAATAGAAGCAGAAAAAAAAAATCATTTAACAAACCCTAGAACTCATTCATGTTAAAAGACTCAGCAAACAAAATAGAAGAGATCTTCCCTAAGATGCTTTACTTCTTTAACAGTTCTAGAGAAATGAGCACAAAGATCCATGAAGCACAACAAAAGGAAGGAGACAAGAAGGAAGGGCAGGCATCACTCACTGCACCTGCATTACTCCTCATTCTTAGGTACACTTGCAGGCCATCACCTTGTTAGAGGGAACATTCTTTCCTCATCAATGTGGACCATTGGATTAATTCAAAAGGTGGAAGACCTGATATTATGGGTTAAAACAATCTCAAAACTCACTAGGATAATGAATGGCTTACTCTCATTTTTTCAGATTCTCTAGAACCTTAAAACTATCTGTTTTCTCCTTCTTGCAAACCTCAATAGTATATGTATCTTCCTTTCTTTGTCCACTTCTTTGACCTTTATTTGTATCAATAATTTTATCATTCTATTCAACTCTAAGCCCTTGAAAACAGAGTTCTGGATTGCTCATCTTTGTATTTCCCCAGAGCGGGGATAAGAGCCCTTCTCACAGGTGTTGCTCAATAACTACTTGGTAAGTAAAATTGAATCAAATGGCATTATGAGGGACAGAGCCCTGAACTAGAAATAAGAGGTCTTGAATTGTAAGACTGACTGAATCATTAACTAGTTACCGGACCTCGTGGAAGCTTCTGTCTCTCTGGGTTTCAGTTTCCTTTTCTCTTAAATGAAGGAGTTAGAATTAATTGCAAGGTGTTAAGATTCCTACCAGTGGTAAATATGTTTTGTTATGAATTTTCAAAGATAAACTTAAAAATGACTTTTCTTTTAGATACATGAATGGTGCCAATGTTTTTGCTGGATGTTGTCTTCACTGTAAAGACAGGTTGGGAAAGAAACAACCTAGGACATAGATCCCTGATGGAAGTGGCTGCACTGACCTGCCCAGGTGTTTAAAGTAGGACACCCTCTGGGTGCCCCCACAGGCCTGCGGTGAGGCTGAAGATCAGAGGAGCTGAGAAATTCGGAGAAGATAAGAGCATCACAGGTGTATCTACAGTTAGAGTCCCGTGCTGTAGATCACTATAAAGTCTGGAGGGGAAGAAAGGCAGGCAGCTGCCAGACCAATATACCATTTTTAGAGACTGAGTTTACACAGGAACAGTTGCCAGTGTGGGACTGGCCTAATGATTTTATCTCATTCTCTGTCTGACTTCCCTCCAGTGAATCTTGTAAGGGAACCAGCTACCTGATCCTTTAATCCTGCTAACATTTTATAAAAGAAGATTCAAATTAGTTTTGCTTATTCCAGATGCTTTATATGCAAATGAGCTTTAGAATTGGTGGCAACTAAAATGTGAAGCAGACTCCATGATGGGTTGGAGGAAATACTCCCACCTGAAAACTCTCCCAAAACAATGAGATGATTCCCTTCTCCTGGTTGCTAATGGCTCTTTCTCAAGGGAATCCCAGAATCTTCCAGATATCCACTGTGACTCTTTGATCCCAAGGAGGAGCTCCTCAGATTCCTTTCATGTATAACTGGCTTTGACTTTCCCCAAACAACATGTGGATCACTATCCCTGCCTTCCATAAATAGCATTACCTATGCAGTATTAATCAGAGTTTGCAAGTCAAATATTAAGATCATTCCTTGGGGTAATCCAATGGTACAACTTTGCCATTTTATTTTCCCCTTTGCAACTCTAACTAGACAAGGGAAACTAAAACACTGAGCTAGGAATTATTTATTTACAGCCTCAATCCAACACACACAGACCCTGGATAAAGATTGCTCACTCTCCCTTATAATAAAAGTGGCATCTTAATGTGGAGCGGTGTGGAGCCTCAGCCTTGCCCGTGGGCCAGCTCTTACATCCTCCCATGTAGCCTGGCATTTGCCCTCTAGCATTCCCGTGTTGCTTGGCTCCAAATGGAAGTGCTCTTAATTTCAAATGATTTATTGGGGACAAGTGGGAGGCCTGTCTGATCTAAGTCTGTTTGTATTTGGTTTCCTGCGTCTCAGGGGTGATTTTAAGACAATATTTCACGTTGCGAAGGAGGGATAGGAAAAAAGAGCAATACCCACCTGCTGTTGGGCTAGAGCTCGCTGGTGTTTTATGCAGCTGTGTGGGGCCATTTTCTACAGCAATGAAAAGAAAGAGAGTCAACTCTGAGGACAGCAGCCGAGTGATGGACTGGCAAGGGAAATTTGTACGATACCCATGATGTTATTTATTGAAGGGCAGTTCTGTTGGGCTGTTCAAAGGGAGAGGGCTAGGGACTCCATCATGGGGGAGGGTGTCACTGACCAGTTTCTCTATTGTCCTGCTCTTATAGTGTTCACTTTCATTAAATATATTCCAGACTATACAGAAATTACATTTCTTAAAAGACTCATTTATTTAGTTTTAGAAAGAGAGAGCATGAGCAGGAGGGACCGAGGGAGAGGGAGAGTCTCAAGCAGATTCTGTGCTGAGCATGGAACCTGACATGGGGCTCAGTTTCACCACTCTGAGAGCATGACTTGAGCTGAAATCAAGAGTCAGACACTTGACCAACTGTGCCACCCAGGCACCCCCAGAAATTACATTTTTTAAATATTCGTTTTCAGCACTTCCTAGGAGCTACTCATATGAAAGGGACTGTATTTGTATTCTATTGATTCTCCACAGTGCCAAGCAAATAGTAAGTACTCAAGAAAAATGTTAAATGAATTGCTACGTGGGTGAATGAATAAAGCTTTTTTTTCCAGCTAAAGCGGGTGCATCCTTATGGGAAAAGATATTGTATTTAAATGGTGGCATCTAATGGGGATATATTACATGACCTCTTACTACCAGTTCTCTTTGTAAAATATCAGATGAAAAGATTAAAGCAGCACTGTCCAGTATAACTTTCTGTAGAATTGGGAATATGCTATATCTGTGCAGTCTAACATGGTAGCCACTAGCCACTTGTGGTTACTGAGCACTTGAAATATGGCTAGTTTGACTGAGGAAATGTATTTTAAATTTTATTTAATTTTAATTATTTTAAATTTAAATAGCCACAGAGACTTATAGAGACACCCTCAGGAAAGATGGAAAAAAGAAAAGTATACTGCTTTTTGATGCTTTTCAGAGGGAAAGTGTGTGTGTGTTTGCATGTGTGTGCATGCGTATGTGCCCACGCATGTACACCTGTGTGAATATGGTATATATATATGTATATATATACATATATATGTATATGTAGGTGGTGTCCTATAAATGGTTAGTATCAGTTTCATCATCAATATAGCAAAATATGTTAGCAGCACAGTCTTTAGAATAAGCCAGACCTTAGTTTGAGCCTTTGGCTCTGCCATTTACCAGCTATATGACCTTGAATAACTCATTGTTATTATTGGCATGTGAAATTGCCCTACTTGCCAAACATGTCAGGATGAAAACCTTAATTTTTAGAAGAAGATATGACGAGCTGTCAAACTTATTCTAAAAATAAGTGCCAGTGAGGCTCCCAGGCCATCCTAACTGCAGAGAATATTGACAGTGACATCATTAAGATGGTGACGTAGGTCATTCCTGACTTCAGTCCCCTTAATGAGAAGGCAAACTAGGAACTATCCATAGATAAGACACCATTGTGAAAATCCTGAAACCCAGTGCTGAGGCTGAAGCACTCACTCCGGACCACAGAAACAGAGAAGGACTATATTAGAAGAATTACAGGAGTGGCTACACTCTTGACGGCATGGCCTTTCCCCCAGGCCAACATGGCATTGTATCTAGAGGGCCCCCTGGGCCTTTGGTTTCTCCAGTGGGGAAAAAAGAAAATCCAAGGTGGACATCCACCTCACCCAACATTAGGAGACACTTTCCCAGAAGTCCACTTGGGTCTCACCCCACAGGGATCATTGGAGGACACTGGAAGACTCTACTACTAGGGATCAGATAGGGGTGAAGAAGAGGGGCAGGGATTAGAGCAGCTAGCACTCAGATCTTGGTGGATGACGTTCTTGCCAGCAGCAGAACCAAAGCAGAGATCCCGGCCAGCAGCTCTGGGCATCTGAAGAGTTGAGTAGGTGGCCTCATCTGGCCCAGGAACTCAACTAGCAGTTCTGCCTAATTTGGGTCCTGAGTCAGGGGGCCATATTGACTGTAGAGCATGGTCTACTTGCTCCACGTGGGCAGGAAGCCACATTTGCAGCCCCATCCAACTCCTATCAAAAACCTCCCAACAGGGGTGCCTGGGAGACTCAGTGGGTTAAAGCCTCTGCCTTCAGCTCAGGTCATGATCTCAGGGTCCTGAGATCGAGCCCCACATCAGGCTCTCTGCTCATCACGGAGCCTGCTTCCCCCTCTCTTTCTGCCTGCCTCTCTGCCTACTTGTGATCTCTCTCTCTCTGTCAAATAAATAAATAAAATCTTTAAAAAAACAAAAAATAAAAAAACCTTCCGACAAAGAAAAATCTAGGACCAGATGGTTTCACTGGTGAATCCTACCAAATATTTAAAAAGAATTACTACCAATCCTCATTAAACTCTTCCAAAAAAATCGCAGAGGAGAGGCTACTCCCAAACTCATTATACAAGGCTAGCATTCCCCCGATACCAAAGCCAGATAAAGATGCTCTAAGAAAAATAAAGGCCAATATTTCTAATGAATATAGATGTGACACTCTTCAACAAAATACTAGCAAACCTAATTCAACAGCACATTGAAAAGATCATGCTCAGGGCACACGGCTGGCTCAGTCGGTTAAGCAGCCGACTTGATTTCAGCTCAGGTCATGATCTCAGAGTTCTGGGACCGAGCCATGCATGGGGCTCTGTACTCATCAGGGAGTCGGCCTGAGGATTCTCTCTCTCCCTCTGTCCCTTCCCCCTGCTCATGGTCTCTCTTTCTAGAATAAATAAATAAATCTTTAAAATAAAATAAAATAGAACAAAAGGATCATACTTCATGACCATGTGGGATTCATCTTTGGGAGGCAAAGATGGTTCAATATATCATCTTTTTATTATATCACATTAATAAAAGTGAAAGATAAAAATTATATGATCATCTCAATAGATTCAGAAAAAATTACTTGAGAAAATTCAACATTTTTCATGATAAAAACTCTCAACATATTGAGTATAGAAGGTGGGTACTTTAACGTAGTAAAGGCCATATATGATAAGCCCACAGCTAATAACATACTCAATGGTAAAGGTTGAAAGCTCTTCCTCTAAGATCAGAATCAAGACAAGAGTCCCCAGTCTCACTACTCCTACTCAACCCAGTATTGGAAGCCCTTGTCACAGCAATTAGGAAAGAAAAAGGAGGATAAACATCCAAATTGAAAGAGAACATGTCATATTGTCTCCTTATAGATGACTCTTCTTATATATAAAAAATCCTGAGGACAACCAAAAACTGTTAGAATTAATAAATGAATTCAATAAAGTTGCAGGATATGAAATCAACATAAAAAATCAGCTGCAGGGGCACCTGGGTGGCTCAGTGGGTTAAGCCTCTGCCTTCGGCTCAGGTCATGATCTCAGGGTCCTGGGATCGAGTCCCGCATCGGGCTCTCTGCTCGGCGGAGAGCCTGCTTCCCTCTCACTCTCTGCCTGTCTCTCTGCCTACTTCTGATCTCTCTCTGTCAAATAAATAAATAAAATCTTAAAAAAAAAAATCAGCTGCATTTCTAAACACTAATAATGAACTCTCAGAAAGAAATATTAAGAAAACAATGCCATTTACAATAGCATCAAAAACAATAAAATATTCAGAAATAAATTTAACCCAAGAGGTGAAAGATCAACGATGAGGTGTTGATGAAAGAAACTGAAGAAGACACAAATAAATAGAAAGAGATCCCTTTGCTCATGGGTTGGAAGAATTAACATTATTAAAATGTTCATACTATTCAAAGCCCTCTATAGATTCAATATAATTCTTATGAAGATTCCAATGGACTATTTTATAGAAATAGAAAAAACAATCTTAAAATTTGTATGAAATCATAAAAGACCTCAAATAACCAAAGCAATCCTGAGGATAACAAAGCTAGAGGCATTACATTTCCTGATTTCAAACTATGTTACAGAGCTATAGTAATCAAAACAATATGGTACTGGCATTAAAAAGACATAGTTGAATGGAACAGGATTGAGAGCCCAGAAATAAACCCATACATACGGATATGTATTTCAACTAGTATTTGACAAGGGAGCCAAGAATACTCATTGGGAAAATGGTCTCAATAATAGTGTTGAGAAAACTGGATACTCACATGCAAAAGAATGAAACTGGACTCCTATTTTCCACCACTCATAGAAATTTACTTGAAATGGATTAAGATTAAATGTAAGACCTGAAACCATAAATGCCTAGAAGAAAACAGGTAAAAACCTCCATGATGTTGGTCATAGTGACAATTCTTTTGTATATGACACCAAAAGCACGAGCAACAAAAGTAAAAATAAATACATGAGACTACATCAAACTAAAAGCTTCTGCACAGCAAAAGAAACAACAAAATGAGATGTTCAACCATACACTATGAGAAAATATTTTCAAACTACATATCTGATATGGGGTTAATATCCAAAAAGGAACTCATGCAACTTTTTAGCAAAAAAAAAACTCAATTTAAAAATGGGCAAAGGAACTAAATACACATCTTCCAAAGAATACATACAAACGGCTGAGATATGGCCCTCGCTATCAGTATGTGAAAAGATGCTCATCATCAGTAATCATCAGGGAAACGCAAATCAAAAACACAATGAAATATGGCCTCGCACTTGTTAGAATTGCATTTGTAAAAAAAAGTTAAGAGGTAACAGGTGTTGGTAAGGGTGTAAAGAAAAGGGAAACCTTATGCACTGTTAGTGGGAACAGAGCCACTGTGGAAAGGGTATGGAGGTTCCTCAAAAAAATTAAAAATAGGAATATCATTTGATCTAGCAGTCCCCCTTTTGTGTTTATATCCAAAGAAAATGAAGTCAGGGGCTCAAAAAGATATCTGCACTCCTATGTGCATTGCAGCATTATTCACTACATATCCCAGATATGGAAAAAAGCTATGTGACTATTGAGAAATGAATGGATAAAGAAAATGTGATATGTGTAAACACACACACACACACATACACACACGCACGCGCGCACCATGGAATACTAGCCTTAAAAAAGGAAATTCTGCCTAATTTGCAACAATATAGATGAAACTTCAGTGAAACTAAGTGGAATAAGTCAGACAGAAAAAGACAAATACTGATTTCATTTATATTTAGAATCAAAAACAAACTCATAGAAACAGAAACAGGGAGGAGATTGGTGGTTGCCAGAGGTGGGAGGAGGGGGAGAATGGGTGAAGGTGGTCAAAGGGTATGGACTTCCAGTTATAAGATGAATAAGTTCTGAGGATTTAATGTATAGCAGAGTGACTGTGATTAATAATACTGTACCGTAGGGCACCTTGGTGGCTCAGTGGGTTAAGCCTCTGCCTTCAGCTCAGGTCATGATCTCAGGGTCTGGGATTGAGCCCCACATCGGGCTCCCTGCTCAGCGGGGAACCTGCTTCCCCCTATCTCTCTCTCTCTGCCTGCCTCTCTGCCTACTTGTGATCTCTCTCTCTGTGTCAAATAAAATAAAAATAAAATAAAATAAAATAAAAACACAACAATACCGTATTGTATATTTGAAAGATGCTAAGACAGCAGATGGTTAAATTTCTCTCCACAAAAACAAATCATATCTACGTAAGGTGATGAATGTGTTAATTAACCTTATCATGGTAATTATTTCTCTCTACATATCAATATATAAAAATATGTTATATATATAAACTTACACAAGATTGTGTATGTCAATTATATCTCAGTTATTAAAGCCGGAAAAAAAAATAAATAAAAATGAACTGCTGATAAGTAGTCCTGCCTCCATATACACTATAATAGATCTATATAATATATATATTAGACACCAAAGCACCGAAGACACATTGGCATTCTTCTTAGCTCATGAAATCTGTCACTGGTTCTGACTGCCATGCCTCCAACTTAATGCCTCTGGAAAAAAACAGTCACTTCATCTTTTGTGAGAGAATAGAGTCAAGAGTTTTGGTGTATGGTTGGAATTTATAACAGGAATGGCAAACTTTAAATATGAAAAGCAAAGTGAGAAGAAAGGGAAGGGAAAGAGGAAAAAGCCTCAGGATGTTCACTCAGCCAAATGCTTGTTTCTTGGTTTGCTCTGTTCCAGTTCCATACCATAAGCACTGGCTGTAGTGGAGGAAAGCCCACCCCTGGCCTTTAGTGGAGTGTCGCAAAACAGAGAGAGGACTGGTTTATCCCTAGATCTGGATTATCTCTTGGCAGGTAACTATGAATCTTTGGTCAAATTATTTTACCTCTCTCCGTATCAATTCTCCATCAGTAAAATAGAAGTTAATTTTACTGCAGGGTTAAGAGATGATAAGAAGGAATATTTGGCACATAGCAGACATCTAAAAATATTTCATCCTTCTCCTTCTTTGGTGCTTCCATGACCACTGCCAGTGTTTTTCCCACTTTCAGCTTTCCCTGGGTATCAGGGGATCAGATTACATAAGATAATCAGTCTTTCATCTAACCTACCCATCCATACCTGTTTTTAAAAAAATCTGACAAAGTGGGATTTACATTTTCTTTATCTGTGACTCCAGATCAAATCTGATGAATATAGGAGCTGAAAGACAGCTATCCTAAAGAAACTACCAGCTTTTACCATGTGCAAAATGAATCAAATTCTATTCTTTTACCCTTCTTTCCACACGGGTGTGCATATATTCCATTAAACCAGTATTGGAAATTTATTTATTTTTGTTCTTTTATTTTTTTAAAGATTTTATTTATCTATTTGACAGAAAGAGAGACATCGAGAGAGGAAACACAAGCAGGGGGAGTGGAAGAGGGAGAAGCAGGCTTCCTGCCACGCAGGGATCCTGACGTGGGGCTTGATCCCAAGACCCTGGGATCATGACTGGAGCCAAAGGCAGACAGACACTTAATGACTGAGCCACCCAGGTGCCCCCAGTATTGGAAATTTACAAAACTCATGTGACTCCCGGACTGCAAGCAATCCATTAGAAACCATGACTTAAAGTCCAGTCTCCTATTCCTGGGTAATTTCTTTTAATGTGAAGAAGGAATAGATTTGGGTACTGTCTTCTTACATGTGCCTTCGGGCACATTGTTAGTGATCAAAAAACTTTCTCTGAACTACCTCTTTCTGTCACCACAACAAAACAATTTCCCCTAGAAACACCTGCACATTTTTAAGAACCTCTATCAACCAAAAAGGGTTGGTCCATTAATCAACTGAAGTTGACAAAAAATGTTAGCCGCCTTCACGTGCATGCCGAAAAGCACTGTGGTCCTAGATTACTATCTCGTTTCTTCCTTCCATTGCTTGAGGCACCTAAGGAAACAAGTCCTTCCCATTGATATCTCTGCATCATATTCTTTCTCTTCAGCAATAATAACAAATAGCTATGCTTCTTGGGGAGCAAAATTAAAAGCAAAAAAATTTGGACAAGTTTGAGTTTGTTGCAATAAATATTTCAGGGAGCCAAAATGAGTTCTCAAGTGCTTATATTATGACAGATGTATTCCTACATTTTTGGGAAAGTTGTGATCACCATCAAATACGTTCACAAACGTGTGATCTCTTTCTGGTTAGGGGATGGATGCTTTATGAGGCAAAATTTTAGAGTTAGGATCTTGGAGCATTGGTATTCTTGAAGAAAAAGTTTGAGGTTCTTAGAAATATTGGACAGGAATAAAATACAAGCTGTATAAGTATAATATGGAAGCAGATATAGATGAAAGTAGTGAATAATTTTTTTCATTAAATTTCTAGCCCTTCACTACATAAGCCCATTATATAGTAGGTTGCTTGATGGCTGGTGCATGGGTTAAAATGTAGAAAAATAAGAGAAAAAAGGAGACTCGGGGATGAATTTAGATTTTTTAAGACCCTGAGCTTTGAAAAAGATAATAGCCTTTCCTATGTAATTCAAAATAATATAAAAGCAATTCTGAACTGTAAAACAAGAATAAGGAAATTCAATAACATTGAGATTTCTCCCATGGTACTTTTTAATAAGATCATAAAATAAAATCTTCCAAATATTTTTCGAATTTTTTGGTGCCTCTGTTTTGCTGGTATCTTAAACATTTGCTTGGTTTCCTATTGGGTAATCTAGCCCTGAGGACTGCTAAACTTTCACCTACAGACTTGTTTAATTGTTTATGCCACAGACTTATATTGAAGGTAAGTTATTTGGGGGCCTGGGATCTCCCAGATAAAAAAAAAAGTCCAGTCCTTATTCTGGAAAGACTCAGAATCTGGTGGAAAGATAAATGTATGCATAGCTGCAGTTTAGTGAGTATTATAAAGTTCTCAGCAAAACCAAGAAGGAATAATGAAGAACAAAGCAAACTGCAGATATCAGAGAAGCCTTTCCAGAACTGACACCGGAGATAGGTTTGGAATACCAACACATGTGGAGAGTGGAAGGGAGCATTCTAGGTCCATGCCATACCACTGGTGCTTTTGTAAGGGGGACAGAGAAATGGAAGTAGTTGATATCAACGTGAGGTGCAAAGGATTTCAGGCTCACTTTGACATGCTTCCTCCTTGTCCCTTTGGTCTCAGATCTGGCCCTTTTACAATCTCTCTAACATTCTGTACTTTTTTTTTTGGTTAGAGCCATAGACGTTCTCAAGCTGCCTCACCTGCTCAGATTGGATTCTGAATCTTTGGGTCCTTTATAATGGATCACAGTTCTCTTACAACCTTACAGTTAGTATTTAAATATCTAGTAGCATTCCACATTTTCTCTGCCTTGGTTTGCTTAAGTCGTTTCCTTTGTGATTAGAATATAGTCAGATAGAGAGACCTTTCCCTCTGTCCACGTTTATTATGTTAGATTTATGTAACTGTAATGCTCCTCTTAATTTGATGTGTGGATCCTGGACATGGGGGAGGACATGCATAGATTTAAGTGATACACATGGTGCCTCAGTGTCTGAGCACCTGGATGCATCTGGGGACTGTTACAGAGCTAATTGGCAGGTGTGGTCCATTGCAAGTGCAAAGGTCTCCCAACCTTCAAGAAATAACCACCCTGTGGGATCCCCAAAGAAAAACATTCAAGGGTGTCTCTGTTTTGTTTGTTAGTTACAAAAAGCAAACTGCCGTGATGATGGGAGTGGGCTAAATTAGGAGGGGTATGGAGACAGATAATAGACTGTGGAAAAGGTGCCTGACATTTATAAGCATCCAAAAAACTTTATTCCTTTGAGCCTAGCTTGAATATCTCTATTCCCCCAACCGATGGGAGGAGGCAGGCATCCTATTTCTTCATATTCTACATGGATGATTGGTCTTTCCCTTCTCTAATGTCAAGAAAACCCCAGGTAGCTCATGGCTCCTTGGAGACGGAGGCAGTGTGTGCACACGGATGTGGGTGGAGTGAGGCCACAGTCAGAAAGAGGTTGCAGACCCGTGGGCAAAAGGTCTGGGAGCACAGCAAGTGGCCTGATTTGGCCCTGCAGGATGGCAGAGGGATAGCGAATAGAACCAGATGCAATGATGCACATTACAACCATGCCAAGAACTGATACTTTTGCCAATAACCAGACACTGGAGATTCCCCCATGGGTTTTAAATTGGGAAGCCATATGATCAGCTCAGTGTTTCAGAGAGAGTAAGGTACGTGCAGTTTGAAACATGGGTTGAAGACAACACTATTAGCTGCAGGGTTATCTGCTCATAGCTTATGTCAGTTGTAAAAGTGGAAAGGCCATAAAATAGAAAAGAAAAGGAATGAGGTCCTGAATGAGGGCAACAGAGGCATGGGGAATGGGAATGAGAGAAAATAATTCAAGGGCACCCAGAAAACAGAATAAAAAAGTACTTGGCGATTATTAGAGGATTAGGAAAAAAAGTTTAAAATATCTCTCTTCAGGCTTTAGTAAGTGAGTCGATGAAGGTTGATACCAGTAACCTGAGCAAGTAAGAAAAAAGGTTTGCAGATAAAACGCAGAGAAAAGAAGTGGCTCTGACAAGAGTTGAACGTATATTCATTAATTCACTTTAGAAGTTTGATCCCTTGCTTTTATTTTGATATGAGAAGGTCTTCTTTTTTAAAAAAAAAAGATTTATTTATTTTATTTTGTTTTAGAGAGAGAGAGAGAGAGAGAGAGAGAGAAAGAAAGAGAGCATGGTGGGGAGAGGGGCAGAGGGAGAGGAAGAAAGAACCTCAAGTGGACTCCCTGCTGAGCACGGGGCCCAAAGCAGGGCTGGATCTCCAGACCCTGAGATCAGGACCCTGAAATCGGGATCTGAGATCAGGACCTGCGCAGAAACCAAAAGTCAGATGCTTAATCAACTGTGCCACCCAGGGGTCCCCAAGAAGGGTCTTGTTTTCCTTCTTCTTTTGCTTCTTCTTATCATTGTAGTCCTGCTAGGCTTGACTTTTATTTTCTTTAGCCAGCACTGTGTGCTTAAAATTTTGAATTAGTTGCTAAGATTTAAAAATAAGAAACATTTTACATAAAAATCTGGATTTCTGACTGCTGGTGAAAAATTGAAACATCTGTGTGATGGTTAATTTTATGTGTCAACGTGACTGGGCTAAGGGATGCCCGGAGAGCTGGTAATATATTATTTCTGGATGTGTCTGGGAGGGTGTTTCCAGAAGAGATTAGCATTGGGATCCATTGAATAGATAAAGAAGATCACCCTCACTGATGTGGGTGGGTATCATTCCTTCTGTCGAGAGTACAGAAGGGTGACTTTGTTCTCTCTGCTTGAGACATCCAAGCTCTCCTGCCCATTGGCACTCATGGTTCTCAAGCCTTTGGCCTCAGACTGGGACTTACAATATCAGCTTTCTGGTTCTCAGGCCTTTGGACTGGGACTGAATGACACTACCAGCTTTCCTGGTTCTCCAGCTGATAGCAGATTGTGGGACTTTTTGACCTCCATAATTGCATGAGGCAGTTCCTATAATAAATCTCATATACAGCCTTATCTTCTATTGGGTCTGTTTTTCCTGAAGACTAATACAATCTGCTTAAATCAATAATCCCTTGAGACTGGACATACGCTCTCCAATTTGGCGTAATCCCTACCACACCCCGTTATTTCCTTCACAGATCTGGTTCTCTCATTCATGTTTCCTGTGTGGGACCTATATGTAGTAGATGCGGCCCAAACTCTACCCTTATTCCCTTGGCCTGCCCCGGAGGTTGTCCTCAGAGAGTTCAGGTGGCTTCCTGTGTCTTGCTGCCTGAAGCTGTTCTCTTCCCACTGGAGTGTACTTGGTGCATGTGGGGACCAGGCCAGAGGTGCCAGAGAGTTACTCCTCACCCCAACAACTATCGATGAGCCAGGGGAGTTGTTGGATATAGACCCAGCTCCCTCACCATCTCATGAGACACTTCTGAGGTGTTCCCAGGTCGTCTGTCAGAGAGTTCCCACCCAATAGGACTGAGTCTTAGACGCCCACTGTGGTAACTCGCCCTTACCAAATGTTATGAACAGCCACCACTTTTGTAACTTACTTTCCCCCACTTTCACATGCTTCATGGGATCTTCTCCAAAATAAGTTACTGGCACCCAAATCCGGTCTCAAGGTCTATTTGGTTGGGGGTAGGGGGTGCGGAGCTCAAACTAAGACAGGACCTGTAACCGATTAAATTTGTCATCTCCGATTTAGACCATCTCCTGGGTCCTAACTGCTCTTCAAGCCCGAATTTCAGCCTCAGATTGGCAGAGATAGAAATGACCCTGGAGGAGGTGGAGACTTAGGACCACAAAGGAATTGTCTGAGATCCCACGGCGTGGTTGTTTCAGAGACACAATGAGCCTCTTTCTCCTGATCCCCAGGCCAGTGCTCCATCCACTACCTCATGGCTAGCCTCATGGGGAGCCGGCAGACAGCACCCACATCAGCCAAATCCAGCAAATGTCTGTTTCTGAAAATAGAGTTTAATCAAAACACAGCCACGTCGACTTGTTTATCTATCGTCTTTGACTTTCTCACCTCCTTAGCAAGGCCAAGTAGCTGCAACGGAGATCATCCAGCCCACAAAGCTTAAAGTATTTGCTCTCTGAGAGCAAAAGCTTGCCAACCCCTGCCCGTCATAGTGGTTTTGAGGGTACCATACTCTCCTGAGCTCACTTACAGGTAAAACAGTAAGAAGAATCTCTCCTTTTTTAGATACGCTCATCGATGCAAAAATCGCAACTCACCTCCCTTTGGTTCCGCCAGCCGAGGATGTTGGTGGCAAAGCCGAAGGATCAAGGCTGCAACTCTGACTTCTCTCGATAAATTAATTTATTATTTAAGCACATCTGCCTGTTTATTTAAAGAGGTGCGGTGGCCTCCACTTGTGCACTTGTATGGAGGAAAACATCACACTGAGATCTCAAGTGTCACGGCAATTAGTCAAATGGGGAAAGATGCTGCTCCAGGATGTTCAGGGACACTGTACTTGATAATCTTTAATTTGCTCAATATTACAATTAAGGTAACTTCAAATGTGTTATAACCTTAATAATGTCAACATGTTTCCATTATCTCGGGTGTACATATTATTTTTAACCTACTTCACACACAAGAATGTATTAATGCATTTTTTGGCTGCCGGTAAAGTGGCCCTCTAACAAGCTTGTGAAGGACTTAATAACCTTGTAGAAATGTTTTACTGATGAGTATTTAAAAATTATTGGAAAATCAGTCAGGATTGAAAAAAAAAGGCTGCTACATTATCATTGGCTGGAAAATAGATATTCATGAGGAGAGACACAACAGGAAGAGAGACAAAACTAATGTTTTGGTAACAGAGGAGATAAATGGGAAATACAGTGGCATTGGAAGTCGAAGAGCTGGGGGCTTCACAGCTCATCTGCTGTGTGATCTTGGGAAAGTTGCTCAGCTTGTCTGAGAGATAGTCCTACATCTTTAGCTTAAAAGCCAACCCCTGCCCCGTTCCCAGCAGTGTTCCTATGATAATGTAATTAATTGATGCTGGTAAAAGAGTTGTGTCAACTGCACAGAACTATGCAAATGTCCCTTATTGTACAAAGCTGGGGACAAAAACTATTGGGATGAGGAGCGATGCTGTTTCCTGTAGTTGTTTGTCGCCTTTTCCATTGGTATTTTAAGACAGTTAAATATAAACAAGAGGAAAAAGAGACAGAGGGGACAATTTATTTCCTCCATCTTAGAGCTGCCTAGTCAGAAACGATAGCTGCTCAGTGCTCTACATCCCCGTCCCTGCCCAACATGAGGGCGGGTTCCGAGTGGGAGAGAAACAGCTGGTTAGGTGGCCATCGCAAAATGGAATTTGAGGGAGTCGTATTTTTTTATACCACGCGGAGAGTGACGAATGACCAGTGCCCGGCTTTTATTTTCTTATTTTGAGAGCAACTTCATGAACCGCAGTCGTTCATGTCCCTCCTCCTTCACAAAGTATTCAGAGGCAGGCATAACCCTGGGCCTGGGTTATTGAGGTAAACATTTATGTAACTCCAACGCTTTCCACTGGTGTGAAATTACTGATACATTGGGATCCTCCATTTTCCCTAATTAGACCAGTGAGTGAGGGATTTGCAGAAACAATTCCAGAGACTCTCACTTTAATATTAACTAATGTGCACTTGGCCTACTTTTTGATTTTCCCACTGAACATATAGGGTCAGTTTCTCATCTTGCTCGGCACCCCTGTGGAGTAAGCTCTGAGCTCAGAACTGCAATGTTTTCAAGGGCGGTGTCTTTCCTCCCTTTACCTCTCTCTCTCCTTTGCTTCCCACTAGGATTTTGTTCGCTGTCCATCCAGGTACACAAGCTGTAGTTTCATGGGGTTCTTGGAATATTTTGATAGGGCTTGTCTGGAGAATTCAACTAAGGAAATTGAAACCATGCAATTGAATTTTTTATAGACCTATATGAGGATCACCACATGTGGACATGTATGTGTGCCTGTGTGTGTGTGTCTGCCTGTGTGTGTTTATATTTTTTTAAAGAAGGATTGAATTTCAGAGAGACAGGGTCCTCTATTCAGGTAACTTTTGGGAAGGGAAACCAGGATCATAAAAGCAAACACATTCCATGAGAATCCAAGTGAGGCACTGGGGGAACAAGTGTCAGTTTGAGGGGGTTGCATTCAATTTCTGCCTCCCGAAACAAGTTCTTTGTGAGCTTTAGGTGGTCAATTTATCTGAAGTCTGGATTCCCATCAATAAAATGGGCATAAAATGTAGCTCTTAATTTGGTCGTGAGGTCATGCTAATGTAGACAAACTATTCCTTGTATCCTGGCACATAAGAGGCATTGGGTGAATTATTGCCATTGCTGTGGTACTAGTCACTTCATCTTACTTGTTTCTGAGACATTACTGAGATACGTAAAAGGCGTAGAAAATTTACATAGTATAAAGGTAAATAAAAATATTGACTTGCAGATCAAGAAGAGTGGGGTCAAGGATGCTAGCTAGCTACTTCGTCTTTTTAGCTGAAAGAACCTTGCTCAGCTAAGAATAAGGGGTTAGGACTCTCAGTGGTTTTTCAAATGATGCCCTTCGAGGATCCTCCAGACTTTGGGGGTGAACAGACCCATGCTTTGGAAGGAGAAGGGAAAGGGAGAAAAAAGAATGGACAGGACCTAGACTCCCATCCCAGCTTCCACCAAAAGAGCTGTTTTTATCTCTTTTGCACACCTGGCTTCTGCGTAGGATTTGGTTAGCTCAAAAAGCTTCCTCATCTAGAAGCTGGCAAATGATTGGACAGGATGATCCTGAATTTCCTTCCAGCTCTCACTTTCTGTCAAGATTTTGTCACCTTTTCCAAACTGTCATTTGGCAGACTGTCAGGCCGCCTGAGGCACGAGGAAATTTCAAGGTGGTTGCAGGGCAGAGTCAGCTTTTTGAAAATGATGAAGAAGGCACACAGTTCTCCATCTCCATTTACATGTGGAGATGGCCCTGCTCATCTTCAGACTCCTCACTCCCACAGCCTTCTGGCCTCTGTAGTCCCGGAGCAGCTCCCTTCCTTGGGCTCCGTCCTCACCCACCCAGGCCACCAGAGCCCCACAGCCCAAGGCTTCTGGCTTCATTTGGTCATAAATGCCCAATCCTTATTACTGTGCTGGTGCCCATCTTCATTTAAGATGTGGCTAATGCGAAAAAAGTACCTCACACTCTCCCCTCACAGGAATAGCTTTATTACCCCAAATTATAAACCTCAGAGGGAAACACTTTACTTTACGGGCATCTTTCCTCACTTTCACATCCCACCACAAGCCAGCTGTCTGGTTTGTCTGCCCATAAAGCCAGCTTTGAGGTCAGAGGTCAAAGTTTCTGCTATAGTCATTAAAAGACGAGCTTTGGGGTCAAACAGATGCATTAGTCCTGTCTGTGTAACTCCCTTGCTTGTCCACCTTGTGCAACTTAACTTCCACAATTTTCTGTTTTCCTATGGAGCTGCTATCTCAGGTTTGTTGTAAGAAAGTGAAGGTTTCCTCGGATACATCACACTTGAAACCAATCACACTTCATATTTGTTGTTGTCATTGTCAGAGTTCTATAGACACTCAACTCTTAGTTGAAACCTCAAGATCCAAGAAATATCACACTCCTCTATTTTACTCAAATAAGCTCAATTCTATTTTAGTTGTAGGGTTCTGTCCTACACACACACACACACACACACACACTCACACACACTTAAACACACACACACTTCCAAAGCTGTACCCAAAGGCCCTACTATCTTCCCAGCAATAAAGCAGTAGGAAAGCCCTTCCATCATGGCTAATTGGTGGCCAGTCATTGTCCTGCTTCCTTCAGTAACCTTTTGATCCATCCTGGGGCTCTGTTGTATCATACTCAGGTCATAAGATGCTTTAGTGAGAATGGAGAGTCCTAACCCCTTATTCTTAGCTGAGCAAGGTTCTTTCAGCTAAAAAGACGAAGTAGCTAGCTAGCATCCTTGACCCCACTCTTCTTGATCTGCAAGTCAATATTTTTATTTACCTTTGTACTATGTAAATTTTCTACACCTTTTACGTATCTCAGCAGTGTCTCAGAAACAAGTAAGATGAAGTGACTAGTACCACAGCAATGGCAATAATTCACCCAATGCCTCTTATGTGCCAGGATGCAAGCAATAGTTTGTCTACATTAGCATGACCTCACGACCAAATTAAGAGCTACATTTTATGCCCATTTTATTGATGGGAATCCAGACTTCAGATAAATTGACTACCTAAAACTCAGATAAATTCAGATAGCTTCAGATAAATTGACTATCTAAAGCTCACAGAATTTTATGAAATACCAGAAGGGCTACATGTATGCGCACTGAGAAAATGGAGAATAACACCTAGCACTGAGCATGAGAAAATCTCTGTATGTAAACATGTTATACTAATCCTGCCATAATTAACATCACACTCGTCAGCAGCATTGCCACCGCCATCATCATCATCCCTACACATGCCACCAAAGGAACTCTTTCTAGAGTCATGACACTTGGCAATTCTTAAAAGAAGACAAAGGTGAGTCAGTCTTACAGTAGCTTGGGAGATTCTGTTATTCCTGTGAAGACAGAGAGACACGTATGAGACAGGCAATACAAAATTCTAGGCCCGAAAGGCATTCAATTTTGACCAAGACATATATAGTCTAGAAGACTTCCCTTGCACAGTGCTTTATAGTCTTTTCACCACGTCAAATCTTCTTCCAATACAAAACTGTAAACTACCATGACATATGAGGGAAGGGGGGATATTATCAGGAATGACTGAATAAATCAGCTTGACACTAAAGTTTCAGCTTAAATTTTAAGACGTTAGTGACTTCTCCTTATGAGCTGGTAGCAGTGAATGATTTACCTTAATCACATTAGGCGTCTTGGTGATGGGTCCTTCTCCTATTTTTAAATAAATGCTAACTTCATATAAATCTCATTTAACTAAAGAAAAGTAAAACACTTTCAAAGACAAAGGTAAGTGGAGGTTATAGTTGTGTCCCTGTTTGATAAGGAAATCCACAGAGAAAGTTTAATATTATTTATTAATCCTGGAAGAGTATCAATGCCAGACCTTTGGTGTGTTTACATGCAGAACCCAAAGTATTCCTCTAATTTGGATTAAATAATAACAGTTTCTATGTATTAAGAGGTAACTAGGTGCAATGGGCTTAGCTGTAAGATAAGATCTTTACAACAATAGTTCACTTAATCCTTACATCAACTTTGAAAAAAAAAATGCCACTGCATCTCAGAATGGATACACAACTCCACAACACATAACCAGGAAGTGGTAAATCATAATTCAACTATTGTTTGATTGACTCTAAGCTCTGTGTTTGTAACTACTAAGTGAGACTGCCTCCCACTTCCTAACCTCTTCACCTTGATGAGAGAAGTTAAGATGTTGGTGATATCAAATTTCGTTAGTGCCAGCTACCCCTCTCCCCCACCAATTTTCAATCTTTTCTACTCCTATAATTTTCCATTTATTCAATTCAGTTCAATAAATGGGAGCATTTAATGGCCTTACATAAACATGGTGTTACCTTTCAATCCTCCATCTTCCATTCCCCATATCCCATTAATGGACAAGCATTTTTTAATGTCCCAAAAGTCCCTTTAGGTTATCCCTCTCCCCACTAGTTTAGGCACTCATTCTTGTTACTTGTCATGTGAATGTTGAATTACAAATCTTCCTGGACTTATGATGGGGTTACCTCCTGATAAACCCACCATAAATTGAAAATGTCATAAGCCAAGAATGCAGTTCATACACCTAACTTACTGGATATCAGAGCTCAGGATAGCCTACTTTTAATGTGCTCAGGCACCTACATTAGCCTACAATTGAACAAAATCATTTCACAAAGCTTATTTGATGATGTAGTATTGAATATCTGGTGGAATTTATCGAATTGTGTACTGAAAGTGAAAAACAGAATGATTGAATATATATTGGCTGTTCATCCCTCTGATCATGTGGCTGATGGAGTTGCCACTCACTGCCACTGCCTAGCATCACAAGAGAGGACCATGCCCCCTATCACTAGCTCTGGAGAATATAAAATTCAAAAGCTGAAGTATGGCTTCTACTGAATGCGTATCACTTTGGCACCATTGCAAAGTCAAAAAAATCATTAAGTTGAGCCATTGCAAGTCAGGAATCCTATGCAGTTCCTACTGAAGTTTCTCTGCTGGTCTTCCCTAATTTCGTCTGTAAGGAAAAGTTGGGAGGGACTGGAATGCATCAAACAAACAAACAGATAAGTGGTTGAGTGTCCTTATTGGAACCCTCCCAGGTTTTTTTCTGCCTCTCATTGTCTTTGACCTATTTAAAACTCTTTAATTGCGACTGATAGCAACATAAATGCATCCAGTCTACACACATGCAAATGATTCTGCTCCCGGTGAAGGAACAACTGACCTATCCCTGCTTAAAAAAAAAAAAAAAAAAAAGCCAATTTTGGATCTATGTGTTCATTTTAGTAATACTAACTGAGCTATTTTTGTGTAGTACTTTGAATTCTCCTTTGAACCAATTGTAACATCTTATTGGTTCCCTCATTAATTAAGAAGTTAAATAAAATCTTTGATGTGTTCATTTTATATCTGGTTTTACGTTAAAACCAGAGTCATGGTTTTACTTAAAAAAAAAAAAAAAAACCTTTAACACATAACACATCTTAACTTTGCTATTTATCTTAATTTGGATTTCCCAGAAAGCTGAGCTTGAGGCATGGATTTGGTTGCAAATATTTATCAGGAGGTGACCACGGAAAGCTACAATGATGATGTGGGAGAGCAAGAAAGTCAGGAAGGGAAAACCAGTCAGAGGTGTGTTTTACTGAGTTGGTTACTAGTGTGGGCTCCAGGACTCAGTCCTGTTGGGGGATATCTGAGTAACCATGTAGAATATGTACCTCCGAATGATCCCTCCAAGGAGTAAGAGATTAGGACAGTTCTCTTTCAACCATTGTCTTCTATATGTTGAGGGTTGCCCTATTGGCTTGAATTCCTTTGTCCCTCCTATCTGTAATTTCCATGGCTTTAGAAACAGTTGTAAGGCAACAAAGTGAAGCAACACTGGTGTGTGCACTGGGGTTAGTAAGCTGGCAGACATGCAGGGCTGATCGTCCCAGACACACTAAAATCAGGTGGCTGAGGGGATGTGGTGCAGGGCACAAAGGAAGCTGCTACACAACCGGTACGATCTATCTAAACTGAAAATTGTTATATTCTTCTTCACTTAAGAACGTTTAAGTGATTTCTCATGCCTGTAGGATAAAATCAAAACACCCACATGGTCCTTCATGCTCTCACCTTGGCCTCCCCTCTCAGCCCTCTCTTCACGCCCCAGCTCCTATCTACACTCTGATGCTTGCTGTTCCCCTGACGCTATTGTGACCTGGTATATGCATTCATGCCATTTCTTCTTCCTCTCTGATAGCTAGCCCATCGATAGATGTCGTTAGAAGTGTTTAGTGACTGCCCACCTCCCTCTCACGCCTCCACAAGATAGGATGTTTCCTAATGACATCCTGCTGTGCTTCCTCTATCAGAGCATCTACTACACTGAACTCTATTTGCCTCTTTTTTCTCTCTCACTATTCTGTGAGTTCTCTGAGGGCAGAGGCAACTTTTTTTTTTAATCTTTGTATCATCAATGCTCAATAGTTTCTCCCCCATAGTAGGTACTCAAAAGCAATTTGTTGATTTCGTGAAGCACCTACTTGGCACCTCTCTGTACTAGTCATGATACAGACCAGTATCATGGCCTACATAGATAAAGACTATAGACTTTGCATTAGTCAGGATAGGCCAAGTCACGCTGCAGCAACAAATAACTGGGAAGTCTCAGCAAGTGGTCATATGTGGGCAGAGGGCCTCTGCTCATAATGTTTACTCAGGAACACAGGCAGTCAAGTAGACTTGGTCTGGAATATTGTTCTTGAGAATTTTGCACTGGCAATTATATGTTCATTCCAAGAGTGACACAAATAACTTTTCTTCAAAATTCACAGGCTAGAACTAGTCATGTATTCCCAAACACCCAAAAACGGACTAAAAGTACACCTGCCATGTGTCTAGGAAGAGGAGAGACAGAATTATTTGGTGATCATTACAAATGACGACCACTGAGTTTTGGTCACCAACATTGCTGTAGGTTGAATTATGTATCCCTCAAGATCCATCCATTGAAATCTTAACCCCTAATACCTCAAAATGTGGCCTTATTTGGAAATAAGTTCATTGTAGATGTAAATAGTTAAGATGAGGCCATACTAGAGTATGTGCAGGCCCCCAATTCATTATGATTAGGGTCCTCATAAAAGGGTAAATGTGAACACAAGCATGCATACAGGGAGAATACCAAGTGAACAAGAAAACAGCCATCTGCAAACCAAGGAGAGAGGCCTGGAACAGATCCTTCCCTCAAAGCCCTTGGAAGGAACCAACTCTGCCAACACCTTGATTTTGGACTGCTAGCCTCCAAACTGGGAGATAAACAAATTTATGTAGTGTAAGCCATCCCGCCCTAGCAAAGTAATACATATTTCTTGTACCAGGAGTTGGGTGCTGCTGTAACAAATGCCTAAAAATAGGAATGTGACTTCGGTAGTGGGTAATGAGTAAGCTGAGAGAGTTTTATGAGGTGTATGATAGAAAAAGTCTGGATTGCCTGGAAAAGAGAATTGGTACAGGTATATACCTTAAAGAAGTTAAAAAAAAAAAAAGTTTTGGTGAGGTCTCTAAAGGAAATGACAAGCATGTTATTGGAAACTGATAAAAGGCAATCCTTGTTCTAAAGTGGGATAGAACTTAGCTGAATTATGTTCTGGTATTTTGTGGGATACTTTCCATATATATAATAAACATGGATATTTAACCAAAAAGATTTCTCAGCAAAGTGTTCAAGTGTGGCCTGGTTTCTCCTTACTGCTTATAGTAAAACAAATAAATTGAAAAAGGAATTGTTAAGCAAAAACAAGCTAGAACTTAAAGATTTGGAAAATTCTCAGCTTATCCATATAGGAAAAAACAAAAAAGCTTACTTTGGAGAGAATGGGCTAGACCACTATTTGTGAAAGAAATTAGACATGTGACTCATGAATCCAATCAAACATTTCAGCAGAATCCATAAATAGAGTTGAAGTTATCCAGGAAAGATCTATGGGATATTCTCTTGTCTGATGATCTGGACTTCTGTGAATTGCATAGGAGATCCACAAAACTTTTGGGAATTTTATATTAGCACAAACACTGCCAGCCTGGACTGAAAGGGACAGAGACAGGATAAGACAAAGGAAAATGACCCCCACCACCTTGGTTCCAGAATGCTGCATCATCTCTTCAGTTGAAGAACGTGGGGCTACTACCCAGCGATGAGGGAGCAGGACCACCACTCCAATGGGCCTGGAAAACTGAGCATTGTACAAAAAAGATTATCTTCAAATCTTAAAATTGAATGGAATTCACTCTCCTGAATTGTGGACTTTTCTGTGACCCTTTTCTCCTTCTACTTTCTTCTTTTGGAATGGGAATGTTTATCCTATGCCTCTCTCAATATTGAATTTTCAAGTAGATAACTTGTTGTCTGGTTTCACAGGTTCAGAGATGGAGTGGAATTTTGTCCCAGAATGAATCAGAACCTTAATCTCACCCACACTTAATTTAGATGATATTTTAGACTTAGATTAATGCTGGAATGGGTTAAGACTTTCTGGGATTTTGAGATGGATAAATGTATTTTGCACGTGAGAAGGACATGAATTTTTAGGGAGTTAGAGGGTAGACTGTTACGGGTTGAATTATGTCCCTCCAAAAGTCATATGTTGAAGTCCTAATTCCCAGTACCTCAGAATTTGATTTTATTTAGAAGTAAGGTCACTGAAAACATCTTGAATAGTGGCATAATGTCTTAATTTGGCCAAAACCAATGTCAAGGTTTTCTTTTAGGAGGTTTTGGTAATCAGGTAGTACATGTAAATTTTCATTCCTTTTTGAGTTAATTTTTGTGAGTGGTGTAAGATAGGGGCCCAATTTCATTTTTTGCATGTGGTTATTCAGTTTTCCCAACACCATTTGTTAAAGGGGCTCTCCTTTTCCCATTGAGGGTTCTTGTGCCCTTCTCAAACATTAGTTGACCATATATTCAGGCATTTATTTCTGGACTTCCTATTCTGTTCCATTGGTCTAGGTGTTTGTTATTTATACCAGTACCATACTGCTTTAATTACTATAGCTTTTTAGTATAGTTTGAAATCAGGCTGTGTGATGATGCCTCAGCTTTGGTTTTTTTTGTTGTTGTTGTTCTCAAAATAGCTTTGGCTATTTGAAGTCTTTTGTGGTTCCATATCAATTTTAAGTTTGTTTTTTCTATTTCAGTGAAAAATGGCATTGTAATTTTGACAGGGATTGCATTGAATCTATAGATGGCAAATATTTTTCTTGAAAATCTCCCTTACAACAGAGAGTAACCAAGGACATCTATACAAAGCAAGACAGACTGGATCCCCACAGTTATGTCAAAGCAAAAGTTTTGTTCCATGGTCACTTGCACATCTTCAAGGTCTCCTTAGTGCTCTATGTTGATGTGCAAATGTGAAGGTAATGCTAATCTCAATGGATGAGATCATTTCTATGAATTTCCTGCTCCTCTTTTCTGTGAATTTCTGCTCTGTTGTTGTTCTGCTCTGTTCCTTTTTCCAGTCTGTATGTTTTTCATAGTATCTTCCTCTTTTATTCCTCTTATCTCAGATTCTTATTTTCTTCCCTGCTATCCCCTTCACCTATAGAATAATACCATTTCAATCCGAACTTCTTTTCATAACCTTTCTACATATTTGGGAAGAAATTTGTGGAGAAATTTTATGGATCATCATATTATATTGAAGTAGAGATGTGTCAAACATCAAAGTCAAGCAGGATCCTTCAGACACTTAAAGGATATATGTTTGATTGCCTTCATTGATCAAGTTTAATCAGATTATTGCCACTGTTCCACTTTAGTTGGGCTAGGTAGATACAGACTGTGTATTTGACAAGAGACCTTCCCTTCAGATCTCTTCATCCAACGACATTTTCCTGTTGGAGACGGGTTGGGGATAGCAGTGGTAGCAATAGTAACAGTAGTGGTGATAGTGGTGCATAACATATCCACAGATAGAATGTCTTCATAGCCCCGTGGAGTCTATATTCACTTTCTTGGTAAATGCCATTCTCTGTACATTTGGGGAATAACAATTTCCCAGCCCAAGTGTGCTTATCTCCAAACTCTAGTGTTTTATATGAACTTAATATTTTAGAACCTCAAAATAAGTCTGTCTATTTATCTATCGATCACCTATCATTCTCTATATTTAATTTTTAATGTTATGAGATAGAAAACAGTTAGGAGAAAACCTCCAATGAGAAAACAGAAGGCTCATGAAGCAGAAGAAAAACTATTTTGGTAAGGAAAATATTTCCATATTATATTTTCAAGAGGTCGACATAAACAATAGTGAGTTAAAAAATATTTTTAAAATTATGCACAGTGTCACTTGCCAGTGTTGTGTTAATTAATGCAAATGTAGAACACTGCATCAGCTCTTGCTTGAATTCTATCAATGTACATCTGTACAGTAAATATGTTAGTGAATAACCCTAAGCCACTGTCATAAGATTTTTTCTCAACTGCTAAATTCTAGAAAATCATTGCCAGCATTATAGGCATATTTTCATATGCTCAGGAAGATCCAAAAGGAGCCAATAGAAGCCTATAGAAGGGATGTGCCACTCTCCCATTCTAAGTGTGTATAAATACTATTGCCCAAGAGTAGGTAGACAATAGAGAGAAAATTCACATTAATTAAGCACCTAAAAAAGGAGTGGATTTTATGCCAGTTACATACTTTAATTTTTACAAAATAGGTATTGAAATGTCTGCTAAGATATCCTAGTTTTTCCAGAGTGGTTGAGAACAGAATAAGTGAGAAGAGTTAAAACAAGGATAATGTCTTTTTTCAACATTCTGTTAGTGTACCAGCTCACCATTCCATGACTGACATCTTTACCACTGTAGAAGAATTTAAATATTGGCAATACATTTTTTTTGAACAAGAAACAAAAAATTAATGTCTAAATATTCAAAACCTCTTCCCTTCACACACTATTAAGGAGAAATCTGTGTTTGCCAGCTTGGATCCTGAGTCTTTCTTGTAAAGCATCATGAAAAGAATTGGGGGAGAGAATAGCCAGTCATTGATAATTGCCTGAGTGATTGACGTTGGAAAAAGTGAGGGTTAGTGGCAGAAGAGAAATGAACATATCCAAATAGTAGGGAAGAAAAAGACAAAATCCAATGTAGACTGGGTTGTATTGGTGGAAGGTGAATTCAGTAAGCTCTTAGAAAGAACAGAGAAAGACTTAGGACCCAACTTACCTGAGGGAAATAGCTGTCAAGGTATAAGAACTTAAAAAATATGATAACATTCATAATATCCTCTTTCCACATTTACAAGACTTAAAAAAATTTAAATTGCATTTCAAATTAAATGTTGGACTAATTTTAAAATGTCATGTCTAAACTGGACCACAAAGTTACTCAGTGTTTTGTGGTTACTTTGGCAATATAAATCACACCCTTCTTTATGTGGAGATAATGATATTCTTTCTCTATATGTCCCTGATTTCATTGGTCATGTCTTTGTTCCTAATCTTTGAAGATTTCATATCCTTGACCCTGATTCATTGTAAAATGGGGAAAAAAAAGAAATCATTAGTTTTTAATTTTATTTTTTTTAAAGATTGTATTTGTTTATTTATTTGACAGAGAGGTAGAGAAAGAGCACTAGTAGACAGCACAGGAGGCAAAGGGAAAGGAAGAAGCAGTCTCTCTGCTGAGCAGGGAGCTCAACATGTGGCTTGATCCCAGGACCTTAGAATCATGACCCGAGCCAAACACAGATGCTTCACTGACTGAGCCACACAGGCGCCCCAGAAACCATTACTTTTGAATTAAGATTTTAAAAACAGGGGCACCTGGGTGGCTTAGTCAGTCATTAAGCATCTGCTTTCAGCTCACATCATGATCCCAGGATCCTGGGATGCAGTCCAGCATTGGGCTCCCTGCTTAGTGGGAAGCCTGCTTCTCTCTCTCCCACTCCCCTTTCTTGTGTTCTCTCTCTCACTGTATCTCTCTGTCAAATAAATGAATAAAATCTTAAAAAAATTTTTAAACACATATGAAATTTCCATTCTGAACAATACTTTGAAAATCATTGAACTTATAATAAATTAAACATAAATCCATTATTGAGTTAGAATGTAGTGTAAGGAGCTCTGGAGACACTCTTCAATGAAACGATAACTAATAAAAATTGTTTTAAGAGAAAAATATTTAAGGTTTCTGGAAATTATCCTAAGGGCATGCAGCAAATGATGAAATGTTTATTTAAGAAAATTTACTAGATCTTAGTAAGAATAGTGAGAATCTGTGACATTAGAACTACAACCAGATCCTCTCCCCTTCTCACTCTCATTCCTTTTCACTCCACTTTAGTGTGATGGAAGCTCTACTCCTGGTGGATGTAGCAAAATCACAGGGTTCTATTTCTTCCTAGTGCTCAGTCTAAAACCAAGGTTTCTGCCCTGGAGAAGCAGGGCACCAGCATTTCTCCTCTCCCTAAGCTCCAGCTGCAGAAGCTCTATTCAAGTAAAGTGTGGTACAGTGTTATGGGGCTCCCTTCTTCCACCCAGTTCTCACTTACAGGGTGGGAACTCTATCCATGATGTGGCAAGTCAAGAATACTCAGTCCTGATTGGCCCATGTCCCCACTCATTCATAGGGTTACCTACCTTCTGGGTTTAGTGCCCCATGTATATAGACTAGTTGTGTCATTCTAAGAGAAACTGACCATTATCAATGCCCTAGCTCTGCAGAATAATAATGTTGAGGATCTTCCCAGGGAGAGAGGCAGGTTGTAGGAGAAGAAAACCCCACAACTCTCTGTGGGGAGACTGATTTTATTTGGAACACTACATAGAGAAGTTCAAACTTAAGGGCATTATCAAAAACAATGGCGATTTTGGTGATCAGCAATTAAAACGAGTCTAGCAGCTCCACAATAGCAATAAGCAAAATAGCTGAAGTTTAACAGAGACCCAGGGAAAGATACCTAAGAAGCTATCTTCAGGGGTCAGAGCAAACTTCAGACACAGGTCACAAAGACTTTCCCTGGAAAGAAGCCTATGCTTAATTGGATCAGACAATGTCGTGACTTATACACTTGGGTATTGTTTTTGTTTTTTTTAAAAAAGATTTTATTTATTTATTTGACACAGAGAGAGAGAGAGAGAGAGAGAGAGAGAGAGAGAGAGAGAGCACAAGCAGGGGGAGTGGCAGGCGAGGGAGAAGCAGGCTCCCCGCTAAAAGGGGGCCCAATTTGGGTCTATGTAGGGCTCAACCCGAGGACCCTGGGATCATGACCTGAGCTGAAGGCAGACGCCTAGCTGACTCAACCACCCAGGCTCCCCAGCATTTTTAAAAACAATAGGCCAATCAGCCAGCAACTAGTGAGACTCACAACTGGGTGTGGTATCAATACAGGCAGACCAGCCTGAAGCTTAACAGGGAAATCAGGCCAAGAAGCAAATAAATAGAACCTGGATGGGACCTTGGTCTTCCTGGGAGTGAGTGGGGAAAGGAGTAAGTCAGGATGGCTGTGAGCGTGTTCAGTGTTGCACCCTGTAAGGAGCAACACATAAGGTTGCACACTGTGGAGGAAACAAACTTCACAGACTCAATTCAGTCAAGTTATTAAACATATCAACAAAGGATCAAGCAAGCAAAATAACAATGCCTGGGGTTGGGGAATTAATAACCAAAGTATCTACAATATAATTATTTAAAATGTGTACATAATAAAAAAAGTTAGCATTTTCTCATAATAAAAAAGTATAAGACATACAAAAAACAGGAAAATATAACCAATACACAGAAAAGAAAAGCAGGCAACAGATATAATCAGTGACAGGAAGCAGATGTCAGATTTAACAAAAACATCAAATTAGCCTTTGTAAATATGTTTAAAGTACAAAAGAATACTGTACTTCAATAATTAAAGAAAGGTATATGTCTCATCATACCTTGATGAGATGATATTATCTTATCAAATCAAAAATGTCATAGATAATTTTTTTAAAGATCCAAATGGAAATTGTGAAGTCAAAAAGTCAAATAAATAAAATGGAAAACTCTTTAGAAGAGTTCACTAATAGATTGGAGCTAGCACAAGAGAGAATTAGAGCACCTGAAGACAGATCAATAGAGAATATGCAATCTGAAGAACACAGAGGAAAAAAAGAATAAAGAAAATTTAATAAAGCCCCAGAGATACATGATAATTTTAGGAACACTAACCTAAGCCTAATAGGAATACTAGTAGGAAACAAGAGAAAGGAGCAATAAACATATTTGAGGAAATAAGGGCTGAAGTCTTCCCACATTTTATGAAAAACATTAACCTTCACATCAAAGAAGCTCAAAAGAGTTTAGGTGGATAAATTGAAAGAAATCCACACCCAGACATATCATAGTTAAAATGTTCAAAGATAAAAACAAGCACAAAATCTTGAAAACAGTAAGAGAAAAAGGATTCATCATATATAAGTGAAGCCCAAAGAATACGAGGTGACTTCTCACCAAAAACAATGAATGCCAAAATGCAATTTAACACGCTAAAAGAAAAAAAAAGTCAACTGAGAATCTTATATCCAGCAAAAATATCTTTCAAAAGTAAAGATGAAATAAAGATATTCCAAGATAATGAAAACTGAAAAAATTTATTGTAAGAATATCTGTCTTATAAGAAATACTAAAGAAAATTATTTAAGCTGAAAACATGTGACTTGAAACAATAATTTGAATGTACATAAACAAAAAGTGACAATAAAGATAATTATCTAACATAAATGATATGTATATAATTGTATTTTATGGCCTATAACATATAGAAATGTAACATATTTGATGATAACAGTTCAAAGGAGGTAAGCAGGAACATAGCTGTATAGGAGCAAGAAAATTACATCAGATAATAATTAAAATCCATAGGAATAAATAAAGAGAACCTGAAAAGGTAAATAAGAGGTTAATATAAATATAGAGAAAATAATAAAACAAAATAAAATAAAAATAGCGAAGGAGAGCTCTATAGGAACAAAATTTCTATATTTCACTGGAATTACATCAGTGCAAATTTGAAATCAATTTTGGTAATGAAACAGAATTGAAAGTCTAGGAATAAACTTTTACGTATATGATGAATTGATTTTTCTCTGAGGGTGCTAAGATAATTCAATAGGAAAAGATTAATCTTTGCAACAAATGGTACTGAAACAACTGCATATCCATATGCAAAAGAATGAAGTTGGACCCTTTCCTCACACCATACAGCAAGTTAACTCAAAAAGAATTATAGTTATAAACATAAAAGTTAAAACCATACAACTCTTAAAAGAAAACAGGAATAAAATTTTATAATCTTGGGTTAGGCAAATCTTTCTTAGATATAACACCATAGATGCAAGTTTAGATAAATTAGACTCATTAAAATAAAACAAACAAAACTTTTGTGTCTCCAAGTGCATCAAGAAAGTGCAACGATATCACACAGAATGGGAAGAAATATTTGCAAGTCATCTACCTGATAAGATCATTGTCTCAGAATATATAAAAAAAAAATCCTTAAACTCAACAATAAAAAAGCAACTTAAAAATAGACAATGAATATGAATAGACATTTCTTCAAGGAAGGCAAATGATAAACAAGCATGGTAAGAGCTCCTGAACATCATTATTCTTTAGAGTAATACAGATCAAGGTCACCATGAGATACCACTTCACGTGTACTAGTCTGACTAAATAAAAAAGGTAGACAATTACAAGCGCTGACAGGAATGTGGAGAAATTAGAATACTCATACAACGCAGCTCCACTTCTTGGTATAGATCTATGAGGAATGAAAACACAATGTCCACACAAAAGCTTGTGTACAAATACTCATAGCAGCATTATAGCCAAAAAGTAGAAACAACTCAAATGTCAGTCAAATAATAAACAGACAACAAAATGTGGTAAAGTCATACTATAAAATATGATTTGATTGTAAAAAGGAATGAAGTACTATACATAATACAACTTGGATGAACCTTGAAAATATATCATGGCAGTGGAAAAACATGGTTATAAAAGATTACATATTGTATAATCTCATTTGTATTCTGTAGAGAATTCTGTAGAGACAGAAAGCAAATTAGTGCTTGGTCAGGATTAGCAGGAGACAGACACACAAAGTGACTGGTAGTAGGTATTGGGTATCTTTTGAAAGATGATGAGAGAATTTCAAAATTAAATTGTGGTAGGGCGCCTGGGTGGCGCAGTCAGCTAAGCATCCCACTCTTGGTTTTGGCTTAGGTCCTGATCTCAGGGTCATAAAATCGATCCCTGCATGGAGTCTGCTTAGAGTTTCTCTCTCCTTCGCCTGTTGCCCCTCCCTCCATTTCCTCTCTCTCAAATAAATAAATAAATCTTTAAAAAATTAGATTGTGGTTACTATGTACTTTAACTGGATGAATTGCATGATATATGAATTATACCTAAATCAAACTGTTAAAAAATTTATTACTAAAATTCTGTCAGTAGTCACTCCAATCTTATAAGGAGATTAAATCTCAAAAACAGAAAGTGGTTGCTCAAAGCCATATAAGCAAAAAGTAGCAGAGATTAAGTTTGAAATCTAACTCCATCTTGGTCAAAAGTTATTGCTCTTTCCACATCACCAAACTGTGGACAAAAGCATAGAAATAAAAAAATTTAGAGAAAAAGTGGGGGACTGAAGCAATTTCATACTATTTATTGAAGCAAACACAGATAAAGTTTCTCAAATGTTACATTTAAAAGGCATTTACTAAACATAGCTTTGTGTTGGGCCTGTTTCTGAGTATGGTAATGTAAATTCAAATAAGACATCAACTGATTTCTATGAGTATAGAGTAATGTGGAAGACACAATGCAAATATATGCTGTGATAAATATATACTCTGGAAAAATACAGAGAAGAGGGACTGGAATCTAGTAAGAGGTTTAGGAGGTGACATTTGGGCTGACTCTCGGAGCATATACAGGTTTTTAGCTAGATTAAAAAGAAACTTTCTTTCCAGTGGCAGAGTCTTAGCCACTCAATACATAGTACTGTTTTCTTCCTTTCCAGAGTTTGGACTCAATTGATAAGCAGACTTGAAAGTAGAAAGATGGAAATTAAAATATTGTAATTACTGCCAAAGCCATTTGGAGAATGTGATTTAAGTCTTTGTCCATGTGGTTTTGCTAAATCTTCAACCCTAAAACTACAAAAAATTACCAAAAAAAAGTTGAATCATCTATTGCTATATAACAAATTCCAGAACTTAGTGTGTTAAAACAATGATTGATTACTTCTGGTGATTCTACGTCTTGACTAAATGGTTTTTCTTTTCCATGTGGTATGTTTTTGGGGTGACTCATATGGGTGCATTCAGTTGGCAGGGAGGTTGGGCTGGATGGTTCAAGAGAGCTCTCTCACACCTTGGGTGTGAACCCTTGAATGTCTTGTACCCTTGGGTGTTGGGAGTTGCCTGTGGTACTCTGATCCCCCTCTACATGGCTCCTTACTTCATGTGGTGCTTCCTTTCCACATCCCCTCTCTCCAGCAAGGCAGGCTGGACTTTCATTACAACATGGTAACCAGATTCCAGGAGAGAGGAAATGAAAGCTACTAGGCGTTTCAAGGACTAAGCCTAAAATACTTAAAACATCACTTCCACTGCATTCTATTGGCTTAAATAAATCAGAAGTCCAGCCTGGATTTCAGAGATGGATAGGTAGATTTCACTCGTTGATGAGAGAAAAAGCAAGCATGTACAGGAAGAGGAAGAAGCGTTGGCAACCTTTTTTTTTTTTTAAGGTAGATCTAAAATAGACTTCTATAAACTCATAGGTATAGCTGAAGAACATCAGGCTTCTCTGCTCCAAGGATGCTGATTGCATGGCAGAGAGAGGACAGACAAATAGATTCTGTAGATGAGTGGATTCAAAAGAGAAGAAGAGGGGCACCTGGGTGGCTCAGTGGGTTAAAGCCTTTGCCTTTGGCTCAGGTCATGATCTCAGGGTCCTGGGATCGAGCCCCGCATCAGGCTGTCTGCTCAGTGGGTAGGCTGCTTCCCTCTCTCCCTCTGCCTGCCTCTCTGCCTACTTGTGATCTCTCTCTCTGTCGAATAAATAAATAAATAAAATCTTTAAAAAAAAAAGAAGAAGAAGAAGAAGAAGAAAGGCACTGCTCCAAGAACTCCCAATTCCTTCTCCCAAACTCACCAATCACATGAGTCCTTCTTCCCTGGGGTAAAAATGAGTAAGAGAGTGGAGAGGCGCCGAGAGTGTTTCTCAAGTAGAGCCCCTTCCATATGGAAGCATGAAGGAAGAAGTAGTCCACTGTAACATGAGGCAAAGTCATGCAAAACAAAATAGCAAGTGGTACAAGAACTCTACAACTTCGCATTAGTCAACACGGCCTGGGAAGGTGCCAGGATGTTGCTGTCCAAGATAATAGACAAAAAACAAAAAAAAAAAAATTTTTTTTTCCCTGAGATGATTTCAGCAGCACCTCAGCTACCCCACCTAACTCCTGGTGGAGATATTTGAGAAATGTCTGCTTTTCTTCTTCTAAAATGTTTAAGTACTTATAAGTTTGAGTACATACTTGTGGAGCCCGAGGAAGGTTATTTGAATGACAGATGGGATAGGGCCCATGTTGTAGAGGGCGCATATCAATTAAAGATACAGAAAGCCCTAGAGTCATGACCAGCTCAGGTCATAACACCTAGGCTCCTCCCACCATGCTGTATGATTCCACCATCTAATTAATGAGGCAGATTCTAGAATCTGTTGATGATCCTTCTTAATGAGTACATACAGTAGGGCAGGATGCTTCCATTTAGTTATGCTAATGAATGTAATTATAATTTTATTCCATCTTCTCTCCAAGGCAATTGAGGTTTCAAAACTTGGAAAAAATAGTGATAGACAAGGAGTGTCAGAAATAGGCCTTTTCCCGCAGGTAATTCACCTGCAAATGGGAAACTTCATGCTATCTATCTAACTAAGTAACTAAGTAACTAAGTAACTAAGTAACTAAGTAACTAACTAACTAACATCTAAAAATCACCATTTGGTGCAGAACAGAGAAGGCTTCTCGTCCTCATTTTGGAATCCCACTGGGCCTAGAACACTCTATACTCAAGGACTCTCAAAGTTGTTTGTTATTTTTTTGTTTGTCATTCCTTCCTTTGAGTTTATTTTTAATGGTTGTTGCTTATAAAAACAAGGAATGTTAGCAGTGATTTAGGATATAAAGATATCACATCCAGCTGTGTGAGTAACTACCCGAAGTTGGAGGTTATGACAACACAAGTTGAGATAAAGGGTGGATTCAGATTTTGTGAAGTCCAGCATTTTTATAATCTGGGGTACCCTCTTTAAGAAAAAGAATTCAAATTTAGAGTATAAAATTAGGTACTGGGCCTTAGAAGGGGACCATGTAATTGGGGAGCCTTGAAGCTTAAGTGTCATTGCTTTCATGATAAATTTACCTCCGTTGGGCAGTAAAATCTTATTAAAGACTACAGATGCCTGGATCACTTATATTAAGTTTTGGGTAAACATGAGCAGGACATTTCTTGCCATTGGTATACATGTTTTATAGCAGATGAAAAGATTGTGGGGGATATATTGGGGTTACCGGCATATTAGTTTGCAAGGGCTGCCGTAACAGAGTACCAAAAACTGGGCAGGTTAAACAACAGAAGATTACTGCTCACAGCTCTAGAAGCCAAGAGTCCAAGATCAGGGCATGGACAGAACTCATTCCTTCTGAGGGCTGGGAGAGAGAATCCCTTCCTTGCCTCTTGACTAGCCCGTAGATGTATCTGCCTGATCTCTTCCTTCACCTTTCCATGACATTCTCTGTGTGTGCTTGCTGTCTCTGTCCTAACTCCCCCACTTTTTAGAGACATAGTTATATTGCATTAGGATGGACCCTAATAACCTCATCTTAACTTGATCCCCTGCAAAGACCCAATTTCCAAATAAGGTTACATTTACAGAGAACCAGGAGTTAGGACTTCAACATTGTGGTGACAGAGGACATGCTGTTACTACATGAATTATCATATGAAATTTAGTGTCCTTGGGTGAAAATGCTCTCACATGGCCCTTCGATCATTCCTGTTCTAATAGGAGGAAACATGCTCAGAAAATGCCAGAATTTGTTATTTTATCAACATAAAGGCAACTTGTAAAGGAAATCTAAGTAAATTCCTTCCATTCTGCCTAGAGAACTAAGGATCCTTCAAAATACTGTGGAGACCTCATCTTAGAGACACTGTTTCTAGCCCACCTTTTTGTCTGCCCTCCAGATCCACGCTCACCTTTCCCTTCTGTCCTCTGCCTAGAAAGGCTGAGTTCATAAATTACGTTAACTAAGCTCAAGCTCTGCAACTTCAGGCTGAGTTCAGCCTGTGGGGCCCTCCAGGTGGAGATGGGAAAGAAAAAAGAGGGTAAGGTCGGGGATGTATCTCCCCAGATCCTTGCTGTGAACTCATTTCTGGCTTTGTCTCCTAAATGAAGTCTACTGTTTTTCTCAAGGCCTCTGACTGCACAGCTTTCCTTTCAGATCCTGGGACTTTTCCTCCCCTTTGGACTATGGATGATAATAGCTAAGATTGTATTAAATCCTGGATGAGTGCTCTTGGCCCTGTGTTCCCTTACAACCCCATGTTTGTAAAAAAAAAAAAAAAAATCCTTATAGAATTCTCTTCTAGTAAAGTATATCTAATTCGTATTAGGACCCTGACTGATTCCTCCCCAATCCCCATCCTCCTCTATCTTTCAAGTGTGTTGGACTTAATTTTTTCTATTTTTCTAGGAAATCCTACTTTATTGTATTTTATATGAACAATGACATATACCAGCCTGACTCTCCTACTAGGCAAAGAGGAACCAATTATCAAGTTAGATACTAAAGGGCACCATTATTAACAATGGTATCCAACCCTTCAAGTAGAATTCATATACACAATTTTAATGTCTACATCTAGAATTTGTTTAAATTTGCCCTCTCCCCTGCCCCTGGCAATTGATCTCTAAAAGCCAGTGGTGTTAAAGTTCATTTCAGGATAATAGGTCTTCCGTATATAATATATTGTTTGTCCAAATAAAGTAAATGAAAAAAAAAAAAAACCCAAAAACCATAGCCTTAGGAAGCATTAACTTTATTCTGTGTGCTTAGTTGTGCAAGAAATATTACTCTCTCTTCTCTATAAATGAGACCATTTCATAGGTTCAGAGGGAAATTGAACTTTAGCCATTTTCCACGTTGCACTTCTGGAATTTTACAGCAACAAGTGTTTAGAGGGAACACTGTGGAACTAGTCCCCACTGTGGAGTCACTTGTTCACAGAGAGACGCCATGGCTTCTATGGTCCTGGAAGCTCTGTTTTATCTACTTTAGGTTTGAGGCCCTGACATCCTTCTGGGACACTTCCTCTGCTCCCACACACCTAGACATACCTGATAAATCATTTTCTTTCTGAAATCCTTCTCACTATCAAGCCATATGGAAGCTCTATCCCATCTTTTTCCTCTCTTCCCATTTGAATTTCCAACCTTCTGCCAAGGAGAAATCTCCTTCCCCTCTGTGTTTTTTACTGAGACATCTTGTCTGTAGCTGAGTCCTCTTTCTTCAGCTGTTGACAAATCTGCTCAAGTCCCCTAAAGTCTTCGCAGGGTGGAACAGAAAAGCCACAGAGAATTAGGTCTTCAGCTTTGATCACAGTGAGCAAAGGAATAAGGAGGAAATAAAGGGTGAAAAAAGCCCCCCCCCCCACAGCGATTAGCATTTCAAAATATTATCCTACCATAATATCATACATTGAGTTGGGGAGATAAGCGTGTGGCTGTGATGAGGAAACGAAGTAGGAGTCTGGAGCAAATGAAATTAGGACTGGGTTAAGAAGTAGCTGTAGGCAGAGAAGGTGGGGTAGTTGAAAATCCTAGGGCTAATCCGACTCCTGTCATCTCTGGGCTCTTTAAATAGTTGTTTCTATAGGGATTGACTTTCCTTTAGACAAACAAGGACTTTCCTAAGGAGAGACATGATCACACACAAGCTAGAGAACCCAATGTGTTTGTGTCACCCTTTCATGATCATTTATATCAAATTGCCTGATTCACAGGGTGGGAACCCATGATACAACTCATCAGTTTACCCAGAGCTGGCCGAACAGGAAGTCGGCTACCCACCTGCCAAAAGCATGTGTGGAAAAGGTACAGCCAGATACTACTGGAGAAATCCCCTACGTTGCGTCTGGGTGACTCTATTTCTTATCTACATCTGTATAACATACTTGCCCCTCATATTGCTTTCTACTCTTTCCGCTTCTGCCTAGCTCTCTTGAATTATCTAAAGTTGCAGCTCAGTGGTTCTGTGTATCATTTCTTTTACTCGCCGAATGTACAGATTCACCCAATGGGACCTACTTCAGCTTCTCCTTTTATTCAGTAGCCCAGGAATTCAGCATTTCTAGATCAGTGATTCTCAAACTTGAGTGTGCATCAGAATTACCTGGAGCGCTTGTTCACACAGATTGGTAGGCCCCACCCCTGGAGTTTCTGATTCACGGGGGGGTCCGGGGAGAAACTTGAGAATATTCATTTCTAACACGTTCCCAGGTGACTCTGGCCTAGCAATGCCAGAGTACGAAGGCTTACATTTTGAAATGGGACCCTTAATCTTGCTCTCCTAGAAGTACAGTGTTTCAATGGCAAAGGAATCATTCCATTTTTTTCTGGCCAAAGTGACTATTTTTTTCCAGCCTGTGTGCCCTGATACAAAGTCAATTGGGAGAATATAAGAATTTTATTCTCTAAAGATGCGTAGGTGGCTCAGTGGGTTAAAACCTCTGCCCTCGGCTCAGGTCATGATCTCAGGGTCCTGGGATCAAGCTCCGCATTGAGCTCTCTGCTCAGCAGGAAGCCTACTTCCTCCCCCTTTCTCTCTGCCTGCCTCTCTGCCTACTTGTGATCTCTCTCCTTTCTGTCAAATAAATAAATACAATCTTAAAAAAAATTATTATCTACACTCACTTTCAGGTGAGGCCTATACAGTACCATGTGGATTATTTATTTACTAAATATTTAGTAAGTGCCTACTTTCTGTGGTAGGTATCGTGAACATATGAGTATGAGACATGCTATATCTTACATGAAGGAGATAATACTGTGTAATCAAAAGCATGCAACTTTTGGAGTCCCAAAGTCTAGGCAAAGCCCGTCTCTGCTATAAGGGATGCTATATATGGCTTCCCAGGCTTTGCTTTGTAAAACTCAGGGCCACTGTGCCATCTTTGCTCAGCTAGAGCTACATTTCCAAGAATTCTGTTCCTTGTATGAGTCTGGTCGGGGTGGGTCACAAGAGAAACTTGTGCAAGATAGAAGCAGCAGCCATTGTACTCTAAGTCACTTGTAGGACAACCCTCACTGTAGTAGCCTGTGCATATTATCACTGATCTCATGACTCACCTCTTGGGCCTGGGCAGCAGCCAGGCCATAGCTCCTCCAGTTCAGCTTCTCTGAGACTTAGGCCAGGTGTAAGCATAGCCTAAGGTTAAAGGTGCTGGCCTCACCTGCATATTGTCCAATTTACTGGGGTTGGAGGCAGCAAGACAGAGACATGTGTTCCAATCTGTCCCTGTGGTATCCATTTTTTACTTGGCCTTTCAGTTTGTTCTTGCTTTCCCCCACTTTATATAATATTGTCTTAGCACTTGTAGCCCTGGTCACCTACAATTACTTTCATCCCACCCTAGGCAAAGAGCTCCCAACTTCCCATAGACTCTTTAGCATCTCACATAATTACATAAGACCTAATCTCTGCCATAAATCCCTTATTCTACATCACTGTTAGTGGTTCTGCTTCTCTATGAAAACTTGACTGGTAAAAGTATCATTTACATGGTGTTCTTTGGGGCTTTGCAATGTACAACCTGTACAATTATATTTGTTAGTCCTGTTCTAATACTTATGATCTAAATGACCTTGGCGAACCTATGGAACTTCACTTAGTTTCAATTTGCCCATGTGTAAACTGGGAATCGCTTTAAGTAATTCAAAGTATTATTCTGAGGATTAAGTGAGTGAGCATATGCAAAATGTCTTGACCATTCTAACTTAATATAATAATCCGATTACTCACTGTTATTCTTTATACCATAATTGTGTTTCAATTTCTACATATCACTTACCTCTGTCCAAGTAGTCTTATTTATTTCTTTTTCACATGTTTATGACCTATGTTCCTCCACTAGGATATACACTGTGTAAGGGAATGTGCTTTTTCCACCTTGGTTACTCTTGTAGTCCCAATGCTTGGTCCCAGAACGTGCTTTGGTACATATGATGGATGGCCAGAGCAGAGAAAGTGGGGGAATATACATGGATGAATGACTGAATTAATTAATGAATAAAATGGCTAGAAGAATGGTTAGTTCACGGTGAAAATTCAATGTGCAAGAGTTTTCTTTTAAGAATTTGTAAACTAGTAATGGAAATGTGTCCACCATTAGCCACAATATCCAATAGATTGTGATATATGCCATAAAAATGGTAGCATATAATTTGAGAACACAGGGAAGTCAAATTTAGTTAAGTAATAAACCAAAACTTAATGCATAAAAAGACATTTCATGGGGAGGGGTCTTAAATTATGGGTAAAATTTTAACTGGAGAAAGTTAGATGAGAGAGTAGGGGGTAAAAAAGAAAAAACCCAGGTGTTTAGCTAAGCATGGGATATGTTGGAATAGTAAATGGTCTTTTTGCCTAGAATATAAAGTTAGTAATGAGAAATTTTCAGATGGTAAATAGGATAAATAGGAAAGGAAATGAGAACTAAATCATGGAAACCTTTTAATTGCCTCTTATTACTTAAAAACTTTATTTTGTTGAACAGTATTTTACTGAATGTGTACCCCACAGAGCACTAGCACTAGCTATTCAAGATGCTCTAGGAAAAAAAAAGGTTTTCCTGGTCAAGTACCATATTCTTTAACTTTCTCTTGGAGTATTACCAGTACATTAATACGCAGGGAAATTCTGCAGTAAAGAAACCTATTTAAGCTTTGTTAAGCTGGTGGTTCCCATATTTACTGGTGGAAAATTGTCCATGCAAAATGCTCATTGATATTTAGTGGAATTAGCATCCAGTGGATAAATGTAGAATACTCTACCAAGTTCCTATGGTAGTTGTCAGGGAAATACAAGGATGAATATCATACATTCCCTACCATAAGGGATGTGGTGCTGTGCAGTGAATAAAGCAAAAGGTTTATGGCGTGATTTAGAGTTGGAGAACAATATAATCAGAATAGGACCATAGATATATTTATCTTGAGATGGTAGATAATAAACCTGAATGTTAGAGAATAAATACAGAGAAACCAATTATGAAACTTCTGTAATTGTCCAAAAAGGAGGCAATACAACTTTGGACTAGGGGTTAACAGTTGAATGTGCTCCTTCTTCTCTTTCCCCCACTCATGGAGCTGTGGGCTAGGCTCAGATAGAAATCCCATCAGACCCAGAGGCAAGGTGGGGCTACATTGTGGGAAATTCTCAAGTTTTGAGGGCATTTGTCGGAAGGTCAGAGCTGGGAGAGCAAATGCAAACTGTACAATCAAATAAGAGGGCTACAAGAGAAGACCTCAATGGAAGATGAGATGATGCAAAATAAGAAGTGGGTTGAGGAAATAGGACCAGGAGGAATGAGAAGTCACCAGAAGGGCACGTGGGAGATGGTCTCAGGGAGCCCAGGAGATGTACAGATGCCATGAGGACTGCAATTCAGCTTTTTGGCCAAAGCCAGGTAAATTTAAAGGTGCAAATGGTAGGAAACAGAGGTTAAAGGCATTGGAGAATGAAGCCTCCTTATAACATGGAGGCAGATGAGGATGGACACAGGCACAGTCTTATGAAGAATATGGGCTTTTGTCAGGTGGACTGATGGATAATTTGTATTCGTTGCTCTTTTCCTTAGGGAAACGTAGAAATTTTGCTAAGTGGATATGGAAATGGAGTTGAATATGGAAAGTTGTCTAGGCTTCCTGGCAGTGTAGAAACTAGGACTCTGGGAAGAAAAGCAGCCCATTTCTCTATATTTAGTTCAGACCCCAGTGGCTGCATATACATGTTATCCAGAAGCAAAGAACTTCAGCTTTCATTATTGGTGATTTCCTTGAATGTGTTGTGTATATCTCTGAACCCATAGATTCTGGCTCAGTACTAGTATGGAGTATGAATTCAATAAATATTTGATAAGTGAATAAAAGAGGAAAGGAAGAAAAGAAGGGAGAGAATAAGGAAGGACGAACCTGCCTAAGTTCAGAAAACATATAAAGATTATTTAACAACATGAGAGTCTCTGATAAAACCTGAGTACATTATGAAAAAGCCTAATGACATGGACATGGTCCAACAAATCTTCCCTGACTTTTTGAGGCATCAAATTAAAACCAATGTATCTCTCAGATGCCTTCTGATTCTTTACCTTTATCAATACAGTGTTAACAAAATGCAGTTTGATATTTGCAAGAGTGAGTTTTGCACACAATTTAATCCTTTGAACACGTCATTTTAAAGATATTTGACCCATCTGAATTCGAAATATACCCACCTTTTGAAAATAAATCATCAGTTTAAGGACAACAGGAATTTGTTAACTTCAGCAATTAAAGAGAAGGAAGACAATATTTAGGGCAAATAGTCCCATTTGAAAGACATAAATATAGTAAGAATGGGGAAAATTAAAAATATGAAAAGA
>CM052799.1:74139620-74152838 GCA_028533885.1 Nasua narica
AAAGCCAGGTGATTCAATACATATATATTGTGAATTCCAGAATTAAGAAGACAGCAGACTGAGAGAGGCCATAAAAGAAAGAAGAGTAATCAATGAACACAAACTTTGCTTTATGTACAATGACCAAAGAAAGATAAGCTAAAACATCCTAATGATTTACAATTTTTTGTTGTTGTCATTCTCACAGAAGGTGATTATGTCTGTGCATACGTCTGTGACTAATATAAATTCTGTCAAAGATAAAAAAAAAAAAAAAAGACTACTGTCCTGTGTATTTTCTGTGAATGGGAGGAGCCCTCTGAGCATGCACACGAAGGCACATCTATTTAGAAACACAAATAATCAGAAAATGGAGCAAAGTAGAGGCGGTGTTTTCATGTGATGAGTTGAAGAGTGTTGAGAAGAAGATGGGTATTTGGAATCTAAAATTAGTCCACAATATTTTTACAGTTCAAAATTTTGTCTACATAGACACAATAAAGGTGGTGTCCTTCCAGCCATCAGATTTTAATAGGAAAAAGAAAAGCAATTCTTATTTGCTATTAACATTTACCTAATGGATAGTGTTAGCTGACATGAAGAAAAATTGGCCAGGTACAGTTAGGGTAGACTGAATTCTTCCGGGGAGGAGGAGAAAAACTGGATTATTCTGGTATGAAAGTAATTTAAATATCCATAATAAATAAAGAAATGAGATATTCAGAGAATCACTTAAGCAGAAAAAAAGGCATAAAGTTATTAAATCTAAAGCAGAATAAGGGTTCTTTAAAAGTTTTAGTTCTTAATGTTTTAAATAGTAATTTCATGTTTCTTTTCTGATAAAAGAAAAGATCTATCTTTTCTGGTTTTGTGAGAAATTTAAACATTGTTTTGCTATTTGTACAAATTTACTGCTGAAATTTTAGTGTTGTGAATCAGCATTGCATCTCACATTAAATGGATATTGATCTAACATTAGAAATAAAAAACAATACCCATTAAATTAATCAATAAGGTTTTAATTCCTGATGAACTCAGCAGCCTAAAGTCGGGTATTTGTTTGCTTTTCTCTTTTCCAAGCAAACTATTTCATGATTATAGGAAATAATCCAACATTTAAAAGATTATACTGGGGGAAAAACAGCATTGGTGAAAGCTGCAGTTTGTAATTGCAAAGTTAATTATCTTTCCTAAACCATCAGTTGTCACTTAGAGAGACCAGATTCTTGCAGACTCTCCAGGGACTGCCTTTATTTCATTCCTAATGGCTTGGGACCCACCATTTTGCTGTCTCTGAACATTTGGTCACTGAATGCACCATTTATGGAGTATTGTTTAATTAAGGACAAATTAAGAGAACTGTGCACAGAATTTAATTTCATAGACTCTGTAAATTCTTTTAAAGAGGATACTAACTATAGGCATGATAAGTTTTCATTATCCATTGCTTCTATAAGGTATTGACAATTTATTGTTTGCAACAGTTCCAAGTTTTGTTTACTCTTCAGGGGATTTTGTTGGCACTGTACTTTTCGTGCTTCACAGAAATCCTATGGAGGCATCCAACTCTTCGTTAACTCCTTCAGTTCTGAATCACCCAGATACAGAAATCCATATACTTGAAAGGTTGCATTTAGTCTTTGTAAAGACCAGGGATTTATGGAAAGGGTCAAATGAGAACTGACATCATTAAAATATGTGCTTAATGTTCTAGATCTTGGGATATAAAATATCTCAAGTGGATAGTCATTCATTCATTCTTTCATTGACAAATATTTTCTGAGTGCTTGCTATGCATCAGAAAATATTCTAATGGAGAATGCACAATTTACTGGGAAGTAGAAGAGTTCTGAAATATTCTGGTTTCAAAATTTTTTAGAATAAATTATCACCGGACTCCCCACTGCTTCCTTTGAAAAGTCAAGTACAAATAATAAGTTTGCCTACCGGCACTCTGATAGAATAATTTTGTGTTAGGTACAAAGTAAATCTTAGAGATTTTATTGTCCAAACCTCCATACGTTACTGATGATAAACTAAGTCGCAGAGAAGTTCTTTTACTTCAAATTCATTCAACACATTAGTACCAAGTAGCAGATACTTGAATTCTCAAATATAAAATTATTGAAAAATATCATTATTTAAGAAATAGCTATGAGTAGTGTCCAAATTAGATAGGTAAAAATATCTGGAATATTAGAAATACTGTATTTCCATGTAACAGAAGCTCACTCAAACTCTCCTAGGCCAACAGGACATTTATCATAGGGAAGTAAAAGCTTCAGAACAAACTGAAACCTGGAATTTGATCATCAGGATTCCTGACAGTCTTACAGTTGTGCCCCTCGGGGCATCTGCTTCATTCTTTTCTTTCTCTGCAGATATTTCTAATTTTTTTTCACCTTTCACTTGGAAAACATGGCTGCCAATAACACCTAGATTTACAGGTTATATTATAGCAACTCAGAAACATATACTCTCCTTCTGTTCCAATCCAAAATTCCCAGGAAGGCACTCATTGGAGAAGCTTGAGACCAAGTATCTTCCCGAATCAATTCATGATGGCCAAATAGAAAGATCTCTTGAGGACATTGTGATTAATTCTTTCTATGACAGAGGTTCAACTATAGATCAAGTAGCTAATATGGGAGTCAGTGGGGAACGGAAGTGCAATGGGGGTGGGGAGAGATCTGGGTGGGGGAGGGGGGCGCTGTGTGTATTAATTTTGAGCCTGGATGCTTTTGCTAAGTCATCTGAATTATTATCTAAAAACTGAAAATTATCCAAATTCCCTTCAATAATAAAACAACTAATAAATTGTGGTGTTTTTATATAATAAAATACAATAAAGCAATAGAAAGTTAACGAAATGCAGCTACACATAATCTGTACACATTTCACAAACAAAATAATTTTGAGTGAAAAAAATGACAAACCAAAAAAAGTATGATTTCTTTTATGTAAAATTAAAGAGTAGACAAAGTTAGTGCCTAGTAATTCACACTTAGGTAGAAAAAAAGCTATATAAAGTTATAAATAAAAGCAAGAAAAATTTTACTGAAAAATCGGGATTTTCTCTAGGGAATAATAATAAAATGTTTACTGAGAGGGCCCATGAAGAAGGTTTTGGGGACTGGCTATGTTTTATGTCTTGAACTAGAAGGAGTTACATGGGTATTCACTTTGTGAGACTTGCTGAGCTGTATGTTTATGTTCTATGTATTTCTCATATGGGAATTATGATTCACGATATAAAATAAGCCAATATTCCTAAAGGGTGGTCTTGGCCCTGCACCCTCCCCCTAATTTAGAGTTATCTCCAAAGAGTAGGAGGGACCACAGAAGTCCCACAAAATTTTGTGGCTCTTAAGAGTAGAAGAGCCTTAGGTCCTGCTCCTACTCCAGTTGTCAGAGTGGTATCGAGTTTTATCGGAACACCTTCTTGTTACCATAGATCAAGGGCATAGAGAAGGTGTGTATGCACTGTTTGTTTGTGTGGACTGGTCTAAGCAGCCCTACAGAGGGCTCTTGGGCCACCTCTGGTCATACGGGGTGGGCACCAAATGATCTACACAACCCTTAGTCCTTAGGGTTCATTAGACCCACAGACCCCTCTGGAATCCCCCAAGCCAGGGACTTTTTTTTTTTTAGACTGAAGGGTACCTCTGTCTCCAACTCTAAACTCTTCAGTGGAAATAAGCTTCTGAAGAAAATACCCAGGAAGTATATTGCAAACATCCCTAGGCATCAAAGCACAGAACCTGGGACCTATTTGAATTGGGGGTAAGGAAAGAGAAAAATACCTAACAAGGCTCATTGAATCTCTGCTGCCACAAAGGAAGAGTGAATTGGATGTCGAGTAGATAACCAAGAGTGTTTAAAGCATGGGTGTTGCATTTTATCATTTATAAAACCATTTCACATCAAAGGATGATCCTGACTGCAGCAATAGAAATCATTTAGGAAGAGTTACTGAAAAGTTGTTAAAGGCGACCCAGTCTAGATTATGTCAGAAGCAACAGCCTACCTAATTTCTGACAAACTTTAGAAAGGCCCATGATTTAAATGGGGAGTAGGCTCATTTGAGTAGGCTACTCAAAACCACAGTAACTTTGTTAATATGTGTTTATTTTTTATTTACTTTGTTTAAAGCGTGTTTATGTAATTTCTGTGTTTTCAAGGCAAAACTAGGATAGAGGAGGAGGAATACATTTGAAAGTACCTCAAATTCCCTCTGGCCCCATTTCCTACTTTCATCTTTTAATCATCCCACATAGCTTCCAGTATATAGAATTGTGAAGTGTTAGCAGAATTACAATACATGTGTATCTCTTTGCTATTATAACAACCAATTCTTAATTATTTTTCCCCAAACTGCATAAGTCTTTCTTTTACAGGAATAATGCTATTTGTTTGTAAAGTCAAAATCTGGACAGCAACTCTTCATTCACCAGAAAAAGAAATTAATATCCCCATTAAAGAAAAAAGTGTGTGTGTGTGTGTGTGTGTGTGTACACATGTACACCCATGAAGGGGGCCAAGACAGATTTTATAAAAGATTGGATCGCTGAACACAGTGTACAGGACTAAATCCCTACAACATGCATTCCTACCATAACAGAAAAAATGAGTGTAAACATAGTAAATCAATAAGCAGACAGGTAGATAGGTAGATAAAGCTCTGATACTCAGATTTGCAGATGTGCACACTCAGACTTGCAGCCAGACAAAAGGGTTTTTTATTATCATATTTCATAAAGAATCCCCTAGCCATGAACTAACTGCTAAAATATTTAGATAAGATTGAGTGTATAAAGAAGGAGGGGAAGAAAGAGGAGGATGTGACAGGGAAGAGAGGGAAGACGTGGAGGAGAAAGACTGAGGAGCTTAGGCATAAAATGTCATCTGAATCATAGCTAACATATTGCTCACCCAACACTAAGATGCTATAGAAAAATTATACCAAATCCAAAACCTGTCAAATGAGATTTAGCAACACAGTTCAGAAGTTATCCCCTATTGGATAACTGTCTATAATCTTACAACAAACCCCATAAGTGTTCACGGTAGTTATTCCATATGCTAAGGGTAGCATATCATTTCAGAGCTGTCAGTTTTAATTTCAGTTTTATTAATTTTACCATAAGCCTACAGACGTATATTTCAGAAGGCATATATCACAAAGATCGTAAACTCCCACAAAGAAGCTGGTGATAGTTATAGGTTATGTCACAGGGTTGATGGGAATTAGATTCTCAAGAGAATAGTAAGAGAAGGTTTAATGTATATGTCAAAGCACGCATGGAGAAACTAGTCTCTCCTCAAATTGACTGTCAAGATATGTCCAAGTGATTAAAAATACTTTGGTGAGGTGTTTTTTTTTTAATTAACAACACATTGTGTTACAAAAATGTAGATGTTCAGCAAACCTATGAGGTTGTGACGAAAGGTTCATTTAAAAAAAAAAAAAGAAAACTTTTTATTTCTAAAAGTACTGCATCTTACATCAATATTTCTCAGTAACTTGATAATTTTTTTGAAAACCAAAATCAGATTTTTTGTGATGTATTAACAGGCATCTTTTGGTCACTGATCGGCTGGTATCTGTGGACTTCAAGGCATGTATAGAATGAAACAGATACTGTGGCCAGTTAAAGATGGCTGCAAATTCTTTGCCATTCATTCCACTGAAAGATAGAGTCTATTTCCCTCCCCCTTGAATCTGGGGTGATTTGGGGACTTGTTTTGTCCAATGGAATGTGATAGGACTGACTCTAAATTGCATGGCTAAGTCTTAAGATATGAGCCCTAAGGTTAATCTTAAACTAGTCTCATCAATGGAAACTCAATCATGAAAAAATATTAAATCTCAAATATGATCTACTGGTGGTTGCTAGACCCTTTGATTCTATCACATAAGAATTTAGGACCCTAGAGCTTTCACTTTTATCTCTTAACACATTCATGTTAGGAAGCCAGCTACCATGTGAAAAGTCCAACTACTCTTAGACCACCATGTTGCAAGTAAGCCCACGTCACTTGGAAAGAGAAGCGACAAGAAAGAGCGTTGCAGTGCCAGATATATAAACGAAATTTTTACCGACCTTCCATCTCAGCCGCATCAGCAGGTGAATGTAGCTAAATGAATGACTCTAGTTGACATCCTCATAAGAGGTCTGTCCACATTCCCAACCCACAGGATGATGAGAAATAATACATTGTTTTTGTTTTAAGCTACTGTGTCTCACAGTGGTTTGTAGTGTGGCAGTAGATAACCTACACAGACTATGTGTATGGTATGTGTGCATGTATAAATCTATATGATACATGCACCTGCATATTTGCCATTTAAAGAGAAGTGATGCAAAATAAAACCTGTAATAAGAGAGTACCTTTGCATATTCATAAAAAAGTGAATAAACATGGATATACTGGGAGATGGGCATAAGGTAGACAAGAAACACAAATGAGACACTTGTCACTGGGTACCTTTTAAAAATATTTTAAAACAATGTTACCATATTTTAATTATTTAAAATTTTATAATTCACATTTAAAAATACTTACTCAGGGGCACCTGGGTGGCTCAATTGGTTTAGCATCCGACTTCGCCTCAGGTCATGATCCCAGGGTCCTGGGTTTGAGCCCTGCATCTGGCTTCCTGCTCAGCAGGGAACCTGCTTCTCCCTCTCCCTCTGCCTGCTCCTCTCCTGTTCGTGTGTGCTCTCTCTCTCTCTCTCTCTCTCACTCTGTTCTCTCTTTCAAATAAATAAAATCTTAAAAAAATATTCAGGTGGAGAGAGACAGGCAGAGACAGAGAGACAGAGAAGGAGAATGAGGTGGAGAGGAAGAGGGCTGTGATTTGAATGCTATTTATTTTTAATAAATTGACTTGCCAAGCAGGGTTTTACCAGGAATGGCAGCATTTTGGAAACACTTCTTCCGGGGATTATATTTTGAGCAGCCCAGATACTAGCCCTAAGGTAGTCTTCATATAGGCTTATCAGTGAAAATGCTACCGTGAAAGAATATTAAATCTCAAATGTGACCCATTGATTGTGTTCTTTGGTTATTGTGACATAAGAATTCAGCCCTCTAGATCCAGGAAAAGTGAACTAATTCATTTAGATATAATGTTTGAACTGAACATCCTTGCTCAAAAGAAGCCTCAATTTGAGAAACAAGGCAGAGGGTCATAGGGGAAGAGAGGAAAAAATGAAACAAGATGAAACCAGAGAAGGAGACAAACCATAAGAGACTCTTAATCTCAGGAAATAAACTGAGGGTTGCTGGAGGGGAGGGGGGGTGGGAGGGATAGGGTGGCTGGGGGATGGACATTGGGGAGGGTATGTGCTATGGTGAGTGCCATGAGTTGTGTAAGACTGATGAATCACAGACCTGTACCCCTCAAATAAATAATACATTGTATGTTAATAAAAATAAAAAAAAATTTAAAAAGAAGCCTCAATTTTACTTTGTATATATACTCCACTTTCCAGTAAAGCTTTAGTAAAGATTCATAAAACTCATCTAAAATCTATAAACTGTTCATTTAATATTGTAATGACCCAAACAAGAAGGTTTTCTGCAAAGTATACTTTAATAAAGAATGTGTGTGTTGTGTAGATGATTACAGTTATTTTCATTGAGTGTGATTTTTTTTAGTAAATATTTGAAACCTTAACTTGATCATCTCTTCAAAAAAAAGATGGTTTTAAAAAAAAAAGGATGACTCCTATCATATACAAATTATACCTCAATAAACCCTGAGTGCAAAAAATTGGAAAAAAAAAAAGGTGGTTTTTCACTGGATTTTGTCAGAAATCATCTTGAACTTCTCTGTTGTGAAAACTGAACATACTGTCTATCTTGGACCTTTCCTATGTCTCACATAAAACACAGTACCATAGCAATCAGGCATGCAGTACAACTCATAAGCCTTCCTGAATGAAATGGGCAAAATAGCTCCTCAGTAAAATAAAGCCCAGTTTCTTTTGATGATTTCCATGCTAAGCGTTGAAGCAAATGAACCACCTGGCCAGAATATTCACTGGGAACTGCTCTACAATGGGGGATGTGAATATGACTCAGGAGGGCACCTGTCTCCCTGCGTAAAACTTCATTCTCAGCATGGATTCACTGATTCATACCCAGGGAAAAATGATGCCTCTATTCCTACCCAGCTATTTCTGCATCCGTATTTTGTCTTCATAATTATTTAACTATTGTTTCAATAGTCTAACTTTTTAGGGGTTTGAAAATTAAGAAGAAAATGTTTGAAGAAAATGCACCTTCTATAATAAACAGTCAAAAGAGAGAATGCACCAAAGTTTCAACAACGTAGTCTTCAACCATGTGAAAAAGTCATCCCAGGGGTCACTACAAACTTGAAAGCATAAGAACCTGCACCTGAAAACATACTATTTGGTGAAATGATCATTTTATTTGAGAAGAGAATTGCCAGAGTAGATTTAGTCTCACAGTATTTTGCCCAACTTCCTTTGAGACCAAATGTACCCTGCTATCTTTTTTGATCGTGCCTGCTGTCTTACACCTCTTCCATCTTCATGGGAAGAAATTTACCAGTGCACGTGCTACCCCTTTAAGAGCCTGGGCCAAGCTGAACACATGTAGAACTGATCTGAGACCGGCTCAGAACAAGACAGCAGACCTAGCCGGACCTATAGCTAGACCCACGCAGGACCCAGCCTCCATATCCCGACCCCACCTGACCCAGGGACAGGTGAGAAACAAATGGTTCTGTTGTATTCTGCCATAATTTTGTCGGTATCTACTACAGAGCAATATTTGACTGATAAAATTTCTTAGAAGATTTTGGGAGAATGGGATAAGTGGATTTTTGAGGAGCATTTGCTAAATACTCTGTGTTTACCCTTTTGATTTCTGGCTCTACTTAAGCAAATGCTAAACAGAGAGAAAGCATAAAAGGGAATTGAAACAAGCATCTGACAAAAAAAATTCTTTTTTTGACCAGGAATCAGTGTCAAAAGAGGGACAAATGATCTCAGAAAAACAAGCAAAATGAATGGACAAATAGACCTACTCCTGTTATACCTCATGGATAGCTAGGATTATGATATCAATCATAAAAGTATAGTTCCTTGTATTTATATTACATTTTACCAAAAAAAAGTCCTTGTCATATATATTAATTTTTGTCATGTGACCCCCACAATACACAAACGAAGAAAACAGGGAAGACATATTTTTTTAATCTCCATTTCATAAATTAGACAGACAAAGCTCAGGAAGGTTAAATGGCTCATCTAATATCACCCAGTGCAAACATCTGACCCTCAGTCTTTTGTCTTCTAGGGCTGGCCCTTTCCACAACAATGCTTTTCATCTCACTTTTGTCAGGAAAAGAGAAAAGTGAAAATGAAGACCTTACCCCAAACTGGAATTCAATACAGCATCTTGCCTGTGAACCATAAAAGGCAGTAAAACATTAGCAGTGCTTATCGAAGGACCTTGTCTGTAAGCTGCTTTGGGTTCATTTGGTTCCGTCTGTGGTACAGCTGTGTCATTCAGGTCAATCACTCACCCTCCTTAGTGGTTGGCCTCCTACCTAATGTTACTGACTAAAGCTGAGTCCTAGCAATAGATGAAGTCAGATATTGGAGAAAAAGGCATGGTGTTGGCTCCTAGGTAATGGATTAAGCAGAAGCAAAATGCCAACAGTAATTAAAAATATATCTTGGTCCTGGGTTGATATTTAGCATCTTGTCCATTAGCTCACTGGCTTGAGAGTTCACAGCCTTTGTGGGCATACCATTTGAGGGTTTTGATTTGGGCATTGTGGTAAACTCCAAACATTTGTCAGCACTCACTGGGGCTATTAATAGAAAAATGTACAAAGTTATATTGTATTAGATTTTTTTTTTTTGTTTTGGTGTATTTTTCCATGGAATTAATAGAACCATTGCCTTCTTCATTTGAAAAGAACTATTCTAGGCTGATATTCCATCAGCCAAACTTACAATAAGTTGCTCAGCCAGTTTTAGCATTAGGTTGTTCTCTGAATAAAAGCCAAGTATTTTATTCTAAAAACAAATGTCACCTACTATGTGCCAGGAATTATGATACACGGTTAAATAAAAAAGATTCCAAAATATTCCTTTGACTGGCTATTTGTTAGTTTTTGTGGTAAGAGAATAATTAAATCTTCTGAGTCTGCTTAAATAAATCAAATCCATTTGTTTGATGATTAATTCATTTCAAGATTGCCTACCATGAGAAAAATGTTCTAGAAGTTCATTTGGAGATTTTTCTCTAATTAAAACTTAGCTAGTGGCACCTGGGTGGCTCAGTGGTTAAGCCTCTGCCTTCGGCTCGGGTCATGATCTCAGGGTCCTGGGATCAAGCCCCACATCGGGCTCCCTGCTCAGCAGAGACCTGCTTCCCCTTCTCCCTCTGCCTGCCTCTGTGCCTACTTGTGATCTCTTTCTCTCTGTCAGATAAATAAATGAAATCTTTAAAAAAAAAAAAACTTAGCTAAAACAGAAGACAAGATGTGGATGGATATAAACAAAGCTTGGGAAACAGTTTCTCTGCTCTGAGTAACCCCCTTTTTGGGTCGCCCAGTGAACTATACTGCCTTGGTTCATCTGAGGAAGGTCTTTCGATTGTATGGTTGTTGGTGTGACCTTCACAAAACCATCCTCCTTTCTCCAGTCCCCTCTGGTTTCTGCTGCAAAAACTGGATCCACTGCCGATCCCACAAATATAGGCAGAGGTGCTCTCTACCTTGCTTGAGGCACTTTGTCTTCAAGCTCCTTAGGCAATATTTCAGATACCCTGAGTTTCCCAAGTTACTCTGGATTCCTTGGCTCCTAGTCCCTTATTCCATCTTCAAAGCCGGCATTAATTGTTCAAGTCCTTCTCTCATCGAATCACTCTGACCTTTTCTGCTGCCTCTTTTGTTTTTACGGGCTCTTGTGATTACATTGGCCCACCCATGCAATCCAGGATAATTTCTCTGTCTCAAGGTCTTTAACTTAATCACATCAGCAAAGTCCCTTTGCCATGGGGTCCCAGGATTAGAACATGGACATCTTTGGGAGCATGAGGGCATTATTCTGCCTGCTACACATACCACACATATACATATAGTCTAGATAAAGACCATATAAACACACTCTAATTGAAATGGTATCTGATTCCACCCCTCCCCATTTCTTCAGGCCCTCAAAGACTAAAAACTGTACAATCTTATGTTTTTTCAGAATGATTGTATGTTTTGATTGCCCTCTCCCCAAACAATGTAACTAGGTCTCTCTCTACAAAGAAATCACCTTTTAGTAAAAAGTATGAACTCTGAAGTCATACAGACATACTGTGACCTTGGGCAACATTTCTGAACTTTAATTCGTTCATCAGTGGATGTGGGTAATTAATATATCTCCTCTCAGAAAGTATCCAGCACAACTGCTGGTACACAACAGCTACTGTTTCTCTCTCCTAGAAAACTACAGCGCCCTCACAATCCCACCCAAATCTGCTCAAAGAGGGACACTCAGAGCTCCTGTAAGATTGCAGACCATTTTACACACATGTGTACACCTGCACGCAAGCGTGCGCGAGCACATGCAAGTGCATGCATGCGCGCACACACACACACACACACACACACACACACACTGACGTGAAATCACAAAAATCAGAGGCATAGACTACTTCACTTTGCCAAAACCACTGCCTGGCTCTGAGCCAAGGTGGATAGCTGATAGCAAATGCTTTGAGACACATCTACTCCAAAGGCAAGACAAATGGCCATTTGGGTTCATCTTGGAGCCCTTGAAAGTCGTATCACAGAACCCTGGAGTTCTAGAACCAGAATCAGACTTGGGAATCATCCGGTCCAGGAGCTCAAATTGTGCGTCCCTTCAGAGCCTGCTGTGCAGGTGAGAGACGGGGGCCAGAGCAAGCTTGGTGTTTCCCAACCTCACCTCCACCAAAGTTAACACCACTTGGGCCTGTTTTACAAACACAGCTCCCATGTAAAATCTGTCTGATGAAGGGGTTCTGCCGAATCTGTATTTTTATTTTTTCAAGCCACTGATGAGTTCAGCCCCTTCATTTTACAAAAACGGAAGTGATTTGACCTGTGTTCCTCCTGTCAGCTTGCTGCCTTTCTAGGGGTCGCCATTGCAAGAACAGGGATCCCTCACAGTCATTGTCAGATACAGCTTCAACGGCTCTGCAATCAGCCAAGGGCATTGTGCTGAGAAGCCATCAATTATCCTGAGTAGTCAATGAGAGTTTGCTGTTGTAAAGGGACTCAATTGAAGATAATCCATAAAAAATCAATTACATTATTATTTCTTAATTAGGGCACTTGACAATATAGCTTTCCTCAGCAAAGCCATCAGTGAATAAGCACATAAATACACATAAATAAATGCCGCTTCCATCCCACTGAGCTCCTCGATAAGTTCGCTGTGACCTTTATCACCAAACAGTCTTCCAGACAAGAACGTTTGCATGTTCAAGAAGACTCTCAAGCTGTTTTTCTCTTTTGGATGGCAAAAAATGAGTCCAATACAAATGCTGCGATAATAATACTAATATATTTGTGGATTATTAAAATATCATTTAATACATGTGTAGTGCTTTCCAATTTACAAAGAACTGTCACAGTTCATTTCCTCTGTTTGAGGCAGTGGTGAGCTCAATTCTACACCTCGAAGTATGCCAAATATGCCCTTGCCCTGATAACTGATAAGGAGGTACCTCACCTTATGAGATTATTTTCCATGACCCTTCTCCATTTATCCCTGACCTTATCCCATTTCAAATGAATTTTTTCCCACCTTCTGAGACGTGGCTTCATCTCTCATTTGTAGCCTTGAGAGAGACCTCTGGACTTAACTGTTGTATTGGTTTTGTTTGTTCATTGAACCACTATTTGTTGAACATATGAGATGCAATAGACTTTGTGGAATCAAACGTTCCCAGTTCACAGAGCTGATACTCCAACAGACAAGTGATCATAATGCAGTATGAACACCAAAACTCTACAGGCTTCTGGGAGTATTGAGAAGAGTGCCTTCCCCATACTTAGGAGAGAGGGGAAGGCTTTCTTTTTTTTTTTTTAATTTTTTTTTCTCCCCAAATATGTTTATTTTAATTTTTCAGTGTTACAAGATTGATTGTTCATGTACCACACCCAGTGCTCCATGCAATACGTGCCCTTCTCAATACCCACCACCAGGCTCG
>CM052799.1:74153338-74200934 GCA_028533885.1 Nasua narica
ATGCTTTTCCACCTTTTTGTGTCTTCTTCAATTTCTTTCAAGAGTGTTCTATAGTTCCTCGAGTACAGATCCTTTATCTCTTTAGTTAGGTTTATTCCCAGGTATTTTATGGTTTTTGGTGCTACAGTAAATGGAATCGATTCTCTAATTTAGGGGAAGGCTTTCTAAATGAAGTACCAGCTAAACTAAGACTGGAATAATGAATAGAAGTTAACAAACAAGATGGAGTAAAATATCATGTTCAAAGGCCCAGAAATAAGAGACTCTATGGCATAATTTCAGCTCTAAAAGTAGATCAAAATGACTGGAGCTCAAAATGGGACTGGAGAATTAATTAGAGTCCCACACAGAATTAGAAAGAGGAGAGCTGTGGAGTAAAGGTGTTCCAGGCAAAAAGTTCAACATATGCAGTCTCTGAGGGAAAAGGAAGCAGGGAGTGAAAAAAGCCGGCCTATTCTGGTGAAGTATGAAGGCTAATGGTGAGCACTGGGGATGGTGCAAGAACCAGAATCCAGAGGACCTTTAAGACATGTTAAAAAATTTGAACTCTATTCTAACAGTGAATTTACACAGAATATTTCAGAGAAACAGACCCAATAGGATTTATTTGTTTGTCTGCTTATTCTAGAAAGTGGTTACACAGTAATGGAGGTCAGGCAGCCTCACAGTCGGCCATCTGCAAGCTGGAGAATCAGGAAATCCAAGGCCATAATTCAGAGACATCATTCAGCTTGAATTAAAAGGCCTGAGGCGGGGTGGGCAATTGGGTTCTGGTGTATGTTCCAGAGTCGAAAGGCTCAAGAACCAGGAGCCCTAATATCCAAGGGCAAGAAAAGGTGAGCAGCTCGGGGGGAGAGTTGACCTTTCTTCTGACTTTGAGTCTGTTCAGACCCTCAACTGATTGGACGAAGCCCACTCTTATTGGTGAGAGTCCATCTTCTTTACTTAGTCTACTGACTGATTCAAATGCTGATCTCTTCCAGAAGCACCCTCACAGACACCCCCAAAATAATGTTTCACCAGCTATCCAGGCATCCCTCAACCCAGCCAAGTCAACACATAAAATTAACTACCACAAAAAACAAATCTCGTTTTTATTCTTCCCCAGGAGAAGCCTTTCTACACACGGCAACCAGCGTGTTCTTTTTACAATAACTGTCCCTATCCCATTTCCTATTCATCTCAAAATACTCCAGTTCCACTTGGGGTAAAATCCAAACTCCTTACCATGGTGTAGGAAGCTCTACGTGATCTCACCCCTGCTTACTTCTCTGACCTCACTGCACAACTGTCTCCCCTTGCTCATGTTGCCTCAGCCACATGAGCCTTGTGTTTGTTCTATGAGCGTGTTAAGCCTCTTTGTGCCTCAGGGGCTTTGCACTTGCCATTCCCACCGTCTAAAATATTCTTTCCCAGCTCTTAACATGGCTGGACTTAGCACAGACATTATCAGCACAAATATCATTTCAGAGAAGCCTTCTTCTATCTTTCTAATGTCAGGTTGCCCTTGGTCCAACCACCTGTTGTGCCCTAGCATACCATCCTGTTACTTTTTCTGCAAGGCTGTATTGCTCTATCAGGTAGAGAAGGCTGGCTGACTCTCCCCAATGTAGAATGACTCAAAGGCAATAGGAATATATTTCTCATCTATAATAGTCCAAGGTGGGTATTCCTAATTGAATGGTGAATCTTCTACTTGTGGAAATGCAAAGACCCAGAATGCTTCCATATGGTGGCTCTGCCCTCTTCTAAGACTTCCATGGGAGGGAAAGGGAGACTTGGCCTGAAAGTGGCACACATTGTTTTTGTTTTCTCTCATCTTCCATGGGGGAAGACTGAGTTCCATGTGCACACAAGCAGCTACAAGGGCTGTCCTGCCACTTCCCAGCTATGAGTGCAGCCTGCAGAGAGAAAGCACTTTTAGTGGATATTCATCTCTGCTGTAGCAGCAAAAATGCTATTTAAAATTATCATGGTTATTTATCAATTCATTTACTAGCTATAGTATTATTATTTTATTCCCCCATCAGAAATTAAACTGAGCTTCATGATGCCAGAAACTTTTTCTATTAGGGATAACACTGTATCTTTATTTCTTAGAATAGGGCCTACGAGAGTAAATGATGAATACATTTTTGCTGAAAATATATGTTTAAACAAAAGCATAGCTGGAATAAAGCTTGGTCTTCATATTCAAATCTCATACTTTTTCCACCATGGTGTAGGTCCAGCTTTCCGAAAAAACAGAAGCCAGAGGGAGACCTGGTCATGGCTGACTTACGAAGTACAAGTAAGAGAATCAGCGGCTTCTGAGGTTCTCCCTGGCTCCGAGATTCCGGGTGGCCCAAATTTCCTCTAAAGTGATGAGGAAGCTTGCTTTTGAGAAGATAGGGGAACCTTGCATTAAATAGGACAGTGACTTCTATCCAGCGGTTCGGCTTAGGGCTGGGTGCATTTTCAAAGCTGAAATTGACCCTAGTAGAGACCCCCATACCTTCATGCGTGCAATCAGTTCTGCAGGGCGAGTCATGCTGCATCTCTGGGGAAAGGTAAGTAGGCAGGATAGAAACATACTTTGAACCAATGAAGGCCTTTCTGTTATTTAAGTACAGCTAAGGTGCAATATCCTTAATTGGGAAAGTGACCGTATGATTTCCTTCATGTAGCCACTATCCTAGGCTTTGGTCTGGTATTTTGGAAGGAAAGGCTCAAATAACATGTGTTGATTATGTAATAGAATATGTATATATTCGAATATATATATATATATATTAGACTTAAAATATCAATGACAATTAGAATGTTTAAATATGTAAAAATGAAAAAGCTGACCAGGGGAGTTCTTCCGTATGCTCATAACTCACCCATTCCCCAGCGTTTAAAAATGCCAATGTTACCCAGCATTTTGCCATTCTGGCTGCATGTACAGAACAGCAGGATCTCACCAACACCCTTTGCAGGGATCACTTTCTTCCAGAGAGTTTGTGGAAAAGGAGTATTTTGACATGAGTGCTTTAGAGTCCCATTCCCTCGTGTGTCCTTTTCTGCTGCTCTCGACTTTCAAGTACTAATAAATATCTTGATCCTCATCCTCACAGCCATTATGCTTTCATTCTCTTGCTGTCTGCCAAGAAATGGCAACTCTGTCTTTTATTTCCCCCAAACACACCTCAGCTGCTGTGTATACAGCAGTCTCCCCTGCCTTATCTGTGGGAGCTACATTGCAGGACCCCCAGTGGATACCTTAAGCCATGGATAGTGCCAAACCTTATATGCACTGTTTTTTTCCCTATATGTACACACCTATGATCAAGTTTAATTTATAAGTAAGGCACAGTAAGATATGAACAACAATAATAATAATAACAATATTATTATTTATCTATATATTGTATAGATATGTATATATATCTATATATGTACATATATAGATATGTATAATATATATATACATAGACGTGTATACACATATATACATATATATATATAGATATGGATATCTATCTATATAAGTAGATAGATATGTATAATATCTTTATGTATATAATATATGGATATCTATCTACTTATATAGATAGATATCCATATATAGATATGTATAATATGTATACATTGTATCTACATTGGGGAGTGTCAGCCAGCCTTCTCTACCTGATAGAGCAATACAGCCTTGCAGAAAAAGTAACAATAAATAGCAACAATAATAATAAAGTAACACAATCATAACAATATAATGTAATAAAAGTTGTGTGAATGTGGTCTCTCTCTCAGAGTATCTCACTGTACTGTACTCACCCTTCTGCTTCTTGTGAAGATGTAGATGATAAAATGCCTACGTGATGAGATGATGTGAGGCTAATGACATAGCCTTAGGCTACTACTGGCCTTCAGATGATATGTCAGAAGGAGGACCATCTGCTTCCAGAAAGCGGTGGGCCATGGGTAACTAAAACCTGTGGCAAGCAAAATGGTGCATAATGGGAGTGGGGGGGGGGGCACTACCGTACAGAACTTTTACTGCAAAGATAAGACGAGGTAGCACTGAACAAGATCCAAGCTAAAGGTGAACCCTAAACTCTTAAAAATTCCACTGGCCCAAACAGAGGTGTGGTCATTTTTTAAGTCCACTTGCTTTCACCTTATCAGGACCCGGGATCTTTTCTATGTACTGGTAGAAGACCTTGCCAGTACTCCACCTCAACCCTTGGGTCTTACCAGTGGCACCTTCTGAAGGTTTTCTGTGGGTGCCATTGCTGGCTCTGCCCTCATGGGGTAAGATCCCAAAAAGCAGGGGAATCAAGTCTCTCAGCAACAGCCATCAACCAGCGTGAAAAAATACCCCTATTATTATACTTCTGTGGTTATCTAGGTCTTATAAGTGAGGCATGACTGTCTTTGTTCTGGAATGTCCCTTCAAGGATACTTATACAGCGAACAGCCTTAGAAGAGAGAGAAAGTGTTTCCTTTCAGAGCAAAGGGCAGTTTGTTTAGTGCTCATTATAAAAGACTCAAGACCCCTAAGTTCAGGGTATCACTCTTATAGTGCAACCTGCTGTGTGTGCAGGTGTCTTCAGGTCCTCGTCATGTCTCCCTGTGGGAATGGGGGCACAAAGAACCCAAAGGGAAGTTTGCCAGTGTGCTGGCTACATCTAGGCTGGGAGTAAGAAGCTGCCCTTTGTCCCCAATACAGCTGTGTCACGTTTTCTACCATCGATCATGCAACTGTGGTGGAATAATATTCACTTGCCAAAAGGGTAAAATCTTTGACTAGACAGTCCTTGAAAATAGCTGACCCCTGCTTAACTTTAAGACTTAGCCGAAGGGCTATATTTTTAAAGGAAAACAGAGAAAGATGCATTTAGAAAAGGAAAGAATACTTTCAAAGAGTACGAAAGAATCTATTTTAAACTCAAAGATGGCCCCTATCTAGTCCTTCCTTTACTTCTCTTACATTACACTCCTCACATCAAGAGATGGTATTTAATTCCTATCTCCTTGAATCTGGGATGGCCTCAGTGTGAGCAATTACATTCTGGAACTTCTAAAAAGTAAATTACTGGAAGCTTTTCAACATCTACTTGGGTCTAGAATACTTGCTCTTGGGACAACCCCTTTTGTTACTCATCTACCATAATCTAAGAAAACTCTAAATCACGTGGAGGAGCCATGTAAAAAGAGACTGGTCAGTAGTCCCTACCGAGCCTAAGCTCACGTATCAGCGAGCCATCTTGAACACCCAGCCCGGTAAAGTCCCCAGATGGCATGAGTCTCAGCCATCACTTCAACACAACTGTATGAGAAACCTCAACTGAGAACTAAGCCTGCTCAACCCACAGTACACCAGATGATTTAAACTGCTTAGTTGTGGAGTAGTTTATTATGAAGCAAAAGATAAATAGAGCAGAATTAGATTTCAGAAGGCCTGTGTCACCAAATAAAATACATAACAAGTGTTTTAAAATACAGCCCCCTACCAACATAAGCATATTATTATTCTTTTTTTTTTTAAAGATTTTATTTTATTTATCTGACAGAGAGAGATCACAAGCAGGCAGAGAGGCAGGCAGAGAGAGAGGGGGAAGCAGGCTCCCCGCTGAGCAGAAAGCCCAATGCGGGGCTCGATCCCACGACCCCGAGACCATGACCCAGGACCCCGAGACCATGACCCAAGCCAAAGGCAGAGGCCCTAACCCCCTGCGCCACCCAGGGGCCCCGTAAACATATTATTCTTATCATGGTGGAAAAACAGCAACTTTCTCACATTATCTAACTGAGTTTTCTACTCAGGAAGATTATAACACATCTTCAGACTCTGGCATAGTCAAAAGCATGGATCAAATTATTTCCTTTTTTTTTTTTTTCTTTTCCTTCCTTCCTCCCTTCTTTCCTTCCTTCCTTCCTTCCTTCCTTCCTCCCTTCTTTCCTTCCTTCCTTCCTTCCCTCCCTCTTTTCCTCCCTCCCTCCCACTGGTTATTTCTTGTGTTTTTGATGATGGACATTCTAACAGTTAGGAGGTGATATCTCATTGTGATTTTGATTTGCATTTTCCTGATGATTAGTGACGTCAAACACCTTTTTATGTACCTGTTGGCCATTTGAGTGTCTTTTTGGGAAAGTGTTTATTCAACTCCTTTGCCCATTTTTAAATTGAATTATTTGTTTTTATGCTATTAAGTTGTATTAAGTTCCTTATACTATAAATCTTGTATATTAACCCTTTACTGATATGTGGTTTTCAAATATTTTCTCCCATTCCATAGATGACTTTTTAATTTTGTGGATTATTTCTTTAGCTGTGCAGTAGCTTTTTAGTTTGATGTCATCTCACTTGCTTATTTTATTTTTGTTGTTTGTGCTTTGGTATCATATCCAAAAAAATCATTACTTGGACCCTTGCCAAAAAGCTTTTTTCTACATTTTCTTCTAGGAGTTGTATGGTTTCAAATCTTGCATTTAAGACTTTAAACCATTTTTAATTTTTGTGAATGGTTCAAGATAGGGGTCCAGTTTCATTCTTTTGTATGTGAATAAGTCATTTTCCCAACATCATTTATTGAAGAGACTGCCCTTTCTCCATTAAGTGCTCTTGTATTTCTTGTCAAATATTAGTCGACCATATATGCATGGGTTTATTTCTGGTCTCTTAATTCTGTTCCATTGAGCTATGTGTCTGTTTTTATGCTAATACCATATTATTTTCATTACCATAGCTTTGTAATTTAGTTTGAATCAGGAAGTGTGATACTTCCAGCTTTGTCCTTCTTTCTCAAAATTGCTTTGGCTACTTGGGGTCTTCTGCTGTTTTATATGAATTTTAGGATTGTTTTTTCTATATCTGTAAAAGATATCATTGGAATCTTGACAAGTTTTAGACTGAATTTATAGATGGCTTTGATTAACATAGACATTTTAACAATATTAATTCTTTCATGAACATGAGATATCATTCCATTTATTTGTGTCTTTATCAATTTCTTTCATTAACATCTTACAGTTTTTGGTGTAGATTTTTCAGTTCTTTAGTTAAATTTATTCCTATGTATTTTATTGTTTTTCATGCTATTGTAAATGGGATTTTTTCTTTTAGTTCTTCTTCACATACTCACTGTTAGTGTGTAGAAACACAAGTAATTTTTGTATGTTGCCTTTGTACTCTACAACTTCAGTGAATTCATTTATTAGTTTTAACAGTGTTTTTTTTTGTAGTCTTCAGGAATTCTTTATATATATAGCAAATACCATTTATAAAAGAGACAATTTTATTTCTTTTGTTCTAATTTGGATGCCATTTATTTAACTTTCTTGCTTGACTGCTTTGACCAAGACTTCTAGTATTATGTTGAATAAGAATGGTGAAAGTAGGTACCCTTTTCCTGTGGCTTATCTTAGAAGAAAAACTTTTAACCATTTACCATTTGAGTATTATGTTAGCAGTGAGCTTGTCAAACATGGCCTTTATTATGTTGAAGTATCTTTCTTCTATATCCAATTTGTTGAGAGTTTTTATAAGGAATGGTTGCTGAATTTTGTCAAATGATTTTTTTATATTGAGATTATCATATGATTTTTATTTTTCATCTATGAATGTGATGTTTTACATTTATTGATTGATGTATATTGAACCATCTTTGCATCCCAGGGATGAATCCTGTTTGATTATGTTGTAAGATCCTTTTAATGTGCCGTTGAATTAGGATTGTTAGTATTTTGTTGAGTATTTTCGCATTTATATTTATCAAGAATGTTGGCCTGACATTTTTTTTCTGTTTCTTTTCTTTTCTTTTTGTTTAATTTGGCTCACATATCAGAGTAATGATGGTCCAGTAAAATGAATTTGAGATTGTTCCCTTTTATTTAATTTTTTAGGAACTCTCAAGAAGGATTAACATTAATTCTTTTTTAAGTGAAAGAACCACCAGTGAAGAAATCACCAGGGAAGCCACCTGGTCCAGGGCTTTTCTTTGTTGAGAGATTTTTGATTATTGATTCAATTTCCCTACTCATTTTTTAAAAAAGATTTCTTTTTTAGTTTATATGAGAGAAAGAGAGAGAGAGAGAGAGATAGCTGGAGAGACCTTAACAGGGGCAGAGGTGGGTGGAGAAGGGAGGGAGAGGTAGGCTTCCTGCTGAGCAGAGAGCCTAATGAGTTGGGCTCCATCCCAGGACCCTGAGACCATGACCTGATCCAAAGGCAGATGCTTAACTGACTGAGCCACTCAGGAGCCCCTCAATTTAGATTTTCTATTCCTCCCAGATTCAGTCTTGGTAGTTTTTGTGTCTAGGAAGTTATTCATTTCTTCAAGGTTGTCCAATTTATTGGCAAATAATTGTTCACAGTAGTCTCTTAGAATTCTTTATTTTTTTTTCTGATATCAATTGTAATGTCTTATCTTTCATTTATAACTTTTTTTATTTGATCCCTCTCCTATTTTCTTGGTTAGTTTAGCTAAAGGTTTGTCAAATTTGTTTATCTTTTGAAAGAATCAACTCTTAGTTTTATTTATATTTTCTATCATTTTTCTTCTTTATTTCATTAATTTATTTCATCTTTTTATTTCATAACTACCCTAAACTTTATTATTTCTTTCCTTCTCCTGACTTTGGGTTTAGGTTGTTCTTTTTTCTAGTTCCTTGTGGTGCAAAGTTAAATTGTGTACTTGTTTTTTCTTCCTGATGAACATTCATTCTAAAAACCTAGCTCTTAGAACTTCTTTTGTTGCATCCCTTAAGTTTTGGTATTTTGTGTTTTCATTATCATTTGTCTCAACACATTTTTAAATGTCCCTTTTTATTTCTTCTTGATCCATTGCTTGTTCAGGTGTGTGGTGTTTCATTATCATGTATTTGTCTGCTGCTAATTCATTCCTGGGTTTGAGTTGCTGGATCTGCTACTTTCTCTTCTTTTGATGTTGTGCTTCTAGTACTCCCTAGTAAGATAGGGATCATAAGAATAATCTACATTATAGACTTATTGAGAATATCAAACAAGAAAACACATGTAAGGCTTGTAGAACAAATCCTTATTGACAAACTGTTTACTGAAATCTAGCCTTTAGAAGAGATCATCTATTAATAACAATCAGTGTGGACATGTATAAACTTATGCCATTTTCCTCTATAGGATTATAAAAATGTCTTTCTGCTTTCTTCTTTGATCTCTACTTATTTCTTGTTCTTCCTTTCAGATTAATATCACATAGTTAAAACATATTCAAGATTAGCTCAGTAATTAGTTTGCTCTCATTGACTATTTTATTTCAAGAACAACCAAGTCCCACCGAGCTGTGATTGATCATCTATTTAAAAGAAGTTACCTAATTTGCCACCTCTGTACTTTGGTATACTTCCTTATTACATATTAAAGGCTTCACCAGTCACTTTTTTCTAAAAGAACACAAGGACAAAAGGTTTTTTAAAAATAATTTTATAGGCTCAATGTTTACCTGTTATTTCCTGAAAGATGAAGTGTTGTCAAGAGGAAATGTCAGCAGTACCAAGAAATGTTTACATAGTAGCAATGACTCTTAGAATTCTTACAACTGTAGAGAATATTTTATTTTGGATGACAAGACAATCAAGTATTTTCCAAATGTTTTTACATCTTACCCTGAGTATTGCTAATGCTGATCTACTCACACAGTTTATAACCATTTGCCCTCAAAATCAGATTTCAATTTAGTTGTATTTGTGTTACCACTTTGCAAAATTTCATTTTTCCTTAGCGGTTTTGCCCACAAAATGCCCCCATGTCATTATAAACTGCAAATGGGGCTTACTTAAGATTCAACCTCAGCTTATCCTGCCAAGCCATTTACAGTACTACCTTATTTAACTATTTAGGTTAACCTTGCCCGAACTGCCACTTATAAGTCAGGTACTGATGAGTGTTTAAAAATCAGTTCTCTGAAGGGAAATTACAACAGTAATAACAACAAACCCTGATGTGTAGTGTTTGCCAATGTTCCTGGTGTAAATACTCCTACAATGGCAAATTTCAAGTTACCAATGTGATATCAGTGAATGCAAAAACAGGAAGAAATGTGAATGGTTGACTCTCATGAGTAAGTTTGCGTGAACTGGCATCAGCACAAAACTCCTTCTGACACACATACACACTTTGATGCTTTAATCATAGCAGAGTATCTATGATTTCATAAATACAACAGCACTTGCAAGCCTCCCTGATTTTGCTTCTGCTATTACTAGAGCCCCAAATACCCACCTTCATGTGCATCCGGCAAACTCCTACTTAACCTCTAAGGTCCAGGGAAAATGTTAACTCTTCAGAGTTTTGCTGCTTCCCTCTAAGCAAAGAATTAATTACTCCTTTCTTTAAAAACAACTTTATTGAAATATCTTCCACATATAAAAATTATGTACATTTAAGGTACAACTTGGTGTTTCAGTATATGCATACATTGTGAAAAAATCAAGTTAAACAACTTACCCACCACCTCACCTCTACATAGTTATCATTGTGTGTGTGTGTTTGTGTGTGTGTGTGTGTGTATCTGTATGTAGCAAAAACACTTAATTTAAGATCTATCTTCTTAGCAAATTTTAAGTGCACAGTACAGTATTAACTATCATGACCAGGTTGTACATTAGATCTCAGAACTCATTCATCTTGTGTTTCTGAAACTTTGTACCTTTACACCAATATCTTCTCATTTCCCTCTTATATACTCTGACCTTGGCAATTGCTACTCTACTCTCTTTTTCTATTAGTTTGACTATTTTAGGTCTCACGTGTACGTTAGATCATATAATATTTGCTTTTCTGTGTCTGTCTTAATTACTCCTTTTTCTGTGTTCACTTAGCACTTTAGTAATATTTTAATTAAACACTATCACACTGCCTATATGGATATGTATTTATGTATGCCTAGCATAGTTCCTGGCACATTGTAAACAACCAATACATTTATATTGCATTAGCCGGAAAATAATAAAAAGGCTCCAAGTAAACAAAGACCCAGAGTTCTAGAAAACAGAAGAAAATATATTTCAAGTAATGAAATAAGTAAAAATAGTTTAAAGCTTATTAAAAATTACATTACAACCCTTTTAAAGGTAAAATATTCAAGGAAAAGCATCAATCATATAGCATTTTTGTTTATAGAATATAATATTTAAATATTTTGTATGTATTCTATTACTTAATTCTTTCTACATTACAGAAAGGCTAAAAAATAAAACTCACAAAAATAAAGCAACCGCTTCCTCCCCCACCTCCATCAGAATCAGCAAGCTGATTATTAACAGTCAAGACTCAAATTTCTCTAATCGCTTTTTCCATCAAAAAATGCAGTCAGTCCAATCTAAACCCAAAACGCTATGAACTTAACTTCCTACAGCGTTGTACACTCAACAGTCACTTAATAAATATTACTGACTTTTCTCAGCTCTAGCCTGGTAAAAAGTAATTCAGCAATATACATTTGATTTTAGTCTTTCAGGTCTTGATAAACTAATGGAGAAATAGGACCTGAAGAACATGTTAAAGTTATAAAGTGTATAATTTTCTAATTCAGTGATACAGTACTAATTCAGTCCTTCAGGACATAGGTATTGAGTACCACTATGAAATAGCTAACATTTACTGTCTCCTTAATATGTGGCAGGCAGTATTCTGAACACTTTACATATATTATCTCTTTCATTCTTACAATCATTTGAGGCAGGTGCTATGATTATCTGCATTTTTCAGATAAGGCTCAGCAAGTTGAAATAATGTGACCAAGGTCGCACAGCTAATGCAAAGGAGAGTTGAAGCACAAACCCAAGTCTGACATCTGCACTGTTAACCACAATGAAATGCTGATTCCTTTTTGTTGTAGAAATAAAGCTGTTGAAGACTCTTTTCATCAACAAAAGCAAATACTCTTTTAGATATCAGTGATTTAAGAGTTCAAGAATGAGTCCCTGACTTTAAGAGTTTGTCTGCTGAGCAAGACATATTGACATAAACATATTTAGATAAAGATACTTTTGTGTTTAGAAATGTTTCAGACATTCAGAAAAACTTACTGGCGACTGAAACAGACAAATAAGTGTCAAAATTGGAGGTAGGATGAATAGGAGACAAGAACAGGAGGAAAGTGTTTCAAGGAACTAAAAATATCATGCTTAGAGGCAGGAATGCAAGAAAATGATGTGTCACCCAATGATTACAGGCCACTGTTAATATTGAAGTCTAGAAAGAAAGATTAGAATTGAGTGAGAGAGGGTCTGAATGCAAGGGGAAGGAAATTGGACCTTATTCCTTAACAATTGTTTACGGATTAGAGAATAACTGGCAAAAAAAAAAAAAAAAAGGTATTACAACATAATTCCTCTGGCACCCATTTGTGGGACAGGACAGGGGAGGGAAGAGAACTGTAATCTACATCTAGATGCTGGAGATTAGAGATGGGATGGTGATAGGAAAATGAAAGCATCTACTGTAAAGACATTATGAAGAAGACAATAAAGATTTTGTGGTACCAATGAAGGCACTGTAACATGTGTAAGCCCAGTAACTAGTTGAAAAATCATGATATTTGGGGGAGAGATATTAGTTTGTGAATATGCATAAGCCCTTTGTTTTCACATACTCCAAGTGTGATATGATAGAAAAACTTCTAAGTAGAAACGTTCAGCAGGAAGCTGGAGATTTTTGTAGAAATGAAATTCAGAAGAGTATTCTAGACTGATAATCAGAGACCTATGTAGCTAGAGATAATAGATAAAGTCTTGATAGAGGGATAAATCTTGACTAAATACAATTACAGAAAAGTAGGATCTAAATTTTTGAGTAAAATGACATTTAGGGGATGGGATGAGGAAGTGCAACCAGTAAAGGGGCATTAAAGAAAAATCAGCAAGTGTCAAGGACACCAGAGTGAGAAAAGTTGTGAAGTACTCTGTGGCCAGATGTGTTGAGTAATGAAAAGAGGCAAGTAATGCACAACCTGAAGAAAGACTACTGCTCTTCACAGCTGGCTTAAAGGATTCTTGGAGGGTTCTAATGCAATGGGATGTATAGAACTTGTATTACTTTGAGTTAAAGACAGCAAAGAAATGGAGAGAAAAACTATAGACATATTTGATAGTGAGGTAGGAGAAGAGGAAGCAAGATGTGAGAACTTATTTTGTTGTTGTTGTTAAGATGGAGGAAACCTAGGTACATTAGAAAAGGAAAACCCAGAGTTGGAGAAAAGACCGAGAAAGGAAAGACAGATGGAAAAAGATTATGTTTTCATAAAAAGTATTTGTTTATTTGAGAGAGAGAGAGAGAGAGCAGGAGGAATGGCAGAGGGAGAGAGAGAACACCAAGCGGATTCCCTGCTGAATGCAGAGCCTGCCATAGGGCTCGATCCCACAACCCTGCGATAATGACCCTGAGATCACGACCTGAGCTGAAACAGAGAGTCAGACACTTAACCAACTGAGTCAGTCAGGTGCACTGGAAAAAAACTCTTGAGAAAGCGAAAGAAAACGATGAGGCCAAAGGAACAATTGCAGGGACTAATATTAGGCTGGAAGATAATCACCTTTTCCTTTCTATGAGACCCTGGAGGAAGAAGCCAGGAGAAGAGAAAATATTTTGCAGCGCAGGAAAGGGTATGGTTATTAGGGGAAAAAAATTCTTTTGATAATCTACCTGCATCCAAACTTAGTCTGCCTGCCAAGTCGTCACAATCATTGTTTAATGGAAAGGCTTCCCCTAAAGGGAGCAGGTGTGATTGGAACCAGTTCAAGTGTGAAGGAGTTGACGCTTCCTTTGGCAAGCTCTTGCCTTTCTTCTCACTCTTTTTTCTACCACATCCTGCAGGTGCCCAGTGGCCCCCCACTGGGGAACTATATCCAAGTCTGCTCCCTGGGGACATTTCTCGAAACGATACTTATTAAAAATTTAGGTCACTTTTTTTTGCCTATCTATCAAGAAAATTTTGATGAAATGTTGGGTGTCTTAGCAGCTGACTTATTATCACTCCCCTGCTTGGTTTTTTCCTCCAAAGGATTCTCTGCAACAAAACATTTGTCCAAAAGAAGGAGTAGAGTTTCCAGGACTGAAGTAGTCCACTTTTGGATGTTTTCTGGGTAGAGGACCCTGACAAGAGTCCCTTCAAAATTATATCATCTGGTTGAAATGGACATGGCCTTGATGAACCACCCACCCACAGAGCAGGGGTTGAACAGGAGCAGGCATTAGAGTACAGGAATGATGATTTGGCTGACACATACCAGTGTTGACTAAATGGTGACCAAATATTAATAAGAAGTATTACAAATTATTGCTGTCAGTTTTTTCTCTAATACTTGCTTTATGAAAGAAAATAAGATGGGTGGGAAATTTCAGGTGGGAGCAAGTCCTGTATCAGTGGTCGGGGTTTTTCAGAGAAACAAAAACAGTAGGATGGATGGAAAGCTAGATAAGCTAGATAGATGATAGATAAGATAGATAGATAAGATAGATGATAGATAAGATAGAGGATAGATTATAGATAGATAGATAATAGATAATAGATAATTTTTTCAAGGAATTGGCTTTACACAATTATGTTTTGGGCTGGTAGTCAGGCTGGAGCTCTCCGGCAGAATTGGTACTGATCTCAGACAGAATTTCTTCTTCTTCAGGGACACCTCACTTTTGCTCTGAAAACCTTTCAATGAGTGGATAAGGACCACTCATTTTATTGAGGAAAATCTCCTTTACTTAAAGTCAACTGATTGTAGCTATTAAGCACCTCTACAAAATAACTTCACGGCAATACCTGGTATTTGGTTGAATAACTGGGTACAGTAACTGGGTATAGTAGGCAAGCCGACCTGGAAAACTAACCATCACAGGGCTTGAGCAATGACTTGTAAGAATAAAGATGTGTTAGGTATAGTTTTAAATGGATGGTCGTGTTGCACTTTCCCCATACCTTCGCACATCTGCTTTGTATAAGTGATCCTTTAAGGATAGCCAGGATGAGAGGCTGGGGTTAGATCTGAGAGTAAAGAGAAGGGGTTAACCACTGGAAGAGAAATATGAAGGATTTGGAGGATGCAGCAAACTCAAGAAATAAAATAAAGAGTTATTTCAAAGAAAAGATCGGAGCCCAGGAATCCCCATGGAGGATTCCTATGAGTATTCATGGGGTGGTCAAACCACTTTTATTTAAGTATCCAAGAAAGAGTGACCTCACAAGATTTGGGGATAGATTGATCACCCAGATGAGTGACACTTAAGTTACTTAGAGAGGAATAAACTTGATGAATGAAACAATGTTCCTTCCATCTTAATATTTGCTTCTTTTGTGTTGATTTGTTTCTTTGATATATGAATTATTTTTTAAATTTAGGATGTAAAACCAGATATTGCTACATCAACAACTGATCAAAATTAACATCAATTTTCTTATTAATTGATTAAACTTTGCAGACTTAAGTAAAACATGTGGCTTATTAGGAGGAGGAGGAAGAGCTAACATTTGTTGTATGCTTATGACATGCCAAGCCACCTCACTAATTTCCTTACTCTCATTTTCTCCTCAGGAGGGCTCTTTAAGTTAGTATAATTATCTTGATTTTGCTTATAAGGAACCAGGATTAAGGAGGTTAGAGATAATACCAATGATAAATGAAAGTGTTCAAAATGAATTTAGGTCTCAGTGTAGGACTTCCAAAGCCCAGATTCTCAACCAATATGCTGAGGTGCCATTCCAGATAGTTGTTTTTGGAAGGGTTCTCACAAGTGTTCCTTGGTGCCTTGGCATGCCACCGACTGGCCTTTGGGACAACCTGGGAAGATCAGGAGAAGTTGGAGCTGGAGCTGGAACTGGGGTGCTAGGACTGGAACCCCACATCAGCTAGATCAAGCACTGTGTTTATTAAGAACATGTTGTATTCCAGTTCTCAAATATATATATATATATATATATATATATATATATATATACACATCATTTTAGATCATTCCCTCCAAGCATCCCTTAGACAACCTAATGGCTGCTTTTCTTAAATTAGCACTCATGATGAAAAGGACTCAATGTGGTTTATGGTTTGGTGACTGAGATCTGCTCACAGTGCAGAGGACTCCCCATTTAATATGAAGATCGCCTTACTAGTGGGGCCAACTTCAGGTTTAAGTAAGATAAATATTCTCTGAATAAGTGGCCTGGGGTAAAGTGAACTAATTTTTAGACTTTGTTTCATCTCAGGCTGCCTATAGAAGTCTAGTCATAAATCAGAGCCTATGCTTACTGGAGTTCTTTATAAAGGTAGATAAATAGGACATAAGCGTCAGCTTCCATTATATTAGGTAGTATAATCCAAAAATCAAAACAAAAAGGGTCTTCAAGTGTTATCAAATCTATTAAGTCCAGAATAGTTCATTGATGACCAATTTCCATGTGCTTAAATGGTGCAACTGCATCTGAGCTTATGTGAAAATCAATGCAAAAACATGAATTACCAGAGAGAATGCTGGAGCCTTCCAAAGACGTTTTGTAATTAGCAAACCATCGATCCAAATAGACAGGACCCCGAAAGCTACAGAGACCAGGCAGGTGAAAAGCCAGAGTCCCTGTCCTTTACAATTAATCATTACTGCTCTGTTCCCTCCCAGCACCACATAAGAGACTTCCATCTAGACTGTAATGTTGGCATTTCAGCTGATTTGAGGGTGATAACTCAACTGTGGCACCAAAGAGAAATATATATGGTATTAAAAGGAACTCATTATATAACTTATATATACTCTGTTTTAAGGCCAACCCCATTATCATTAATATTTCCCAGGTTTTTTTTTTTTTCCACCACACCATATTCTGGTCAATATTATATAAATCCAAAGTTAGGGTATAATTCATAGAATCACAGAATCTTGGAACGAAAGGAAGCTAAGAGGTCATTTCATCTAACTGCTTCATATATAGAGGTGATGAGGCAATTTGTGTCAAGTACCGAGTGGAAGATATGAGGCTAGAATCATGGTTTCATTCCCATATGGTGCGCTTCCCACCACATCTTATAGACTAATAGCACAAGAGGTTTAACCTGGTGGTCTGAATCTTTTATCTTAAAGTAATTGATCCAACTGTTAATTACACCACACTCCAAAAAGAGCTATGACCCTCTCTAAAAAACGGCTCTACTTAGGCCTGGAATCATGCCATGAAACTGACATGAATTTGTAGTTTGTAGACTAACAAAGAATTCCCATCTTCTATTTTCCATATTCAAACTGTTGTAGAGATTCCACCTGAGGCCAAACTTTCTACTGTTCACTAATATCCATTTTCCTTCTTGGGAAGTTGTGCTTCATCATCTCTTTGAAGATAGACAATGTCATGGCTACTTCCTGGTCAGTGAGGGGACTTGTTGATTGTGGTCAGAAATGACACGTGTCACATTTAGGCTAAGTCATTGTATTGTTGGTGTGAGACCCTGAAACTTACCCTTTCCCTGTCTTTCTAGTCCAGACCTTGTACATCAAAATAGGTTGACTGCCCATCCGCATGGTCCTTGAGTGACTCTAATGAGCAGAGCTGACCAGCATCGGGTATGTAGTGTGAGCCACTGATTTTGGGGGAGTCATTTGTTACTGCAAAATTACCAGTCCTATCTGGACTGATACAATAGTATTTGGCCAAATCAAGATTTTCTTGATTTGTTATGGGATTTGAAACATGTACGCCCACCTTCACAATTTAGCCAGACAAAGAAATGTGTTGAATGATCCACACTCGGGCAAGATAAGAGTTGTTATTTTTTTCTTTGTGTATATACCTTGATAGTGCAATGGAACTTATTTATTCATCTAATGTAATATTATTGCATACTTTTGGAAGCTAACTGGACTACAGATATTTATTTATCTGGATTATAATTACATATATAACCAGGGCCATTAACATACGATTTTGTGTATAAGTATGATATGTCTTTAAAAATCAGCTTAAGTAGTGTTGAGAGTAAAACTAATTGGGGGAGGGGGGAACTGAGCATGGAGCCAGCAATTCCACGATAGTTACCTGAGAACACTATGGGGATAATTATTATTGAGTCAGTCAAATGTTCCAGCAGCCTCCTCACAGCAGGAATCAATGCATACCTCTGTTTTCAATATCAAGGGATCATCTCAAAATCACCGACATTTGTGCAAGATGTAATTGCAAAATGGCTTGTGTTTAACCCCTCAGGGGCCTTGGTAGGATTCTTTTGATGCTTTTTCTTTTTTTAAAATAAGATATAACTTTTTCAGATTAAAGCCACATTGTGATGTTTGTAAAAAAAAAACTATCTTAAACCAGTATCTTTCTCTGAGAAGCAGAGGGGGATCTTTTTAAAACTCCCTTTCATTAGTATAACATAGAAACACAAATAGAGTTACACACTTTAGCCTCTCTCTCTCTCTCTCTCATTCTCTCTCTCACTCCTTCTCCACTTCTAATAAGGTACCTCTTGCTACTCAAGACAAATCCTGTCACGGGGCAACAATACCAGGTGCCTGATGGATACGTTTTTATCAGATTTCTTCATCTTTGAACCTAATCATCATTGAGCCATTTATGGAGCAGTGGGCCAATCAGATCTCAAAGACCAGTGGTCAGAAATTTGAGAGGTTCCAGGACAGAGGTTTTCTGGGCAGAGCAGAAACTCCCCCAGAAAACGAACCGAAACCTCTAACATGCAGAGCAGTGCACCGCAGCATGTGTCCCCAGACCTGCAGCAGGAGCATCTTCTGGGAGTTTAGGAAATTCAAAGACTCGGGCCCCCACTCAAGACCTACCAATTCAGAATTCTTAGAGAAGGGCCCAGGGCTATGTGTTTTAACAATTTCTCCAAGCAAAGTTTGAGAATAACTTGTGTAGTTTCTAATCAGCCTCCACGCTTTTCTGTGCATTTCTCCTTTCATCTGAAAGTCAGCTAGCAGGCATCCTTAGGACCAGCAGACATCGGAGTGTACGTTGTTCAGCTCTTCTGAAGCTTCTGTCCGATTAGACCCTACCGATGGCAGTACTGATAGTGGCTTCTGTTTTGTAGCTGAGGAAGTGCCAGGCAATTGCCTTTTCTTAGATAATTCCAAGATTAACAGGCTCACGTTGCTCAGATTAGCAGTGCTTCCCACCCTGCAGCCAGCTAGAGAGGGAACACGCTGTCCTCTCTGCGGGCCAAGGGGCTCGCTTCCCAGCCATCAGTTTGGGCAGGAGAGATGCTGATCAACATAAGTCACTGCCTGTTCCCAGATTGTCACCATTACCCAACCAGTGAGACATTCCGTCCTGGTGCTCAAGCAATGCTCTGCTGGTTTGCCTGGCTCGAGCTGTGGATGGGCAACTGCATCACCAATTGCAAAGGACATTCTATTCAAAAGGGAGCAGGCAGACAGGGAAAATCCTCCCCACCTGATTTCAGAAGGAAATGTCAGTGCAGTAAAGCAATCATTTACAGAGAGCAGGAGTGAGATGAGCAAGAACCTTCCTACACATCCCATGAAAATCCAGCTGGACTTGGAAATACTTAATATGTTTCCCAGGGGAAGTCACCGTGGGGACACCTGTCCTCCTGGGGAGAAGCAGAATGGTGGGAGAAGCTACCGTCATTTCATCTTTGCATTTTACTTTTACACGATCTGAATTTTCGTTTTGTACAATTTGGAGCTAGTGTTAGTGTGTGTAAGTTGCAGGAAGCCCTGAAAGGAAACAGGTATATATAACACATAGCTGCTGTCAGTAGCAAAAACACCTTCCACACTGGCAGTGGATTCCACTCCAAAATCTGCCACAGGCGGTGATAGCAATGCAGGTGAACATAGGTTCTCCCTCTCTTGAAGAAAATAACATGAAGCCATTCTTACACAAGAGTTGTTTGAAAAGAATGTTGCTCGTTTTAAAGTCCCTGGCCATAAGGTAAAATAGAATCCAAGTGTTCAAATGGGCAAGCGTGACCCTCCTAAAATACCCAATTCTGCCCAGTTTTGTTAAAATGGCTTCATTCTGTCCAATCCCATCAGATGAGATTCAGAATGTGCTAGAAACAATAGCAAAAAATGTTTTGCTACAAAAGTAGCAATGGCAAAAGTCTGGTTCTCTCTCCAGCCTCTCAAAAAAAAAAAAAAAAAAAAATTATCCAGGCTGCCCATTATAACACCTGCTGCTCACAATGAAAGCCCAAGCCAAGCAACTCCATGCCCTTCCATCCAAATATCCAATCTACCCGCAGAGAATTCAAGCTGTCCAGCCACACACCAGCTGCTTGCTTAGTCACTGCAGAATGCTCAACCTCCACTCCCTCATCTCTCCTCGTGTTTGTTCTCTTGGTGTCCCTCCCCTCTGCCTCTTCCATGAAAAAAGAGTTGTTAATACAGTCTCAGAATCCCCCGTGAACCTCTGAACCGGGACTTAGGGTGCTCTGAGCAAGGATCGTAGAATTTTAGCCTTCCTCTTCACCCTCCCCTTCTACTTCTAGTATGATACTAAACCGACCATTTACAAAATATATGGGAGAACCAGCAGGTTCTACCCAGTGCTTAGGGACAACCATGATTCTTTGATGGGACCATTCACGGAATGGGATGAACTGTGGTCCAACCAAAATAATCTACCTTTATTCTATTTCACAATTATAAGGTGAAGGAATGGCTTCGATGATCTCAATAACCACATCAGGAAGTTCCGTTGTCTTTTTTGCCCTTTGGCTTTCTCAATGCCCGAAATAGTTTTCTGCTTTGCCTCGTCTTGACTCCTGACTTGTCTTACCTTATGGATGTTTTTAAAATAACACATATAAACCTTAAAAAATGAATTGAATTTTCTCATGAAAGTATATTTTTATTTCAGATTTAATTTTATCAGTGATTGGTTCTTAAAATTTTAACTTTAAATGCATTCTTTTTGGGCAGTGACACATACTGATCTAGCAAACCCAGATGCTTATAGTGCCCTCAGCATTGATCTTTATTGATACAGAATCTTTATGATTCTGTGTTGTAAATAATCACTCCTAACTAATCATGTTTGCATGCCATGGTGGCTTTCTGATAGATCTCATAACGTACGATGAGACCTCGCTATGCCCTTATCTGGGAAAGCTCAATCAAAGGCAGCTAAAATTTAGTGCTAGCTTTGCTGACCAAGCCAGTTATCCCAGTGGAAGGACATCCATTAAAATTCAACTCTTCCGAGAAAGTGGTCTTTTTCCAATTGATACAGAGATTCTGATGTGCTGGCAGAGGCCCTTGGACTTGAAACATCCTTATGCCTTTAGCAAGTGTGGTTCCTTTCCATCTTTCAGATCTCACCCCTCAGAGAAGCTCTCAGTGACCATCGTATTTAAACCCTTTCCTCGCTCCAAGCACACACACTTTCCATGATACTTTCTGTCATCCACTATGGAATTCTTACCAGCAAAACAAAGCAGTGATAAGTTTGTGGCAGATTTTATTACTGACCAATTATGTACCCTTCCCTGTATCCAGGCTTTTTTCTGTGAAACTTTCCAGTCTCTTTCCACTTGGCCTTTGTTATTCCCCTAACCAATAGAAGGAGGCAGATGTATAGTCACAAAAGCAAGTCTCTGTTTGCATTAGTTTAATAGCATCCCATTGGCCAAATCAAGTTATATGGTCTATCTAAAGGTCAACAGGAAAGGTGGCAGAAAGAAATGCAAAAATACCTGGCAAAGGGCGTAGACAGGGAGGCATAAACAACAGGTACCAATAACTCAATATACTGCATTGGGCAATTGGTGGCAATTGCCAGTGGTCTCTTGGAACACTGTGTTGAGAAAGATTCTGAGTTTCAATGGAGCTCATTTCAGTTTCCACTGGACTCATTGAAAGGCAGGCCATGCATAATTTGCCATGCCTCTCACAATCTACAATGTATCTGATGACATAGCAAAAAGCTGTAGAGAGAGTTAGAATCAGATTAGAGGAATCAAGAAAGCAAATATTTGTCAATGATCCCAGAGATTAGGAAACATCACTGGTCAGTAGTTCTGTCACAGATTTAGTGTCCTATCCCACTTATTTGTTTTCCTTTCCACTGTTCTAAAGTCTGTGTTTGGGAGACCACTGGCAGTATTTGCTATAGCGAGATGTGTAGGTTTCCCTCTCCTAAGAATTAAAAATGCTAAAGAGGATAGAGATGTGGCAGATCAGTGCGGGGGAAGGGGAGGGACAAGCAATGCAAATGTTGGGCTAAAAGGAGCTTAATTTTTTGCAAGGCTAACTCTGGAATTGGTTTCAAAAAGTCCATTGTTTTTCTCTTATAATTTGGGTTCATCAAAAGATTTCTCCTGTGTGGGCTCCTTATTAAGGCTTGTTGATAATTTGCTTAAAAGCCCAGGAAAATGACTGGCGTCGGAAGTGTTGGCTTATAGCTTTATTTCTATCACATCTCTATTTGAACACCCACATGAAATCCATTGTTGGTTCCCCAAATTGTCTAAACCTTCAAGTACCATCAAGTTATTTGTTTTTATTTAATGTCTGTCTCTAATAAAAAGTCTGCATAATTGGAAAGCCTGAACTTTTGGTCTGGAGAAGCTATGGATTCCCTACTCATTGTAGTGGGTTTTGTATATGCTGAGGAGAGCAGCCCTTCCATATTCTTGTTTTCTGAGAAAGAGAATGTATTTGACCAAGTACAGATGGTCTCCAACTTCAGATGTTTCAACTTACATTAACAATGGTGTAAAAAAGTGATATAAATTCAGTAGAAACCATACTTTGAATTTTGAATTGTGATCTCCTCCCTGGCTGGTGATATGCAGTACAATCCTTTCTCCTGACTCTGGGCAGTGGTCCCAGCTGCAGCTTCCAGTGAGCCACAACATCATGAAGGTAAACAACTGATACACCTAACAACCATTCTATTCCCATCCTACCATTCTGTTTTTCACTCTCAGTAGAGTATTCAGTCAATTGCATGAGGTATTCAATACTCTATTATCAAGCAGGCTTTGTGTTAGATAATTTTCCCCAACCATAGGCTAATGTTAAGTGTTCTGAGCATGTAAGATAGGCTAAGCTAAGTTCTGATATTCTGTAGATAAGGTATATTAAATGTGTTTCGACTTATGATATTGTCAACATAGTCACTCACAATGGGTTTATTGGGACATAACCCCATTGCAAGTGGAGGAAGAACTATAGTGTTTATAGTTGTTATTACAGAGGAAAAGAGCAGAAGAAAAATTAAATCAAGAGGAGCCCTGTAGCGTAGAGTTCAGAAACCATTGACATAATAAAGGGATGACTTAATTTCATTTCTCTTGCACACCTATACTCCTCATTTCAGTGAACATGGTCACTGTCTATCCAGTTTACCTAGACACAACCCAAGAGGCAATCTTTTTTTTTTCCCCCCAAGAGTCATTCTTAATGTTCCTTCTTCCTCAAATCTCTGGTCTAATCAGTCACTAAATCAAGCCAATTCCATTTTCTAAAAAGGTCTCAGATTTGTCATGTGTATCTCTGTCCATTCCCACCCTCCAAGTTAAGACCATCCTACCTTTCATCCACATTATTGCCTAGCTTCCTCCTTAGTCTCCCAGTTCCCAGTCATGCTCACCCAGCTCAAATCCAGTTTCCATACAGCCCAACATGATTCTTTTTTCTTTTTTTGTTTTTGTTTTGTTTTGTTTTTTGGTTTTGTTTTGTTTTTGTTTAGAGAAGAAGAGAGAGGGGTGGGGAGGAGGAAGGACAGAGGGAAAGAGATAATCTTAAGCAGAATCCACACCCAGCATGGAGTCCGATGTGGGGCTCGATCTTACAACCCTGAGATCATTACTTGAGCCAAAATCAAGAGTTAGATGCTTAACCCCCTGAGCCACCCAGGTGCCTCCCAGCTAAAGTGATTTAGTAAGGAATAGTTCTTCTTTTTTTTTTTTTAAAGATTTTATTTATTTATTTGACAGAGAGAAAGAGATCACAAGTAGGCAGAGAGGCAGACAGAGAGAGAGGAGGAAGCAGGCTTCCACTGAGCAGAGAGCCCAATGCGGGGCTCGATCCCAGGACCCTGAGATCATGACCTAAGCTGAAGGCAGAGGCTTTAACCCACTGAGCCACCCAGGCACCCCGTAAGGAACAGTTCTGATCAAGATGCTTGCCTGAATGTTTCATCCTCGCAACCATTCTTAAAGGAGATGAAACTTTGTAACTTAGCTCCCAAGATTACCTATCATGCCTCTTTTCTGACCACTTTCTCTACATGATTGAAACATTTTTTGGGTTCTCTGAACTCACTGGGCTCTTTCAAGGATTTTGCTTAGATTATTCTCTTACCGTGAAATACTTCTCACTCACCAGTCACTTGGTAATTTCTATCAAGTCATGGCACAGGCTTCCCTTCCCACGCTAAGATGGATTGGGTGACTCTGTTACATGCTTTCTTGCAGCTTCTCCTTGTGGCACTCTGACCACAGTAGACTGATGACTGCAGTCTATCTGATATGTGGCCCCCACTATACTGTGAGCCCCAGGATGGTAGTGTCTGTGCCTGGCTTGTTTATGATTGTATTTAGCCATCTAGCAAATTGTTTGGCACATGCTAAACATTCAACAAATGCTTTTGATTGGACTAGAATAAATATAGAGTGATGAAGGTCCATATCAACTTACCTCATGTCTTAAGAACATGTCCATAAACTGTTATTTCAACAAAGTGATAGAGCACAAACTCTAGTACTCAGGATGCCTGGACTTAAATCCCATTTATGTCACTTATTAATGTGTGACCTTGGGCAAGTTATCTGAAACCTCCAATTCCTCATCTTAAAATGGGAATAATAATACTTACCTAAGGTAAAAACCTAGGGTTGTTATAGATTAGGTTTCCTTATTAAGCACCCAGTACAATGTCTAGTTTAATGGGTGCTAAATAAATAATAGTCTTACTATTATCAGAAACAGGATAGCCAGTGGAATTGAATACAGAGAGTACAAAAAGTGTTGGGACTTAAGGGAAGGAAGGAAAGAAACTTGGGAAGCTGGATGGAATAGGAGAAAACTGGCGTAAGAGTATTGGTGTAGCTCTTAACCTTGTACCAAACTTTGATATGCAACTAAGGTTCCATTTGAGTTTATTCTGTGTCCCTCTCAGGTTCAAATATGTATGTATATTTTTGGAAGGCTTATCAACTTCAGTTTGGACTCTATTTGACTGGTGACAAAAGTGCAACTCACACAGCTTAAGCACTAAAATGAATTTATTGTTTCATGTAACTACAACAGAGAGCTAACACTGGCTTCAAGCAAAGCTTGAACCCATGGCTATAAAATGTTACCAAGGGCCCAGTTATTTTCATATCTAATTCTAAAATGACTGCCAGAGGCTTTCCATGATACTTGCATGTAACTTCATGTTCATTAGAAAAGAGGAAGTCTTGGGCCGCCTGGGTGGCTCAGTGGGTTAAGCCTCTGCCTTCAGCTGTGGTCATGATCTCAGGGTCCTGGGATTGAGTCCTGCTTTGGGCTCTCTGCTCAGCAGGGAACCTGCTTCCCCCTCTCCCTCTGCCTGCCTCTCTGCCTACCTGTGATCGCTCTCTCTCTCTCTGTCAAATAAATAAATAAAATCTCAAAAAAAAAAAAAAAAGAAAAAGAGGAAGTCTTTATCTGAGCATTCAAGCCAAAGTCCTCACTTTCACTCTCATGGTTCCAGGGAAGGGTATGTGACTCCAATGGTCCCAGGGAGAGTTGATACTAGGACATTTGTGCATCCTTCAATCAATTCACTGTGATTATGGAGATAGGATACACTATTTGCTTAAACTAATCTGAACCCACTAATGCAACTGGAATTAGGGTTAATCTCCTTAAATTATAAGGCTGAAAATAAGGGGAGAATTTTTCCCAAAGACCTTAGAAATAGTATTACCAATAAAGAGAAGGAATGGATTCCCACCAGCAAATAATGGTTCTTGAAGGACCTGGAGGCACCTTGGAAAAGGCCTTGTCTTCAATGATGAGAGAAACCAAGCTTCACAGCTTTATCCCAGTAGAAGGCATGCCCAGTAGAAGGCAAGGGTGGAGAGCAAGGAGGGTATAATTTTGCAGGAGTGGTAGAGTATCTCCCTGAAAGGATGTCACAATAACCACACCAAGAAGAAAATCAAGGATCTGAAACCTCATCCAAATTGCCCTAAAAAGATCAGTTTGGAGCTCAAATCCAAAAATTCTGACTTAAAAATAACACGGCCCTGTACAGTTGCATAAATTGAGGCTCCCGTTGAAATAACCAAACTTCACAGCCTTTAGAAAATGTTTAAAACAATAAACTCCAAAGTAAATTGATAGGTTCATCTAAGCAATGGACTTATAATAAGTACAACTACACATATACCTTCCATGGGATCAGACAATAGTGGGATTTCATGAATCCATAAGTCTCAAAGCTGTTTTTCCATTTGAATCTGTAACTCTTTTTTTTTTTTTGGTAGCGTATGAACTTCTTATATTTATTTTTAGGCACCCTGCACTGAGCTGCTTGCATCATGTCAATGTTTGCTGTGCTAACTTTACATCTAAAGGTTATTCAACACACTGAGATCTGAAAAAACACTTACATTTTTACCTCGAAGAAACTGTACTTGAATTCTGTTATATGTTCTAATGGTGTTAAATGTCAAAAAATACTGGAAATACAAGTATTGGGAGATGGGCTGCAACTGCTGCCCTAGATGTCTTGTACAGCGAAAGGGTACGAAGATGCCAGGCGCTGCAGCTCAGGGTCGGCATTCTGCTGTTAGTCTGGCAGATTTCGAAGAGGAATCCAAATTGGAAGATAGGAAAATAAGTTAGTGATCGTTTATCATTGCTTGTAATTCATCTGGTACTAGCCCTACACAAAAGACACAGTAACAACTGGGGGAAGACCTGAACAAAGTAATACAATCTTGAATAGTAGAACCGCTCTTGGTTGAGGGTACCAGCACTCATTTAATGCTCATGGCAACCCTGGAAAGTGGGGATATTATCTCACTTCTGGCATTGGGGCAGGTGAAGTTACTGGTTATAGGGTAACATGTGCCATTCTCAAAGATGGCACAAGTCAACTCTTAATGACTTTTTGCTGAGTGAACTTTTAATTCTTAACCCGTGGATCAGCAACGAGACCTCCTATGTTTGTCACTGGTGAAAGAAGTCCCCTTAGTCATCTCTGCATCTTTTCCAATGTTTCGACAAGATCCTGTTGTAACTGCTGTTTCAGTAATGCAGCCAATTGCTCATAAGTCAGGAGAAGACAAACCTACTCCTCTCTGCCTTATTTAAAGACTTTGGGAAAGCAAAGTGAGTTGGGGAACATCCACAGCTAGAAACATTTCAATCAACACTTCACTCACAAATGTGTGTCAAGCACACACGCACACACACACACACACACACACACAAGAGTTGCATACTATATCAAGGAAAGAGAGGAAGCAAGTTTGAAAGTGAACTTTCAAATTCCTTCTTTGTTTGGAAATCATACAGACTTGCTCTTTATGTTTCTACTTAAGATTAGGAGATGTTTGTAGTTCAGTATTTGGGTAGAGAAAAGAATAAAATATTGTTTGGTTTTAATGAGACAGTAGACGTTGTTAGTATATTATAATTAAAATACATCTTGTATTGCAATTACCTTATAATTTAATAATAATGTAATCTGATAAATATAATTATCACAGAAAAAGCCATATTTTGGATCTGGATGGCCAACTTATGACCCTATACAGACATGAGACTTCGGTGCCTGCGTATGTTTCCCAATTTACATTCACAAAGTTACCAGGCAATCAGCTAGATTGGGGTCTCCAAACTATGGCCCACAGGCCAAACCCAGCTGGCTGTCAGTTTTTATCCTTTGATTATAACACAACCACATTCATTTGTTAGCATACCATGTATGGATGCTTTCAGGCTACCGTGGCAGAATTGGGTAGTTGTGACAATGACTTGTATGGTCAACAAAGCAAAAACTATTTATTATCAGGCCCTTCATAGAAAAAGTTGCCAGCATCTGACCTAAATTATGTGACAGGATTTAATTTTCTTTTTTTATCTTCACAGGTATGCCTGGTCATAATTGGGCTGGCATATCATAATACAAAATTGATAAAAATCATCCTATATCTATTATTTTGCTAACTTTGAATTAATCGATGAGCAGGAACATTCTGTTTCCCTTTACCCAGACCTGCTGGTGACTTGATTTAATTTAACTGACATTTGGCCTCTTACTGTGTTCCCCAAAATACTCTGAGATATTAACACTCCTCGCGAAAGGACAAAAGTGTTATTTATGATTGGGAAATAAGACATGATGAAAACTCTTTCCCTTTCTTTGAAATCCCAGAACTATTGGATAAGTTAATAAATAAATGTTTTCTCTTTTGCTACCCAGATTGATTAGGAACAAAAATGCAGAGTATCGCTTGCCATCAGGGATGATACCCAACATGCCCTTCCAGTGCCACTGCTAAGTTCTTTTAATATTTGAACAGTACGTTGTTACCTTACAACAATACCAAATAACTTTAACTCCCTTTTCACAAAGACTCCAATTATCACCCAATTCCTTTCAGATTAACTACACTTTGATAGCAATTCCCTTATACCAAAAAATATAGCCCAAGATAATGGGCTGTGAGTATAGTTTCAATGCTAATAAGAGGCAGTTTAACAGCCTCGAGAAGTTCATTCTGACTACATTTTCATTGCAGTGATAAACAGCATATAATGCCCCTCAATTATACCTTTAATGTAAAAAAATGAAGTTATAAGACAATTTATCCCAACTAAATTGTAATTTCATTTCTGAGATATTGCCCTCTTAATAAATAAAAACTCCACTTACCCATTCCATTGTTCTCAGGTTGGGTTTTGACAGTGAGATCGATTACAGGAAAAAAAGAATTACAAATGAAATCAATGCCACCACTATAAGTAAGTTAGAGTTTGTTCAAGCCACCAAGCTTGAAACACTTTTCTCCCCTTTTCTCTCAGAGAGCATTAGAAAAGAAAATATTATTGATGATTGCAACTTTAAGTAGAATCACAGATTCCAGCTGACTATGAGCAATGAAACAAAGGAACACGTGAGGGAAGTCCTTGAGTCCTATGCTAAAGTTCATTTTTTGGGACTTTATTGGAGTATACATACATCCAGAAAAGTGCACCACTTACAAATGTACAGCCCTATGAATGCAAACCCGCATACAAATGAAGCCATCGTTTGTGGCTACCATCTGCTACCAGATCTAGCAGAACATTAGCAGCACCCCAAAAGCCAATGATGACCTCTCCGCAAGGATAACCACTCTCTAGACTTCTGACCATGTCCATTGACTTTGCTTGTTTGTACTTCATATCTAGGAAATCAAACTTTTGTGACTGACGTCATTCACTCCACATTATGTGGGCAACAGCAATCCATATTGTATGTGTGTGTGTTTCATCCTATAGGGTGTGTCTCAATGTTGGTTCCATGGATGAACTTTTTTTAAAAAGATTATTTATTTGACAGAGAGAGAGATTACAGGTAGGCAGAGTATCAGCAGAGAGAGAGGAGGAAGCAGGTTCCCCGCTGAGCAGAGAGCCCGATGCAGGGCTCGATCCCAGGACCCTGAGATCATAACCTGAGCTGATGGCAGAGTCTTTAACCTGCTGAGCCACCCAGGTGCCCCTGTTCTTTGAGTTTTTTTGAGAGAGAGAGAGAGAGAGAGCACAAGAGTGAGTGCAACTGCTTTTTTTTTTTTAAGATTTTATTTATTTATTTGACAGAGAGAGAGATCACAAGTAGACAGAGAGGCAGGCAGAGAGAGAGGAGGAAGCAGGCTCCCCACTGAGCAGAAAGCCTGATGTGGGGCTCGATCCCAGGACCTTGAGATCATGACCTGAGCCTAAGGCAGAGCTGCTGAGCCACCCAGGAGCCCCTCCATGGATGAACTTTTTAAATAATTTCAATGCTTATGGATTTATTTATTTTGGGTGATGCAAAAACACCACAAAAACCTGTGATTTCAAGGAAGCTTAGAACAAAATGAACTTTAAGAAGATGGTTGCAATTCTGTACACGAAATGTTCATAGCAACTTTATGGGTAAGCTCAAAGTACTAAAAATAACTTGTTTTAGTCAACTCAGGCTAATTAACTACATGGCTTCACCTGAAGCAAAGATGTCATGTCACATCCAAATGCCATCATGTTGGGTGTTAGGGCTTGAGCATATGGACTTGGGGAGGACATGAACATGTAGTTCAAAGCACAACTCAAATGCCCCTAGATAAACAAATGGCTGGACCAACTCTGTCATATCCATACAGTGGGGTACGAATTAGTAATAAAAAGGAATGAAGATTGATATATGCAGCAACCTGGATGGATTTAAAGGGCATGATGCTTAGGAAGAAATGTTAATCATAAAAAGTTACATATTGCATGATTCCGGTGATATAACATTCTCACAGTGACAAAACTATAGACATGAACGGATTAGTCAATGCCAGGGGACAAGGATGAAGGGGAGGGCAACGGTGAGATGGGAGTGGGTACAAATACAAAAAGTATCCACTGTCTATCTAAACTTCAAATTTAACTGAGTGCCCTTTATTTTAGTGGGAAATCTTGTCCCCATATTCTACTCCTCATACAGATCTGTGTTAATTGCTTTTCTGAACACAGCTCTCGCTTCTCTGGGTCACCAGAATCCTTTCCATCGTGCCCTCTGAACTTACTGTAGGACACCATCAAAAGCTCCAGCATCCTCCATCTTTTCTCATTTATCATGTTTTTCAAACTGAGACCCAATACTATTCTGGGGACCCCATTTCTTTTGTACCCTCTTCTTTCCCAACCCTTGAATGTCACTAGGCTGGCTGTGAGGTGGGTGCCCTCATTTAATCCTCTAACCACGTCAATCCCTTCTCCTTCCTACTTCCCAACACTCCAGCTTGAATCCTTTGTCATTGAATTACACTATCGGCTGCCCTTTCTTATCTAAGTGTATATGGGCTAATGGGTCCTCCTCTCTTTCTTTGAAGAATTTAGTTTCTGGCACAGTGTCATTACTACAAAGCCACTTCTATTATAATCCTTAGTGATTTCAATATCCATACAGATAAGAATTTCAAAACCCTGTTTTCTCATTTCTTTAAACTCTTCTGCACACCATTTCAGCCATCCCCTCTAGAAGTCTTGATGCCTTAGACTTCTTAGTTACCAAAATGTGTAACCTCTTCTTAATTCACCCCTCTGCTCACCATCTTCAGGCTTTCCAGCTGACATCTACCACTTCAGTTCAACATGGACATCTACAGCCCACTAGTCCCTGACCTTTCAAATTGCCTTTAGCTCTTTACACCCCCACTGCACTTCTTATCCAAGTAGAATTCTAAAGCCAATTGTTAGAATCACTTCTTTGTATATGCCCTTGTCTCCTTTGTGCTCTGTCTTTGGCACACTCACTTGAAAAATGCAAGTCTAGTCAAATCCCACTCTCCCTGTACGCTCGCCTGTACCCATGAAACTAAATGAAATAAACTGGAAATAAACACAGGACTGCTCACTTTCCTCCCTTTGAATTCCTGTTCACTCTCCACAAGAGGGTCCTTAAAGTGGCTGGACAATTATACTGCCTGTCCCCAGTCCATTCTCCTTCCTGCTTTCCCATGTGACTCTTATGTACTTTCTACTCTCTCCTCAAATACCTAACAGGTCCTTCTTTGTTCTCACTCTCATTTTACTGAGGAAGTAGAGGTGATCAGATGAGAACTTCTACACATTCTCACACCCACACTCACCACCTACTTTCATCTGTGTCATGTAACTTTGCCTTCTAGCCTGTTACTGAATGAGTGTCCCCTCTGCCAGGAAAGGCCAATTCCTTCCCTGGTGTATTTGCTCCTATCTGCTTTTGTCTACTTGAGAACAATACTCTAGAAATTTCCTCTCTTTCTCCTACAGCAACAACTCCTGTCCCAAATGTTTCCATCAGCTCATAAATATCTAAAGAAAAATCTCTTAACCCACTTCTTACTCCAGCCAGCACCTTCTTTCTCCCCTTCTCTTTACAGCACATCAAGTATATATACTCACAATCCCTAATTGTTCTCCTCACATTCTCTCTGAACCCTTCTGACCAGGTTTCATCCTCCTCACTTGCTGGAAACAAAGCTCTTGTCAAGGTCAAGAAGGACCTTCTCAATCCAATAGTCAAATGTCAATCCTTATTTTACCTGATCTGTCAGCAAAACTTGTTACATTTAATCTCTCCTTACATCCTAAAGCATTTCCTTCCCTCTGTGGCCACCTGGTTTTCTTTCTACCTTACTAGCTACTTATTCTCCATCTCCTTTGGTAGGTCTTCCTCATCTATCCAACTTCAGAATCCTGGACTGCCTCAAAGTTGAACCTTTGGAACCCTTTTCTCATTGCCCGAGGAATCTCATTTGACCAGGTTCTCATAACAAATTTCTGTCTCCAGCCAGACTTCTCCACTGAAGTCTAGACTTATTCTGAGAACCTTCTCAGATTCTCAAATGACTACTTAATAACCATCTCAAATTTAACATGTCAAAACTTTGCTGTGATCAGACTGCCACTCCCCTTCTAAAAATCCCTACCTCCCACACTCTTTTGTTTTCTAAGGCACACAGTCTTGGAGACATACTTGTTTCTTCTCTTTTTCCACACCATATTTCTTCTCAGTCAGCATATATTATTGACTCTACTTTCAGAATATATCTATAATCCAGTCATTTCCTATTTTTTACTGCTACCAATCTCACCTGACTTATTGCAATGGTTTCCTAATGAGTCTTCCTGCATCCATTCTTTTCCCCTACATTCTGTTCTCAATCAAGCAACAAGAGTGATACCATTAAAAGGTATCCCTGGGGGCTCAGTCAGCTAAATGGCTGCCTTCAGGGCAGGTCATGATCTCAGGGTCCTGGGACCAGCCCCTGCATTGGGGGGGGCGGTCTAGGGAGGGGGATGTCTCTGCTCAGTGGGGAGTCTGCAGCTCCCTCTCCCTCTGTCCCTCTCTCCACTCATTCTCTCTCTCCCAAATAAATAAAATATAAATAAATAAATAAATAAATAAATAAATAAATAAATAATCAGAGGTATCCCTGTGCATATTGATCATCATTTCAAAGCCCTTCAATGCTTCCAGTCTCACTCAAAGAAAACACTGAAATACTCACAATGGCCTAGAAACATTATAAAATCTCCCTTCCCCATTACCTGCTGACCTCAACGTCTGTTAATTCCTCACCACCACCTCCCCCCCGCCACCGGCTCCCTCCAATCCAGCGGCATCGGCCTCCTTCCAATTCTTCTAATATGCCAGCCCCAGTCCTGCCTCAGGGCTCTTGGATTTCCAATATCTTCTGCTTGAAATTTTCTTCCCTTGGATATCCACTAACTCCCTTACTTCCTTTAGATCTTTTCTCAAATGTCTCCTCTGAGAAGCCATCCCTGACTACCTTATTTCAAAGGAAAGTGAGTCCTGCCATACTTCCTACCCTCTTTACCTGGATGCTTTGGTTTTCTACCTAGAATTTATCACTTATTACCATTTAATAAGGCATGCATTTAACTCATTTATTTTGTTTACTATTTTTATTCCCTGACTAGAAAGGCAGGATTATTTTCTGTTCCTCCAATCTGCTATCCACTGCTGAATCTCCAGAAAATATTGTTGCCAATCAATATGCATGGTATTGGATTCTTTGGAAAGTAGGAAGACAAGAGTTTCCAGAGCTCCCTGGTGGTTAGCCTAGAGTCTTATGACTGATTTATGGTCATTGGCACATGGGCAGAAGATCTGTAAGGCACTTCTAGCCTTGGTCCATAAAACCCTGTATAAGTGATGCTCTTTTCACTTCTTGTTCAGCAAACTTGGAGTCCATTTGTTATAGAAGGTAGCACCTTTGGGAGAGGATCCTGGGTCTTAGGAAGACTGGCACTGGACTGTGACACAGCAAGAAGTAAATGCTTGAATTAAGCTACTGATATTTTAGTATCATTTAAGGAATTAACAGAACTCAGAATGATACATCACTTAATAAATATTTGTGACTATTCTGAATAAGTAAAAAATTATATTGTTTTTACTCAAACTCTCCTTAAAAGACATAACACTGAGCTCTTTAACATAGTCAACAAAATATAATGAACACAAGTTAATCATTAATGTCAAATATTGTTCTGTGCTACACAACCAGACCTACAAAGACCTGTGCAATGTACACTACTGTGGGCCCTTTATACTTTTCAAAAACCATTCCACTTACCATGGTAACTTTTTTCTGATGTTACTTTGTTTTGCTCACTATTGTATTGACTTCTTGGGGACTTCATTGTTGGTTCTTATATCTACTCATAGATGTGAGAATCCCTATTTCTTCTCATTTTTGTTTTTTCCTTCTCATTTTCCCCTCACTTTTTGTTGTATAGTCTTTGCTTTTCAGCTGATAATAGCAAGGCTTGAATGTTTTAGCTGTTGTCACTGAATAAGAGTGTTTTCTGGTTTGTAAACCATTTATCATACAATATATTCTTTGTGGACTCTTGGCTAGTCTCAGCTCTTGTTATGAATACTCACATACAATGAAAAGCCTTTTCAAATTCTTTTGAAATTTGAGTCTGTCAGATATATAATTGCCAATTAAAGGTAATAGAATGATACAAACAAATATTAGGTAAATCCTTTTTCCCCCTCCCACATTTTCTGTGAATTTACTTCATCTAATGTTCTTGTTTATAAGAATTACTTTTCTTTTTTCGTATTTCCAAATATACTGATGAACTAAAACAATCCTTTGAAGACTAGAGGAAATGTTATCCCTTGTGGTAACACTTAAGATTATTTTCAAACACAACCTTTTTAAAACAATTTTAATCTAATCAAAATGTAGTTATAGCCTGGAATTAAATATGCAAGAAGTGGGTTTCTTAATGGTTTATTTCAATGGGATGTGAAGTTAGGATTGTTAAGAAACGCCGGATGCTAATTAACTAGAGTTAAAAGCTGGGGATGAGATAAAATATCCTGGCATGAACTCTTGATCAACCTTTCTTATTATAAGTTCACAGGGTCCAGATGATACGGAGCTGTGAGGTCATGCCCACTTTGACTTCTGGGGGTTGTCCCATTTAGTTATTCCACCAACCAGCAGGGGGAGACACAGAATGCTCCTTGTAACCCAAGCTAGAACTTCCTTTACCCCAGCCTTCCTCAGTCCTTTTTGAGTCCATAACAGGTAGAACAAGTTAGTCCAGTTTGACAAAGCTCACTCCTTCGTGTTTTCATTTGCTTGAATTACAGTTAACTTTGCATTCAAGTGACTCACTAGAAGGAGGGATTTGTTTGTATTTGTTGGTTTTGCAGATACTAGATTATATCAGTTTTTTTTATTTAAGTAAATTTGGCCTGTGGCTCCAAAACATGGATGAATATGATTGAAATTCAGCTATTTAAAAAAAAAAATTAAACTTCACTCTGTCTCCTAATCAGTACCTCTAAAAATCTTAACCCAACAGTCAACTATATAGGAGCTAACAAAAGCAACCCTAATAAACCTAATGACAATCTTAATTAACATTCTAAACTGTCATGACAGGTTAGAAAGCTTTGTGTCTGATCTTCCAGGAACCAGACAATTTTTTTTAAAATTTTATTTATTTATTTGACAGAGAGAGAGAGAGAGATCACAAGTAGGCAGAGAGTCAGGCAGAGAGAGAAGGGGAAGCAGGCTCCCCGCTGAGCAGAGAGCCTGATGCAGGGCTCCATCCCAGGACCCTGAGATCATGACCTGAGCTGAAGGCAGAGACTTTAACCCACTGAGCCACCCAGGCACCCCAACAATTTTGGTTTTATCCATCTATCAGTTCAGTTCAACACATACCTGGGGTGAGAAGACCTACCAAAGAAGATCTATACCAGCTCCTAAGTTAAGTACTTGGGATAAAGGCAGGTCATGACACTTGCCCTTTGGGTAGATAGACATTTAACAAATACTGGACAGTGTGATCCATGCAACACAAGAGATGTGAATGAGATGTTTAAGTGGATCAGAGGAAGCAGCAATTCTTCTGAAGTAAGGCACTGAGGCGGGCTTCATAAAGAAAAATAAAGCTTGAGCATAACTAAGAAGAAAGAGAATGGATTTGGGTAAAAAAGTTATAAAAAAGAACATCTGTTTGAGCAACTCTCCGTTGTTTGTGTTGCTGGAAGATGATGTGAAGGGTGTTGGGGGGTGCATACAAGTAAAGCTGAGAGGAAGGCACAGGACAGAGGGTGGAGAATCCTGGGAACAGGCTACAGAGGGAATCAGGAGTACAGGGCTCTCAATATTAGATAGTTGTTCAAGCTCAATGAATCTGATGACAAAAGTGTCAGTCATCAAGGAGACTGAGAGAATATGAAAATATAAGTGAAAACCCAGCACCCTGAAGGACAAATGTCCATGTCTTATTCTTTCAGGAAGATTGCCATCGTTATACTAGCAGAAGAGTAGTGGATATGAATTACTAGGCAACACAGGTTCTCAAAAATTAAATGTCATATTCAGAGATAATTTTAACTTTAAATTTATGTTGATACTCAACAACAATTTTTCCTTCTTCAGGCTTTAATTTTGAAGATTAAATGTTGGTTCATGGAAAGGCCTCAAAAGAACACCTTGACAGGCTTATCTCTGAGATCTTTAGATAGCAACAACTTTGAGTGAATACCTATTTTACTTGTCCCATTTTGATTTCCTTGATTAATAATTTTTATCTAATCTTTTGCTAATTTTATAGAACGTTGTGTACGGATGATGGGTTTGGAGACCTGAATTCTTGTTTGTATATATAAAAAGTATGTGGGTTGTTGCTTTTTAATAAGTCATTTGAAAAAATAAAGATTGGATGTGCCAAAATCCCCACCCAAATCTCACTTAACACCGCTTTCTAATCGGAAAATAAAACCCTTAAACATCTACACAAAACCGAATTATGCATTTGCAAGCATATTAGGTAGTTGAAAATTCAGGGTCTGGACCTGGAAAAAGTAAAATGAGAAGTCGATATGCTGTTTCTGACAAATAAAACAGAAGTCAACAACTTCTGGGTCATAGTCACGGTAACGAGTGCTTATAGATATTTTCGACAGGTCTCGGGTTTTGCCAGTAGACAAGGAACAAAGAAATACAAAGAGGAGTGAAGGAAAGAGGAGGAAAAACAAAGATAGAAGGAGCAAGAAGAATTGTTGACTTTCTCTGATACTCATCCAGAAAAAGCAATTTACTAGAAGTAACATGGAGTTGTAAGAAAAGCTACACTGTATAAATTGTTAGGCTTGGATTCAAATTTTGGCCCCTCTCTTCCTGGCAGCATGCCATTTGGATAGTCACTGAACCTTTCTGGATCTTTCTGTATCAGTGCAATCATGGAAGTCCCAATCACATAGGCTTGTTGAGATGGTTAAATGAGATAATGCGCTTACAGTCAAGGTACAATGGCTGCACAGAGATGGTGATCAGTAAAGGTTAGTCCTATGGATTTAACCAACCTTATTATAGAACTGTAATGACTACCCAACCTAGAGAAACTGAAATTCATGACATTTCTCTTTAGATCCCTTGGTCTTGAAACTAAAAACCCAGTCTCCAAATTTGGGTAACCAGCACATCATCACGATGATACCAGCAGTGACTAATCCCCCATAGAGCTTACAGTCCAGAACAGAAGTAAATTAATAATTTTAAGGACATAAGGAATGCTCTACAGGGTAGTACAGGGTATGATGGAATCAGGGAACAGGAAGACCCAATCTTGTCTGTCTGGGGAGTCAAGCACGTGTCCAAGAAGAACTAACCCGAGGCTAAGAAATAAAAAAGAAGAAAGAATCATTTGGGCAAAATGGAGAGAAAACTTTGGGGGAGACGGAAGAGGGGATGGTAAGCTTGTAAGCCTATAAGGACTGCAGACTTAGCTGGAGCATTAAATTCAGATGACTTCAGTATTTTACATCTAGTGAAAGTAAGGGGGTCAAACCACTCAATCCTTTCTCTTTACTTGATTCTTTTTTCTTCTATTTACCAAGTAACTTTAAATTTAAAAAAAAAAGTACCAATAAAACAGTCCATTTCTTCTGAGGAATCTTAATCCTAGGTCACATTTACTAATTCCTACCTAGTCAGAAAAGATGTAGAAATTGTCAAATGAGCCAATTCTAAAATATGTATCATTCTACACTGTGTCCCCAAACAAAGGAAACGCTGGTAGTGTCAATACGTTTAAACTATGTGGGTGAGAGTTGAGTGATTTCCTGGCTGAGAGCAAACAAAGACCACCTTTCTGTGCTTTATACTCTCATCATTTTTAACTCGCTCACTGCAACTCATCCTGTACTTGGCAAAGGAGAAAGGGACCAGCCTGCATTTTTCTACAGACTATAACTACTTTGAAAATACAGAAATTGTATGCCTTCCACAGGGAGAGCTGGAGGGAGGTAGCAAGGGAGAGAGGAGGCGAAAAATTCCCTTTCAAAGGAACATGGTGAAGATAGTAGGTAAATCTTATACCATCAGAGTATGGACTCCTTTATGTCAGGAGTTGGCCAACGTTTCCGTAAAGGGCCAGATAATAAATATTTTCAGCTTTGCAGGACACACATATAGTCTCTGCTGGAACCATGAAAGCAGCCATAGAACAATAGGTAAATGAATGAATGTCACTGTGTCTCAATAAAACTTTATTTATAAAAACAGTGGGCCAGATTTGGCCCATGGTGTATAGTTTACCAACCTTGGCTAAAGTAAGGTGATTATTATATTAACTACATTTTACTTGAAGTGTAAAAAAGTTTCACACCCTAGCAGCCCATAGAGGCAATGTGGGTAATGTGTTGCTCACTTTGACTTTGCAGAGACCCTCAGGAAATAGTGGAAGCATTCTGCATTAAGGGAAACCAATCCACAGAGTGGGATTTTTTTTTTTTTTTGCAAATAGTAATAACATTTGTAAAATAGAGCATCAAATAGAACTACTTTTCATAATCAAATGATGGGAATTGTAATTTAAGCTTTATTTAGCCCAAATTTCGGTTTGATGAATCCCCCACTGATACCCGCATTGGCCCTGAGACCATATGTCACTTATCCAATAACTTTGAAGAAACCATTGTGCCTTTTCATGTAAATCTTGCTAAGCTCATGGATCACTGACCTGCTTTAGGTGATGTGTGGCATATCAATTCATCCCCGAATACACACAATGAACTCATCCACCCTATTTCCTTCTGAGATTTTATTTATAAAGTGACTTACGAGCACGCACTCACCAATTTCCAACCAAGGTAGCCTGACAATTTTTTTTCCCCTGTCAAGATGCCAAAAGCATTTAGAGTGCTTTACCAACGTCCCACTTGCCAAATTTCCATTTTCACATCAAAGCCGTTGGAACCTGAGACAAAGCACAAAGCCCTCTCAGCCAGTCAACTCCTATTGTTCTGTCTTACACGGGTTAAAAAAATAAATAAATGAATGGCAAAACAGATTGTTTTTGAAACTGATAACACAATTTGTTCTCCGGCTTCATATGTTAGATTTCCGCCTGCAGCAAATATTTACAGCAGAGTTTTAACCCTCTCAAAATCAGCTTGCTTATGTAAGGGCTGCAACTGCCTTTCAGACAGCACCTTTGATAATGCGGCTTTAAGAAAGGAAAAGTAGTGACCTCAGACACCATCTTATGTGCATGGTCAAGGTTTAGTTACACAGAGACATGCAGATGGAAAACATAGTCAAAAACTTGTCGTCAATTATTTAGCATTCCCCTAAACCATTAGATGGTCAAAAATATCTTTAATTGATTCCATCGCTACCTATGCTACTTATTATTTATTACTATAACAAACTTCTCCATGGGAACAGCTAATTGTACCTCCCTGGTGGCCACTTCAAGTGGAATAAGCCTTGCACAGTGCAGCCTAAGATACGCTGAAAGGTCTTCAGCTTTGGGGATTTGATTAAAACTGTATTACATGAACACATCAGCAACCATTGCCAAAACAAAACACTAATTTAAAAAATCCTTCTGCTTTACTGCTTAACACAATTGAAAGGAGCTTTGTGTGCATGTGTGCATGCGTGTGTGTGTGTGCGCGCGCGTATGTGTGTGTGAAAGAGAGAGGGAGAGAGGTGGGGAGTGATCGCAGAAGGAGGGGGTCGCATATGTTGTCTCCTCTGCAGACAATCATGTTTAATGGAAATAATGTGGCATTCTGTGTCATACTAAGGCAGAAGAAAATGGCAATCCTGCCCGTGGCATTATGGGTACAAGCAAAATCTCTGGCCTCATGATAGGACCGCACACTATTGTACCAGAAAGCCAATGGTAGAAGAGGCGACTTTCTGGCCCAACCTCCCTAAATACACACACACACACACACACACACACACACACCATGTGCACTTGTGCATAGTGAGCACGCACACACACACACCTTTAAAGAAGCATAATTGTTAATCTGCTCTTTAGTAGAAAAGACAGATGTTATGGAAATAGTAAGCCACACTCTGCTAAGAGTGTTCTGTGGAAAGAGATTCCATAGGCAGCACTCTACACGGGAAGATTTAGACAATTAAGCAACCATTGTGAGGCATGCAGATGAATAACACATGCTAAATTAAATCAATACCAAACACTGTGTTGGAAATAGGTTAATTGTTTATTTTAAACTTCATGGAAGAAAAAAAAAAAAGAAAGCAACAGTGGAATTTGTCAAGTACTCGAAGCGGTTTACTGGCCTAGATTTACCACAGCAGCCCAGAGAGCAGCATGCCTCACGAAATCCTATCGATGAGTCTTTTAAAAAAACATTTCTTCACTTACAATTCTCAACTCATTTTAAAGGAGGTGCTGGGTGAATATGGAATTCTTAGAAATTTCAAGACTAAGACATTGAAATATTGCCCAGTAATTACAGATAACTCAGGCTGAGCTTAAGACCCTCAGGGGAAGGTGTGCGTCAGTTTACCACATTTATTCATGTAGACTTAGACAATAAGAGCAGAAGCCTTCTGCCATCTCTTGTCTGACCCGGTGAATAAGCTAAGAGTTTTTGCAACATTATGTGAATGGATCAAAAGCAACAGTTGTCTAGAGATATTTTTGTGTCATTCCACAGTATTTTAAATACTATGACATACCAAGGGGTCGATAGCTGATGCATTTCTTTAATGTAATGTTTACACGGAAGGAGTAAACTAATGAGAGTTCTGATGTTAAACAACAGACAGAGCAACAGTGAGAGCTCGTATGTTTTGTACATTTATTCAATAACCCCAAATGCTAATTTTTGCATTTAGAAGAAACAGGGAAGAGGGAGGGTTCTTTTCTTGAGTGTGTGAAGACTGCTACCAGGCCGGGAACTTACATATTAACCCCATTTTACAAATGAGGAAACCAAGGCTCCAAATGGCTAAATGACTTGTCCAAGCTCACATACTGGCCAGCGATGGAGTTGGGCCATGAGACCTATGTCTGGCTGATTCCAGAGCTCAAGATCGTCTGTTACCATAGCAACTTGTCAAGAACATTCTCCAAGGATGTCCTAGGTTGTAGCTCTGAGGTTGTCTTACGATCATCCATCCATAGGCTGTATGACCTTGTGTTAACCATAGCAGGATGGCTCTTCTCTAAAGTAATCCCAAGGTAAGTGAATATGTGTCTTCCCTACTCATCTCATCACTTTGTTACCAGGATAATTGGGCTGAATTCAAGTAATGATATTGGACTCATTAAGCACTTATGTATTAATTTTTATTTCTTTCATATATTTTTAGATTTAAACCTCTTCTACTCACAAATTGATTAAAGTTGACTTTTACAGTAGGCATGCCTTATCCAATATAATAGTTGGTTATTTTGAAAGAGGATCAATTAAGTTAGGACATTATAAACAAAACCTACATACTTTGATCATTTCCTTTTACCTTAAATATATAAATATACATTCATTCACTAATATTTGGATATAAGATAAAAATCTTTTCTTTGAATATATGGCTTCACTCATAATCCACCACTGCCTGCAGTTTCAAGTTTTGCTTTCCTTAAAAAGAAGGAAGAACATGGGACGCCTGGTTGGCTCAGTTGGTTGAGCGGCTGCCTTCGGCTTAGGTCATGATCCCAGCGACCTGGGATCGAGTCTACATCGGGCTCCTTGCTGGGCAGGAGCCTGCTCCTCTCTCTGCCTCTGCCTGCCCCTCTGCCTGCTTGTGTTCTCTCTCTGTTAAATGAATAAGTAAAATCTTTAAAAAAAAAAAAGAAGAAAGAACTTAAAAATATTTTCAAAACAATCAGAATGTGGAATTCTTTTAGATAACTGATTTTCTCCCCAAGCATTTCCACTTGCTTCACTGATGCCTAATTCCACTTCATTATTTTTAGCAACTTAATATTATTGAATCTTTCCAAAGGATACAACTTTGTTTTCATAAAAATGATTCTATTTCTTTTTGCACTAATATTTCAAACTTTATGAAGTATTTAATTAAAATTTATATTATGATAATTGCTATAACACAACTGGGATAAACTAAGCATAGGATCAGACACAACTATCTCCTGGTAAACATTCTGTTCAATTGGTGGGAGGGAACATAAACTCACAGGTCATAAGAAAGGACATCATTCGGAATCTTTTCCAGACTAAATGGAGAATAGCAATTAATGCAGCAAAATGATTAGGGAGTAGTTGGTATCCATTAAAAAAAACAATCATAAATAAAACAAAAGTATTTAAACTGAAGGCATAAGTGTTATTGGACACCTAATATGACCTGCTTGTTGGAGTTGGGCCTTGAGTGCCCTGGCAGTAAAGTCAAAAAGGGAAACATGTTGCATTACTGTTAGAGTTCCACTCCATTGACGCATAATGGAAAGAGCCACCTCTGGGCTCAATTCCACCCTGGTTCTGAGCCATCACAAACTCAATGGGGACTGGGTTTGAAGATACATTATTTATGTCTTTGCCACCAGCAAATGGGGTAGATGGGGCTTTGTGGAGTTACTGGTACATCATCTTTCAGATTCTCATTAGTGACATAAGTCATGGCATTAATTTGCGGTTCCCACGTAAGATCTCCAGACACTAGGGTAATTTTATGGCTATCATTATCATGTGTCTCCTTTGTTCTTGATGAAATTTGGAAGGGGGTGGATGAGTGGGGAAGTGGAAAAACATTCATTTTCCTTACCTTCACTTTGTGACATCCTGCCTAGTTTCTATCTTCTCCCTTCGCCATCAATGGTTTTCCTGGGACACCATTCAACTAGGGCGTGGCACTTGAAACAGGTATGGAAAATACACATTTTTGTCTGTAAACTTTTCTGAGGACTCAAGAAGGTATTCAGCACATGGATCCCTGAAAAATATCTTGTTTAATAGGAGACAATGTGTTCAAGCTGGATTGTGGCAAAAAAAAAAAAAAAAAAAGTCAGAATTGTACAAAATGAATACAGAGATGAATGGGACTTCTGTTCTTTAAAAAGACTAAGGATTCTGTTAATTGTTATAAGCTTAAATATAACATTTCATTCATTGGAGTGTAAGGTTGGATCATTTTTGTCCTTTTCCAGTTTCATCCTCTCACAGCTTATGCACATTCCTTTCTCCATTTACAAGTAAAGGTACATATTTTGGAAACTGTGAAAGTTTAAAACCAGAAGGAATTCAAAGGTCATTTCACCCAAACTTATTACTGAACGGTGAGGAAAAATCCCTGCAACATTGAGGAACAAAACCACCTTCTAAATTCTACAAGTTTCCCTGCTAATATTCTCTTTTGGCACCATGATCTGGAGGGGGCCAAAGATTAATAAATACGGAGAATGGGAAGCAGATTCCCACTGAGTCTAGAAGAAATGGTTGACAAGCAGATCTTGTTTTTGTTTACTTGTTACAAGTGTGCCTGACACATATTACATGCCATGTAAGAATTGGGTATTATTGTTACCTTGCACCCTCTGTTAAGTGTGCCTGTTCAAACAATGGCTGCCCGATCCCTTGGCAGGAATGTAGCATCAGAAGAGTATTTGGAATCAATACGTTCTGACGAAGATATTCAGACCAAGATATCCTGGACTACCAGAGACGTCTTGCTGTGACACACAAGCTTCTTACTTTTAGAATGAGATCAAAATATCCTTCCCAAGACACTGCTCTACTCATTTCAGTCTATATATTATATTGAACTTCTAAATTATGAATATGAGGAATGCTTTTAAGCTGTTTTCTTCCTTTGCATTTGATTTTTGTCCCCCTTCTCCCAAACCTGCCTCCTGACACCCAGGATTCCCCATCTCAGTCAATGACACCAATGATCATCCAGTTTTGCAAGCCAGAAACTTGGAAATTATTCTGGACTGCTCACTTCGCCTCCCTGCCATTTTCAATCCATTCACAAGTTTTCTTGGTTCTACCGCCATCACCAATCTTGCGTCTTCCAGCTCCTCTCCACCTCCATCCCCGGCATTCTGACAGCCACTTCTTGCCTAGATGATCAGAGCTATCTCCTGACGGTGCAAGAGTTTCCTGGTTTCTGGTCTTGCCTCCCTCCAATCAATGATATTGCAGCAGCCGAAGCTATGGTCTCAAAACCAAAATCAGATTGTGTCTCTTTTCTGTTCAGAAGATCTCCTGGCTTTCCTGCCTCCAGGTCTTTATGTTATGTTATTTTACTGCAATGATTTTTACATTCTTCACATGGGTAGTTCTTTCACATCTCCTAGATTTCAGAATAAATGTCACCTCCCCAATGGGGTCTCATTAGCCATCCTTTCTGAAATTGGTCCCCCACTCTGTTATTATTTCACTCATGCTTATTTCTTTCATAGTGTTTATCATTGTAATTATTCATTTGTTTGTTTGTAATCTGTGTATTCTACTACAAAATTTAAGGAACATTAGAGAGAGGCTATGTTTATCTCATTCATCACTTTATCCCCATAGCATATAGTGAGCTCTCCATAAATATTTGCTGAATGAACGACTGAATAAATGAATGAGGTCAGTTGTCATAAGCACTTGGGGTGCCTTTAAGGGACAGAAAGAAAAAGAAATGGAAACTGAGAAACCTAATATGTAAAACAAACACTGAAGGTTTTGGCTTCCTTATGTGAAGGAAGATGACTTACTCATTTCTTGTTTCTAGTACTTAGTGCGGCGGCTGGAACAGCACACGGCCTTTAGAAACACCTGCTCTGTGAATGAATGAAGTAATGGATGATGGGAAGGTGAAGCTAAAAGAAAAATGATGTGAACCTTGTCGTTTGGGTGAACAGCTATGTGCAAACACATAGAAGTTGTTTTGCAACTAACAGTATTGTTGAAGATGTCATTATTCAGGCCGTGATTAAGAGTTCTTTTATTAGAATTCATTGTTTCATATATGGAGAATAGGAGTCAGGTTTCTGTTCATCAATTTTTAACCTAGTTATGCCAGTGTCTTCTTTTGTAATTGTGAATAGCTCACTCAACTGCTTGGGATTTCAGTCCTTTCTCTTTTTTAAAAGTTTGATCATTAATGTTATAATCTGATTAATAACTAGGCTAATACTACTGATAGCATGAATACTACTACTATGATTATTATTAATACTAATATTAGCAAATTAATATGAAAAACTTACAATGTGGAAATGATTTTCTGATATTATTACACTTAAGTAAATTTACAATTATCATGGAAATAAGACCACAGATTCAGACACGTAGGTTTTTTATTTATATGGACCCTCAATCCTGGAAGAAAGGAGGAAGACTGACCACCAACCAAAACAAAAGACTATCACACCTCAGTTCTTAGCATATTAATCTTTAAAGAATCTCTTTTTTTATGAGTAAGCCCCCAAGACTCCCCCACACAAGTATTCAGGCATTTATTTGGGGATCCACTGGGAAAGGGAGACCCTTAGACTCAAAATAAACACACATCACAAGTTTGGTAACAAACATTTGCAAAGCTATTCTTGCATATTGTGAATCATGAAACATCTCCAGAAGCAAGGCAAAAAAACATAGCTAGAAGGAGATTCAGGTACACATTTAAGAAGAAAAGGAACCACAGTTTTCATGAAGAAGAACAAAAGAGAGCTAATTTCAGCTTCCTGACTTTTTCATTCCATCAACAAGCCCTACTGATTCTACCTTGATGTCTGTATGTCTTGCATCTTCCAGCTCCTGTCCCTCTTTTTCAGGTATTTTTTCTGATCACACCCCTTTCTGAAAATCCTTCAGTAGCTCACTGCTGCTTCTAGAATAATATCTGAACAGAACCCCGTAGGGCATATGAGAATCATCATGATTGAAGGGCAGTAGAATGTATGAATTCCATATCTTGACTGTGTAGGTTTGAATCCTAGTTCTGACACTTTCCTGCTGTGTGACCTTGGGCAAGTTACTTAACCTCTCTGCACCTTACATTCTTCATTTGTAACATATGAATGATAGTAGGAAAGAATTCATAAGGTTGTTGTAAAGATTAAATAAGTCAATTCACACAGAACATTTAGAATAATGCCTGGCACAGTATAAACATTGTTTTTTATTTTATTACGATTTATGATGTGCTGGTGAGATGTATGAGCAGATTGCTGTTGGATATTGGGTTGTCTTGATCAGGAATTAACAGTATTCAACCTACTTTCGTTTGAGTGACTCTGAGCTTTATCACAAAAAAAAATATGAAAAAGAGATAAAAGGAATGAGCCCTGGGCTGATAAGGTGGAAAGAGAAATGCCATCAGTAGAAGTAGCAAGCTTCCTGGAATCAAGCAGAGGAAACTTGTAAGTGTATAAAATATGGGGGAGCACCATTGTAGTGCAAAAGAAACCAGCAAGGCAATCCACACATTCTTGGTGCAATCTGTAGTTTCTGTCCACAGGATCTCAGATTGTCCTGGTTCTGGTGACAGCACCAACCAGTGGTCAATTAAATATCAATGGAGATGTGTCTCATGGATGGTCTTGGGGATCTTGGAGCTACAAAAAAAATGTTCAGAACAGCAACCGAAATTCCAGGAGTCTTCTGGATACTAAATACCTATGTCAGCATCCTACTCTGAAGAAATTGGGCTGAGACGACTTGGGGTTCCCTGGGATCTGTACTCTGCATCTACCCTCCCCGAGATGGAGCTGCCTGATGGATTTATCCCTCCTGTCTTAGTGTCCCCAACATTGCCTTCAGCTCCTCCAGGACTCTCCATGAGAGAACATGGACTGGGATGATGATGACTAGGTGAGCCAATCACCAGTCACGTTACATTCAAATTTATGTTACCACCAGGACTGGTCCTGTTGGGTTTTACTCACCACATTTTCTCAGGGACTTATATGTTTTACACCATATATTTCAAGTCCTATTTATTTATGAATTTTCAGGCCTTGTAAACCTGAAAACAATTCAGACTCAAAAATCACAACCATTTTCCGGTCCTTAGGGGGAAATACATAGCCATCCAAGCCTCGCTCAAAAACATTGAAAAATACCAAATACGCCAGCTCTCCTTACACCTTAAAGAACTGGAAAATCAACAACAAATCAAGCCAACCCCACGCACAGAAGGGAAATAATCAAGA
>CM052799.1:74201434-74296431 GCA_028533885.1 Nasua narica
GGAGGGGAGGGAGTGGGGGGGTGGGTGAGCCTGGTGGTGGGTATCGAGAGGGGCACGTAGTGCATGGAGTACTGGGTGTGGTACATGAACAATCAATCTTGTAACACTGAAAAATTAAAATAAACATATTTGGGGAGAAAAAAAATTAAAAAAAAAATCACAGCCATTTTCATTAAAATAATTATTACAACATGATTTTTGAAAATGTATAGAAATTGGATCATTGGTAGTGCCACAATTCTAAGGATCACAATTATGACTTACATTAGAGTATTACAGAATACAGTTTAGTATTGCTATCATTTAAAGTGTGTGTGTGGTGGGGCGCCCGGGTGTCTCAGGTGGTTAAGTGTCCCACTCTTGATTTAGGTTCAGGTCATGATCCCAGGGTCGTGAGATCGAGCCCCACACGGAGCCCACTTCAGGCTCTCCTTCTCCCTCTGCCCATCTCCCTGCTCGCATGCTTTCTCTCTCTTTCTCTTTCTCTCTCTCAAAAAAAAAAAAAAATGTGTGTGTGCGGCAATGAAGGTTTTGAGGTGGGAAATGGAGTTCAAAACAATGAGAAGAACATTCTAGGCACAGGAAAATTTCAAACTTCACTGTATTTTTGTTTGTTTGTTTGTTTACCTGGCTCTTTCCTAGGTAAGATTGCAAGCTGTTGATGGTGGGAAATCATTTCATTTTTTTATCCCCGAGTGTACTTTAGTTTTTCACACGTAGAAAACCCTCAAAAAATAGTTGAGGGAACAAATTATGACAAAACAAACATCTGTCAGAGAGAAGATGACAGATAAAGAAATTTCCTTTGCTCCCCAATTGTTTGGAGTTTGTATCTTATATTGTTCCTTATTTAAAAAATTTAACTCAGAGCATGAAATGCTCAGGATTATCAGCGGGTTCCTGCCTGGGCTGGGAATTTCTGTAAAAAAGGGCAGAAAGGGAGAATTACATCAGCATAAACCATTCTCTTGCCTGAAAACCAAGGTTATGCTTTGCCACCCATAGTGCGACCCATGCACCACGAATATCATCATGAATATCCCTCGTGAAAAATGTGCTCGAGAGAAATGCAGGATCTCAGCCCCACCCAAGACTCACAGAACCAGAATCTTCATTCGAACAAGGTCTCCAGGTGACTTGTGTGTATGTTGAGTTCCGAGAAGCATTGGGTGGACGGCACACACTAATTTAAGGAGTCTAGTGACGTGTTAAGTGCTCCGGGCGGCATCATGGTGAGGACTGAGAAGGCTGTGATTTCAAGTGGGGGTGACTAGGAAAATGAAGGTCACGTTAATTAAAATCCGGAAGAAGAGATGAGGAACTGGTTTGGAGTGGGAGGTGAGGGAGAGGCAGAATGATGCCACTGGGCTCCAAGAAAGAGGAACTGTGTCACCCAAACTTTTGCCAACCAAACTGATACCAATCAAATGCAGTTCACTTTCAATATCAGAAGTCCACAGCTACAGAGAGAAACCGCAAGAGAGGGAATATGGAGGAAAACATTTTAGATTGAACATATGTAAAAGGAAACGATATTATTTAAGGATATTTGAACTCCTGAAAGCCCAGAGAGACAGAAACTGTTCTGGGTCTTGTTGCTGTTCATATGTAGCCAGACAATTTCTCTGGGCTGGGTTCTTTCTGCCAACTCCCTGTATTTTTCATTCTTGCTCTTTGTGCATTTAATACCTTGAAAAACAATCCTCTTAATATTTAAAACCCATTTTGGATATCCACACTGTGTAAAATGTGTGTAAAAAGCCTCTTAACACAATTGTTTTCCAATGACACTGTCAATGTATTTTTCCTCATTTTTGTAATCATTGTTACTGCTGCTTATGATAACTCTATATGAGCCTAGAACTGAAATCTGTTTTCTTATGGACTTTTTAAAACCTTAATTTACACTGTATGTCAGTTACTCTTTTGATTTTTTATTTCGTAGTAATTTTGTCAGGTTCTTCCTGAAAAATATCATAAGCATTAATTTTTCTTAATGCAGCTTGGAATCATTCACATGAACTTGGCAAAAATATGGATACGATGGGGGAATAGATTATCTGGGAGGGGTGGGGGACAAGGAGAGAAGTGAACACTACTTAGTATAATGCACCTTTTATCGTCAGATCTCCAAGTGCTTCACAAATATTAATATATCACATTACTTCCCTGGGAAACAAGTCAATATGATTAAACACATTTTACAGATGAGAAAACTGAAAGCAAGGATTGGTGAAGCGATCTGCTGAGTGCCATAAAAAGGTCACGGTGGGGGGGGGGGCGCAGAACTCAATGTCCTGGTGCCGGTAGCACGTATCACTCATCATCGCTTACGTGGCCCTCAATTTGGTTTTGGAAAGGGAAACAAGCCTCTGGTTCATTACAGAGCACCGGCACAAGGTGGGTTCTTCCCCTTTGCCCTTCCCACAGTCCCAATTCTCTATCTCTTCTGCAAACGTGGCTCCTTACCCCCATCTCTTGCTGTCCTCGCCTCTCTGAAGAGAGGGCAATAAATATGGGCTCCCTGGAGATAAGGTGAAATACATATTACGGCTGATTGTGTGTGTGTGCATGCAACAGAGAGAGACTGTGTGAGTGTGTGAGTTTGTGCGAGTATGTGCGAGAAGCTGTACGTTAGTGCGTGAGACAGTGCGTGGGACAGTGTGTGTGTGTGTGTGAGGGTTCATGAGAGACTGTGTGAGACAGTGTGTCACAGAGTATGAGAGGATGTGTGTGAGAGATCGTGGACAGTGTGTGAGCGTGTATGGAAGTGTGTGTGAGGGGGCTAGAGGGTGAGAGAGTGTATATGTGTGTGTCTGTGAGAGTGTGTGTACAAGAGAGAGATTGTGTGTGTGCATTCAATATCTAAAAAGAGAACTGACATTTCTAAATTTTTTCTATAAGACAGGGCATTTTTAGGATTATTGTTACCATTGTCCTAAAATAACATGGAGACAAAAATGCTGTTCTAATTTTCTTAAAGGCAAAGGAGAAATCCCCAGCAAACTTTGAAAGTTTTAGTGCTTAAAGAGAGGCTACCAGAGCTTCAGATGAGAGGCTGGAGTTTCGTTTTGCCCTAGCTAAACCCCTCCCAGGATGACAGGCGCAATGCCCCCTGCAACTCCCCGCATCCTCTCCCGCCTGCGCAAGCCTTTGGGGAACGAGTATGTTTGAGATCCCTTGGAAATGCTGCTAAAGCTGCCCATGGAGGAGCTCTGGGTATCAGGCTGGGGGAACGGAGAGTTTGCCTCTGCCTCGGGAGTGAGCAGCTTATGCTGAAAGCAAACGTAAAAGCTTTGCCTCATTCTTTGGCTCCGTCCAACTTGACTGGAACTCCCCCCCACCCCCCTGCCTTTTTTAAACAGGCTTGTTACACATGGTAACAAGGTTACACAAGGTAACCTTGTCTTACCTTGCTGGAATTTTGGCCTGGCCATCACAGACATTTCCACGAATGTTCTAAATCCAGTCTGATGTTTCATCTTCTAGTGAGTAAGCATATTCACCGTCAAGAAGGTCTCTCTTCTCAAGTCACTGGAGGACCAGCTCCCAAATTTCCTACCCTGCTGATGTCTTGAGTCCCTTTTGTCACAGCCTTCCCAAGTCACCACATGAGTGTCACGGCCCCGGCCCGGCTGCCCAGCTGTTTTGGGGAGCGGTTTTGCTCAGTGGCCACACAGCGATGCACACACTGAGCCTTCCATTGGGCCCAAAGCGCTCTGTGTGCCCTGCAGTGCTCATCATAGCTGTCATTCCTGCAGATGATAGCAGTAACTCTGAACAAAGCAAGAATCTCCCTAATGATGATTATGGGAGTCCCAAGGATTCTAAACTAAAAAGTTAGTTTTAATCCCAACAGGCCAGAAATTAAATGTGAGCCTAGAAGTGGGGGGACCCGAGGCATCGTGGACACAGTGGTCACAAAACCACTGTTTCTCCCTCATGTTGGAAGTCGGGCCAAGAGCAGATTTAAGACTGCTATTGTGACTGAAATTCGGTGACAGTAAAACATTTTTACTTTATCAGAAGCAGTTTTCAGAAGATTCAATGTATCGAAATGTTTAAAAAAATCCCTACAGTTTCCTGTCATGGCAGGGAAAACAGAAGAGGCACTGAAGTCACTGGAGGGCAAGTAAGGTTAAGCAGAAGGTGTACTTGACAAATTCACGTTTCTTCTTCTGTGCTTAGGACGTGACCTGTACCCCTTGCATGTGCTCTTCCTTTAAAATAATCACAGAAATAAGTACATCCGTTTAATAGAGTAAATAATGTTAATTGAGATTTGAAAAATAATTCTAACTGCTTTTTTACTTCCCAACATCTGATACTATACAAAACACAAACTGGATAATGCCAGTTAACAGCCTTAAAAAGGTCAAAATAGATACACTTTAAAAATGTCACATTACTTTTAAGGGCATATTAAATTCCTGCTTTCACCTATTCTTCTTCCTTGTTTTCCTTCTCCTCTTGTGGCAAAGGTATTAAAACAGACTAAGTGGGGAAAAAATCAGGAGGTAAGGAGAAATCAGCTAAGCAGAGCCTGGATAAAGGATGAAATACAGAAATTAGTTGGGAATACACAAACACACACACAGTTTTACAGTGTACTTTTTGTTTCTTCATAAAAATCTGATTCTCTAAAATGTCTTCCGATGCTATCTGTTTTCTCTCCCTTTCCATCTTGTAAACACGCATACTTGTCTTTCTTGCCTTTAAATCTTTAATAGTCACTCCTAAACAGATAAGAGTCATTTAAGAAACAGGTTAAAGTGTAGATTTCAGAATTCCACTTGCCAAGAGGTTCTGATTTAGTAGGGTTGAGATAGGGCACAGAAATACACATTTTTTTCACAAACACATCTCGGAGCCTATGAGGCAGGTGGACCAGGAACTTCAACTTTGAGGAATGCATTGGCCTAAAACCAAAACAAATACACCTTGAGTCTTTAGCAGGCCAGCAACTGATGGAGACAAACTTCAGTGGACAGTAGAGAATCAACTAATTAACAACTCCAAATATATCACATGTGTATCTTTCTGATGACATGTGTAATTAGAAACCACGATATGGGTGGCTCGTTGGGTTAAGTGTCCAATTCTTGATCTCGACTCAGGTCTTGATCTCAGGGTCATGAGTTCAAGCACCGCGTTGGGCTCCCTGCTGGGTGTGGAGCCGACTTAAACAAAAACAAAACAAAACCATTGTGACCACTGACGTTCTTTTAATAAAAGGGATACAGGATCTACAATCCTGGGGATAAAGCCATAGACAAAAATGAGCACGTATATTGGGTGGGTAGGTTTAAGAGTATCAATTAAAAAAAATTATCTTTCAAAGTCTAGGATTTATGAATCCTTCACTAGTTTTTACCAACTGCTTTCCACCAAGTTTTATGAGAGAGAATTATTTCCAATAAACATAGCTGGGAAGAGCTATTTAATGTCAAAGAACAGTTTTCCTCAGTCCACATGAGGCCTTTCTCTTAGAAACAGGAAATGGCTTTCTCTTGCAAAGATGAATGCTGTTCAAAGGATTCATGTTTTGCCTCAGTTCAAAACTCATACTAAATTTGGCAAACTGTGGTACCCATGGAAGGGAAAGAAATTTATATTACAGTTGATAGTGCTGAATGTCTCTCTGAAATAATTTGAGTAATGCACACTCATATTACTCTTTAAAGACTCTTTAATGAGGCATTTCCCATGAAATTTTGATGATAATCTGTGGAGGACTGATTGGTAGTATTTACGTACTTGTGAGGGACCACAAAGTTACATTCGTGTGAATGAGTTACTTCCTATTAAACAAATGACTCTTCTTTCACATGTGTAATAATACTTAGACTTTACTTTTTTTCCCTCTGCTCTCCCAAAGAAGTTTCTTTCTCTCCTGTCATTTGTTGTTGTTGTGGTGAAGTTATTTTTCTTGACGAGTTCCACCTACTCACTGTTAACCTGAAGGTCTTTTCCACTGTAGACACGCTGTGAATGCGCAAAAAGGAAGCTTGTTATCGCAAGATCAGCAACTCAAATTACAGCGTGATCAGAAGTGACATCACTGTGTGGTTTCATTAATGATATTAGAGGAGAACAAACTAATTTCAGTCATTCTTTCAGTGTCGCGAAACTATGCACCTTGCCCCTTCGTTTCCTCTTCCAGACCTCCCTGAATTGTATTAGGGATTTCTTCAGAAGACTTCTTTTTCTTCATTATTCCCAGTCCATTGTGAGTGTGCCCCTCACCTCATTCAGCTTGTGTAGAACAGAGCAGAAACAAAACAAAACAAAGCACATTAACACTATTGACCTGATAACTTTCTTTTCCCAGAATAAGATCTGAAGAGAATTCAAGAAAACCACAGATACTAGAACTGATGAAGTCTACTTCCTGTGAATTTGTGTGGCTTGCTCATCAAGTCATATCCCCTTTTTAATTCTTATTCTTTATTCTGTAGTCACAGTATCTCTGCAATTGTCTATGGACCCCACTTACCACAAACCATGATTTTCATATGTGAGAACCTTGGCCCAGTTCTAGTCCTATCGCAACAAAGACCTATACCCTGGAGAGCCTTTTCACCTATGCTCCCATTTGGGCTCTCAGTGGTAATGAAACTGGTTGGTTTGAAACAGATGTGATCAGGGGGAAATCTGCCTTTACTTGAGTTAGTCAAACTCTCTGCTTTACTTTTCCAGTGATGAAATTGTGTGCGCATGTATGTGTTTCAGTGGATGGGAGGCGCTGAGTGGGGGGACTGACATGTACATAGTAGAGGGGGTTGTATTGCTGAGAAGCGAGTCTGAATGCTGGCTTCTGGATTTGTTTAGGAATCTTGTAGAAGATTAGATGGAGCCAGAAATTGTGTCATCAAACCAACAACCATGACCAAGTCATTTAGCCTCTCTTGGCTTCAATTTTCTTAAGCCTAAACCATAGTTTCTCAACTTTGTCACTATTGACTTTTTGGGACAGATAATTCTTGTCATAGGGGACTGCCCTGTACCCCATAGGATGTTTGGCAGCATCCCTGGCCTCTACCCCCTGGATGCCAGTAGTACCCCCAGTTGAGACAGTCTCCAGATGCTGCCAAATATCCCTTGAGGAAGGGAGAGAGGACAAAATTGTCCCCCATCAAGAACCAATGGCCTAAAATAAAACAGTAAAAATTTACGATAACTTTCTATTCTAAGATTCCACAAGTATAACATTCCATGACTCTAGATTCATAGCCGATTTGTTGATATAAAAGACCTTCTTTTTCAACTCTAGTGGCAAAATATGTTTATACCATTAACCCAAATTGAGATTTAGTCCCAAATATTTGTCAGGAGCTTCTCATATGGCATAACAATAGTGGGCAGCATTTGGTGACCTCTTACTATGGTAAGCACTTTCAGTGAGATCACTCACTTAGGGGGGAAAGTTGAAGGAAGTACAACTGCTAGCTTCAACTTAGAGAGAAGGCACACTAAGGTGTAGGGACATTGAAAAACTTGCCCAAGCTCTCACTGCTAGTAAATGGGAGAACAGACTCAGATCTATTTGCCTTAAAATTGCTGAATTTTGCCATTATTTTATATTGCTTCCTGTGATATTTCACCAGGCATTGTTTAAGCTTTTAATATCAACAGATTGACTCCTTGTCTCATGGTACTTATAAGGAGGTAGAATCATTATCCTCTTTTTTTTATATATATGTGGGGAAAGAAAAAGGTCAGAAAGAGGTTATGTAACTTGCCCAAGGTCACACAGCAGGTAGGTGGCAAAGCTGAGATTTCAATTCAGTCGGTGATCCCAGGCACCACTCTCTTTTTCCTTTCGACTTAAAAAGCTACAGTACGAGATCTTAACACCCTGTGAGTCAATGCAAGTGAGTATTCTTTTGGTGTTGTTGAATATGTAGTGAGACTTTATAAATGGTGGGAGATGTCATCAATCTCTTTTCTGTAAAGGAGTTGGTGCTATGGAATAAGAAGAACACTGAAATTACAGTTGCTATCATAAAAAAGATTTTTTTATGCCTTGTTACATAGAGGAAGAGATTTGACCTGCACTCCTCCCACTTAATCAAAGGGTAAGACATTTGAAACACCCTCAGTGGCAATGCTATCCAAAGTCTCACCAATAGCCATCTAGTTACTCTCTCATCATGCCTTATTGAGCAGTCCCTATATCCTCCACACACATGTTGGGGAAACAGCCACAGATAACATATAATTCCTGAAAAGTTCAAATACTGGTATTAAGAGAAGTCCACACTAATGACATGTATGGAGGGATAGAAGAATCACAGATAAAAGAGCAAATTTTCCTAATATGGAAAAAGCCCAGCCAGGACAATCTCCCAAAGGAAGGAGACCCTTGAGTGGTTGCAATGGGTCATCAGACATCCCGTTGGAGAGACAAGTAATGTGGTGTGAATGAAGATAGCAATTTCAGAGAAAGAAATGTTATCAATTATGGCTGGAGAAAGAGGACTGTAGAAAATGAGAAGGCCAGAAAAAATAGATTAGGGTAAGAAAGAGCCTTGAATTTCATCCTAGGATGACTGGGCTTTTTTTTTTTTTTTTGGTGGGGGGGTAGGTGGCATGGACTCATCAAAGAGTTTCAAGCAAAGGAGTGGCAGAATCTAAAACTTGTGTTTTGAAAGTACTGCTCTTCACCTACGTAAAAAATGAATGGAGTTGACATGTATCCAAGCATCCAGGCATCCAAGCATCCAAGCACCTTGCCATTGGGCAGCCAAATTTTTCTTCCTAGAGTTTACAGTTTGTCAGACAAACATGATGAACTCATATAAAGCCAAGTACCAATTTGGCCCCAATTTTTCTGCCACTGCTCTACCTTGGGGCTAATTAAACTATCCTACAGGAGTCCTCCTGGGACACATTTCCTTGAGCAATAGGGTCTAGGGAATGCAGTTACAGCTTAACCTTCTTTTCCCACAAAAGAAGTCTACTGAGTTTAACTGGCCTAAAAACTCGTGGTGTGGGTGGAAGTAAAAGCAGACAGTGCCAACAGCATTAATATTTTATGCCTACAAGGCAACTTTGTAGCCAGGGTTCTCAAAGCTTTAACAAACATGCATTTTTAAAATCTCTCTCTCTCTCTATGTGGTGAAAACACGGGAAATTAGAGGTAATGATTGAACTTGCTGTGGTCTCAGTCTTAAAACAGAACCTGTAATTGGGCCCTCTCTCCCTCTTGTGCTGCTCCCGAGACCTGAGATGAGTCCACCCTGGGTGGAGTTGGACCCCTGACTAGAGAAGTTGAATATTTTGAAAGAGACGTTCTAAATGCTTAGGTCTTTATGGCAACATAGCTAAGTAGTTGTGTTGGGAAAGTATTCCCACCTTGATGACTGCAAAGGACAAAAAGGAAACCACATGATCCACACAAATAAATGAGGCCAGAGTAAAAATGGCAGCCATCACATGAGGAGAAGTGGCTCCACAAATTCCCCACCTGGGTTTCCTTCCCACCTTGCAGTGACCATCAGGCAGGAGGGGAAGGTCACATGGATGGGCATTTACTTCTTAAACGAAACATGATCACATCAAAAGTCAATGAAAAAGACATATAGTGCCTGAGATTTCCAATACAACCTCTTTCACTGATAACGCAAGTAGATTTTCTCACTGTCAACTGCAAGAACTCTATCAAATTCTTCCTTGGACCGTAACTCCCAGTAGAGCTAGTATGCTGTTCCACCCATAACTACGGCTTACTTATTTATATGTGACTTTTTTTCCTGGACAACATTTGTATGAAGAGGGGCCCTGTAATTACGTAGCTTGAAGAGGGTCCTGGCAGTTCAGTCACAACTGGACCCCCTACTCCATTTGATTGGACCCTAACTTCTCCCATCTTACCTTTGTGGTTTGAGGAATGTAAGCAATGTGCGGCTTCCTTCCCACAACGGTGTCTTATCCCTCCCAAGATTCTCCGGCATCCTCCTGAATTCTCTGACTTAACATGCTATCTACTAAGTATGCTACTATTATGGATCATTTTTGAATCAACAGATCCAATATGCTACACCGGGAAAGAGGAACTTAGAAAGGAGAAGGCACAATCTAGCTCCCAGCTGCCATTTTATAGAAGTCAGTGGGTAGGATTGGCCTACCTGGGACTCGGTTCACTGAAGCCATTCCCCACAGGTTCCATGGCCCTCAGCCAAGTAAGTAGTCCTCTTTCCCACCCCTGTTCTTTCCCCAGGAATGATGGGGTAGAGAATAGGGAAACCAAGGGAAAATGTTATTTCCTGCTAGGATAACAAAGACCTCTTCATAGCTGGGACAGTTATTCCATTCTGTGTTGTGGAATGTTTATATCAATAAGACAATTGGATGAACTGCAGTTATCTTTTCAAGAGGTAGTGAAACCCACTGAGCTTTAAACAGAGCTCTATCAGTAACCAGATGAGTGATTTTTAAATAAAGCAATCATGTCAGCTTTCTGGGCCTAGATTTTCTCACTTGAGAAATGAAGGGGTTAGACTAGAAAATGAGCTTTAAGACAAAGAATCATGATTCCAGCCATCCATAATGCTCTACTAGCTTGAACATTTTGGGGTCATTAGGTTCCTTGGAGAATCTAACAAAACTTATGGAAAAAAAAGTTAATGCTTCAGAAATTTTGCAAATAATCCAGGGGATTCACAACGTTTTCTACTCACCTGACCCCCAAACCATTTCACTACTCCAGAAACCACTCTCCTATTGTTCTGTAAGAAGGGGAAATTTTTTAAAGTGCCCATGATGAACATATAACAGGTACTCAGAAATGCTCCTTGAGGGAGTGAATGAATTAAGTCATTCCCTTGATCTATATGTTCTCTGTCTTCACAAATGCAGTCTTATGTCACTCCATCATCCCTCAAAATAAATTATTTATTAAATATCCACTTGCGTTTATTGTTATCTGCAAACTAAATGGCATTATTAAAATTCTAAGGACTGGTTCATACTCCACAGAAGCTAGATTAAGATTGTGGAGAAGTGAGAATGATCCAGAAACCCGTCGGGGTTTCTTCAGCTGCTTGGGCTGGCATGTATTCATTCCTCAAGTTCTGTATTTATTCAGAGAGGATGGTCTCCCCAAAGAGAGGAGGGCATTTTTAAATTCAAGTATATATGAGCAGATTCCCTCAGGAACCCCAAATGAAATCTCTACTCAAGTTTGGTACAGATTTCCAGGTTTTATAATGATATCTAACTCATTCAAATTAATTGGTCCTTTCCAGGAGATGATGACATCTTATTTATTTTCCTTTTTTCTTATTTTTTTTTATTACCTTATTTTTATTACCCTTATTACCTTGAATAATCTTAATGGAATCCATTATCATTTAAGAAAAAAAGTGTAAACCCCCTAAAATATTCAGCACAAGTAATAAGGAATCAGAGGGTTTGCCCATGGATTAAAAATCGGCTGTCACTGTAGCATCTGACTATAGTCATGATCCTGTTTATAGCAGGTGGTTTGGACGGAAATTTCCACTTTTTTTTTTTAGCAGTACCAATAATACCAGCTAAATGCTACCTTGATTTCTCATTACCAAAGCTTGGCTTTTGACTCATCTCAGAATAATCTGGCATAATTTGTGCATTATACGGCTGCACTCCAAATTCTGTCTGCCTGGTGTAATATGGTAAGCTAATCCAAAACATCTGTCCTGCACTTTGTGTTCAAATCCCTAAAAGAGGATATAGGATAATGGAAAATAGATCTTCCTTTTGTGCTTTAGCTATTCAAAACTAGGTCCTTAAATAAACATTCAGAAACAAATTTGTCTTCTATAAATGGATTCTAAACCCATGTTGAAATAACTAAGTGTGCATAGCCCTTCTCTGGGACCCACAAACCTGGAAACAGTCTAGTCAGCCAATCCATCTTCCAGATTCACTAAATTCTCATTATTCAGAAGGTGTTGGTAGTGGTTTGCTTGAATTCTCCCCCCCCACTCCCCCACACCCCCAGTGAGCAGGCTGCCTGGTATTCATGCCCTTGCACACCCATGCTCCCCCATATTAACTCTGTGCTTGATCATGTGACTTGCTTTGGCCAATGAGACCTTAGCAAGCTCGATGCACGCAGAGGTTTGAAAAATGTTTACCTACTGAATCTTATCATCTTGGAATATCCCATCTTGGAAGCCCACTGTTGTTCTGAAAGTAGCTTGGTCTGACTACTGATGGGTGAGAGGCCATGTAAAGAGAGGCCCTAGCAGAGGAGAGCTTGTCTTGAAAGTCCCAGACCCCAGCAAATCTCCCCCAGCTGAATGTAGCCAAATGAGTGACCTCAGCAATACTACCTGAATAGAAAACTACCCAGCTGAGCCCAGTCAACCCACAGAATAAGGAATAATAATTAATAATAATAAATCTTTGTTGTTTTAAACCTCAAGGTAAAGATATAAAGATTTATAATGTTATATAGTTTTAACGCCACATTTCAGTTAATACAAAATATTTATATCATGCATATATGTATATATATTACAAGATATAATATCTATATTACAAGATATAATTGTGATACAAATGGTAGTTCTTCTTGTTGTTTTATTATTCACATAGACTTCAAACTCTAATGGCCATAGTAGGCAGGAAAGAAAAATTGTCAAGTGTAAATTGTGCTTGAATTAACATGTCTTTTCCAAAAGTATTTTTCTCCATATTTGTACTCAAAATAAATAAAAGCATTGACTAAGGCTTATAAAATTCTAAAGTATTAAGATATAGATGTTTACTAATTGGCTGTGCTGAAGACTAAAGATATTAAGTATACAAATACACGTTAAAATTGAACTATAAACCGAAGCACAGTATATTACTTTGAAAATTTGTTTTTCCTATTGAAGGTCTATAGGCCTAAAGTACTTTTTTTGGTCTCCACCAAAACAATTAGTTTAATTGATAAATTTGGTACTTTTTTCTATGTTTGTTCAAACTTAATTAGAAACTAACCAACTTTTAAATTTTATCTAGTATTGTTTTGTTAATAACTACCACTTATTTTGTGATTACTAACTGCTAGGAATTCTGTTCATACCTTTGCATAGATTAACTGATCATCACAACCTGCAAGGTGGATAGAGTATTCTTCCTGTATTTGTAGGAGAAACATGAAGATCAGAAGGAAATTTTCCAAAATCATAAAGTATATATTTGACAGAGCCACTTCCAAGTGGTGGTTTGGAAGACTCTATTCCTTTAATTCTCTAATTCAGGGGTCAGAAAACTTTTTTTGTAAAAAGCTAGAGATTAGTAAATATCTTTAGTTTAGCAGGTCATACAACTCAAGGCTGCCATTACAGCACAAAAGCAGTCAAAAGCAATAAATAAATGAATGGGATATGCCTGTGTTCCAATAGAATTGTTTTTATAAAAACAGGTGGTGGGCTGTATTTAGCTCGCACCTACAGTTTATTTTTAAGATTTTATTTATTTATTTGAGAGAGAGAGAGAGAGCATGAGCTGGGGGCAGGTGTGCGGGTGGGAGGAGCAGAGGGAGAGGGAGAAGCAACCCGATTCAGGGCTTGATGTGGGGTGCAATCCCAAGACCCTGGAATCACGACCTGAACTGAGGGTAGACACTTAACCAACTGAGCTACCTAGGCTTCCCACAGCTATAATTTTAAAACTTACAGCCCATTGTCCCCACAGCTTCCCAAATCAATAATGATCAAATACGAGCTCAAATCAGAATCACTGAGAGGGCTTCTTAAAATAGATTGTTAGGGCCTCCCACAGAGTTTCTGGTTCAGTCGGTCTAGGATGTGTCCAAGAATTTGCATTTCTGTCAGGTTCCAAGATGATATGAAGTTACTGGAACAGGGCACATACTTTGAGAACCACTGCTGTAAATATTTAGGACTTCAGTTGCTGACTCTAAGGTAGATCACCGTCCTGAAGACCAAGATCTATCTTGCTACATTTTTGTAGTAAGAACTCAAGCACCTGAGATGAACTCAAGTGAACTCAAGCACCCTGAGATGGTAATTCTAATCAAATTGTTGTTTTTTTGTTTCTTCTTTCTCTTTGTTTTATTGTGGGTCCATGAGGAGGTGTGTGCGTGACAAGCTGGAGGGAGGAGTGATAAGGAGAGTTATAGTGAATGTTGAACATAGATTGACTGCCCCCATCTCCACCGCCTACTCCATTCCTTTGTGCCTGTCCCTTCTCCATCTTTCGAAGATGAAACACTTGTGACAAGTTTTAATCTTGTTTTAGACAAGGCTCAGCCATATGCATACATAACCACATATTTGCGTATGATATTTGATGTGAACTTTGAAGGTTATGGACTTCGGATAACATAACCTTATAGAATAACCAACTGAGCTTTCTACAGAGATGACAAAATTCAGTAAGTTATGTTGGAGTGAACCAAGAGACAGAAGAAATCATGATTTTTCTGAGTGCTTTACTGAGTGTAAATGTGGGGGGGAAAAAAAGAACATTCACTACACATGGTCTTGGAGCCAAGTGGTGGCCTTCCATGGAATTAGCATTTGTCATTTCTTCATTTTTCACAATGATGCTATAGTTTAGAAGATTCCATCACAGGGTAGTTAAAGGTAAAGACTCCTGAGTCATAACACCCATGTGAATTCCAGGTCTTTACTTACTATATCTGTGAGCTTGGGCATGATTTTACCCCTTCTTCTTTTCCTCCATAAAACAGGATATTGATTGCACCTCTTTTAAAGGTTATAGGAGAGCTAAATGAGTTAATATGTGGACAGAGACTGATCACACAGTAAATACTCATTAAGATGGTGCATACTGTTGAATACATTTATAATTGAGGAGACCGAGTGTGAGAGAGATGGACTGTTGCATCCAGGGCAATTTTACATGTGTACTAATCACCAAAACAAGCTTTGAACCTGGCTGTGGCTGATTCCACAGCTTTGGTGCCTGAGGGAATCGAAACACAAGCCAAATAAAAGGAGCATCCAATCCCTTTTAACAGGACAACAGGCTTAGGAACACACACCAAAAGATAATCCCAGTGTCCAGAAACACAGAGAACTGTGCAGGTACATAGGTTCAGAGAAGAATGGGCTTCTGTGAGGGTGGGCAAGTAGGAACAGTTGAAGTAGAGCCGTGTCTGCGTGAGGTGAGGAGAGGGCATTGTGGTAAAAGTGAAAGACGACTGGCTTGGATATAAGCAAGGTCACTAGAAGCAAGAGAATATTCCTGTGGCAAAATTAAGCCCACAAAGTTAGGATGAACTCCTCCCAAACACACACACACACACACACACACACACACACACGCAAATAAAAAGAAAGAAAATCCCTAAATTAAAACACACACACACACACACACACACACACACACACACAAATCATTTGCTCAAACACTGAATAGAAAATATTATCAAAATAATTTTCTATTTATCAATAATGATATATGAGGAGAAAATCATTATTCCCTCATCGTTGGTCCTCCCAGACCCCAGTTATTTAGCTAAGGAGGGCAGAGGGGAAGGAGTGCCTGAGGTAGCTGGGAAAATATTAAAGAAAAAATATTTGTGAAAATAATTTTACAAGCCCTTCTGTTTTCCAACAAGGGGAATATCTGTCCCCGGAGCCCTGCAGCTGTGCCTCACACAGAGCGAGCTATTAGGTTTACAGCTCCCAGAAAATAGCTCCACACAGCTCTGATTGCATGGGGCCCTCTGAGGTCTTGCTGCAGGTTTGGTTGGGTTTCACAGTGATTTTATATTTCCTGTTCAAGGTTTTATTAGTTTTATAGATACATAAGCATGAGGGGTCAAGGGGGAGGGAGAAACCCAAGACAATGGAATGGAATTTTTAAGCTGTAATAGGAGTTTAAGGGACTAAGATGTTGCTCAAATCATGGGAAGTTGGTGCTGGAGTCTGGATATTCAGGCCCAAATCGAAGCAAGATCTGGTGCCAAAAATCCGTGCAGAGAGGACCATCTCCCAACTTGTGCTTCCTTCCCCTACTTCAAGGTATGAGGACTCTCTTGCCAAAACTGTTTCATTGCTGTAGATGAGAGAACAGAGAAACAAATACACGTATAAACCAAGGTCATTCTAAGCCTATTTCAGCTGTGATTAAGAGTATGGTCAGGAGCTGGACTGCCTGAGTGTGAGTGCATCCTCTCCACATGTAGCTGTGGGATTTGGGACACCAGTATCCTCATCCTTCATCTGTGAAGTGAGGACAACAGTAGAACTTAACCCATATGGTTATATGTGTATATCAAGTCTCATTTAATAATAAATGAGAATCAAGAGAAAAACTATAACAAATGAAAATTTTGGTACACACACACACACACATATATGTTTAGCAAAGTGCCAGGCATACAGTAAATGAATATAATAAATAAAATGAAGCATATAATAAAACACTTAAAACAGTACTGCCATAGTCTCAATAAGTGTTATCTCTCAGTATTATGTTCGTTATTATTATTAGTTTTGTTTTAATGAAATTTTGATTTCCATAACTAATTTGGTTCATGTCAGTTTCCTTAAGTTCTGTCATATATGCTTCTGGCCCATTGCACTTGGATCATGGTTGAACCATACAGGTAAGCTATAGAGATCGAAGGCCACTGGGTGTACATTTATCTGTGGTAAACAACTCAATACATTTAAATGTGTAAAAGTGCAGTCTAGACCCTTGCTTCTCAAGTGTCTATGTGCATGGGAGGAATCACCTGGGGATCTTGTGAAAATGCAGATTCTGACTTAGTAGGTCTTTGGTGGGGCCGAGTCTTTGCATTGCTGCTGGCCTAGAGACCAGACTTTGAGTCACAAGGGAATCTAGGAATGAGCACTTATCTGGGAGGCAGACAACCCAGGCACATGACTATCTCGTTGTTGAATTCAAGTGGCATTTTTTTTAAAGATTTATTTATTTTGAGAAAGCGAGAAAGTGCATGTGTGCGAGTTGGAGAGAGGGGTCGAGGAAAGGAATCTCAAGCAGATTCCCAGCTGAGTGGGGAGCCCAACTCAGAGCTCAATCTCATGACCCTGAGATCATGACCAGAACCGAAATCAAGAGTCGGACACTCAACTGACTGAGACACCCAGGAGCCCCTCAAGTGATATTCTATAAAATTCACTCATTTCCTTCCCCTTGTCAGCTTGCCAAGTGAGCACTGGGAAGATGTGTAAGAACTGCAGGACTTGTATTGAGGAATATAAAGCTGACTGAGACATAACATTCCTGCTCTCAAAGGACTTACCATGTAATAGTGCAGAATGAGACACACGCCTACAAATGAATGCCATCCAAGATAGCAAGGAGAAAATGTAAGTGTTCAGAGGAGGGAGGGCCATTCCCTCAACCTGAAGAAATCAGGCCAACTAACACACTTAGCATTGCTTTGCCACAATCTGTCCCTCTGCAAAATGGAACTAAATTTCTTGCCACCTGGCTCTTAAGATATATGAAGGGCATAATAAGCCCATTAAGATAAAAGTGTTTTTGCAGGCCATATCCTATGTAATTGTTCTTAATATCAGCAATAAAATCAATAGTCTGGTTATGAATAAGTAGGTAACTAATTTGGGGGTGATTCTCCATATTATTCTGTATAATTCTTAGCATCAGAGGGCCACTTAGTTGTTGCTATTGTTTTTAAATGAATATACATCCTTGGGCCAGAAGACATCTTCCTGGCCCTTCTTCCACCATCTTCTTTTTCCTGAGTAACTCATCCTCATCTTTCCAAATAATTCAGCCTGAAGGTCTTCTCCTCTGAAAAGTATTTTCTTTCCCTTTCTTGAAATTTCTCTCGCTCCCTTTACTCTATCAGAGATTTTTGTTGTACTGTATTATAGTTGTTTACTTGCCTATTTCCTTCCACCCCCACACAAACCTAGATTTTTTAGCACGTTGAAGTCATGGCTGCATTTTTTTTTAATTCTTTACTGCTGTTTAACCAACAAAGAGTAGATGCTCAATAAGTATTTGAAAATAAAACTTAGATCAGTGATCTTCTAACATGTATGTGTTTTAGAATCACCTGGAGAAATGTTAGAAATATAGATTCTCGTGCTTGACCTTAAGCCCAGTGAATAAACTCCAGGGTTAGGGCCTATTTCTGCATTTGGGAACTAAGTCCTCAGCTCGATTCTTTACTATTTCTACCAAGAAGAGGTGCATTGAGTTATACCTTAACTTTTTTGTTAAAGTTAACAAAACTTTATTAACAAAACAGAACTGAGATGTTAGCCTCATCTATTTTTATTCAAGAGTAAGCTCTTAGTCAAAGGATACACCAACTCTTGATGCTTTTTCTCATATGGGAAAAGATACTGTGCTTTACAAAGATCCATTTCAGTGACAGAGCCCAAGAGTGGCAGAGACAGGTTGCCTGGGTTGACTACTGGTCCCGCCATTCTCTGGCTGTACAACCTTAGGCAAACTACACCGTCTCTGCACCACCCCCCCATCCTCCCCTGCAAAATGGAAACAATAATAATCCTTGCATCACGAAATGATTGAGGGTCAGGTGAGTGAAAGCATGGGAAACACTTAAAACTGAACTTGACACGTAGAAAAATCTTAATTAATGTTAGTTATTTCTATTATTATTATGACTACTATTTTTTATTATTGTTTTAGGAAATTACCTTCTAGAAACATGTAGTTATAAGGGAGTGACTGTATAACTGTCAATGTTTGGAAGTTAGGCAGAGGAATGAATAATAAAATTCATAGTTTGAGACTTTAATCCCGAGACCTACATTATCTTCCCATAGTTAGCTGCATTTCCGTGATCTGCTGGTTCCTGGTGCCTGAAGATTTTTCTCACATTTTGTTTTTCTGTTAGGGCTTTCCAAGTATAAACAAATGTGGTCAACAGTTCACCATTCTACAACAGACTTGGGTGAAGGATGTTTTTTATATCTCAGAGGTTTGAAATTGCACAATCCTTCAGGTATAGCATTTCAGCTGAGAGTGGCCTGTTTTCTGAAAGCCAGCCTTCCACACAGACAGTAGTATATCAATTTGTCACCAGCTTGGAGATCCTGGCAGAAAACTGTGAGAATTACATACCTGTAATTTGGTTTTCCCATTATAGGGACCTTGACTGTCTGGGTGCTGTTGAGTTAGGTCATTGACACTTAACATAGAGCAGCTGGACTGGGGAACTTGATGCCAAAACTCAGCAGCCCCTCCTCTCCCCTCCGCCCCCACATCCCTCTCTGGCAGGAAATTACACCCAAACCACAGAAAACATTGCAAATGCTTGCATCCAAAGAGTTATAATTAAGTTGATCAGCTTAAATAAAAAGGCTGTGACCTGTTTTTTTACTTTGTGTAAATAAGTCAGGTGAAATAATCCATTTTACTTGTCCCCAAAGTGTTCATCCACCTGAAGGCAAGAGAAAGCTTAGATTTCACAGGATTAATTTAGGCTAACCTTGAAAAAAAAAGTTTGCACATAAAAACTCTCAAAAATATTACTGTGAAAATCTGTGAATTTTTTTCTCATTAAAAAAATTATTTCTCAAAGCCCGCAATCCCAGATAAAGATAACGTAGATGTTTGACCTATAAAAGATCAGTACTATGGGAAACATTTGAAAAATCTGTCTTGCAGAAGATAAACCTGTTTTGGATGACTCGATAGGGTAGAACTAAGTAAAATGGATAGAAATTTATGAAGAGAGAGACTTAGGGTTAATATGAGTTTCTGGTGTAAAATGTCATTGTATAAGAGCTGGCATCCTATTTGCTTGTAGAAAGGGTACGATATTTGCTTAGGGATATTCCTGGACAAAGTCTTGAGGAAGAAGGTGAGCATCACAGAGAATTATGTGTGGGCAGAATATTCATCTATGTGTGGTGACCTCTCCTTTGTCCCCTCAGATTTTCAACAAAATCATTAAATCCATACAAAGCTAGTTTCTAGAGGATCTTTCAGAGAGATGGATGGAGAGCCTGGGTGTTGCCTCCCAGACAATGTAGGATGGAAGAGAGGACTCACACGTGACAACTAGAATGTTGATGGACAGACCCATGAGGAAGTAAGTTGTCAGGAATTTGCCAAAATCATGGAGATGGCTCTGGACTTTCAGAGAAGTTCATGATGAGTCGGCTTGAATCCCAGAGAGACAGGAAACCCTGGCTGTCAGCGTAGCTGCATGAGAGAAAGAGCATTTCTACAGTGCTCTGCCAGCTCATATAGTAACTCCCTCAGAGGCAGAAGCCCTACTATGTTTCCTCACAGAGCTGCACTCTGGTCCCCTTGGAGACAAACGAATGAGGAGACCAAGACAACAGAGGCAAAATGTGAAGATGCAGTCCTGTTCAGCATGCCAAGCGAACCCTCCGAAGGAGCCTCAAACTCAGCCTTGGAGGAAGACATCAGAGAAGGTTTCTCAGAAGAGGCAACAGTGGGGTGGGGCAGGGGGTAAATCTGAACAAACAATGCGTTCAAAATACCAGACTGGTACCGAGGGAACAGCAAGTCGTTGAGCATGGCTAACTCACAGGGTCTAACGTGAGAGGTTTGTTCGGCCTGAAACACTCCTAGGAAGGGAGCCAGGGGCCACATCACAAAGAGTTTCCAATGACAGTCAGTCCAAAGCCTTTGGAGTTTATCTTGAAGTTGGTGGGAAGCCATTGAAAACTATGAAGCAGGGGAGTAGTGTGATCATACGTGGGGACCAGACAAAATACGTCGAGTCTCTAGGCAACTATTTGCTTTGCATAGTTAGACATTTACTTGCCCAAACGTCCTGCTCCTAGTCTGAGAACTCACATTTTCTCCAAGACCCACCTCGCTTCTGAAATCGTATTTGATAATATCAATCCCCTTCTCTGATCCTGTAGCATTTGTTTTTTGCTCCTGTTATCACCTTCTTCCTTGCCTGCTTTTTGTTTTGTTTTGTTTTGTTTGTTTGTTTGTTGCCAATGTAAGCATTCTTCAAGTGTCACGTTGTATCCAGGTCTTTGTAAATCATTCAGAATAGAAATTCACATGTATACAGGAGACAGAGATACGGTAAACGAGTAACGCAAACCAGGTATAATAGACATTTGTTTGCATGATAAACGTGTGGTGATACAATTGACCCTTGAACAAGGTGGGGGTTAAGAGTGTTGACCCCATCGTGGTCGAAAATCCATGTAGAAATTTTGACCCTCCCCAAACTTAACTACTCATAGTCTATGTTTGATCAAAGGGCTTACTGATAGCATAAACAGTCAATTAACACGTAATTTGTATGTTATGTGTATTATATGCTATATTCTCACCACAAAGTAAGCTAGAGAAAAGAAAACGTTATTTGGAAAGTCATAAAGAAGAGAAAATACATTTACAGTATTGTGCTATACTTATAAAAAAAAAAGATCTGTGTGTAAGAGGACATGTACATTTTAAACCCATGCTGTTCAAAGGCCAACTATATTCTTCACTTCCATAGAGAAGAGGTAAAAAACTAAAAACCAAAAAAAACCCCAAAACAAACAAAAGCATAGGGAGTGCTAATAGAGATATCTGATGAACCACAGCCTAGGGGAGCTGTAAGGAGTGGTGAGGTCTCTGGCCAAGTAGAAGCCCATTCACTTTGATAAGAGTGGCAACTACTGCTAGATCCCAAGTCATCGTTAATACACAGTATTGGAGGTCCAGCGTACAAAATGTCTTGGTTAAAAGAAAAAAAAAAATAAACCTCGGAAATTCAGATTTTATTTTTAAACAAAACTTTTTGAGTTTTATTTTTTTCCTTGGGTAGGAGATTCATCTTAACATGCATGCATTTTAAAACAGTAACAGGGTCTCAAACTGTTCTGAGCAGACATTAGACAAGCACAGAAGGTTGAAAATTCCTATTTAAAAAATGGAAATTGCAGTAAGAAATGGAGAAGTCACACACATATGGTGGGGTGGTAGTTTATCCTGCTCCCTCAAAAGTTAAATCTAAACTTCATTCACATTTTTTTTTTTATTATGAGATTCTGATCTGATGCTTGGTTGTGCTGAAAAGCACTGGGCCTCCCCACAAAGATTGTTGGTTCCCACCTCCTAACAAAATGGCCCCGAGCAAGGGGAAGAGGCCCTGCCAACCTCCAAAGGATCTCAGCACAGCCCCTTGAGGGCCAGCTAAGCTTCCTCTTCCATTTGGAGGTATTGTTCCCACCGGGCACATCACAGAGGAAAACTGGGACCACATCACCGCCCCCTGCAGGCAGCGGGTAGATGTGGGGCCAATTGTTTGAATGTGTTTGCCCTTTGATTCCAGGGCTCAGGTTAGGCCTCTCCTCACCACATTCCTGCCAGGAAGAGATGAGGTCTCAGGGCTTGACAGGAGCCATAGGTCTATGGAAATCAAGATTTGTATATGAAATATCCTGATATTAAAAGTTGACTCCAAACCTTTCCAAACACTGTAGTCTAATACCAGCCTATCAGTGGTGCAGATATATGACACAGACCTCCATATGACAACTCCTGTCATACATATTCATACTGCCATGATGTCTAGAAACTTGCTTAATAAATATAATTTGAAGGAAGCCTGGGTGGCTCAGTCATTAGGCATCTGACTTTGGCTCAGGTCATGATCCCAGGGTTCTGGGATCAGGCCCCACATTGGGCTCCCTGCTCAGCAGGAAGCCTGCTTCTCCCTCTCCCACTCCCCCTGCTTGTGTTCCCTCTCTCTCTGTGTCTCTCTTTGTCAAATAAATAAGTAAAATATTTTTTTAAAATAAATAAATATAATTTGAGGACAAGGCACTCTCATCCCTATGATTCTTTTTTTTAGCACTTTGGTCTTTGTCATTCACTTGGCTCTTACTTTGGGTTGCCTTTTATCGCTATTGAACTTTCACGTTTATTTCTAATCTCCTCCCATAGAGGGGACCTCCTAGATAGCCAAAACCATCCCTTGAGTGTCTTTCTGTCTCCAGTCCCTAGCATGGCTGTTTTCCCTTTGTAGAGGCACCGTAATAACTACAAAAACTAAATCTTATTCATTGTGTACTGCAGAGTTACTCATATTATCTCATCTGTCTCTTAAAAAAGTATTACAAAATAACTATGGGTGTTTTGATTCTTTTTTAGAGATGAAATCCAAAGGTAGGAAAGGTGAAACCTTGCCCAAGCTCATGTAGTTAGGAAGGTATGGGGTTGGCACTCCAGCCTAGAAAGAGGGCTTCAGGAAGCGCTGTTTTACTGCTGAAAACTCCTGGTGCTGGAGCCCCTGAGGTGGACAGCCTCAGAGAACTTGAAGAAGGTATTTCGCCTGTCTTCCTCAAACCCTGTGATTCAACAGTACTAATCCTTGTGTAGTTAATTCATTTCAAATAGCTTTCAACATACTAATGTCAAAGCAAAAAAAGAAACTAGAATGATCTTTTGGCCTGGCAAAGATAATTATTGGGTGGTTATTTAAACCATCCTTAAAGAATGGTTTGTAAGTCAAAGACTCACAAACATGTGTCCTGATTTCCTCCATATTTGATTTAAATGATTTGCTCTGGCTTAAAGTTTGTCCTCAAATATTTTTAAAATACTAATTTTGGGGGGTGCCTGGGTGGCTCAGTGGGTTAAAGCCTCTGCCTTTGGCTAAGCTCATGATCTCAGGGTCCTGGGATTGAGCCCCAAGCCCCACATTGGGCTCTCTGCTCAGCAGGGAGCCTGCCTCCCCCTCTCTCTCTGCCTGCTTCTCTGCCTACTTGTGCTCTCTCTCTGTCAAATAAATAAATAAAATCTTTTAAAAAATACTAATTTTTTTAAAAACCTGCACATTCATATTCAATTTGAATGTAATGGCTTAAATTATATCAAGTAATTGTAAAACACTAATAAAAAAAAAATCCCTGCACATTCAAATGGAAATTCAACCTACTAGATGTCTCCAACGTGCTAACTAGTAGTCTCCCTGATTCACCATATGATAAATACATGTTATATATTTGAACATAAAGTACATTTATACTAATAAAATGCCACTTTCCTCTGCTTTACATATTGGAGTTCTGTGTCAGATTTCGTTTGCATAATGCATTCTGCTCTGTGAGAAAGTTGGAAAGCCTCTTCTCTAATATATATAGCTTCTTACTAAGTCAGTCCCTGCTCTCCTGCCTAATTACACATGCCTGAATAGTCAGTAGGGGCCGATTAGCTTTGTATTATATTTATGGAATCTAAGACACAATCAATTGTAAGGTGTACTATTATTTTATATACCGCAAAGAAAGAAAAACACTCCCATAAAAAATCTAGCATGTTCAATTCTGATATCTTAGATTTAAAAAAAATTAAGTTCTCAAATCAACAGAATACAGTAATTCAGTACCTGAACTCTGAAATCAGATTACCTGGATTTGAAATCTGGGCATCCTACATACTCTGACCTTCCGTAAATCACTAAACCTCTATCTTCATCTGAAAAATGGGACTATCATCACAATCTAACTCCAGGGGCTCTTGTGAAAGTTAAGTAAGAAAGAAAGTGGAAGGCCAGGGGTTTGGGGTCTAGTAGGACCCCAAATGTCTGCTATTGTCGGTATGGGCCCAAAGAAAGTTCTCGGTTTTATGACCGGATCGTAGAGTGTTGTTCCTGTTAGGTGCCGGGCAGAGTCCAGCAATCTACTCTTCTCCTTTAAATCTCCTTTTCAGAAGACGCTCTTTACTCTTAGTCAGAAGAGTGAGCACACATCTGATTGAATGGGCTTTTATCCCTAAAGGAGGAGGTTTGCCTGATGATATAAAGCTCTGTTCAGATGCCAATTTAATCTCTTCTGATGGAGAGGTTTTAGAAGCTTTTAGCCCTCCTTGGTGACCTCCATATTGCACAAATAGATTTCTCTTGCTCTTGTGTCCTACAACCCCAGAGTACTTTGGAAGGATGGAGTAGGCTTTCCTTCCGAAGTGTTGGTATTGAGTGCCATGGTGGGAAGGCTTATTTCGATAAATGATGAAAGAGTTCAAATTTTGGAGTTACTTTAGCTGTAGATCTTTTATTCAAAGTGGAAAAAATAAAGGTTCTTGGACTATTTGAACTGTATACAGTAATCATTTCATATGAAATATTTATGTGCATAAATAGGAAAGTGGCAACTCTATTCTTAACATCCTCTTGAATGTCTGGTAGTTACCACCACCCATCATATCTCAAAGCAGATCCATGGACTTCTTCAAAAACAAGTAAGTCAGTGTGGGCTCAGCTAAGCTGTCGTAACAAATAGAACAGAAACTTCATGTCACCAACCAGTAGAGGGAAGGTGGCTCTCCTCGGCATCTCATGATGAAAGCTTCTAAGCTCCCTCCCTTGCATGACCACACCATCAAGCACACCTTCCAAGGTTGTTTCTGAAAGAAGAGAGACTGAGAGATCACCTCAGATGTTTGTGGGACCAGGAATCTCAGTGGCTTATCTCACTTCCATCCACATTCCATTAACCAGAACTCCAGTCACAAAGCCCACCAAACCTGTTGATTCTGCCTCAATGGCATCTGAACCATTTCCCTGTTGTCCACCCTCACCAACCCTGGTCTTTTTCAGATAATCTACATCTTTCATCTGTACCACCCAAAGTAATTCCTTAAGAGATCGACTTACTTCCTTTCTTTTGTCCTGTCCCTGAACATATATCCCTTACTCTACCACCCACATTAACCTTCACAGACCTGATCTCATTCCCCCCAACTGAAAACAGTTTATTTGCCTGGAGGATAAGGACTATTTTCCTTGCATGATTAGCAGGTACAGTCATTTGCTAGTGTACCTGTCCAGGCTTACCTCCCATAGACTTCCCTATGTGTAACTCTATCCAGCATACCTGGATTTCTTGTTTTCCTGGAAATTTCTTTATTCTAAGCCCAGTCTCCCACCACTTAATATTTTTGTCTTTTGGAGGCCCACCTGTTATTCAAGACCCCTTTGGGTGTTTCCCTCCTTCTGTTAAGCCTTTCTTGATTCGACCACTTGGAATGAAATGATCAGCCAAAGAGCTTCTAAAGCACATTTGAAAGAACTCTTATTTCACACTTATTCATTCCTCTGGATGTTTAACGTTAATGATGTAGGGACTTGTCTTCCTGACTTGATTGCTTGCTCCTTAAAAATCTGCTGTAGACATGAATACTCTTACATCTACAACACCAACCTCAATGTGTTGAATACAGCATACTCAATATATGTTTAGGAGTTTAATTTTTAAAACTCTTAGTAACTTCTAGAATGAAAAGATATCACAAAATCTGAAATGTAAGGTTGTTCAATGTATTTTCTGCTCTAACATGACACAAAAACCCTGAAAGCAGAGATTTGTTGTGATAATACTTATATAATCTTTAACTTCCTTAACTTACAAAAGTATGTTCAAGATGGAAAACAGTGAAGGGCATCATCATTTCCACATGATACAGTTTGGATCTTTACAGTCTGAGGCTCTACTGGTTGAGGATATCTGGGGCTGTAGGTAAAGAAACATTCCAATGGCAACTAACATTCACCGATTTAATCCTGAACCACCGTCTTTATCTGCCTCTGCTCCGCTTAACACATTTTCTCTATTCTGTGTCTTACCAAATACTCTGGTTTTCAAACTTATTGTTTACTTCTGGCACCATTTCTCTTACCCTATTCTCTCAAACTCATGACCTTTTTGAGTCTTTAACTAGATACTTTCTTGGACGGGTCTACTGACTAAATGGCTTTATTTCCTCACTGAATTCATTTTCATTTGGATGAAAATTCAGTTTTTGAAGCACAGGGAGGAAATAATAAAGGAATAAAGGTGTATCAGATAAGATTCTTTGGACCACAACCAGCAGTGAGCTCCAACTCAAACTGATATAAACAATACGACAAGTTATTCACTCTCATAATAAAAGTCTGGAAGTAGGATGAGTTCCATATCTGCTTTTTAGCAATTCTCTTGGCTCAGTCTTTCTCTGCGTTTGCTTCCTCCTTGGCCTAGTAGGAAAATAACTGTAGTAATTCCAGGCATCACACTAGACACAACAACATTAAAAGAAAGAAGGACATTGTTTGTTCTTGTGTTTTCTTTTTGGAGCAAGGAAACATTTCACAGAAGTTGCCCAGAAGACTTTAGCCTTCCTTGGCAGAAATAGGTCACATGTTATTTTTAAGCCAATTACTGTCAAGGGGAATGGGATTACCTAACTGGTTAAAACTAATGATTTAGGATTGAGTGAATTTTGAAGGGTCAACCACAATAATTACTAGAAAGGAGAAGGCAGGGAAGAAAGAAGGCAGGAAGGAAAAACAAACTAGAATTAACCCTCTCATTTGGCAAACCATCCTTTATAAATCATTACTGTATTTCAAAGATCTCTGTTGTATCTCTAAATCTGAGAGACTTTCTACTGGGAAAATGAACTTTTCATTCCTTCAGCAGAAGAAGAAGATCCCTGGAGGTTAATCCCGCTTTTAATGCTCACATCTATAAGGTATCTATGTCACATTTACTGAAAGGTCCTTGACCAGAACTAGTCATATGGCTCAACTAACCATGGCAAGTAGCTGGCAGGGAATTCAAAACTACCACATGTCTTGAAGGCAGGAAGCTAGAAAAATTTAATGACCACCATACTATACTCCACCAAATATGCAGCCCATTTAAACAACCCCCAAATCATAGAGGCTTATCACAACAGAGGTTTATTTCTCATTCCTACTGCATGCCCATTATGAATTGGAAGTAGGATTTTTCCACAATGGAAAAAAAAAAAAAAGGAAGTAGGATTTTCCTCTTGGAGTCACTCAGTGACCCTCACTAGTGACCCTGAGATGTCATCTCAACACATGTTTTCACTACTATCATAGCAAAAGAAAGAGAATATGGCACACTATGTACTACCTTTTAAAGTTTCTGTCTGGAAATGACACTTGTCATTCCACCCACATTTCATTGGCAAAGAAAGTTATATGGCCACACCTAATGCTTAAAGAGGAAGGGGAACTGCAATTCTTTCCTGTGCCCAGAAGCAGAAAACTAAACTATCTGGTACACTGCACTTATGAATAACCTGTTTACTTCTATTTCCCCAGCATGTCATCTTGGGTTTTCCCATAACTTCTCTGGTTGTTATCAGGTAGTAAATAGTCTCTGTCTTGTGGTAGCAAATAGTTCATTCTAGTGTAATATCAGAACTCCAAGCTTCATTTGATTTAAAATCTCACCACATACTTAGTTTGGGGTTTGGAAGACTTCAGCGGGTATATGTGTGTGAGAGATAGAGTCTTGATCTTTTTCTTTTTTTGGATATACTTCTATGCCCACCCATTACTGACCCAGTCTTTGAACAAATAGTTATTAGATGCCTATTCTATCAGATACTGTCATAGACACTGGAGATGTGGCAATGAACAAAACAGACAAGATTTCCTATCTTCAAGGAGTTTATATTTTAGTAGCTAAATACTAAATTAATTGTATAAGTTCTTGAATTAAAAAACGTAGTAGGAAAGGGGATAAGAAGTGTCAAGGAAGTGCTATTTAGGTAGGGGTGTCCAGAGACAGTGACATTTAAGTATCAATAAAGGTAAATGAACAAATGGAGGAAGAGTTTCCAAGTCAAAGATGAATAAATGCAAAAGCTCTGGCAGGGGACATGACCTGGCTCACCTGAAAAAGAGTGAGGACAGTTCTGTTAGAGCAGAGTGATGGTGGTGGGGGAGAGTGGAAAGACATGAGGCCAGAGTGTAAAGAGAAGCCAAGATCACATAGGGCCCTGTAGGTCACTGGGGGACACTGGAAGGCTGAGAGTAGAAAAATGGCATGATATGGTGTGGGTTTTATCAAGATCACTTAGCTGCTGTGATTGGAATGGGTGGGAAAAGGGGTGAGGCCAGGAAAAGAAAGACCAATCAGGAGACTACTGCTGAAATTCAGGTAAGAGATCTTGGTGGCATGGAAGTTGTGAATCCTTTTATTTTTCAAGTCTCTCAGGGCTGGGGCCAGTGATGAGGGAAGAGATATAATTAAGGGGTTGAGGTCAGAAAAAATTTTACACCACTGCAAGAGTTGGAATCTCATGGAATACCCTCTGGATATTCCAAGAGTTGAGTCTCTCTCCTAAAGCACCTTTTAGGTCCAAGAGTTGAGTCTCTCTCCTAAAGCACCTTTTTGGGTTTTCAGAGATTTCTTGTTGCTGGTGATCTCACATCTGCTTTTTCCTTGGTAGAGCCAAGACCCTGCCAGCTCGCTGGTCACATATGATCCTCTCCACCAGCAAATGGTTTCTGGCTGTTTATCTCTTGGTTCAGCCTACTCAGCTTCTCTACAGTTTTCTCTTGGGAAGAGTAGGCAGGCCAGCTCCCATCTACAATGCCTAAATTTCCCAATAGGAGATTCACTTATCCGTTGTCCTACCCAACCAGGGAAGTTCTGGCCATTTCTAATGTTGCCTAGTCTACTGTGCCATCCAAGGGCAACAAGCCAACAACAGTCTCTCATCTTTATAATAATCTTTATAATGAGCTCAAAATACTGGTCCCTGTGTCCTTCAGTCTTTATAGGAGTTGTTAGGGCTGAAAGCCATTCCTTGAATCTTTGAGGTGAGGGGAAAGCATGTCTCTCCCTTCTCCTATTGCAAGGGGAAAGAGAAACATAGCACACTGACAATTCCCTTAAAAAAGAATCTTCCTACCAGCCTCTTCTAATTCCAGTTTATTTCTTGCCTTCTCTTACACAGACTGGGAGAGAGTGATGGGTTAATTCCAGAAGAACAAGTTTCCCATTCTTAGTTGGTCTTGCAGAAATATTCCACCACCTTGTTTTATGAGATAGGCCGTTCATCACCTGCCTGCAGAGATTCCAGGTCTCAAGGAAAGTTGGATTTAATGTCTTCTTACATTGCAAGCATGGGGCTGGGACTTGGATGAGGCATGTTAGCCTCTTAAGGCATGCAATTTAAGGAGACTTCACTCTCAGGGATGTGCAAGTTTAGGGTTGACACTTCATGATCTGATTGTGAGCCTCCTTAAATTTCATGTCCCACAAGCCTCATTTGCCTCTCCTACTCCCCGTCTTGACAAGCAAACAGAAGCCAACCTGAGTTAATTTAGGCAGAAAAGGTGTTTGTTAAAAAGATATTGAGGGGTGATTCATAGAATCCCAAAGAATGCTGGGGAAATAGATTTGGAGGCTACCTGGTGAGGAACGAGGCTCCAGATATGCCACAGGTGCAGTGACAACATCCCACACTGCTCTGCTGGAGACACACCCAGGCATGGACTTCCCACCACACTGGGTCTGGACAAGAGACCAGTTCCACTGGAACCACGGTCTCTGTTGTTTCCGGAGATGGATTTAACCACCCCTACTGCTGCTGCCACTGTCACCATGGATTCTGAACAGTTTCTGCTTCATTACTTTGCTAATTTTAAGTCAGAGTGATCTGACTCTGCACTTTAAGGTAAGTGATCTGAGCGGCACAATCTTGTTCATGGGTCCAACATGCAAGGCACTCTAGAAATAGTGCTACCAGCCTTTTTTAGCCTCCATATTGGAGGGAGGCTTAGATTCCTCAGGTGAGAGAGTCCTTGGCAGCCAAAATTTAATGACAAGTGACAAATAATCAGCCAATAAATAAATGCTGTGAAATAACTGGAAGTTGCAGAAAGTTCTTTGAAAGAAGCAAAAATTGGGGTTAATAAAGAGTGAAAAAAGGGGTGATCTACTTGTCATACAGTGGTCAGTGAGCGACTTAAGGTAGACTACCAGAAGGAAGGATCTGGCTATGACAAGGCTGGTTAAAGGTGGAAGACAGAACCAACACAAAGGCCTCTAGGATGAGAAGGTGTTCAGTGTGTTCCTAGAACTACTAATAGCTGGAGCATAAATGCAGGGACTTTTAGGTAGGGGAATGAAGTGACCCAATTTCCATTTTTTAAGAAAATCACTTTTGCTGCTGTCTGGGGAAGGAGAGGGTATGAGAAGAGTCAGACCAGAGATATGTTGGGTGGCTGTTGAGGTTGAGGGTGGCTGAGGGAAGGAGATGGCCCCAAATAAGGTGGTGACAGCAGAGCTAGAGATAAAAATCTGGATGTCCTGCAGATATCGGGGACAAAATCAATTAGTTAAATATGGGAAACTAGGAAAAAAGAGGAATCCTGGATCAGCATTAGAGAAATCGAATAGATAGTTGTAACTTTTACTAAAATGGAGAAGTGGAAACCAGGCGTGGTGGTAAAAGTTCAAGAGTTCTACCGGGGACATGTTCGGTAGGCAATGCCAATATGTCATCAAATTGGAAAGGTTTCAACTCAAGCTGTAAAAGTACCTCAAGAGTTGCAACAAACCAATTTGCAAACATTTTAAGTAAAATCGGTATTAAACATTCCATGGTGCTTGGAGTCCAGAAACATTTTGCTGGCTTTTGTCTTTGTTTTTTTTTTTTATTTTATTTTTAAAAATAACAAAATGTTTTAAACATACAGAGAAGTAGAGGAATAAAAACTTATAAGACACCTGTATATCCACCATCCAGATTTAACAAATGCTAACATTTTACTATATTTGCTTTAGATCTTTTTAAAAATAAATAGCTCTGTACACACACAGCTCTACTCCCTCATCCTGTTCCTCTTAAGCGTATGATACCATTTATATGAAATTCTAAAACATTCAAAACAATTCTATGTATTTTTAAGGACCACTGCATATGTAGTAAAATTATAAAAACAAGAATGTGAGGACACGCCAACAGCAGAACATATTTTTTGTTTTTCTAATTTAGATTAAATGTAGTTCAGTCCCCACACATCAGGGGTTCCAAGAAATTACATCTCAGTCATTTTGGAGAATGGCTTTCCTCCTCACTTGAAATCTTACAAGAAGTCTGCTATGGCAACTCAGGAACATTGGAGAGAACCGCTAGCTTTCAGTTCACTGAGGTCACATCTAAGATGCTCCTTGTTTGAATCTACACAGACCTCTTGAAAGCAAGGAGGCTGAATCTTCATAGCCACCACTCCCTTAGGTCAAATGTGCCTCTACCTGTTTCACCTGTTTCACAGCTCCCAGCATCACCAACATTTAGAATTGCCTAGGCACAAAACAAAAGACCTACAACCCTGCCCCTGCCCCCGCCCCTACCCCCAATTTAATTCTTCCCATTGTTAAACTTCCCTCCCACTCCTTCAATATCCCAGACCTCCAACTTTGGGGCATTACATTTCTCAGCCACCAGCTTAACACACTAAAGCTTTTTTAACTCCTTACTTCCAAAAGTAAGGAAAGCTGGCATTCAGGATAACAAGCTCTGTCAACCCTCAAAGCAAAACACGGAAGTTTCTTTTCCTTCTTCCCCAGTGAGCTCACAGCGAAGGCACTAAGACACCATTCACTACTTAGACAGGCTGTTTTGTTCTACTTAATAGTCTCCCTCTTCTGCCTGTTGACCACACTCTCCTAAGGAGCTCACTTGGGCTGTTCCTGACAGTCACTTCCAGAAGGTTCTCTTCTAATGCCATGTTTTGTCCTCTTCAGGAATAGTGAACAAATGCCAGGTTCCTGGCATGTCACTATTTTTACCACTCACTACTGTCACTTCCACAACACAGTCTCTTTCTTGCATTTTTTTAATCTCTAAATTCCAATCATTTTCTATTCTCCTCAGAAAACACTTCTCTTTGTTCTTCCTTCTCCTGCCTTGTGCTTTGTTGGTGAACCAAAACATTACCTAGTGAATAGAAGGGGGTTTCTACCAATGTGCCAGTATTAAGAAAAGGAAAATAAAATATATTTTGGAGTATAAAAATTTTGCCCACCCATCCCCGACAAAAAGAAACACAGAACAAATAAACAAACGCTCTCACCTATTCAAACCAGTGACAGAATTGAAAAATCTATCTCCAAATCTCTGCCAGAGCTATTGACACCTATATCCTCATATGCTTCCCAACTAAACCTGCTTTTCTCAGGTAGCAGCCAAGTTAAAAGAGAATATGATTTCTGACTGAATTTCAGTGTTAAAATATATCCATTTTGAGAAAGAAAGAAATTCCCACTTAATTCATTGACTGGGGACCTACCCACTACTTACAGCATGGTTTCTCTGACACAGTGGGTTTCCAGTTCCCCAGTCTGTGATGACTCCACAAACACAAAGTCAAGTGAGAAAAACAAAAACTCATACTCCTGGTGTGGAAATATTTATGTTTTCTGGACATATTTCATTTCAGCATAACTGTTTTATTTCAATTATCAGATAATTCTCTAAATGGCTTTCTTCCCCACAATTCTTTTATTTACAGGGCAAATATTAATTGAGCACATATTTATGGCTCTCAAAAGTCAGTAAACATATAGCTTAAAAGACAGTTTTTTAATAGACTATGTCTCCTTCTTTCTTGTTTTCATGTCCAAAGTGGCTAAATAATGAAAATAGAATATTTAGTTACTCTTAGACTGAGTTCATAAAAAGAAGTTCATAACTACTAAGCTTCCCACAGTTTTAAAGCTTTTTAAAAATAATATAAATTCATTTTCGTATCTCTCATGCTTCGAATACGTACAGAACACAATAGGCATGAAATAAATATTTGAGAATGGAAAATTATCTGTCTAAAATACTTTCAGATATAGCCTTGCCTAAGGGGGAGAAAAGATCATTCACAATCTCCTCGAATCCCTACATTGTATTTTCTCCGCAGCATGGTGGTATTCCACATTCCCTTTTTCCCACACCCTCCCAACCCCAAATCCCTAAAAGGCTGAATGCAGGAAGGCAGGACTGGACAAATCAAATGCCTCATTAAGAATGCCTGAAGAAATATGCCTAAAGATGAAATTATAGCTCTTAGACCAGCACTCAAAACCCTGGAATAAAAGAAAAGAGAGGAGGAGGGGGTAGGGGCAAAATTATGCGATTTGACCGTGGTTACTTATCCAGCAAATGTTTCTGAAAGCTACTAACTACTAATTGTGGTAAAGGTTTTTAAGCCGGGAAATGGTGAGTCTCTCTCTCTCTCTCTCTCTCTCTCTTTTCCTGACTCTCTGTAATTCATACGCAGTTTGCGGATGGCACTATGTCTTAAATACAATCATATTTTAGGGAAATTTGAACAGTGTAAGTTAACAGGTGTGCCAATTTGGGGCCATAAAAAAGACACAACTCCAGAGATTTCGAATAATTTAATAAGGCGTAACCATTTTTCTAAAGTTCTGTGGTATTTTTTTCATCAGCCTAAAAAGCTCTACCATGTGGCCTAATTCAAGGCTGCAGGCAGGAGAAATTACTGACTTTATTATGCCTGCCTGGTGCTCTTCAGTAAAAGCGTTCAGCACCAGGCCGTTCTCATTCTGGGAGGCTCTGCAGAAAGCTTTTGCCCTGACAGATCTCCACTGGTTTCTTGTAAAAAGCAACAGAGAGAAGGAGGTTATGTTCCATTGTGTGCCAGGCTTATAGGTTCCTGTCCCTCTCTTTGCTTTAGAAAAGGCCCACAGCAGGGCCCGGTCACACCCAAGTCATAATGGCCCTTGGGCCACTGAACGCCATTCAGGGTTTGCTGAAGAGAGATTAATGTTTATTATTATTGCCATTAATGCTATTACTGTTATTGTTGTTATTATCCATTGCTTATTGGAAATGAGCATTCTGTGGTCTTTTCAAACATTCCACTGCTTTTCCTGCAGTGTGTTAGAATAGCCAGTCACTTATCTACAAGGGAACAAAGGCTGAAAGTGAAGCCCATTGCTTCTCCCTGAACTTCTTTTGGTGCAACTGGGCTTATGTTTTTATTTGCTAAGATAGATAAGAATAAAGAAAAGAATGGTTCATTAGCTATAGTGTAGCTGGCTTCCCTAGGAGGATAAGCCCCCAAATCCCAGTGGCTTCATGCAATACAAGTTTATTTCACTCATCCAAACTCTAAGTTAGGTATTACTGATGGGCAGACAACATTCTTCTAAGCACAAACCAAAGAACTGGAGGAGGGGGGGTTTCATTTTGAGGCTACGGAGTTCACCTTGGTGGTTGCCTCCCTTCTACCCAGATGAATGGGGGAAAGACCACACATGGGAGGTCTCAAAATAGCACACCCTACTTCTGCTCACATTCTACTAGCCATACTTAACCATGAGGAGTCTGGGAAATGGAGTCTAGTGAAGAGTAAAGACAGGATCGGAACCTGAGCAACGCTACTTTGGAGACCTGTGCATCAAGTGTCAGGATGTTGGGTCAAAGTACAATAGGGGTTCACTTGTATATGGAATCTAAAAATATTGAACTCATAGAAACAGAATAGAATAGTGGTTGCCAGGAGAGAAGAGAATGGGAGATCAGGTCTCCCAAAAGGTACAAACTCAAAAATAAAAAAATAAAGTGTAAAAAAATTTTTTTAAAAGCTACAAACTTTCTTTGGTAACACGAACAAGTTCTGGGCACCTAATGTACACCAGGGAGACTGTAGTTGACAACGTGGTATCATATATTAGAAAGTTGCTATGAGAGTAGAGCTTTAATGTTCTCATCATAACAACAACAACATCAACAAAATAGTAGTTACATGAGGTAAAGGATGTGTTAACTAACCTTCTTGTGGTGAACATTTTGTGACATGTATGTGTAGCAAATCATCACATTGTACACCTTAGATTTACACAATGTTGTGTGTCAATAAACCTGGGGGGGAATACGTGGGAGTTCTAGGTAACCCTCCCTTAGTAGGTGACATTTGTGTGGATAAATAGCGCAGCAAATCGAACAGCTTTTTGAAAGTTGGACGTACTTGTGGTTATTGTTTCAGAAAAGTCAGCATGAGATCTTCTAAAGGTAAGTTCAGATTGAAGCAACTTTTACATTTTTAGGAGTGAATGGTACAGTGCTAGACACTGAACAGTTTCTTAAATGCCAATGTCTTTTAACTGGGGACACCGAATTTTTTTCTAAACAGAAAAAAACCTCCAATGTCCTTTCTGGAGGGAGACATCTGGCTGCCCGGGATCTGCTTGCTCTGGTGGGAAGTAGGAAGGTCAAATCTTCCAAATACAGATTTCCATCCCATTTCTTCCAGTTTTAGCCCCCAAATGCACCATATTGATGCATCTGAGCTTATAGTGTACATTATTTCTCCTCTTTTCTGTATTCTTCTTTGTAAAAACTCTAACCTGTGTCTTTCCCCAGCTCATTTTGTCAACTCCCACACCTCCAAAAATTTGCATCTCCAGAATTTTATTGAAATTTCTTAATTGATGATGCTTCCTTCCACTGTTTGTTCTTATGGATTTAGACAATAGTCTTGAGTGGTTTTTTAAAAATGCAGATTCCTTGGCTAATTACTTGAAAATTCAAATAAAGTAAGGCTGTGTTGGAACTTAAGTCTATCTCATTTGATGAAAAAAATTAAAGTGCACAAAAATAGAAAGAATCTAATAAATCCTCATGTAGCCATCATCTGGATTTAATAATTATCAAGACTTGAGATATTTTTTCCTTGCTGAAGTATATTAAAGTAAGCCCAGACATTGCATCATTTTGTACCTATATAGTGCAATATATGTCACTAGAAACAAAGACATTTTCTTATATAGCCATCGTACCATAAAATCAACCATATTTATCTGGAATCATCTAATGTTCAAGTCCAAAATCTAATTTTCATGATTGTTTTAAAATTTATCTGAAATTGGTATGTTTTTCAAAACACAAAGAAAGAAAACTGTTTTTTTTTTTTACAAAGCAAGTGTAAGATGGATACCAAAGGTGATGAATGTTATCCAATAAAAGAGAATTTTTAGATTAATTTCACTTACCAATGTCAATTGACAAAAATTGTCATGCAAACAGCAAGCATAAGAAAACTGAAGTGACTATACTAATAATCAGACAATACAGATTTTAATACAAAAAAGTTATTATAAGTAAAAGACATTTTATAGTAATAAAAGAGCCTATTTATCACAAAGATATAACATAACATATAGGCACCTAAAAATAGAGCCCCAAAATTCATGAAACAAAAAATTACAGTATTGAAAAGAAAACTAGACAACTCAACAATAATAGCTGGAGGCTCCAATACCCACTTTCAGTAATGCATCAAGTAGGTGGAAAATCAAAAAGAAAATAGGAGAGTTGAACAACTGTAAACCAAATATCTAACACACATCCATAGAACTCTCCATCCAATAATAGCATAATTCACATTCTTCTCAAGTGCACATGGAACATTCTACAGGATAAGATGTAACATAGACCTCAAGAAATTTAAAAATGATTGCAATCATTCAAGTATGTTTCCCAACCACAATGAATTAAATAACACAAGAAAATCTGAGAAATTCACACATATGTGGAAATTGAAGGATACACTTCTAAAAAACATGGGTCAGGAAATAAATCATAGGAAAATTAGAGAATACTTTGAAATCAATGAAAATCAAGATGCAATTCCCAAAACTTATGGAATGCTGCTATGTACCACATAGAGAAAAACTGATAGCTGAAAACACTACATGAAAAAAGAGGAAAGATTCAACTCAATAACATAATCTTCCACTTTAAGACACCAAAGAAAAAAAAGTGAATGAAACCTAAAGCAAGAAGAAGAAAGAAAGTAATAAAAATTTGAGTGGATATTAATGAGACAGAAAATACAAAAACAATAGAGTCAATCAATGAAAACAAAAATTGCTTTTTTGGAAAAAAATCAATAAAATTAATAAACCTTTAGCTAAATGTCTAAAAGAAAAAGAGAGATGATTAAAATAATTAAAAGCAGGAATGAAAGAGGGACATCAACACTGACCTTACAGAAATAAAAAGTCTCATAAAGATATGCTATAAACAACAAAAAAAAAAAAAAAAAAAAAAAGTAAAAAAAAAAAAAAAAAGATATGCTATAAACAACAGTATGCTAACAAATTAAATAATCTAGATGAAATGGACAAATTCCTCAGAAGACAGAAATGACTGAAATTGATTCAACAAGAAATAGAAACTTTGAACAGATCAATAACAAGTAAAGACTTACAATTATCAATAAAAATCTTCTCAGAAAGAAAAACACAAGCCCAGCTTGCTTCATTGGTGAATTGTACTAAATATTTAAGAAAAATTTGATAATAGTATTGCATTAATGTTATTTTTCCTAAATTTGATAGTAGCAGTAAGATTATGAGAGATAATATTCTTGTTTTTGAAAAATACAGTGAGGTATTTAAGGGTGAAGGAGTATGATGTAATGCCCTAAAATGGTTCAGGAAAAAAATTTTATGTATGTGTATATGTAGTGGGATATGTGTGCATATAGATAACTGTGTGAGTGTGTGTGTGTGTGTGTGTGTGTGTGCTATACAGAGTCACAGAGAGAGAGACAGAGAGAACGATACATTAAATGTGCCAAATCTTAACAGAGGAGCTGAATTAAAGGTATAAAATAGTTTATGGATTTTTAAATATTTTTCTTAAAATAATACAAGTTTAAAATTATTTCCTAATAAAATTAAAAAAAAAAAACAATACACTATGACCAAGTAGGAATCATTCCAGGAATAAAAGGACTGTTGAATATTAGGAAACCCATAAGATAATGTATCACATTGATAGAACGAAGAGAAGAAATTATATGATGATCTTCATAGATGTGAAAAGACGTTGGAGAAAATCCAACCATCTTGATAAAACACACTGAAATAAGAATCAACGATATTTCTTTGACACAACAAAGCAGCCATACAGGGCTACCAGCACTCCCAGATGTTAAAACCTAAAAATAAACTTCTAAAAACTTTCTACAGTTGAAACACTATAGTAAATACTGTTGCATGAGTAGATAGAGAGACCAGTAAAGAAAAAGGCACAAATGATTATGGGAATGAAATACTTTATAAAAATGGCAACAGAAATTAGTGCCGGAAAGATGAAATTTTTAATAAATAGGGTTGGGTTAACTGGATACTCATTTTGGAAAAAAAGCAAATATGAAATTAGATATATACCTCATACAAACATCATGGATACATTTAGATGCTAAAGGTAAACATTGCAACTATCAATAGAGGAAGCGAATTTTGTAATTTGGGCATGGGGAAATTCTTCCTAACTATGACTCAAAATCTAAAAGCAACGAAAGATAAGTAAATATTATTACATAAAAAAAAAAGTTTAAAGGCAAATCCAGCAAGAATAAGAAACAAAAACTATTGGAAAATTTATATCACAAAAGATCGGTATTTGTAATACACAAAGGAGTACACTAAATTCCGAGAGACAGAATGAACACACCAAGAGATAATGAGGGAAAACCAGGAACAGACAGCTCACAGATTGACACAAAAAATACTTTTTTTAACACACGGAAAGATACTCAACCTTACACTTAATCAGGGAAATAAAAATAAAACAACACGAAAATCTCCTTACCTACTGGATTGGCAAAAATACTTGACAAATACTCAGTTTGACAAATACTCTGCTGACAAAACTGTATAGAAATAAACAGTTTCGTACCTCACTGATGGGAATGTAAAATGGTAAAAGGCTAATGGAGGGAATTTTGTTAATAACCAAAAAAAAAATAACCTATCCAACCCTATACTTCACTTCTAAAAATCTATCCATAAGTTAAGCTGCCATTAAAAAAAACAGTCATTCCTTGAAGAAATTTCTATCACCAAAAGATTATGAACAATCTACTGTCCTTCCTTACGACACATCAAAATAATGGAGTAGTAGGCAGTCATAGAAAAGAAAACTGGTTACATACAGAGATAGAGAGATCTTAGACATATTTTTAGGTTTAAAAAAGGTAGAAAATATGTACTTGTTATGTAAGAAAAATCAATATATCAATATATGCAAATATAGTAAATTAAAGGAGAATTGACATCTGTATCATGGTAAAGGAAGATAAAGTGTGACTTTCAGTTAAACCTGGAAGAATGAAGACACATGTTGTGTTAGGGTTCTCTAGAGAAATATATATATATATGTGCTATATATGTATAAATATATAGTATTAATAAATATTATGTATTATATTATGTTTATTAATAATTTATAATTTTAATTTAGTCTAATTATGTATATTGTTCTATTATTCTAACTATTTATATGTTACATATTAATAGGTATAAATAAAAATAAAGAGAGAGAGATTGATCAATGTTAAGAAATTGACTCACATGACTGTGGAGATTGTCAAGTCCAAAATTTGCAGGGTAGGCTGGCAGACTGGAGGTAGACTGAGACAGAACTGATATCTCAGTTCAAGTCCATTGGCAGTTTGCTGGCTGAAATCCTCGTTCTTTGGAGGGGGCCAGTCTCTTTTCTTCAGGCCTTCAACTGATTGGATGAAGCCATTCACATTAAAGAAAGTAATTTTTATTCAAAGTCTACTGATTTAAACATTAATCCCACCTAAAAATATTCACAGAAACATCCAGATATGTTTGACAAAGTATCTGGGTATGATAGCTTAGCCAAGTTCACACATAAAATTAGCCATCACAGAGTTTATTTCCACTCCTTCCAGATACCAAGTAAAATGATAGTAAAAGAGGCAATAAATAACTGCATGTGGTGAGTATAAAACAGAGTGAGATGCTAAAAGGAGATTTTACAAGGGATTGACCTCTTTGGGAATCAAGAAAAGCAGTCCCCCCCACCCCGCAAAAAAATTGTAGTGGAGGAATAAGATTACCAGTATTCATTAAGCGAATGGAAGGAGAACACGAGTTCCATAAAGGGCAACTTCTACTTTCTCTCCGCAGCCTATGGTACAGGAATACAACATAAATTTAGGGAAATGACATCAATATACAGTTTTATTTTGTTTTGTTTTCTTTATTTGTTCATTTTTAAGAACAATGATAAATCGTCTTACTCCATTCCCAAGATGATCTAAAAATCTTCTGCTGAGCCTCTACCCAAAGAATTAACCATCTGGTCTTCAGCAGACCAGCAGAAAACAAACATGGACACTCAATGTCTTTCCCACTGACCACCTTTCTTGCCAAACCATACATATCTTTGATACAGTTCTTTCTCTGCTTGCCTGAGACAGCCCTTTGAGTTTCTGCTCCTGTCATTTCCTCATCTACTAGAGTCACTGACCCTCTCTTCCACCAGCACAGCCTTACTCATTATTTCATTGACTGACTTATTTGATCTATGATAGTTCCATGTAAAAGTTGAGACCCTTTGCAGTATCCCAAACTCTTGTTCACCATGCTTTCCCTTAAATAGGGCTGGAAGATTCTAAAAAAGGCGATAGGAGCATGTTGTGTTCCTCAGAGATGACAAACTTGAATACATTTACAGAATCTCAAATGACTCCTCAGAAAATTCTGCAGTATAATCTGAAAGATAAGAGGCATAACATTCTAGTTCTTACTAACTGTAAGATTATTGGAGGTATTATGACAGTATCACCCTAGTCATCTCTGCATCAGTGATTATTCTGAGTTCAGTCTTCTAGTACATACTTTAGTTGATAAAGATAGACATAAATTTCTCATTAATTTAGGGATATGGGACTCCTTTCTTCCAGCAATGAGCTTACCTGCTCATCTAGGAGTAAATACTAACGTCAACCAAGTAACCTAATCACTTAAATGTCATTTAACTGTTATGAATGGAAAGTAATTGTTACTATAAATGTTTGGTGAATCTGTCAGAAATGCTTTAATTTTTTTGAAGGTTTTTAAAAATTTTTTTCATGAGAGAGTGCACAAGCAAGGAGAGTAGTAGAGGAAGAGGCAGAAGCAAGCTCCCCCATGAGCTGGGAGACTGATATGGGGCTTCATCCCAGGACCCTGGGATCATGACCTGAGTGGAAGACAGAAGCCCAAATGACTGAGACAACCCAGGCACTTCTCAGAAATGCTTTAATATTTGGATAAGAATATTCTTAACAGCCATTACATCACTTTATTCCCTATCCTGCCTTACTATTAATGATTAATGATTTTCATATATCATACAGTTATTATTTTTGTTTGTTAGATTTTAGTCTAGCAATAAAAATCCATCACCAATAATATAACTTGAATGTTTTATTTATCATCTCCGTAGTATCAAAGCAGTAAAAACTGCTTAGTAGCATTATAACAATTTTTAACTATTAATTTGTTAGTTTTGTTTGTGTTTTTAAGACACACTAGTAAAATTGACTTTCAATATACTGTACACATTTTTACTTAACATTTACCGTAAATGATTGATATAAAGCAGAATATTGCTGAATATGACCATGTTCTGAGCATAAGTAGGATTTTTTTTTCCTTTTCTCTTTTTCTCTTATCTTTGTTATCATGAGATCCAGGATCTGTAGCAAGGAATTACATAGAATATGTGATCCTAAAATTTGAGGACCACAGTCCTATATTGCATATGTGGGCACCCAGCATTATCTTTAGCTTGGGCAAATCTTACTTGGAAAAGAGTCACTGAAGGCTTTAGAGATTAATTGATCCAGTCCTTTCAAGTACATTACAAGACATGCAAACCCATTGCCTTGTCACTGCTTGGAGTTTTGAAGGATCTGAGTTGTCAAAGCATTCTGCATGTGTTGGAATTCACCACCTCCTTCATTGCAACCTTGAGCCTTGAACTGTTCCCTTGTCTTCTGGCTTCCAGTTGAGTTTGACCAATAGGAGGCACCACTGGGAGATTGAAGTCCCTTGACTCCATCCTTGTTGGGTCATCACGGTTTTGTTGCATCTTCTTTGAAAAGCATATGTCTTCCCATGTAGACCTTTACTGCAGTTACAAGTAACCGTCTCTGGGTTCCATTAATCATTTCCTCCACTTGCCCCTTAGGATTTAAGGGTGGCATTGGCTCTCCAGTATTGTTAGCCCTTGGGTAGTCTATCCTTCATTAGTTTCCTTTAACCCTGTCCATACTGCTGTAAAGAGTTCCTTTATTAAATGTGTCTCAATTACCCTGCTTGAGTGTGCTATTTCTTGCTTTCCTAGAAACACTCCTGTTTCTGTCAATCAGAGATGAGACCTTAGACTTTGGTCCAAACCTGGAAAGGCCGGGAGGTCCAACGTAGGTGTTCATTGTTGTAATCCATTACACAATGTCTGCCTCCCACCAGCTCTCTGGGATTTGTAGTACAAATTATTTACTTTTCATGTTACCATTTTAGAAATATATATTCCTAGAAGTGCTGAAGCCGTGACTGGCTGTAGATCATGATTGTGAACAGATCACCACAAGGCTCCTGAGTTTTATTTATGAACTTATATTTCATGCTTGCAACTTCCTCTTATGTTGTTTGGCCCAAGGAAGCATCCCACTCACAAGTCCCCTGCTTTTTCTCTGCTTTTATGTCTCACCACCTTGTCAGCCCTCGCTGAAAGAAACATGCTTGTCAAGGTAATGCTGAGATCCAAAAAGGAAGAGATTTTAGGCAGCAAATTAATATTCACTGCCCATATTCAGCTCAACTTCTTATAATAATTTAGCACCACATATGGCAGTTATGAATAAGCATTGATAAGAGAAGTTTCCTAATCTTTTCCACATGATCCAGAAGAGAACAATTTTTAAAACTTGAGTGAGCCAATAAATATTAATAGTTCCAAAAAGGGGTCCAAAACCCTAACCAATAGAAATTTGCAGTTGGGGATTTACTTTGTCACCAAGTTACATAGAAGTAATTGTTAGTATTCGTGCCATTGTTGGGCTCCGGACATCCAAAGGGTTCTTGGTGCTGGGCGAAACGTCTAGAAAGAAAGTAGATGATTACAAAGAACTTTCATGCTAAAAAGCCACAAATCAAATTAAAAGGGAAAAAGAAGGGGAAAATCATATTTTCACTGTTTATTTTCTCATTTTCTTTTATCTTCTCTTATTATGAAAAGCAGAGGTGGCAGGCAAAGAAAAAATAACTGACATGCGCACACACAACTCCAGAGGGTCTACAATTCTTCAGCATTGACTGAGATTTGCTTCTATCTAGAACGATATCCCCAAACATGAGGAAAACAGATAATATCCTGCTCAGAAATGCAATTGAATCAGATAACTTAAAATCCCAACCTAGAAGTTCATTTGAGAAATTTTGCAATAGCAACAGTCACCAGCTGTCAGAAAGATTCCTTTAAATCTTTGGCTAACTGGTGTCCAAAAAAGTAGCCAGAAAAACAACTTAGTACTATTGTTTTTCTCATTCCAATCTTTGAAATTTCTTTTTCAAAATTTACAAGGGCCCAGAACTTATTTTTATCTGTAGATTTAATGAAGAGGGAACCCTTTAAAATATAGTTTACAAATTTGTGCACCATAGAGTAAAATGTCTGAGGATTCTGAGTTCACGTGAGGATGTTAGTTTTAGTTTTACTAGGAAATATGGGCACAAGGAAAAGAGAGAATAAAGTATCATGATATGGAACAATTTATAATGTTTGGGAACCGTGCATCTATGTAAAAACTATAATGTCAAATTACATACCAGTTAAAGTAAAGAGGAATGACTAACTATGTTTAGTAAACAATAAGAAAGACCTATCATATGGTGGAGGGAAACTCTTCTTACTTTTTCTAATTTTTAAAAATAAGCCAGAAAGAAGGAATATTGTATCACAAGGGCAATTAATGTAACAAAGGGAATTGGATTTTGGTAGTGCTAGATTTACCATGAACTAGTTGAAGGATCCTCCCAGAGGCCTCATTTTCTTCAGCCCTAGAATTTGGAAGAAGAGCAGTGAGGGGGTGGACCAGATGATCTTTAAGATTGCTTACTGTGCCAGAATCAAATGTATTCTAAATCTATCGTAAGTAAGTTCCATTTCACACATACACACACACAAGAGATAAAAATGCCAGTTGTTATCTTTTTCCTAAGGCTTTGGTTTTGTTTCAGACCTTATTTTGGAAAGGGAAAAAAAATCACAGATGAATCACTGCAAATTATGATACCAGTCATGGATCTTATCAAAATTGGCGACTCATCCATTTTCAGCAGTTTTGCTAGCCATGGGAAAAATGCAATTTCTTTTTCTCCTTTCTCCAAAGGCCAAAGGAACATGATTGCATCTTTTTTCCAATCTATAAAAAAAAGGCTCTGGCCATTCTTTATTGTTTTGTGTATTTTCATACTTAATCCATGGGAATAAAATTATTCAAGTCTGTGTTGAAGTCAGTCTTTTCAAAAATTAATGTTCATGTTTGGATTGTCTGGTAGACTAATAATATAATAATTATAATAATAAGTATTTACTCTAATTTGTTATTTATTACTATTTATTTAATGTCCACTTTAATTTTGGTTCATAAAAATGCCAACTTTATGTAGTCATAAGAACACTGCATTCTGAGTTAAAAACATAGATATTTGTGCTCCTTTGCTACTGACAGCTATGTGACCTTAAACTTGTCATTTATACATTGAACCTTCATTTCTTCGCCAGTAAAATGAGAACACTAATAAAGTCCGTCACATATAATTCTCAAGTTTATTGTAAAAATCAAGTAAAATAATTATGTAAAATCATTCAAAATTTCTGAGTATGATGTAACTCATCTTTACACTAATCATTATTTCCTTATTTATTTTGTTTTTAAATGATTCTGCTCTCCACAGAGTATTGAAATTCTATACATATTTCAAGATGGGATTTACCGTTAACTTTAGAATTTTTGTGTATTTTTTTGATTTTTGGTTGTTCCGTTCAAAACTCAAACACATCTAGCTAACCCAGGACTAGTATTGACAGAAAGTGTGAAGACACAGTCTGACATCCCAGTTAGCATGCTGATAGCTACAATGTACAACACACCTATATGTCCATGACTTAAGTGCACAATATGGACATAGCTTCTGAAAGATATGAAATCCGGTTGTTCTGCTATTCTCCTGTGTCCCTGCAGGTGAGAAATCTTGCTTATTAAAAGCAGTATAACTGTGATGGTGATCATTTAAAAGAGAACAAATTTTCAAATACCGCCTTTATTAACCCAGTGCTGTCCAAAACTTAAATCTTTTCCACTCAGCAAAGTGATGATTTTTTCACATTTCCCTGGGCCTCCACAACGAAGGGAGTTTTTGCTTATCGAGTTCACTGCCAGGAAATAAACTCGAGAGTAATGATTGCCATAGATCTATGGAGAGATTAAGAATTTGCAAAGATGGAGGGATATACAATAAGTTGGCAGTTCCATAATGCAGAAGCATAGTGAGAAAGTTTCTTTTAGCTTTCTCAAAGAAAATCACAGTAACCTGGAAATTTAATAAAGTTCCTTGAATATAAACAGTCTGGGGAATTATTGGTTTTGAATTACTGGCAACAGTGAAGAGGGTTAAATACAGTTTCAGAATGAAAATTAGTTTTATTTTGTCAGGAAGTGAGTGAGCAAAGAGGTGCAAGGCAAGAAAGAGAAAGAGAAGATCACTGCGGCCGATACAAAAAAGTGCAACCTAAATTCAGAGATGACAGGGCAGGTGAAGATTTCCAGTGTGACCACCACAGTGTCACCTACAGCTGAGGATACCAAAGAGGGAGAGAGAGAGAGAGAACATGAGAGAGTGCGACAATGCAAATGGGAAGCAAATTTATAGTTGAGTAGTTTACTACTTGAGTTCTGGATGAGATCTTGTCTTTTCTCTGTCTCACCTTCTTTAATGCTCTCGTTAGAAATAGCAGACAGAAAGAAGATCTCTAAAATTCATGATTCCTGCTTTCCTGCACCAAACATTGTCATAGTACTGTTTTAATGAAAATGAGTCATTCCAGACTGCCTTGTTTGCAGTGTTGAAGATTGGTCCTCAAACCACATATTCCAACATAACTTCTCTTGCTTTTGTTTTGGCTAAACACATGTCCACTTTCAAACAAGTTTCACATTTTCCCTCTGGCTCATTAAATGAAGTCTCAGGAGGAAGGCTTTACATTTTTTCATTCCTTACATTCAGATATCCTGTCCCACAACTAGGTTTTACAAATTCATAAGGGTGGAATGACCTAAAGGGTCATTTCAACTTACCCATTATGGACCTGGAATCAAAAACTCAAACTCAAAATCTGATGTCATTAATATAAGTCACTTGACTTTCTAAGTTCTTGGAACTTCACATAACTCCCTCACCAGCCAAGAAAGATAAGCCTGTAATTTCAAGGGTCGTTTTGGAAAGTAAGTGAGGTGTTGTAATTAAATTTCAGGAAAGACACTACACAAAATGTCAGCCTCACCCCTACCTGCTCACTACTCCTTAACACATTTATGGGAAGAACTACATCTAAAAAACATTGAGCAAAACAAAATCATTTCGTGTTTAAAAAAATCACCTAAAGACAGAAGTCACACACATTCATGATAAGTTTGAATAGAGGCAAGGATTAGGAGGTAAATTGGCCTGTTTTAAATCCCATTTCCATACTTGTAAGTTCTGTGAACTTTGATTCCCAAATCCCAGTCTTCTTTTCAAATCCATTGATAGTTCCTTGAGTATTAGGTGAAATCATTTACTTAAAATAGGTTGTTTCATTCATGCAACAAAATTTTTTTGAACAGCTACTATCCTAAGCACTTGGGAATACACCAGTGAACAAGAAAAAATCCATGTCCCATGGAGGTCTTAGTTGTGATGGAATAAGATAGACATGAAATAATAAGTAGAATAATGTATATACTATACTAAAAGTTACAAATACTACAGAAGAAAGAAGTAATGGAGATTGGGGGTTTGGCAGGAAGTTTTGTAGAGCGAAGGGAGGGGAAATGATGTTATTTGGTTAAATATGATGATCAGGGTAGGGCTCATTGAGAAGGTAAAATTTAAGCTAAAATTCAAAGAAAGTCATAGTCAGTCAACTGGTAATGTGATGAGAGCATTCTAGAAAGCAAGAACAGCTAAAGTAAAAGCCCTAACCACTGGGAAGCCAATATGATTGGAAAGAAGTAAGTAACAGGGAGAACAGTAGAAGAGAGTTAAGAGGGGCAATAGGGACCAGCTCACATAGAGGCTTAAAGGGCATTGTGAGGACTTTGACATTCAAGGAAATGGAGACTCTTTGGGTTTTGAGCAAAGCAACTACATGACCTAATGAATGTTTTACAAGGATCTTTGAGATGATGTGTTGAGATTTCTCAACTGCAGGGACATGAGTTAATAGCCAAACAACCAGTGAGGAGAATATGGAAGAAGAATAAAGCAAGTGATAATGGAATGGTGAGTTGCAAAAGTCTAGATTTAAGTTGAGGGAAACCCCATAAGATTTTCTGATGAACTGAATATTAAGACTGAGAGAGAGAGAGAGAGGAGTTGAGCAAGATCTCTAGATTTTCATGCTAGGCAACTGGAAAAATAGAATTGCCATCAGTTGAGATGGGCAAGACTATGAGTTGAGTGAGTTTCAAGGCAGAGACAGAAGGGATTCAGTCTAGGCATAATGAGCTTTAGATGCCTACTACACATACAAGTAAAGGTGTCCAAGGGACAGATGGATCTATGAATCTCGATCTCCAAGAAGAGGTCTGGGTTGGCTATTTCAATTCAGGAGTCATCAGCACTCCTGATGGCTTTAGATACTTAGAGGTATCTAAAGCCACAAGACTAGATGAAATGGATAGGCTAGTGAATGAAGCTAGAGAAAGGACAGGGAACTAAGGACCAGGAAAACAGACCAGTGACCAGTGAGGTAAGGGAAAGACTGGGGAACACATATGGAAGCCAAGTCAAAGGAAGTGCATCTAAAAGAAGGGAGTGATCAATGATTACAAATGGAACCAACAGGTCATGTAAGGTGAGGAAGATTTGGCAACATAAATATGACTGTGACCTTGACAAGAGTGGTTTTGGTGGAGTGGTGACAGTGGTAGGGGAAGCCTAACTGTGCTAAGTTTGAGAGATAATAGGAGAAAATTTTGAGAGAATAGATGTTTTTTCAAGGAGTTTTACTGTAAAAGGGAGAAAAGAAATGGAGTGGTAGCTGCTGTGAGAAGTGGAGTTAAATAAGGGCTTTTCAATGTGGAAGAAATTATAGTATGATTGAATGTTGATATTATGCATGTCAAGCTCTTGGAACAAAGCTTGGTAGCTAATATTATCTATACTCCCCAAGAACCCATTTTTGCACTTGGTAATCTTGGCTGTCAAAAAATCTTTATGTATTGGTACTTTCCAATGTATAAGTACCTATGAATACAAGCAACAAGGTTGGCCTATGCCTGAAAGGGATGGAGAAGCTCAACTTCAAAGAAAAGTCTTTCCCTGTGTTGTGGAAGTTCCTTTTTACTAGATTCCAGACAGTCACACTATTTTAAGGAAAAATACCAAGAAGCGTTACCTTGTTGGCCTCTAACCCCACTTTGGAGCTATTGCACCTGCAACAAGAGACACATACCCTCCCTGAAATGCTTCATTCTCTTCTTCATACTACACCAATGCATTTTCCCTGAGAAACATCATGGTGATGCTTATTTCTTTAGCTTAAGACTTCCCACACTCTTCAAATGTATTTATTTCACACTACAGTTGAAATACTATGGAAAGGAGAAGAGGAGCAAAACTAGAGGAAATGCTAAAAGTAGCAGAAAAGGAATGTGACTAAGTAAGTGAGAAGAAGAGTCCTATGTGAGTGGCAATCAGTGATTCACCCGAAAGGAAAGGAATACGATAACTCCATTGTGATGGCTGAGGTTGATGAAAGATTAGGTGGATGTGAAAAGTATCTGTTGATTTTGTCTACCCAGTGCCCAATCTCCATTTTCTGGTAGTAGCCCCTTGGTATTCCCTTGGAAACTATTGCTACCCTATTGCCTACAGGCTTAGTAGAATATATTAGTTGTTGTGCCCTCTTCTTGGTGAGCTGTAGCCAAGAAACCCAGGTGGACTAATCACCTCTTCTCTTGGTGGAAGTGGCACCAGGGGAGGACAGGATTGCTATTGTCTTCTTGGCATGGGAATTTCCTTAAGAGATGGTCTACTGGCACCTGCTTCCCAGATTCAGGGCTCATCCTCAGTGGGTGTGCTCTACCACCACTGTACCTATTGTTCACACAGTTACCTATTTCATTTGGCCTCTAACCATAGTATACCTGTTGTTAATTTTTTTTAGTATAACCTCTAAGTTGCCTGGTACCTGCCCATGCCAAGGCTCAGTTCTTCAGCTCTTTCTTTATATTTGTGAGTTACTCATCTTAAAGATCATTTCCTCTTCCCTCTCTTTTCCTTTTGGATTAAGCACAGCTACTTGCCATGTATTTGCAACCAAAGAATGCTAGAGAGAGAGACTGGACTAATCTGAAAATCCAATTGCTACTGTTGACCTTCAAAATGACTTAAAAAAAAACACACACCTACTAGTAGGTTGGGATCTGCCTTCATATGCAACTTCAGGCTTTTTTACTTTTCTCATGGTTTGATATAATCTCTCACTACTGGCTAACAATTGGAATGACTTGTGAATCAGGGACTGCTCCTCTTGCTCCCCAAAGTCCTCAACGGCATGCCAACAGATGACTGCCTAAAATTCTTTTCCTTTATTTGCTCTTGGAACCAACAATAATTATAAAATAAATGGCACTGAAATGCATAATATAAATTGAGAAGGATTCTTGAAATTTTTGTATATTCTAGACTGCGACGTGGGGGAAAAAAGAGATCCTTGTCTATTAAAAAATCTTTTTAATATATAAAATGAAAATTAGTTATCTAGATGCCACTCTAAGAGCCTTTTGCTATCGGCTATGAAACCTTCATTTGAAAGCCTTTTCTTTTGAATTCTCTGCCACAGTTTTATGGGATGCTCAATGTAAACAGATGCCTCATATAAACTTCATTTTTATAGGTAGCTAATATACTAATATCCTACAGGGATAATTTAAGCTCCCAGGTGTCCAGGTTTTAACTAGGCTACAAAGAAAATTTAGCCAAGGACAATAGGACAAACTACCTAAGCTAGAAATGTCATGGTTCTTTCATGAGGCACCAGAATTTCAGGAAACTTCAAAACAATGTCATACAAAGAACAATCTGGCTAGGGAAGAGATTCCATTAACTGAGGTGATTTTAGTTTATATATTATGCTGGGGCAATTTAGAAGCAGGGAATCCTTGTATATATTACTTTACATACATAGTTCCACATTGAAACTTGTAGCAGTAAAATGTCTCATGATGAGATGCCATCAAAATACCAACTCTTCTTACCAGGGTTACTGTATTCTGAGAATTCAGAACAAGATCCATGCTAGTAGAGTGGATATATTGCAAGATTAGATCCAAAATACTACACACACACACACACACACACACACACATTATATTTCTGCATGTAGTGAAGTTCCTATTGAGAAGAAATGTACACCTATACAGGTGAAGCCACCAACCAGGCTTTATATCCAGAAATTGGCTGGAAGCAGCTCTTTTGCTCTTCCCAGAATACAGAAGTGGCCTTTGTTAGTGATTCAGGCATAACGCTGGGAATCACCCCTTGCCCTGGTGTAGCAGATCCTTTTAGAGCTGCCTCCCCATTACAACACAGAATAGCCCGCTCAGAACTGGAAAGAATATTGGTACACTGGCATTAGGACAAAGAGCTTTCTGAAAGAAAATAGTCCCTTTTCTTTAAAGGCTAGGTATTGTAAGAAGTTCTGCAAATGATGAGCTCAGCAAGTAAGGTTTGCCAAAACAAAGGTGATGGAAATAGGAAGTTAGACTGAAGGCTGATATAATTAATGCCTGGGGTTAGGTGGCTCATGGGATTGTGTGCAGCATCTTTCCACAACTGGAGATTCCTTAAGCATGGAAGTGATGCTGTGGGCAACGATCCAGTATGTTAGTGTGAACTAAGAACGCATTGTGCAAGCAGGCGAGTGAGAAGTTTGTAACTATTAGACCACATGGCTGCAACAGAAGTATCACACATCTATTAGAAGGGGGACCAGATAGACGTCCAGAAGTTCTCTCTAGTGCTCACCAAGTTGCTGTTCGGAAATAAAGTAAACGCTTTCAAGAGCGTAAGTCTCAGGAAGCTTGACAATTTGGGCATGCAGCTGGACTGAAGAGCAATCGCTGAATTTTTCTCCTAACCTGATATGATATTTATGCATTGACTTGTCTAGGCTGTGGTGCCCAGCTGTTTGGTCAAATACCCATCTAGATGTTTCTATGAAGGTATTTTGTAGATGTGATAAACATTTACAATCAGTTAACTTTAAGTAAAGATTACCCTCAATAATATGAGTGGGCCCATATCTAATCTAATTAGTTGAAAGCTGGGAGAGCAAAAATTGAGGTTTCCTGGGGAAGAAATTCTGGCTCAAGACTGCAGTATAGAAATGCTGCCTGGGTTTCAGCATGCCAAGCTGTCCTATGGATTTTGGGCTTGCCAGTCCTTGTAAGAGCATGAGCCAATTTTTAAAAATCAATCTCTCTCTCTCTCTCTCTATATATATATATATAATATGTATGTGCATGCACACATACGTATGTATGTGTATATATAATATATATATATATATATATATATATATATATATATATATTCTTTTCTTTCAGTACTGGAGTTTTCAGTTTCCTCACTAGACTCACCAAATATATAGTTAACCCTGACTGATACACCTGGGCAGGTAAGTACTTGAATGATTGTTTGGAAAAAAATGTAAAATATATACCCCCAGCTGGTGAGACAGTCCATTTTGATTACATACATACACAGTTGATAAATATAGACATATTCTTCTATCACCGTGTTGCTTAAACACTCACGTGCAGTTAAAATGATTTACAAAGAGTTGCACATTTTACTAATGTAAGAATCACTCCTTTTTTGTAAGTAACATCCCTCATCTCTCTCTTTTAAAGAACATTTTCTTGTAAATTATCTTTCTAGCACTATTTTCTACTTGAAACGAAACTGTAAGAAAGGGGAATCCCAGGCAGGCTTTTCTTGTACCATATATTTAAATAACCCCAAAGCTTTGGCAAAATTCCTAAATTCTCTTCAAGTTTCAGAGACAGGTAGGCAGGTACCCAAAAAAGGCTTGGGCAGAGTGAGTCTAGCCCACAAACTGAGAACTCTAAAACCCAACGAGAAAAGACAGAGGCTATTCACCTTCAGAGAGGGAAAAAACAAAATTTGAAACTGAAGAGGCCAGAGACCTTAAATCAAATGCATTCGTTCCTTAAAAATGTATTCAGAGCGTACACAAGAGTGTGTGCGTATGCTTGATGTCAAGGAGGGGTGCGGGAGGGATGGTACACAGCCTATATGCCCAAGGGCTGTGAAGTATGTTTTGTGGTCCCTATTTGTGTCTTAGAAAACTGAATATGAGAAAGATAAGAATGGTGGTGGTTCTAGAATGTGTCTATAAAGCAAATATAAAAATAACTGTAACACAAGATAGAAACTATAAGGTCTCACCCATGTGGGAGGTAGGCAGCTGAGGAGAGTGCCTTTAGGGAAGCAATAATAATGTGCTCTGAAATCCCAAGATGCAGTGATACCTGCAGGCAAAACAGATACCCTGAAATCAGGGCCAAATTCAGATCTTGAGTCCCTAATCCCCAAAGAGATTATGGTGGTGCCCACCTCCTGCCATCACTACTCTGTGTAATTCAAAACAAAACAGTACTTAAATGTTCGAGAAATTAAAGAGATACAGTGAGGTTCTGATTGTTTTACCAGGAGGATCACTTTATTGCTTTTCTTGAATTAACACATCTTTTCAAAAACAGTTTTGGGGACGTGCTCCTCTTTTGCTTGTTCACTAAATTTGCACACCAGGATGCATAAAGTTTTATTGGCGCACAGCCACACCCATTCACTGATGCATCATCTATGACTGCCTTCCCACCACAATGGCAGAATTATGTGGTTGCAACAGAGACCAATGGCCCAGAGACAAATAGAGTGCTTCAGCACGGAGAGAAGTACAAAAAAGGTGTGCAAGTTGTATATGCTTACCTGGGAAAATAGGCAAGCTCATAAGAAGCCTCCCAGAATGGCAGTTAGTTAGTTAGGTAGTTATTAGTTTCTTAGTTAGTTAGTTTCCCTTTATGGGCACAACTTCCTGGTTCAGTCTCCCTCCTGGGAGCAGATGACCCAAGGTTAGAATGAAAATTGACTGAAGATCCTGAAATTGATTCATATCTAACATCTGTCACATTTACCAGACCACTGATCCTATGATTGTCCCATCCCTACTTCACCCTTATAGAGACATTCGTAGCCAAATTGATGATCAGAAGGTTGCTTGATGATCAGAGAACCAGAGGAAGGGGTTGAAGTGAACCGTAATGGCAGCAGATAGAGAGAACCTAAAACATCTGTCTCATCCAGACTGGATGGACAATGGAGCCAGAATTCCAGAGCCAATGGACTCTTGCAGTGCCTGGGTAGGAACCGTTTAGCGTTCGCCCCTGTAATCTTCCTTTTACTGTGTTGTCAGTCTCCCTTCTTGTGACACATTCATTCTTTAGAAATCTGAATCTATTCACTAAGGTTGCAGTCAAGTTTTGAAAACCCAAGTCTCCGGTCTGTTCTATGTCTTTAGGTCAAGATTTGTTCTCATCTATTGCTTTTCTTTCTTAATTTTTAAGGGCATCTCTCTGTAGCCTTCAAGTTCAATGTGGAGGAGTTGATGACATTTTTTTTTTTTTTTTTTTTGCTTTTCATTCACCCACGTTGAGAGTGGATTCAGCTATTCTCATTGTCATGCACCTCACGATGTGAATAATTACTTCCTCAGGAACTCATTTGATGCCACAAGCATGTGTTCACCTATTCAGGAGTATAGACAAAGAGCTCATTTAGAGGCCCTAAAACCTTATCAAATCCTGATTTATACAGGTAACCATGTCAATAAACACATCAAAATGCTGCAGGGTAGTGATGGTCGCTAAATAAACCCGGATGTGTCTTTTCTGACTGACTCCGATTTGGAAACACAGCTCTCTTTCTTACACTTTGGGATCGTACCCTCCACTGGTGGCACCGCTGCTGGCCCTGCCGACCACATCTCCTCTACTGTGAACTGCATAACACCCCAGGATTACTGGCAGTTTCGGGCATTTCCTCCTCCCTGTGGGCAATGACTTAATGTAACATTGAACTGATCATTTAGCCCTTGCCGACTTTTTTTTGTTATGTTGACACGGCAGTTTAGGGTAATGGTTGCTCTTTGAAGACATGTTTGCCAGGCAAAAAAGGTTAACCTTTTCAACGATTTGAAAGATGGAAGAAAGAAAGAGAAGTAACAGTTTAAAACTGTTTAGTTTAAAACTAAAGCCAGTCATTGTGTTACGTACTTTCCACACAAAGTATCTATTTTAAACCTCAAAGCGCAAACCTATTCTGGAGATGAAAGTTGAAACCTCAGCTAAGTTAAGTAACTTGTCTAAGTTCTCACAGCTAGTAAGTGGTGAATCCAAGAATACAAGTCTAAGTCCACCTTTATTGGTGGTCTGATCTTTCTCTTGTGGGGTACTGTGTTACCTTTTCCCAACACCAGTCAGCTAGTAGGATCGGTGGCTCTTGAAGCCACTGATACAATTATTATGAAAAGCATCTGGTGCAGAACTTGTTTTAGGTTTTAGATTTCATAAGCTTGCAATCACGTCCATAGCTGTGCCTAATACTTTCTGAAATAGGGTGGAGACCAACAACATAGATAAATTGACATTTGCATTACTTTCCCACAATCCTAACTTCCTAACAGTCACCGAGGAACAGCAGCTACAGTCAATATTCTTTCAAATAATGCAGCAGATATTTATCTAGTACTTCATAGGGGCCACCATTTGTGCTGAGCTTTATTAAAAAAAAAAATTCTTGCCACAGATTGCCCTAATCGCTGAACACCCTAGCTGCACAATGGCCAAGAAGCCCAATACATAGATGGACAAAACAGGAGTTTTGAAGGCTTTGAAAAAGAAACGTTTTTTTTTTATCACAGATTTTTTAAAAAACGTATATTAATAGCCAAAAAGCACTGGAGTATGATTAAAACTGTGTCAACCGCAAGTTTTGCCCTCTATCGAGAAAAACTGGGGCCAAACCCGCCTAGCAGAGAAATCCTGTTTGGTCCTAAAGGCTCATGCTTACTGCATTGCAAACACTGAACCATTTCCAGTCAAGCAGCCCCTGGCAGTGACATCAGCCCTTGATGACATCTCAGCTGCCCTTCTTGGAAGCTTTCTTTGGGGCTACTGACTGACTGGCTTCAGGGGTGTGATAGCTAATACCACCTACAGCATCGCAGGATAGGAAACAATTCAGATTTGAAGTGAGAGTATCGACTGGGAAGAAACTAGAACATTATTTGACCTCTGAACCTCAATGTCTTCTATAAATGGGAACGGCGCCCAGTCTCAGAAGAGCATGAACACGTACATGCAAGAAGGTTGGTAGAATGTTCATTCGTTTAATAGAAACATAATCAGACACTTACGATAAACCAAATGCTCTGACAGGCACCAGGGAGACAAGGGTAAGCAAAACAGATACTGCCCATGCTTTCACGGGGCTCCACGTGTAGTGGGGCAGACATTTCAACGAATCATCACAGAATGAGCTAAGCCATTAACGTTTGTCAAATGTTATAAAGAAAGCTATAAAGTGCAGTGTGCTGTGGGAATATATAATACAACTCCAAGCAACTCCAAACAATAAGCAGGTTGCTTAACTGTTCCCCAAAAGGTGCCCGTGCCCTAATCTTCTGAATCTGTGTGATTATGTTATCTTACGAGACCAAAGGGACTTCGCGGGTGTGAGTAAGTTGAGTCTTGAGAGGGAGACAGTATCCTAAATTATCCAGGTGGGCCCACTGTCACCGCAAAGATTTTGAAAAGTAGAAGAGGAAGACAGAGGGACATTTGATTACAGAGGAGGAGGCTGGAACGACATGATGTGGGGAGGACTCAACCTGCCATGAACTGCTTTCAAGATGTGGGTAGGGGCACAAGGTAAGAAATACAGGTGGCTTCCAGAAGCAGAAAAAGGCAAGGAAACACTCCCTAGAGTCTGCAGAAAGGAAAGACTATTGATCCCTTGATTTTAGCCCACTGAGACTGGTGACTTTTGACCTACAGAGCAGCAGAATAATAAAGTTACATTATTTTATGACACTCAATTTCTGGTCATTTATTAGAGCAGCCATAGAAAACTAATACATTCCTACACTTCATGGTGGGGGAGTAGGTAGTCAATGGAAGTCTCTTTGAGGAATTTAACTGAGACTGGACGGTTGACTTAGACTTAGATAGAGTGCCTGGTCCGCTAAAGCCTATCCTTCTGTCCCCATTTCACACCCCTCAGCCTGGCACTGATGCCCATGGCTTCCCCTGGTGGCAGCTGTGTTCTCTTGAGACAGCTGGTCCAGGAGGTCACATTGCTGACAGGATCCATGAGACCAACCAGTTCTAATGGGATCTCTTCTCACCAACCATCCACAGCACGTGCTCTCTGGCAACAAGTATTTATTGAACACCTACTACGTGCCAGTTATGTTCTAGGTGCTGGGTATACAGCAAACAAAAGGAGAGAGTCAGTGTTCTTATAGAATTGGGGTTCATCTTTATGCAAAAGTTTAACTCTATTTGTTCATAAATTTTTTGAAAAGTAGAACCACACACAAAATACATTGATATGATCTTAAAAAGTGCTATAGTCTTAAAAAAGGAAAATGCCAAGAAACAATGAGCTGGGTCCAAAAAAGACCTCATGAAAAATATTCTAGATAGCCAGAAGAATCAATTCAATTTGCTGTGTCCCGTTTCTTGCCAGTGTTTCAGTAAGGGTTATTGCAACAAGAGAGAGAATCCCAACTCTGGTTCTAGGAATTAATTGCCAATCTACACACGCAACTGGCCTGTAGATTTAAGAACAGAGTAGGTTCCTTCTCATATCCTAGTGGTAAGGCTTAAGAATAGACTTTATTTTAAGGATGCCTAGGTGGCTCAGTCAGTTAAGTGTCAGTCAGTTAAGCGTCCAACTCTTGATTTTTGCTCGGAGTCCTGAGATCGAGCCCTGCACCTTCTTGTCCCTCTCCCCCTGCTCTATCTCCCACCTCTCTCTCTCTCTCTCTCTCTCTCTCAAATTAAAAAAAAAAATTTCTTAAAGGAATAGATTTTTTTTAAATCTCAAAAGTGAGAAACTCATAGACACTAAAGTAATAACAAAAATGAGTGGTACCACACACGAGTTTGGCATAAACATTGTTCAGGCATTGCACAAACATCTACAATATTTTTTAAAATTTTGTATCCAAAAAAATTCGTTGTAATTCCCAGCACCTACTGATTTTGGGGAGAAGGGTTGTTTTGATTTTCATTTGTGTTATTTTCAAATCATCAATGTAATACTGGCCTAGCATAGGTCTATGTTCTCCAAATTCCTGCCTCAAATTTAAGAAAGCATCCCAGCTCCCACCAGAAAGCTGAGGAAAACCTGAGATCCTGGTGGAGCGTGTCCTCATCAGACCTTTTAAAGCACGTGGTAATCATCCATAATAAAGGAGAATTCTGAAGTAGCTTCAACTGCCTATTGGTTTGAGAAGGTGACCTGCCAGTCCCTGGATATTTGGGTGGGAGACATTAATCAAGCATTCCTTTGTCAGTGTTAGTTAAATATAGTTAAATGATCCTATCTGCCTGGGCTGTTTAGACCTGTCAGAAGTAATCTGCCCCTTCTTGAGGATTGCCAAACAGGTTTTCATCCCAAGTGACTCAGTCATTTACTCCTATTTAAATACAAATCTTACTTACCTCTGTAAGTCCTGGCTCACCCTTAAAAACTCCACATGAGCTTATCATGCCCCGCTGTATAAAATGGTGAGAGTTGTTACGGATTCTTCTCATTTTTTTTTAATACTACAAGGAATGTAGCCGAATTCCCCCAGAGAGTTGGGGAGAGTAGAAAGGAAATTGAGGACAAACCGCAGAGACAGTGTAGAGGAATTGCTCTGGAAGGAAGAACTTGCCTGACTTCTGAGCCTTGCTCCCCCAGAACCTACACCAAGAATGGAGGCATTTTCCAGGCAAGGCTCAAATAATAGGTCGGGAAGCACAGATGAAAATTTCCTGGCTTGGACCACATGACGAAGATTTACAATAGAATGACAAAAATGAAATCCCCTTTCACATGGACAGATATTTTTAAAGGTATTTATTGGAACAAAGAACTGGGAGCTGTTCCCTTCATTGTCACAGAAGTGCTGTTTTTGTTGTTGTTTGTTGTTGTTGTTGTTTTTTAAAGACACCAGATTGATCTGACTCTGTTTCCTCCTCTTCTGTCCCATGATCTTTGCCCAGTGGGACCGCAGCAAGATGTAACATCACAGTTCCAGCAGCAGGAATCACCAGTTTTCTACCCAGAACTGGCTTCTGGATGTAAGAGGCTTGGAAAAGTTCATGACCTTCCACCCCACAGTTTCCTCTTCTAGGAGTTTCTCCTAATAGATTGTAAGGCCATGTGAAGAAAGCGTCATGTGCAAAGATGTTCATCCTGGTTTTGCTTATAATTGAAAGAAAAAAGAAATATACAGAAAAAACACACCAACATATTCAACAAAAAGGGGTTGGTTAAATTAATTCTGGTACATCCAAAGAAAAGGAATATTCTGTAGCCATCAATAATTGTTTAGAAGACCTAAGAACAAAACAAATGGGTTTTTACTCATTCACACTTTTCTGTACTTTTCCTTACTTTTTTTTTTTTTTTATAAAGATCATGATTTGCTTTGGTTCTTGGTTAGCAGGCAGAAGACAGTGGAAGCTGGCTGTGAGGGGACTACTACATAACACAATGAATAACACTGAACAAGCCCTTTCTTTTTAAAATGGTTACACCCAAGACTCAGTGTTCATGATTACCCAACCAACTCTTCATCACCCAATCAAATATCTTTTCATCTAGCTACGTTTAAGAATTCCAACTGGTATTGCCCGTGTTATTCTTCTTCTGTTCTCTTTTGGTAAAAGCTGATTGCCAGTTTGTTTGATCCTCTTGGCTAAAAAAAAAAAAAAAAAAAAAAAAGTTCTCTTTAACTATTTTGTTAACCAAGTCCTTTAACTGCACGGGTCCACTGCACTGGGAGAAGCCCTCTCATGATTTGGTGCTTATTTAAAAGGAAATTTTGCATGTATTTACTCATAAAAGTGCCATTGAACTGAGAATCTTATTTCAGTTTAAACACACTTTTCTTCTCACATTAGGGGTTGTCGTGCCTTCCTTACTGGATTACAAGCTTGTCTTTGAACTGCTCGTATTGCCTAGACCACAATTATAAGTGAGCGTATTTCAATAAATCCTGCTGGACAAATAAATGAAGACCCTATATCAGTGAATGCCCATCTTTTTTTTTTTTTTTTTTGCCTCGAAAAGCATTGTTTCAATTAAATCTTTTCCCCCTACATTTTAAATAAGTCAAAGAGGAGCTGGTCTAGTTAAAGTGGAAGTGGGAAAGGACGAAAGCTGAGAGTGACCACTAACTCATCGTGCAAACTGGGACATTCTTGGGAAGGAAAGGAGGCACTATTAATGGTCGCATTGGGACAACATATTTTACAAACTATTCCTTTCTGTTTTGGGAAGATCACAAGTTCAAACTGCCCAGAAGCAGTAAAGGAAATGATTCGGAATTGACTGTGTAAATTGGAAAAGACAATATGGGGTGGGGGTCAGGGGTGGAAAATACTCTAACTGAAGTCCAGAGTCAAACAATAAACCAGACAAAAAATATATATCTTCAAAACACAGACGGTGGGCTAATTTGGTCAATTTAGAAAGTGCTTGAACAAAACAATGAGGAAAAGATGAACCTCCCACAAATGAGCAAAGGATAGCTGCATAGGCAGCTGAGAGGGGGGAAATACAGAAACAGCAATCCCCAATAAAAATATTTTTTAAAATGTTTCTCTATGTATGTTATCTAAATTGAATTTAAATAAAAATTTTTTAAAAAAATGCTTATCTCACCCAATTAACAAAACACAAATGAAAACAAAAAGCCATTTTTCACGTAGCAGACAAGCAAATATTAAAGCGTAAGGATAACTGATATTCGCTGGACTACAGGGAAGGAGCCATTCTTAACACTGATGATAAATGTACTAACAGACTAAAACTTTTTAGATAGCCACAAGGCAATAGCTATCAAAAGGAAAACACACATTGTTTCTGACCTGATGGTTAAACACAGCTAGAAATCGACCTGATGTTTGCTAAAGCAAACATATATCCAAGTGACATAGTCTGTCATAGCAAAAAGAAACCTGGAAACAACCAAAATGTCTCTCAATTAAGGAGGAGTTCAATATATTATAGAATAGGATGTCCATATGGGAGTGCTATGTAGCTAATACAATAAACACTGTGGTATTTTATATGTTCTCATATGGAAAACCCTTAAAAACATATCACTAAGGCAAAAAAAATTGCAGGGTCAGAACACTGTGTATATTATGTTTTTATTCTGTATATTGTTAAAAGGCTACTTACAGGAATTATGGATATCTGGGTTTTTAAGACCACACCAGACACCATGACCATTGGTTATCTTTGTTGGAAGGATTGGGTAGAAGTGTAGAGCAGGGGTTGTTTTTACTTTCTGTTTTATACCTTTTTGCTTTGTTTGAATTTTCTAAATATGTTCATGTGCTCCTACTATAAATTTTTAAAATGTCAACAGAGGTTATCTATGTGGTTGGATTATTGTAATAAATATTATAAAAGGTGGGGAAAGCTATGTGTGAGGAAAACAAAATGGAAAGCCCAAGTCAAGAGATGTACCGAGCTTACAAAATCACATCACCTCCATTAACTATGAAATAGTTCGAAGCAGTCTCCTTCTTTTCCAAGATATTTAGCATTTGAGCCATTCATTCACCCAAATGTTTATTACAATATTGAAGTCAGAAAGAATGCCATTCCTTACCCTCCACTGAGAGAATGACAGAAATATATACAAGGGATTGTGGGAGCAGAGAAGACACCCACGATGGATGTCAATCTATCCAAAAAAGAACCTAGAATATCCAACCCACCCCCATCTTCATTCCTGGCCCTTGGTAAATGAGAGCGGCCACTATTTCTAGGGAGCTTTCCCTAGTATCATTCTCTCATAGCTTAAAACCTATCATATTGCATGAGACTGAGATATCAATTCTTTGACCTGTTACATCCTTCAGAAAAGGTGCATGGTGGTGCTCAGTTGCAGTTAGAACTGGAAAGAGATCAGCTTCACTTACACAGTGAGAATCTTCTAGAAACCTACCAGAAGAGCAGTATCCTCACAGAAGCCAGTGACCCCCAGCAGACCTCATTATACTCTGTTCTTAGTCAGGTATTGAATGCGGGGATGAGGGAAGGAGATGCTGAAAGCACTGAGGAGTAACACTGAAGGGGCTGCTCTTCATTATTTATATGTCCCGTTCTCTTTCCTCTAGCTTAGTTGATAATTGATTTACAATGTAGGGGTTTTTGCTATCCTTCTGTTTAATTTTCCAACCTAACTTTTTTTGGGGAAGCAAAATACTTGTAGTTATGATATCTTCCTATGAAATCTGATTCTTACCCATTATTTCTTTTTTTTTAAGATTTATTTATTAATTGAGAGAGAGAGAGAGCATGAGCAGGGGAGGGGCGCAGAGGGAGAGGAAGAGAGAGAATCTCAACCAGACTCCCCGTTGAGTGCAGAGCCCAACACAGGCTAGATCTCAGGACCTTGAGATCATGACCTGAGCTGATATCAAGAGTCAGATGCTCAACCCGCTGAGCCACCCAGGTGCCCTTCACGCAATATTTCTTAACAAATAAAGTTCCTCAGTGGTCTAATGGGCTTAGTTATTCCAAACATGGATGTTAACAAATAATAGTCGTTAGACATCTACTATTGCCCAGACTATAATAGTTGCTTTGCAGGAAACCACCCTGCTGAAGAGACTAGTACGACTTCACAGATAAGGAAACTGGGACTCAGAAGGCTGAACAATTGGCACACAATCACACAGCTCATAAGTGGCTGAGTACCTAGTTGAATGCATTATGGATGCTATTCATATTACCAAAGTTAAAGTGAATAAAGACAAATTTTCCAAAGAGTTTGGCTTCTCATATCATTCTACATAAATGAAAGACTGGATTTCTACACAGTCATGTGAATGTGGGGAAGTCTAAGAAAAGAACTCAGTTGCAGGTTCATTCAGCTCAAAGAACTTTCTGTATTACGCAAATGTCTTACCTCTATGTTGTTTAGTCAGGTAATCATTAGCCACATATGGCTCCTGATCACTTGATAGGTGGCTAGCATGACTGAACAACAGAATTTTTAATTTCACCTGTTTTAGTTAAATTTAACTAGACACAGGGCTATCATATGGGCAGCACGGTTCTAGCTGAAGTCATTCAAGAAACATGTATTGGTAATTAGGATCAAAAGAAGAAGTGCAGGGAGAAGAAATGATATAAAATCACAAAATTTTTACAGTTGGGAAAACCTTAATGAGACCATCACATTCAACCCACTCATTCTACATTGATGAGTAAAATTGTGACCCAGAGAGATTAAGCAATTTACTAAGGTCACATAAGCTAGTAAGGGGTCTGATATAAATTCCACCTTTTAGTGAATGTTAAGCCTAGCTGTGATGTTATAATTACACAGAATTGAGTTAAACTAGGCACAACAACAGAAGGATTTTATTTTATTTTATTTTATTTTTGGTACTTTTTTTGGAGTCTGTATGAAGCAAGAAACAAATGACAGTCACAGGCAGGTTGGTTGTCTTTGTCTCCTTTCAAATCTCTCTATATCAGCAAGCAATAATGTAAAATTTCTATGAGGTAGGGACATAAGTAAGTATAAAGCTAACCTGCTAGTTAATTCCATGGCCTCCTCTTAGGGAAACACCAAGCACTCTGGAATTGTGTTTGATGTCCCAATTCTGTTACAAAAAAAAAAAAAAAAATCTGACTCCAAATTATAATATTCCCTAAACGATGCACTTCTTCCCAACTTCTACCCCCAAATGGGTAGAGTCCTGTATACTTCTCTTACAGAGAAGCTCTTGTATTTAATTGGGTTAATAGGTTACAGATAGGTTAATTAGGTTAAATCCTGGGCAGAGGGAAAGTGCTTCTAATTGCTGCTGCCATTGTATTACCTGGAGCTGAGAGGGAACTTCAGCAGACACTAGTCTGTATTCTGCTCATCAGAGGCCTATTTAAACACTGTACATGCTGGTGACTTCCACATCAGACACTGTCATTCCCTTAAACTCTTTGGCAAAAGCATTTTGAAAAAAAGTACTTTCGGCTTTATAAATGATTTCTTACAGGTTTCCAGTGAAACAAGTCATTTAAAAAAAATTTTTTTTGACAAATGAAAGGGGAAAAAAAATGCCTTTTCAAATCCAGGGCACTTGAAAGTTTCATTTTCCTGTTTTAATTTGCTTCAGTGTTTCAAGGGAATAATAATAGTTTTTTAATGCCAAAGGTGGCTTTCATCACTCAAAACCCTCTAATTTCCTCCCATATTGCAAGTAATGTGTTAATAGTTCCAAAATGAAATATTACCTAAAACACAACTTGGTAATTTTCCTCACAGTTCAAAGTTATTTGAAAAAGAAGCATCACCTTTTACAAATATTTACTTTGCGACAACAGAAGATGCTGCAAATTATCTTCTTTTTTGTGCCATCTTTGAATCTCCTGTTGGGAAAAAAAGAAATAAATGGGAAAAAGAAAAAAAGCCCACCCCCTTCCCTTTCATGTCTAATACCGGGTTCCACCTAAAGACTTGATTTCTATCTTTAAAATTAGATGTTGCTCATATATACATATAATATATATATATATATAGAGAGAGAGAGAGGAGTGAGAAGCTTGGTATTCGTGGTCTCATTATAGAATACACACACTAAAGAAAGGATGTGCATAGAGGCCATAGAGAATTTAAAAGATTTATTTATGATGTATTACTGTAATTTTTAATTTAGACATGCAAATTTTTTAATTTGCACCGACTGCTTTGCCTTAATGGTTTTGATTAATACTTGGAGGTAGTGTTTGTGAAAGAGATTTATACTGTGATTCATCTGCAAAATAATCAAATCATTACCAGCTAATGACAAAGCTGTGAAAAATGATATAGATATTGTGTAACTTCCAGCTATGGCTGAACACGTGGAGGTACCCAATCCTTCCAGCAAATGTGGACTTGTGTTAATAACTGCTGGGAAGTTCGCTCTAGGTCCACTCTAATTTGGCAACAAAAAACATTGATCTTAATAAAGCTGTCTGATAAAAGGAGCAGTGATTAACATCCCGAACCCTCTATTCTGCTACTCATGCCAAGGTCCCTTTTTTTTTTTTTTCCAGGAATGAAAATTCCACTGCACTTCCTGCTTATCGCTTCATCTCACCTCAGCCCTCCGTGGGTTTCCAGATAAGGCTGCAGACAGCCTGAGGCGGGGGGTGGGGGGGCATGGGGAGGTGTGGGGGGTGTGGGAGGGTGGCGGGGGACCAGAGGGAGTAGGGTTGGTGGCTGCAGGTGGCAGTCGCCGGGGGAGGAAAATACAGCACGTGAATTCTCAGAGTCTGAATCCCTTTCACAAAGCCAACACCCATTCCTTCCAGAACTCAGAGGCACCTCCTCTTTGAGTGGGTCCTTCCTGCCTAGATTCAAGCATTCAGGACTGAATGACTCTTCCTCTGTTGCTAATCCTGACAGAGTCAGCAAAGGTGGAGGAGAAAGCTCCAGAGCATGCCCAGAGTCAGCAAAACAATCTCTCAAGTAGTATCAGGAAACAGAAGAGGGCAGGAAGCAGAAACCCACAGATAATCCCCAAATCTTGTTTCCGCTGCTTTTTGTGACAGGCTTCTCCACCACATCTCACCCAAGTGGCTAACTTGAACCTAATGGGCAGATTTGGATTTTACCTCCATTCTGGCTGCCCCCTCCGACCATACGATAAGCATTAGCGTTTCTTACAGTCTCCACTGTGCGCCCGACTCTCAGCTAAGGTGCTCCCCACACACATTTTCATTTGTCCTCACCACAAACCTACGAAGTGCTGCTATTAGTATTATCATTGCCACTTTACAGATAAGTAGCTCTCCCAAAGTTAGTAAAAGAGAACAGGCATGTGAGGGAGGCAAGACTTACTTCTGGTTCATTCTACCACCACAGACCCAACCCATCAAAATCATGTCCTTATATGTCTGATTTCTACTGAAGAATGAAAATACACCCAACAAGGTCAGTCAGGAGAGAGAGAGGATGAAGTGGAGAGGCGAGTTCAAAAAGAAGCTTGGCTCCTCCACTATTCATTCAGAAGCAATCAGATTTTAACTCATTATCAAGAAATTCAGCTCCTTTTTTATTTCAGTCCTCACAAAGGAAAAGCCCAGTGAGTTGATAATCATTAATATTTCATTGAAAACCAATCCATATTTTCTGTGATGGTGACATGGACATTCCACTTTATCAGGAAGCCATTTTACAAAATTAGAAAAAGCAAGGCACCATTCTATAAAGCACAAGCCGAGACTACTTATCATTATTATTTATTACTTATTGGGTGCCAACTGGGCACCCACAGCAGAGAGGGAGTTACAAAAGCATCGCACCGAGGCAGACGGTCCCTGTTCACTGGGTTCACAATCCAATTCCGATTGCATGGCTACAAGGGACCCTGCGTCTTTAATTACTGGTAACCGTGACTGCTGTGGAACCACAAAAGGAAGATCAGAACTTTCTATCACTTTTCTAGACATGAAGACAAATGAGAAGAAGAGCAATAAGTGTAATTAATTTCAGCCAGAGCTGGAAGAGGAAAACTTTCAGCTGTGGTACCATACACAGCATTCATCAGGAGAGCCTCTCTCTTAGCAGAGCCTGAGCCAGTGATTTAAAGATAGGGAATAGGCTGCCATTCCAAAAAAGAACCAGGAGAGGAAAATAAACATAACATGGTAGCATTATTTTGGTTCCAAGTGTCTATGAGAGAAATAAGCATGTGACGTAATGGCGCCAGAGGCCCAAGGAAAGCAGGAAGAGTTAAGCCACTAAGTTCAAAGCAAAGTTAAAACTCAAGCCATTCAGAGGTGGCCAACAGAATAAACCTTTGGACAAATGGGCATCTTGTGTGATTCAACAAGAGATATGGTACAAGCAATGAGACTGAAATGCTGAAGGAGAGGGAAATATGCTCTCAGAGGTAAACTTACATCCAAGTCATTGGGACTTAGCTGAATAATTCCCCCTAATGCTTAGATAAATAATGCTGCAAAATTCTTGGGAATCGAACAGTATCTCTACCCCTCAGCTTTCGGGAGCTTCGAAAGACTGGACTGAGCTAGTCCAGTGGGGAAAATTAAATCCAAAATATATTCATCACAATAGTTTCAGAGAAGGGAGATGCTCCCTGTCCATGGAGAAGAGAAAAGGAACTAAACTTGATTCTATGTTCCAAACTTGAAAGGTGACCTCGGTTATTTTTAAAGAAGAGACCCGAGCATTCGGTTTTATTGGCTGTGCTTCTGCTGCCAACTGATGACAAATATTCTGGGATCCAGAATATTCTGGGGGACCTTTGTCCAGGTCCTCCAGCCTCCCTCCTCTGACACCATTACCAGTTACAGCCGTGGCTATTGCTGGGTTTTTTTTTTTATGCAGTCTCTTTTCCATGTCTGCCGACTGACAAGCAGCAGAACCTTCTCAGGTGATGCGAATATCTTATATTTGTACTATCCAATACGGTAGCTACAAGCCACATGTGGCTAGTGCCACTGAGGAATGAGTACCAATTTGATTCCATTTTAATAAATTTAAACTTAAATAGCCATGTGTGCCTATTCACTGTCCTACTCCACAGAGAGTATGGCCGAGTGCAGCTCCACAGAGAGCAGGGTCAATTTCACTGAAGGATGTGTGAGCATAGATAGAGCAGTTTACATTGCACATGAAGCCAAATTCTCTTTCCCAGACTCCTCTGTGGCTAGGGGTGGCCCTGTGACAGAAGTCTGGCCAATAAGAGGAGAGCTGAGGGTTACTGGACAAGTAATTTCCTTTCCCCTGCACAACAATTTCCTATTTGCCTCTTTTGCCACTCTTCTGCCTGGGGTGTGTACATGATACCTCCACACATGGCAGCCATCTTAAATGTGAATGCCATACGCCGAGGTTGGTACATCAGGAAGCTGGGAAGGGGGGCTAGGACTCTGAAAACCTCCTTAGTGATGACGCGAGTCCTGAACCACCAACCTGTGGATTTCTGTGGCATGGACAAATAAAACCCTTTTTCACTTAAACATCTCTGACTGTTTTTCTCTGCTTAGAGTCCAACTCGCAGATCCTAATAGGTGTAACTAGGTCCCGTGATAAAGGTTTGCCACGCACTGCTCTGCTCTGTTTCCCTGTGTTCCCTGCCTTGTCTAATTCCTGGTGTCCTCCTCTCTCCCCTCAGCAGAGCGGCTGATATCATCCATGGCTCTTGTGATGCCTCCTTCAAACTGGGGAGTGGAGGGAGGATAAGCTTTGTCACAGGCTCAGAGCTTTGTAGTCTCAAGGAAGAAAGGGAAAGAAGGTAATTGGACATTATAAGGGTGTTTCCTTCCATTAAAATCTCTTGGATAAGTAATTTAACATTAGATACCTAGAAAGAAGCTGGCTTGGTCTCACCTCTGATGTCTTGTTCAGTCTTCTGTTTTCTTTCCGATGACTCTTAACTGGGTAGAGTCTAACATGCACTAAGCTTCCTCTTGGCCCTCACATGCATATTGTTTCTTTTCATCCTCAGAACAACCCCAGGAAGTGAACCTAGTGGAGACACTTGGAGGCAAGGGTGGCCTTTTGGGAGCTTTCTAAATCCATCCACTGTATCTGTTGACAGCCATTCACTAAAGTTGCTGAACATTCCTCTTGTATGTGTGCCAATTGCATCTATTGTTCCCATTTTGTGGATAAGGAAAAGGAGGCTCAGAGAGCAGAACTACTTTGTCATACATAATAATTGACAGTGCCAGGATCTCCGGTTGCTGGTCAGAGCTTTATTCCACTAGAATAAAGAAAAGGCTTGGGGTCTATTCTCCCATGCGAAGCTATCTAGTTAGTGCCCACCATTGAAAGCAAGCAATCCATTTCCTTCCTCACAGGAGCTCTGATGGGAGGGAAGGGAGAAAGGGAAAACTAGGGAGAGGCTCCTAATGTTGAGGAAAGTTGAGGAGCCCAGTTCTCTGCCCCTGCTGGGATGCCTGGCGGAAAGCCACTTCACCTCTGCAGCGCCCCGGAAACCAAGATGTTAATAAGCTTCCTCACCTCACAGGGAAGTAGTGAGGATTAATTCTTGTTTCAAATCACTTCATGATCCAGTGATGAGAGATTCTCTTGGTGCTTTGGTCTCCCAAGTTCCTCCTCCCACAGACATGACTCATGAAAAGTAGATGGGTGGAGGGAGAAGTAGAGAGAGGCAGCTGAAAGCAAGCTGAAAACAGAATAAGATGGGTCAAAGAGGGCAGGGTGAGTGGTTCCAGAATTCAAATAATGACTGGGAACCACTGGAAGATGTTGACTAACTGCCTGTCTCCTCAGACACTCACATATACAGCAGGGGTTTCCTCATCCTGACACCAGCCCATACCAGAGAAAAAAATTGAGAACTGACTTTCGTAAGTGCTCTTCAGCGGTCACATTAATGTAAAATCCTGCATCTGTTTTGTCCAGTCCTCTGCCCCTTAGTCCACCTTCCTCCAGGAAGATGAAGAAAAATAGGTCATTCAGTCCTTGGATATTTGGACATTAGGGTTTAGATGTGTCCCAAGGCTGAAATGCTTTTTACAAAAGCTTTCAGAGAGTTGCAAGTTTTTCTACATTTTTCCCTCCCTTTTTTTGTTTTTGTTTTGTTTTGTTTTGTTTTTGTTTTTGTTTTGCCTGCTATGGAGTCCTATCTTCTTTTTTTCTCTTTTTTTAATTTAAAAGGATAAGTGTGGAAACAGAATGGCAATCCCTATCCAGAGTCAACCCAGCATTAAAGCACCCTAAAATCACTTCTAATGAAGACTTCAATGATGGAACTGGGAAGAGAGAAACTGAGGAATAAATCTGTAGAAAATTCAGTCTCTTGTATATACACCAATTGCATCTCTATGTCCCACAGAGAATTGTTGCTGAGCAGTTTTAACTATGAAACAAATATCTCCCCTCCTAGATACTGGGAAAATGTAAAAAGGATGGAGGAGAGAAATGACCTCTTCTCTCTGCCCAAATTTCATCTCCAGGACCTGAAGTAGAGTGGATTCATTTTTACTATAATATTTCAATCCATTTGAGCAAGATAAATACACAATGAATCATTCAACATTTACCAAAGATCTCCTATATGCTGGTATACATGACATGTTCAATAGACACTCATGAACTAAGGAGCCGAGAAGCTGAAAGCTTCATCTAGTTCTTAGAATCAAGATATGCATGATCAATTCATGGGGGAGAACACAATTAACTTAGAGGCTAAAGCTTTAAGGAGGAAAGAACAGCAAGTTCAAAGCAGAAGCACTTTTCTCATTTGGGTAAGGACAGTGCACCCCAGGCTTTCCTAAGGAACACTGTGTACTGTTGCTCAGTCCGTGCACTGAACAAAAGGATTAGCCAAGCATGGGTGGGTGACAGAATTTGGCTCTTTCTACTTGCCAAACTGAGAGCCAGTGAGCCACATCTGCCCAGATGTGATGCCTTTTTTACTAATTTATACAAAGACATAATGTACTTTGGTGTGGTCTTGTTTTCCTTGCTAAAAGAAAATGTCCCTTCTTCAGCTTCGTGCTTCATTCACAGTCATGATGATCACGTGTGGCCCAGAGGAAAAAGAATCGCTGCAATACAGCTCTCAATTGGTGGATTAAATAAAATGTTGTATCATTGATTTCTGAGCACTAAACTATCCGGAGATGTTGCCGGTGTCTATTTAATAGAACTGCCAAAAGACATTTAATTTTTTCATATAAAACACACCCAGAAAATTGAACAAATTTCATCAAAATGTTTAAGTGCCAGAAACGATTCCAATCTAATAAAACATTAAGGCCTTGCGTGGTCTGTATTGCACATGTGGCAGACCCCCATTAACGACACGGTTGGAACCGCAGTTTTTAATTCTTCCGCACAAAATCACCAATTTATATTCTGCTGGGAAACCTTTTGGAAGGGTCTCTTTGTAAATAAAGCAACCAACGTCTTAAAAGGAAGTCGGCCAAGAGTGCGTTTCCTTTAGGGTCTGGGAGGCATCTTCGCTGATCGGATGCCGAGGCAGGCCTGCACAATCAGCTGTTGTAACAGAGTCTGTCGGCGTCTGTGGTGCGCTGAGTGACAGCAGTGTGTAATCATAGAGACGCACAGATACACATCAGACGGCAAGAACGCAGAAATAAGCAGCGGAACGGGAGTGTTTTGGAACCTACATGGACCTTGGCACAAAACACTTTGAAACTGCCATTTTGCAGAGCTTGATAATTTTTGCTTGGTGCATTTGAAATCTAGAAAGGGAAGAGTAAGGAAGAGGGAAGGAGAAAGGTTTATTTTTATGGAGCGCATCCTATGTGCCTGGCTTTGCGTCTATGGTGGGATCTAATCCTTGGAGTCACAAGAGGATGTTAGGTGTATGATCTCTATTTACAGATGGGCAAACCAAATCTTAAGGGGTAAAATAACCTGCCCAAGGCCACACAGCTAATAAGTGACAAGGTCAGAACTGAAGTTTGGGTCTGCTATTCCCGGGGTTCCATACCCTCCCACTTCCCTTGTTTCCATGCTGTGGTGTAAACGAGGGGGAGGGAATACTTCCTTCCAACCCGATCCTATAAGCCCCCCTCATCTGGTGGTTTCTGTGTATACAAGAGGAGCTGGCTTTTAGCGAGTGCCCCTCACCTTGTCTGCTTCAATGCTCGAGAAAGAGAATCCACCTTCTTCAAAAAGTAAACTCCTGGGAAAAGCTGGGTTGGGCTCAGTTGGACAAGAATGCGACAGCTCATTTTTCTAATCAGGGTTTGTGGACCGTAGGGCCAGCATAGGAGGATATGAAGCTCAAGAGCATGACCAGCCTCCCAGGTATCTGCCCTAAGGAAGTGTCTTGGCAAAATCTACTCCAAATTCACATGAGATGACAGAGACTAGATACTAGCATGTTGCAAGACCTGCTGCCCCCAAGCATATTCATCAGTAAGGAAAGCCAGGAAGGAAAGTCAGGTTCCCCTCTGAGCAAGGGAGCAGATTTACAAGAAAGCAAGTGATGTTCTCTGAGGGGAGTAAACCCACTTTATGTAAACCTGAAAGATCAGTTACAGTTCCCAGAATTTACCCCCAGAGTGTGCCCCTGAAGTCACCGACCAAGGGACTGTGAGAAACAGTGTGAATGGACTCAAAACAAAACAAGACTCACCTGATGACAAGTTTCATTATGAACCTCGGGTTTTTTGGAGCTGGTGACATCACACTGCTTTGAAAGGTTGGGAGGGAAGAGGGGCTGCTGTCTATGCCCCACACACACGTGAACTTGGCGTGTCTTGCAGGCCTCCCCATTGACATCACACAAAACTCTGTCTTCATTCAGGCTCCATGAGCTTGATACCAAGGCTGCCTCTACCCCTCTCCCCTTTCAGAGCTGATTAGTAACCCAAGGTGGATTTTTGTGATTTTCAAAGGCAGCTTCAGCTACCACATCATAGCATAATTGTTAGTGAATGTTGGCAGTTGGAAGCTCTGAGACCTGTCCCAGCCTCTGCCTACAGTATGGTTTTTGGATTTGGGGTACGTAAGAGCTCAGTTGCTCAAAGTATGGTCCATGGATGAGCAGAATTGCCTTCAACTGGAGCTCGCAAAAAAAAAAAACAAAAAACCCAAACAAACAAACAAACAAACAAACAAACAAACAAAAAACAATCCAGAATGCTCAATTCTGTTGGTTCACAATCTGTATTTTTTTTTTTTTACAAGATTGCCCAATGATTTGTGTTGATTTTCACATTAAAGTTTGAAAAGTGCCCAGATAGACCAGTGGTCCTCCATGTGTCTTTCCAGGACCAGCAACATCAGCATTCCAGGCAACTAGTTATAAATGCAGAATCTCAGGTCTGCGGAATCTGAATTTCCACCTCAATGAATCCCTGGGGGATCTGCATCCACACTGAAGTTGGGAAAGCATTGTTTGAGGATCAGGCAGGCCCGGGTTTCAGTCTGGGTACCATTGCTTAATAGAGATACGATTTTCCACAAAGTACTTAACTCTTGAAAGTTCCGTTTCTTCAATAGGAAAGTAAAACAAATAGGTCCTTTTGTCAGAAAATTCAAAGGGATTAAATTAGGTCAAATAGGTAAGGCTCTTAGCACAAGGCTAATGCATATTAAGCACTTAGTAAATTGTTGTTTTTGGCTTTCACTGTTTACTCCCTTCCCTCTTGTCTGTCATTCTCTACCCTAGAGATATTTCCATGAAGCCTTCCTGTGTCCCTCCCAGCTTTAACGTGTCCTGATTTAAAAAATAGTTCATTTTTCTTAAACCTGCTGAGTAGTTATTAAACCAAACCCTGTTAACTATAATGGAAGCAAAACTGGATTAAGAATTAGTTCCTCATCGGTGTCCAACTTACTGTGCTTGCCGAGTTTGGTTTTGTAACCAATGTGAAATGGAAGCAGAAGGGGGACAGAGCCCATAGCCGGTCTGTTAAGCACCTTCCATGTAAAAAGTTCAAATACTAACACAAGGAGAAACAAACCAGTCGTGGTCTTACTCTCATGGAGTTTGCTTATTTAACCAGGGAGATTGACAAATAAATATACAATTGCCATTGAAATTGTAGTATGTATTGTGAATGAGGCCATAGGAGCAAGAATAGGAGGTTAATAGAATGTATATGGTGGAGGTGGAGTTAGGAGGGTGAAACTGGAGAGATGGCCTTTCAGAGAGAGGGACACGCAAGCTGAAACTTGCAAAGGAAGAATAAGAGTCAACCAGGAGAAAGAGAACCCTGGGCAAAAGCAATGCAAGTGCAGTGGGTCTGAGATAGAAAGTGGGTGGAGAAGTTAAAGAGCCAGAGAGAAAGCAGATGAGACTGGACCTGGGTCAGTAAGGGGGCTAGTTCCTAGAGAACCCAGAGTGTGGGGCGGGGGGGAGGAGTGGAGCCAGATCTGGGCTCCTGGGCCATTGGTGGTTATTTGTGGTTCTATTAAGGAGGACGAGGGAAGACACCACTGCCAGGAGCTCATGAATGTAGGTGGCTAAAGCAAATGTCACTACTAACTGCATTCATGTATGAGTTCCTAGAAGGAACTCAGTAATATTTGTGATTAAGCACAAACGAGTAAAAGGATGAGAAATGTAATTCAAAGCTACTGACCTAATAGAGGCAAAAGTTATAACCCAGAAAAAGTATTTTGCAAAAGAAGGCAGGGTGCAATGCCTCAAATGCTCCTTCTCTCTCCTGCATTTAATTTTTTTCTTGTTCTGCTGGATTTTCTTATCTACATACAAATATGTTGTAATAGCCCACATCTTTAAAAATAACCTTGCGGGACCTCCACATTCTATTCCTGTTACTGGCCTATTTTTCTAGTACCTTTTACAGCAAAACATTGAGTCGTGGGTTCCTGCACTATCCACTTCCTTTCTTCTCATTTTCTGTCTTAAAATACAGAATATCGATACACTAAACAATATATGTAATGTATATGTAGATCATAAAGCTTAATGATAAGAGTGGATACCCCATGAGAATTCTACCCAACTCAGCTATTAAAATCTTACCAATTTCACTGAAGTGATTTGGATATTCCTTTTCATTCTCCCCCCATCTCTGCTAACCCAGACAATAATAACCCTGAATTTTGCATTTATCATTCCTTTCCTTTGGAAACATAGCTTTGTTACAAATGCTTATATCCCTAAACAACATATATTTAATTTTACCTGACTTTTTGTACTTTGTAAATATGGAAAATCAATCATGCAAAATCAATTCCAAATGGAATTTCCAATGGCAAAACATCCAAACTTTTAGAAGGAAATACAGAATAAGATCTTTATGACTTCCAGTTAGGAAATAATGTTTTAAATAAGACATAAAATGCACTAATGAGGGACGCCTGGATGGCTCAGTTGGTTAAGCAGCTGCCTTCGGCTCAGGTCATGATCCCAGGGTCCTGGGATTGAGTCCCGCATCGGGCTCCTTGCTTGGCGGGGAGCCTGCTTCTCCCTCTGCCTCTGCCTGCCACTCTGCTTGCTTGTGCTCTCTTTCCCTCTCTTTCTCTCTCTGACAAATAAATAAATAAAATCTTTAAAAAAAATGCACTAGTGATTAAAAAAAAAAAAGTGGGCTTTTGGGTGGCTCAGTCGGTTGAGCATGGAGCCCCAAGTGTGGCTGCTTGTTCAGCCAGAGTCTACTTGTCCTTCTCCCTCCTCCTGCCCACACTCTCCCTCTCTCTCTCTCTCTGTCTTCCAAATAAATAAAATCTTAAACTAAAAAAAGACTCTTTCCTTCCATATGCATAAACCATCCCACTCCCACTCCCTTCCAGATGTCACACTGCTGAACAATTGAACCATCCATCAGTGACTCTTCCTTTGGAGTTACACGTAACCCTAACACTATGGAATTCATTTAAAACACAAGTATCCTCCAGGGATTAGTAATATATCAAGACTCTGCTGTATGTTGGGTTTCCTGGGACATAAGCTCTAAGACTAAGATTAGTGGGCAGGCATTTGATTAAGGAGGACTCTTAGGATCAACAGCTATAGGGGAAGGGAAAGAAGCAGGTTTGGGACAGGGAGAAGTTGAGCTGTGATGCAGTCCCATGGAGACCTCAGCCAACGCCACAGAGTCCTGAAGCTGGGATGGCCCTTCAGAGTGTAAGTGGTGGCACAGTGGCCTTTATCCCCTCATCCACCAGTCACTGCATGCCCTTGGACCTTGGGCAAGATGGCTATCTTCATCCAAGCCCATTCCTTTAGGTGGCTGACTTGTAGATGTTTGCTGGTAGTAATTCCAGCAGCTGGGGGTATACATTCTCATTCCTGAAGGGAAATCTGGATGGTCCATCACAACATCCACCAAAGTCCATCACACTCTAGACTGAATTTGATGTCTTCTTGAGCCTGGGGTAACCTCGTGGCAAAAGAACCTTTGATCTGGGTGCGCTGAAAAAGAAATGAGAAGAAGAAAATCAGCCCCTAGAGCAACTTGGTTAGAGAGAGTTGAGAATGAAACATAGGCTGGGTCACATTTGCTGGACATTAAGTAGGGGCTGTGCAGCACAACAGCTTCCTCTACAGTTTCAAAATGCTTTCCAGAATCCACCTTGGTCTTTGCCTCTAATTAGTACCAAGTAACCCAACTAGCAGACCAAGTATATTCTTAGAGAACCAGCCCCACAGGAGAAGCCATCACCCCTCATCCACCTACCCACACACAAAAAAATCCACTTTGATATACTTACTCAGAATTTTGCAATCAGAAAATCTAGAAAGGAACTGTTTTCATTTCAACATGAATAAAAAGTTGAATCATTTTGAAAAATAAAATTTGATACTTTGAATTATCATGTGGGAGAATGACACTGAGCCAGGGGGATTAACCTAAACTTTCTAGGACTTTGGCTCCTTAACCACTTTGGTAGAGCCATACCTCAAATGGAAACCCTGAGCTTCAGGTAGTAGGTAGCAAGAGCAGCTCAAAAAGGTAGAGGCAAGTTTATAGGCAACTGGACATAACAGAACCCAGCGCCATCTGAACTAATAGCACTGCCATGAGTAACCCTCCCAGAGCTTTGCTTTGCAACTTTTCATAAAATGAGAAGATTTCCAGCAATATTTTTAAAATTAACCAAAAGGAGAGAGAAAAATCCATGGAGAAATGGCCAGCCCCTTTATGTTGACTTTGTATTGCTTCACTCAAGCTGAATAGGTAGAAACAATTTCAACTGAATGTGAACATGAACAGAATAAAATTACTCATCTTAATTATTCTTAATCTTATTCTTTAAGATGACAGCATTCAATAAGCAGCATTTCTATAAGATATTAATAAGTATCTTACTTAAGAAGGTGGCTGGGAGTTCTTTCAAATGTATTTGGGAAATTCTGTGTAGTATATCCTTCTTCTGAATATTCAGGTGCCCATTAGCTTATTCAGAGGCCTAAGAAGTCCTACAGCAAAGAAAACTTTTCAATCTTGTTGAAGTGTTCAAGCCTCAAGAGTCCACCCTAGAACACATTTTCCTTGGAACACTCATTAACATCTCACCAAACTAGTATACGAAAAGCACAGTTTGGAAAATGCTGGTCTAACCCTACTTACTCTATTTCCAGATGATCAGCCTTAGGGTCAGAAAGGAAAGGAAGCTTTCCCAAGATCACAACAGTTATTAGAGACAGAGTCAGGACAAGAACACTGGATCCACAACCTTCAAACTAGTGTTATCTTTCCAATCCTCAGACTAATGGAAGAAAATCAAATTTGCTCTTTTATAAAGTGGCTACTGATTGAGGGTTGGTCTAAGAGATGGCTGCAGGATTCATATTAAACAGAAAACTTTTTCTCTTTTTTTCTCATTCATAGGATTTCTACGGGTTTTCTTATTCATAGGGTTTTCATGTTCTCTTTGGGACAGGGAAATGGAAGAAAAGAGGGGCTAAACAGAGCTTAATAAGGCAAAAGAGTATCTACTTAGGACACTGAAGTCAGGGTATGCTTTTTGAGGGATTTTCCAGTTTCCTCTGGGAGCCTACATGCTTAAATTGGAGGTGGGACCTAGGACAGAGGAAGGAGAAAGCGGGAGAAAACAGTGGGACCCCAGCAGTGTGGCTGCAGAACAAACTCCAGGGAGAGAAACCACCACAAGAGAACTCTGTGGTAGACTACTGGAAAGGAGCTTCTGCTTCTTAATTCGAAATGCTCTCTGCTTCAGTGTCCCTCTGTGGTACTCTCACCTTCCTCCACCCTCACCCACTCCCAAGGTCTTTTAAATAGCAAGGAGAAGTATAGCCCTGGAGGATGCTGCCTTTGGGAATGAAGTGGAGGCTGGGTCTACATTTGGAGGGAAATGTACAACATGGAAAGCTGGAGCTCCTTAGTAGGGTGTCACTGGGAATCCAGAGAGGGCCCAGGGGAAAATGGAGTCAGAGTTGGGAGCAAGAGGTAGAAGAAAGCAAACACCTCTGTACATATCTGGATGGGGACCCAAGAGTCCTCAGATAATACTGGAGTAAGGACTGAACCTCTCTATTCGAAGTAGGATGGGGCCTCGAATTAATTTATTTGGATATTTAGACAAAATATCCAATATTTAGGTGAACCAGAAGACCAAATGGGATTTTTAAGGTATACCATGAATACAAGGAATATCATATGAGAATATCATTCCAACATGACTCCTAATTTTTTCTAATTGGATTGATTGCCCTGGCTTCCTATCACCACCTATCCACATGGCTTCTGCCTTCTTTGTCTTGCTTTATGGTGTCACTGTGAACCCGTCCCCTCTTGATTCACCAAAGTAGTGCACCATAGCCTAGTACTCATCAAACACTGGGACAGTCCTTCCTACTCCCTGGGAAAATACCTTGAGAATTAAGTCACCAGACCAGTGGGGACTAGGCCCAGAGAGGGTAAAGAAAACATAAACGTTCAATTTTCAAACTTGAAATGCTAAGGAGGTTGTGAAATTTAAAGTTTTTAAAATGTAACAGTCTTCTAGTTGGCCTAACACCCCACAATGTGGCATACCTGTGATGACTTAAGTTTTAATTCCAAGAAGCTATAGACTTCCTTAAATCACCATATCTTACTCTAGTCTTCAGCATTTTTACCTGTACACATAGTCAGTTCATGGTAGCCATTAAATTGGATGTTTTCTGGTAGTAACTCACACATGTAGGAACACTTAACCCTCTTTTTCCACTAACAAAGTGGGCTTGACTCACCTGTGATGGGCAGAACCAAGTTTTTCCTTCCCATCAATATTCATTATCCTTGAATGCAACTTCTGGCAGCCAAGTCTTCAGATTCATCCTTCCCTACAATGCAATGAGAAACCTGAGCATGTGTTTTCTAAATGGTCATATTTATTCTGTCAAATGGTGTGTGCCTTCTCCCCTAAGCAGCTTACATAAGTCGGTCAGTTAGAACCTAATATGGATGAGGTATTAAAGGTAGGTGCTGTGCACTCCACAGGCTTCAGAAGTTCCTGTTTGTGGTAATTTCTTTTTTTAAAAAAAAAAAAAGATTTTATTTATTTATTTGAGAGAGAGAGAGAGATCACAAGTAGGCAGAGGGGCAGGAAGAGAGAGAGGTAGAAGCAGGCTCCCTGCTGAGCAAAGAGCCCGATGCAGGGCTCGATTTGGGGACCCTGAGATCATGACCTGAGCTGAAGGCAGAGGCTTTAACCCACTGAGCCAGTCAGGCGCCCCTTGTTTGTGGTAATTTCTGTGGTAATTCCAACCTATTCCTTAGCATTTACCCAAGTTCATCAAGAAAAATATATCCAAATAGTATCTTCAAAATCAGATGTCAATGCTTCCCATACCTCCCAACCAGTCAGCCCATCTGCAATGAGTTTTACTTTGCATTCCTTCCATACACAAAACTATTCTAGAGTCCATGTCATAGAGTTTAGCCAGGAAGCCAGATGTTTGGATCAGTATTCTGTGGCTCAAGGGCCACTCGTTGGCCAACCCTCTCCCCCGATCCCCGCCTCCACTGTCTCCCCATCAGCAAGGCCAAGAGGATTTTGTCAAATAGTGACATTGCTGTACTCAACCATCCTTTGTGGAAGAATCTCTACTTCTTTTCTCTATCATCATTCTTCATGTACGTTTTAGATGAGGAAGGTTAAAGGAGTTAACCAGATTATGTTAAAATATGTATATAAACATGCTCAGAGCTCTGGAATTGGAAAGCTGAAATGATTTAATTATTTAATATTTTAAGTGGGTGTGGGTGTGACATTTATTCTATTATTACTAAAGAATACAAAGAATCAAGAAGCAATTTCTAGGCTGCACAGCTAACAGGTGTGTCTGTCAAGAAGTTCTGTAATTTAGTGAAGTTGAATAACAACACATCACTTCTTCTCTCTAGTTGGAAAAGCAAGGACAATGTAGAAGTCTATGCCTCTGAAGGATAATCAGGATTAAATATTGAGAACAATGCAGAGGAAATGTGGATCTCTTAGAAGCCATTTTTCATCGTCCCATAATTGCCAAGAGAGAATCCTTCTCTTAGGAAGTTGGCGGAGGGGACAAGGAAAGTGGGCATAACAGAAACTGTAAAGACTAAAACTTAATCATATTCTAAGGAAATTTTTTTCCTTGTTGTAATTGGCCTTTAACAATTAAAGACAACATTTTCAGACCAACAAATCATAAGCCCACTACACTCGCGTTTGGCAAACTTTCTGTAAAGAATCAGAGAGTAAATATTTCAGGCTCTTAGGGCCATATAGTCTTTGTAACAATTGCTCCACTCTCCCATTGTAGCAGGAAAGAACCACAGACAATACACTCAACAAAGGAGCATGGCTGTGTTCCAATAAAACTTTATTATAAAAGCAGACAAGGAGCTGGATTTGTTCTACAGGTGGGTAGTTACCTGACCCTGCTCCAGCCTCTGAAGTTTTATGAAGGCTGGGACCTATATTTCCAAGCCTGGTACATTGTAGGCACTTAATAAATATTAGCAAATGACGTTTTTTAAAGTTAGAATTATGGTAACTCCACCATTGTGTGACCTTGGCTAAATCATTTCCTCCTTTAGAGCTCAGTTTTTGATAGCATAACATGGAAAAAGTAATGTTGATCCAGCCTGTTTTCTGAGATATCTCATCATACGTCAACAACAAAAACAAAATCACCAGCATGTATTGATCTCTTAAATCATATAAAGTTGTTTTTTGTATGTAACATATTAATCCTCACAACAAGCCTATATCATCTCCATTTTGTCAGATAAGGAAACCAAGCACAGAGAGAGTTTAAATAGCTTAAGCTTATGTGGTAAATGCTAGGACAGATAGTCAAATCCCAGAGGCTGCCCAGTTAATCACTGCACACTGCTTTATTTTCCCTAAGCCTGGAAACTGAAATGAGCTATTAGAAAGAGTTGTTTGTTGCCTTTTGTAAGTCATAGAACTGGATTGCTGTGTAGAACCCACAACATTTTATACTTAGTTGTCCAATCCTCTGCAAGTGTTCAGCCAACTCCATTGGCGAACAGAAGGGACCAGGTGATAAATCATATAAGGTTCTCTTGGTAGCAAGCAAGTCTGGTGAACTAATACAAAAGTGGGGCCAGGGAGATATTTATTAGAATATAAGAGGTAGCTCACAGAACTAAGGAAGAGCAGAACAAGGCTCTGGGATGAGAGAGGACCTCTTACAATGGTAACTCGAAGACACTCATAATGAAACAGTAGCTTGAAACAACCTCCTGCTTCTAAATATCTCAACTCAAGTTTCAAATTCCCTGGAAAGAGAATCTCTTTTGTCTACCTACCTCAGGCATTTCTGTCCTTCATCTCTATGTAGCTGAGGAACAAAACAAGTGGCAATGTTATAACCGTTGGTGAAGTGGAACCATAAATCAGGCAACTACATCAGTGAGTCTACCTTTAGTGGAATACCAGTACCACGTTCCGTTTCCAACAGACACTGCTTGCTACATACTGCCTTATTGTGACATTTTGACTTGAAAACAAGAACATTTTGTGTTTCTTCTCTCCTTTATCAGAGGCTGCCAAGCACACAAAATCCTGTTAAAAGTTCCAAATGCTTCTACCCTCCCTTATTCAACCTTTCCTTCCTTCTACCTGTCTCCTCCATACACTCTCTCCTTCCATCCATCTTGAATTTTTGGTCACGTGATCTATCAATGCCCCTAATTCTTGAGCAGCCCTGCCTACCTCATTGTTATCACGCATGCCCACGCTGATAGAAAAATTATCACATTTGTTTGTAGGTTAGCCATTGCAGTAAAAATTCGTAAAAATTCTCAAGTCTCCAATTTTATATATATGTCTGTGATTTACAATTTCTCTGGCTTAAAATATAGCTTTAGTGTCATGACTATATTTTAACGCAAAATGGAATCATTGTTCTTAGTCATTTTTGTTGTACAAATGCATTCTTAACCTTATTTCTACAATAATTTTTAGGACCTGATCCCCGCTTTCTGATCAGCACAACAATAGAATGCCTATTAAACAGATGAAAGTCCTTTGTGGATAAAATGCAGTTTTTGTTTCTGTCACACTGGGAGTCTGACTCTTTGCAAAAGCATTTAGATCAACGTGAACTGTGGAAGGCTGGAAAAGCTGTTTTAACTGTCACTTTTCCCTTTTCCCTAATTTGTAGTTGCATTTCTGCCTCCATGTATTTTCCCTCCTCAGGCCAGAAATTCCCCCACCTCAGCCCAGAACAGAGTTCCTCTCTACAAGCCAATGGCTTCCATGTTATACCAGGAAACGGGGCCTGGAATCCAGAGTATAGAACCTTCTGCCATGGAATATCTGGAAGGAGTTTGAAAGAGTCTGGGAACATTTCAATCCACGGTGTTCTAAGCAATTCAGCTACTGGGGCTTTTTCCTTCAGACCTTTAAGTTTTTATGCCAAAAATGAAACTATTTCTAACTAATCATAATCACTTTGATTACTGATCCTAGGTTAATTTCCAGGCACTTTGCTGTGTACTTTACAAGCATGATCTCACTGGATTCTCACTAAAACCCCCAGGCCATGTTGTAGCCGAGAAAACCAAGGCTCACTGAGGTTAAGCAGCTTGCTATACCACACAGCTAATAAGAGGGAAGACGTGCAATCTGAATCGAGATGGTTTGACCCCTATTTGCCTGAGCTCCAAATCATCTGCAGTTTTCTCATTCTTACCTTGCGATTTGCTTTGACCGTTACAGTTATAAAATGTCATTTTAAAAAATGACCTGGAAATGTTTGCTACCTTTTCCAGCAGGAAATTATTATGCTTGATTCTACAGTCACCTTCCTACACCCAGCCAGAAATCGTATTTCTCATACTGTCATGGAAATCAGTGAATAAGTAGAATTCATTCTTTCTTTCAATTCCTATTTATTGCTTTCTCATTATGTGCCAGGCTCTGTGCTAGGCTTTCTGACAGAGACAGGAATGAACAGTTTCTTCCTTCATGGAGTTTGGTGGGCAAGACGCTAGAAGAGAGTGACAGAGAAGGAAAATGAGAGAGAATAAGAATTAGTATTTTTTTAAATTACAAATTGTTAGCAGTAGGATTTGATAAAATGTAATCAAAAGTTGCTTTGCTGACTACTTTTCAAGGCTGAGTCTAGTAAATTTTATCCTTGAGTATAGAAATACCTTATGTTCCTATTATGCAGGTCTTTCTGAACCACTGGGTTCTGCAGAGAAATGTAGGATTCTTTTCAAGGCAATGCCATAGCAGACCCTCAGTCATTCATTCATGACTATTAACCAATTGAAAAATGCCACACTGTTATAAATTCTTAAAAATCATGGTGGGCAAGGGAATGCAACTGATTTGTAAGCAAAGTACTATTAAGTGCTAACAACAATGAATATTATCTTTAAGTCTGGGCTTAGGTGAGAGAAATTACAATGGTATTAAGAAGCAATATCACCACCTTATCCTCAGAAACTCAGACTACTTTAATACTAACAGAAGATCACATTTCATTACAGCAACTACAGTAAAATTTTCAGAACAATACCAAGAATTTGATTGTTTTTCTTTTTTCAGCAATAGGGATATAATGAACAGAATCTAGAGTAGAAGTCACTTCTCTGTAACTTAACTTGAGTACCAAGGTAACAAAATACTTAAGTAGGAGAATCAGAAAATCTGACCTTTTTCCCCTTCAATTTATTATTGACCAAAATAAGGATACAAAATGACTGAGACTAAGTCAGCTTGAATTTTTAAGCTCTCTCCCAGAGTTAATTTTAGTTAAAATTATGTCTGAGCTTCTGGATGGGATTTTTCCCCTTGTCTGATTGATTTTTGTTTTGTTTTCTTTAAATTTATGTTCCCTCTGCACATTCCACTTATGCCAGGTTTGGGAGGGGAAAGCGCCGATAATTCTGCAAGATGGTTGATTGCTGTGTTTTGGTTGATTAGGATGAGGTTCCAATAAAGCATCCAAACATGTTGGTGTGCCTCTCAGTTAAACCTTCAAATCCTTAGAGGTGTTTCTCATCACTAAAACAACAGACCATAAAGTTTCCTTTATGCAAGTAGATTTATTTCTTTATTTGTACTCAAACACAACCATAAAGGTTTATCTTCTGATCAGAGAAAGAAAATAAACAAAGCAACAAAGGTCTTCACAAAAGAGAGTGTATAAGCCAAATTAACGAGGTCTTTGTTCTTTCCAGGTTATGAGAAATAGGAAGAAAGCAAAAGGTAGGATTATGAGGAAAAGAGGTTCCATGATTCTTTATGTTACTTTGATTCCTGATAAGCAACTTCAGTGTGTGTTTAAAATCTTGAGGATTTATATTATTAACCAAACAAGAATTTTTACAATCAGGGAACATTTGTCTGGTTTCCCCCTCGCCTCCTCCCTCCCCACCCATCCCCCCAACCAGCACACACAATTTTTGTAGAATATTTTGTTGGCTATAATTAAACTATGTGTGTTAATTAGGATTAGATTTTAAATGCACTGCTTGGGAAGTTGAAAAATACAGGATCTGAATGAGCCCAAATTGAGATGACACTTGAATTTTCGCAGATGTTTCCATAATCCTAATTTCAAATTGATTGTACTTCCTGAACAGTGAGAAGCCATTTTCAGTTATTTATTCAGACGTGTGCACTACTTTTCCCTCTGCCAGTGGTAGAAAATATCTAGCACTTTCGTTAACTCCTTCAAATAAACTGATTTCCGAGGCAGGTTTTAATGGGAGGGGTGCCAAATAAGACCCACCTGCTCCTAGGGTGGCCCCAGAGCCCATGTATGGGCCCAGGCAGAAATCTGGGTTCCAGCAATTTCTCCCTTGCCTGTCCCCTTCATGATGGCTTCAGCTGGCTTTTGACTGTCATTGCTCAACAGGCCAGAGAAAAAGAAAAGAGAGACAAAAAAGAACTTTCCGTGTTATTGGCTACGAGCAGCCCATAATCTGTGACACTTGATTCGGTCACAAAGATGTGCAGCAATAGTATGCTACATAAGCCCAGGGTTTGGACCCAACAGCAAGGCCACCTGTAAAACACATTCCCAGATAAATGGCCTGTAAAAAAGATAAGCCCCCGCCAAAGCTGAGTGTGTCGGTACCAAGCGGCATTTCGGCTAAAGCTGCAAGTCCAACACTAGACTTGGAATGTACTTGAAAGCAAGAGCGGTCATTCTTGGGTGCGGGTGGATTTGTTCCAGTTTCTCTCTCCATTTTCTGTTCAACTCAAAATCCAGAAAGTCTTCAGAAATCCTGCCTTGGAAGCAACCCCACTCTACTGACAAGTCTCCTATTTGATTGTAATTCCTTGCAGCTTTCCTGTTAGGGGGGCCTCTGCTGAATAAGAGGCATCGTGCCTTCTTCCACCTGTAACGATTTCCCACTCAACTGTAAGACAATGGCCATGATTGATCTAATGAGGGACTGGAAAAGCCAGCTGATTGCTCGAAATAGTAGAAAGCAAAAACTTGTGCTTGGCTTCGAGAAGAATTTCTCATCAACTCTGGTACCCTAACCTAAATAGGTAAGGGGCCTCATAGCAAATTAGGTAAGGCACTTAAGCTTTTTCTTGGTGGGAGTTCGGAGAGAGGGCAAGACAGGATTTAAGCAAGGAGGGATGACATGAAATGTTCACGCTTCACAGTGACAGTCACATACATGTCACTCTATACGGTCCCATGAAGACAGAATTCCTTTTTCTTAAACAAAAAGCAGTTTGAATAAATGCAACTGCACGTGAGAGTTAAAGTTTTTTGTTCTGTTTTTGTTTTTTGGGGCTGTTGTCATTTTTTTAAATATTTGAAGTCCAGCGGAAACAGCCTTTGTGTATTCATTTGTTAAAGGAAATAGCACGCTGCCAAGGTACAGAAAAGTAATTCACATAATGTCCCTGAAAATCACATAATTTTTTTTTCCTCATTGCATCTTTTAGGGCTGTGTTTCTTCACCCTGGCTGCACAGTAATCACTCGATGCCCAGACCATACCCCGCATCAATGACATCAGTGTCAGGGCTCAGACCAGGAATCCCTATTTTTACACTGTTCTGGTGATTCTAATGGGCAGCCAAATTTGAGATCCAATTATTGTGTATAGGGTCTCCAATAATAGCGAGGAGAAATTTTTTCCTCCTGCCTTACATGCAGATGAAAGAGTCAGGTAGAATGGTGGTCTCCCCATCTCTTGTCCTATTACCTGAGGATTCATAGTTCATATGTGCGCCTGGGCTTGTTCGATCCCTGCCAGAGCTCCTCCCTCTGGGGGTCCTTGCAATCCCTTGGATAATGGGATGGGGAGTTGAAGTAACTTGCCTCCGGCCAATAGCTGGTAAGAGGCAGAACCCAATTTCAAATCAGGCCAGTGCTGGCCCCTGTCTTTTACCATTCCAAAAGCAAAGGTTGAATGCCGGGGTCCTATGAGCGGCACCCAGCTTCAGGCTTGTTTCGTTTGGCTCTCATGGATATCGAAAAATGTTCAAATTTGTGTGCCTGTGTGTTGGGTGCATAATCTCTAGTTCACCTTCATCACGACGACTCTGCAGTCTTCGCATTGAGCACATTTCAGCTATTTACTTTAATAGCTTGACCTGTGCAGACGTTTGAATTCACATCCCTGTGCTAAGGCTAGAAGGGCCTCTAAAACTGTAGTGAAGTCACAAAAGCATCAATGTTGTCACATATATCCAGCCAACACCCATCGGTAAAGACTACAATTGTCCCTTCCTATCCAAAATGGATGCTCCTTCCTAATCTCATTGAATTATTGACTTGTCCATTCATTCATTTATCTAATGCATTCCTGCTAGACAGAAGACACTTTGAAAGTAAAATAACCCAGAAGGACAGGAATTAACATGTGTGTCCCATGAAGGGCCAGGCATTTGGTTGGGCATTTTGCAGACCTTTTTTTTTTTGAGCTAGTATTTAATCTAGTCTGGAACCTATCTAATACTTCTAGCATGACTATTTTACTGATACTGTAAACAGAAAGTATGTGAACCAGGGGCATTTTCATTCCTTCACTTAATAAATATGGATGAGTAACTGCCATGTGCCAAGCTCGACTCTAGATTGTGGCGACCTAAGAGTTTGAACAAGACTGACAGTTTGCCCATCCTCCATCAGTGATACGCTGGAGCCCTTCTTATCTCAGTCCGTTTGCAAGAGCTATCAGGCAAGTAAAATTTCAGTGTAAGCAGTTGTTAAACGAATGGTAACTAGAACTCAGTCATATTAGGAGTATTTATACCGTGGGAATTGGTGACAACTACAAATCAGGGTCTTTCTTTCTTGCGAGCCACTTTCTAGCAATGTGTGAAGTTTTAGAGTTCAGATCCAGGCCTGTCTGTCTCTGAAACCAGGGCAATTTCTACACTGTAGCTGAAAGAATGATCTCTATCCTCAAAAGCTATAAAAATAGGAAGAGAGCAGTGCATCAACGCTAAAATATAGACACTGGATTTGAATCCCACCTGCTACTTACCCGCAGTGGGACCTTGAGGATTTATGCTAATGCGTCTTTGCTTCAGTTTCCTCTTCTGTAAAGTGGAAGGAAAATGACCCATCACTGGATTGTGGTGCAGATTAAATCAGTCAATATGTAGAAAGGGGATAAAAGGCTGACATTTAGTAAGAACTATGTGAATGTTAATTATTATTATTAAAAAGAAATTTATTAAAGTTTATTAAAAAGAATAACAAAGAAGTAAACAAGGCAAAGTGTGTGGGTACAAGCGCTTGTATCTGACAGAGAAAAAGAAAAGATTTTTAGTCAGAAGAGAACTATTTCTCTCATTCCTTTCCATTTTGTCAAATTACATTAAAAGCTCCTGCAACTGTCCGAAGTTGCAGACGCCACCTGATTGGACCATGGCTGTTCTTATCATAGCGGAAGAATGAAAAACTGCTTTGTCAAGCTGGAGATTCCCCTGAATCCAGAAGAAGTGGATGCACTCTATGTTTCCTCCTCCAAGCAGAGGTTCACCAAGACCCCCAGAAAGTTGCAGTAACACAGACGCTTGTGCCTTCACTGTGTCCTCTGGGCCTAAGCAAATCAGTGCCTACCCTTGCCTGAGTCAATTTTTCTGTGACTCTTTGAAAGCAGGTCTTTTGATATTTAACATTTAACATTTCTAACAGTTTTAACAGTTTCAACATTTAAAACTGTTAAAAACTTGTCATCAGCATTATTTTCTCATTTTTTCCCTTTTCGTGATTTGTGTTGATTATATCAGCACCTTTTTAAAGAAGAACGGTGCTGTTACCTGCCCACTGAAATCTATAAATATTGCTTATCAAAGCTACTCTTGTGATGGAAACAATTCTTATATAAAGAGAGTGAAGAAGGGAGGGAGAAAGGATCCAAGGATAAGAGAGACATCTAATCTATCAAGATGTGAGTACTTGAACACAATTTGTAACAAGCATGTCTATGTTTCAATGAAAATTTGACAAGAAATGAGCTTTCAGTTTAAATAGCAGATCTACTAACTTCAAGTTAATAAGAATAAGAAGGCCTTGAGCAATTTATCTAGAAGTGGCCACATGATTTGTAAACTGAAGATTGAAAATCTTATGGTTGCGAATAGTTGCTCAATCTTGTATCCACAAGGATCAGCAAAACTGGCTACTCGGATTGCCCCAGAATTTAAGTCCATAGAGGGTGAATGTGTCATATTTAGTGTTGTTTATTTCATTAGATGTTAGGTTAGACAGTCATTAGTTCAAATTACTTAATATTATTACTTCATATAAAATGCTCCATAACCTCTGTACACATCGAAGTGTATAATTTACACCAAAATCATTACTTGCCAATATTTGGGGACCTTGGTAGGAAATCAAGATACCATCCAGTCTAGCCAGTGAGAACTGGTTTCACTTTTCTTCCTCGCCTAAGAACTGGTTTCCCTCAGCCTTTGTCAAAGACTTTGTCCAAATTTTAAACTAAATAGATGTGGAGTATGTAGTAATGATCTAGAATTACTATTAATAAATTTCACTGAAAACTGTAATATCCCAATGTGCAACTGTTCTGAAACTTCCTGCCCAGACTTTTAATGATATGATTCAACTCAAAGTCCAGAAGAAGGAGGAAAGTTAGTGAAACAATGTACAAAAAGGATTTAAATTAAAAGTTGGAGGAACTTACAGAGAATAAAATACATTCTTGACATGATGGCAGGCTTAATGGGAACTTCCAAAGGAAGCTGGAAATTGGGGGGAAGGGTCCTTCCTCTCTCTTTCTCTTTCTATCTCTCTTTTTCTCTCTCTCTTTCTTCATTCTCATTATTTTCTGTATTTTGAAATTTTGAGCCATTCAGGAGATTTTTGAGGATTGAAATTTTAAGGATGTATTTTAGTTATTTTTTTAACCTTAGCAGTAGCCTAATGACAAAATTTTGTAGGGTTCCTACCTTCATTAGAAACTAACTCTAACTGAGCAAACATATTTGGAACATCTAGGCTCTGTGGAATGTTTAAGGACCAGAGTTATGCTCTCCAGAAGATTATATTCTGACAGAGATAGACACATGTATCATATGTTGAGGAAAAGTTCACATATATAAATTAAATAGATGAGGACATCAAGAATAACGAAATTAATGAGGCTAAAGAACAGATTTTTTTATATTTTTATGTTCATCTTTCTGGTGATAAACAATTCTAGAAAACCTAGAAAATTTAGAAAAGTCCTCTAGACACCAGAAAAATCCCCTAGAGATAATCACCATTGCACACATTTTGATGTTCAGACTTCTAGCCTGAAAGACAAATGAGAAAGGATAAGCATGAGAACCGTGATAAAGGTACAACTGATAAGATTTGACAACTGATTGAATGTGGTGACAGGAAAATCATCAAGAATAACCATTTTTCAGAACTAAGCAACTTGGTACACAGTGATACACTAAACCAGATAAGGACCATGAGAAGAGCAGCAGGCTTACAGGGAAAGGACAGGTGTAAATTTAAATGTTTGAACTGGAGGCAACAGCAGTGGAGTCACATGGAAATCCTGGTATGAGGGTGGTTAGGTAGAGCTGATAAGACTAGTAATAGTCTTAAGGTATCCTAACTTCAGTTGGTCATTTTAAATTTGTTTTTTAAAGATCATTCTCAACTATATATCACAAACTCCGAATTATAGTGAGAAGAAGCTGAGATCATATTTTGATCCTCATCATTAGCTCAGATGAACACATTTAAAACCCATATGTATTTTAAAAAGTGCTCCTCCCATTATCTGTGGTATAAAGTCATAAGGATATATGCAATGGATATTCCCTTCATAAATAATTTTGACCAATGTCTACTGAAAATTTCTTATCTTAGGCACCTATGAAAATATCAATTTACTAAAAATTGAAGTTTATGGGTCTTGTTCTTTTCTACAAATGAGATAACGATGTCACCAAGAACTAAATGGTTATTAACAATGAAAATAAGTCACAAAGCTAAAACTTAGAGAAGCCTAGAGAACGAGACTTCGAGAAGTCAGATTTGCTCAATGGGCCACTGTGGCTGAACAGGAATGTTAGATAAGGATATCGATCTTCACTTTCCGTATTCTTGCAGATGCTTAAGCATCTAACTTTGCTCAGAGTTAGCCCACTTGGATCTGGAGCAAATAAATAAGTGATAGGCCTCAATGGTTATATATCCAATTTTCATTTTCCTTTATTCCTTGCTATCGATTTCCTATTTTGTTCATGTAGGCCATGACCCCTGACCTGGGGCATTAATTTTGTTTGGTCTGAGCCAAACATGATAAATCATTTCATTTTACTAGTCATTGGTCTATGTGCAAGCATGTGATATAGTTGTGGCCAATGAGATGTAAGAGGAATTCTGTAAAAGTTTTTGCCTCCTTAATGAGAAAGAGAGCAACGGGAGTAGAAAGCCCATTGCCCAACCTCTGCTCCCACCCCTCAAGGACATGATTCTTTTGAGCATCAGCAGCCATTTCCAATCATGTTAAAACAACAACATTAAAATAAGGAGAGGATAATTGTACAACAAAAACCAGAGAATCATGCATCTTTTAGGACATCTCTGGAATGCTGTGCCAACCTTGAAATCCCTACCTTTAAACTTCATGTTATCTTTAACATTAGTTGACTTTATAGTTTAAACTATTATCAGTTAGTTCTATGGTAACTCGTGGGGAGAAGTAATCCTAAAACTGTCTGTAAAGCATCTAGCATAAAGTATGCACTTGATAGATTTTAATTTAAATAAAATTAATGCATAGGCTTAGATGCACATTGTAGAGCATAGATTTAGTCTAGCCGAAGAGTGGGTCTGGGATAGGCAATCAGGTCCCAAAGTCCTGCATACTTAACTTAAGACCAGCTTTACTATTATCCATATCTAGTCATTAACTTTGGTTTCTTGATTTGTTTTCCAAAGTAGTAGATGCATGCCTTCCAACAACCACGTTGTCAAGTTCCAGCAAGATGCAACATTCCCCACTCCAAGAGATGGGCACTCTTTATCAGACAAGTTTTCACTCCTCTGGGCATTGCTATGAACCACCAGTCACCATTATATCTTCTCTCAGCTTCTCCTTGCACCCTTGAGAACAACCATGTTGGAGTGGAATGAACAGGAGCTTGGCAGAATAAGAGATATGGAAAAGGAACAGAGGGCTGAATAATCCATCAGCTGGCTAATCCATCTCTGAATAATTCATAAACCGACTAATCTGACCCTACCATCCTGCCTATACATTTAGGAAAACAAAAAGGAGCCTTCAGGCAGCTAGCCTTTTTGCTTCTTCCAATGAGCTCCAATATCTCATGGCAAAGCCAAGAATTGTTCCTGCCACCACAATATCCATGGGGCTTGGAAAGAGTAGCCAGTCAGTAGTATGTTCTTCTCTGTAGTTTCACAAGCAATACAGCAAAATACTTCAGGCAGAGGAAGTAAAACATCAAAGAATTCAAAGGAAATGAGGTCACCAGAATTAAGTCCCCAGTGTTCCCAGGAAGAGAATCCTCTTGGTTAAGAAAAAAGACACAAAAACAGCAAAAACCTGATGCTAGAGCTCCCTTCCTTCTCAAGAACAAAAATGTGTATTTCTTGGTCCCTAACGTGGGGACATAATAGAGATCCCAGGTCTTTGAAAAGGAGAGTAGAAGTACACTTCATTGTTAACCTGGCATGGACGGATGGTCAATACCAGAGTTTTCTGTTATTGATGTGTTCTTTGTCTTTGATATAGGAAGTCTACATTTTAGGGAGAAAAATGGTTTGATCCATTGAATGTCCCTACATAATTAATAGTGGGATAACAATACAAATGAAATGTTTAAAAGTTGGTGAGATTGGGAATCAGGTAGTCCATACCTAAATTTTAAAGAGGAAGATAGTTATCACTACACGTCCTTATTTGTTGAGTTACAATAATCCTGACATATTTTCCCTCTTGTGTGAGAAAGAAAACTGCGGTGGAATGCAACAACTATGTCATAAATGCCTTTAGCAGTTATCTATTCATTCTCCATACTTTCCGTCTTTTGCTGAGTGTCACCTCTATGCTGGGCACTGTGCTGGGCAGAGGGACGCATAGAAGAAACACAAAAAGCCTCTGCCCATGAGAGTTCACAGATTTGGGCACACAATAACTCATCTAGAAGCCTTGAATTAATTCTATTTGAACACTACCATTTGCCTTGATATAAACCACATATAATTCCGTAGAAATTCTCCTGCAGGCAGGAGAAAGCTTAGAGAGCTAGCAGGGAAGGGGGGGAGGGTGATACTGTAGGGTTTGAATGGCTCATCAGCTGGTTTATCCATCTCTGAATAATTTAGGAACTGACTACTCCAAACTAGCACCGCTAAACTAGCACCACATGCTAAAGGTGCTCAATCACATTTGTTGAAGGGATAGATGAGCCCTCACTCCATGCAAAAACACAGAGGCAAATCCATCTCTGGAAGATGGGAGATCAGGTGGCAAATTCTCCCAATCTCTAGTTCATCGTACTGCCATACACAATGCCAGCTAAGTGAAAATAAAACCTTTTATCATTGATCTAGACCTCTCTTTGTCATTCACACTTTGAAGCTCTTGTCATCATGCCTTGACCTGCTTCATAAATTTTAATAAAACTTTTTTAAAGTAAATATTTTATTGACATAATAACATGGAGATAGAAACGTGCAAAAACTGTAAGGGTACAGCTCAAAGTATTTTTACCATGTAATCATACCTGGTTAACCATCATCTGGATTAATAAACAGAGATGACGGGCACCTAGATACCTCCTCTCTAAGCCTCTGCCCTTACCCACCTCACAACCCCTTCAACCCCCCCTCCACACACACACATAACTGCCATTCTGACTTTTATCACTATTGATTACTTTTGCCTGTTTTTAAATTTTATAATAATTCACAACATACTTTTCTGCTTCCACTTTCTTTCTCTCAATATTCTACCTAGAAGATCCATTCTTGTGCTATAGCCCATATTTATTACCGCATAGTATTCTACCATGTGCATATGCGCACAGTCACGAGCCCACACCCATCACAATATATTTGTCCATTCTACCATTGAGGAACATTTGAGTCACTCCCAGTTTCAGGCTGTAATAAACATAGCTGCTATAAACATTCTAGTTTATATCCTTTGGTGCATATATGTACCAATTTCTCCTTCATATACACTAAGAAGTGGAATTGCTGGCCGTAGGTATATGTTAAACTTCATTAAAAACTGCCAGTTTTCCAAAGCAGTCTCACTAACTTACGTTTCTATTAGTAACTTGTCCTTACCAAATTTTGTGTTGTCAGGTTGGGTTTTGTTTTTAGCCATTTTGATGGGTATATAGTAACTCATTGTGGTTTTAATTTGCTTTTCCATTCAGTCTTTTATTGGGCCCACTGATGGGATATTTGGCAATCATGAACATTTGCATGAGATTCTGCATTAGAAGAAAAATGAACTTTTACTGTGTTACACCATGAGGTTTTGGTGGGTTTTTTTAGTGCTAGTGTTGCTTACCTTAATGAATAGTTTATAATGTCACCAGTCCTCTTGTTCTACCCTTTCTTAAACTTCAGTTTCAGTGCATGTTTTCTTTAGGGATAAGACTTCCAATTTCTATCCAATTTGTCCTTCCTTTCCAATAACTCATGCTTTGGAACCCTTTTGCAGGCTTTTTTCCCCATCGCTGGATCTTTAACATGTGGGGCATATATTCATACACACAGAATAAGCCTTTTTTTTTTTTTTTAGAGAGAGAGAGAGAGAGAGTGAGCACAAGCAGGAGGGGCAGAGGGAGAAGGCGAGAAAATGAATGTCCAGTGGACTCTGCCCTGAGTGAAGAGCCCCGTGTGGGGCTCAGTCCCGTGACTCCGAGATCATGACCTGAGGGGTCATTCATTTAACAAACTGTACCACTCAGGTGCCCCAGGATAAGATAGTCTTTATTGAGGATCTGCTAGGTGCAAACTACTCTCCACCAATGTCTAACTCTTCCTCACTAGATTTTATAAGAATACTATCCCAAATTTCCCTAATCTGATTGGCTTCACAAAATATGATCTGATCATTGTAGACATATTCAGGCTTCCCAGACAATTTACAAATTGAAGAACAATTCTACAACCTGTCTTTCATAGATACCTCTTTAAGAATAAGCTGCCATTAGCTAAAGAGTTACCATGCAGCATTTAAAATGTGGGACTATCCAAAGGCAAAGGAAACAAAAGCGAAAATTAACTTTTGGAACTTCATCAAGATAAAAAGCTTCTGCACAGCAAAGGAAACAGTCCACAGAACAAACAGGCAACCCACAGAATGGGAGAAGATATTCGCAAATGACACCACAGACAAAGGTCTGATATCTAAGATCTATAAAGAACTCCTC
>CM052799.1:74296931-74356227 GCA_028533885.1 Nasua narica
GAGCCTGGTGGTGGGTATCGAGAGGGGCACGTACTGCATGGAGCACTGGGTGTGGTGCATGAACAATCAATCTTGTAACACTGAGAAATTAAAATAAACATTTGGGGAGAAAAAAATAAAAAAATAAAACGTGGGACTATATACAAAGAGAAGTCCCATTTCCCTTGGGGGGGGGCTGGATCACACACAGCAGGGGGTTAGGAGTTGGCCATTTGGACCAATGCTACAGCACAGTCCTGGGGACTCTTTGGGATCAGATAATTATATGAAGTAGACACTAGCAGATGGATTAAAAAGGTGAGGCAGAGAGGAAGGACTGTTGGTCAAATACAAAAAGTTAAATTTGTCTTTGAGTATCTTATCGAGTTCCCCAAAGATAGACCCTGAAATGAGGATCTGTGTGCAGGAGATTTATTACGTAGATGCCCCAAGGAAGTAGAGAAAGCATGGGAGAATAGGAGACTAAAGGTGAATTGCAAGCAAAGCACCAGCCTTAGTCTGATCCTACAGGGGAGTTATAAAGTATAAATTACTCAGCTCACGGCAAGCGAGTCAGGCTTTGTGCTATTGTTTTCATCAGTCAGTCATTGACCAAAAGCTATTATTGGTGGGAAAGAGGGGAAGCAGGAAGCAGGAGGCCAGTGCAGGACAAAACTCCTAGGCATTGCCAGCTGTCTGTTTATGTGGACAAAGAGCCTTCAGCAACCTGCAATCAAGCCTCCAAAGTGAGTCACTCATGGATACAGGTCATTAGAAGCAAAAACACACAGGTGTCGAAGAAGGGACACCCAGAAACCAGAACAAGTTCCATGGGATGAAAGAGGAGTCACCTTAGTGTCCACATGTCCCCTTTAAGAGGCAAGGACATGCCTAGTGGTTGGTAGGGGACAAAACCAGAGATCAGAGGGCAAGTAAGCCCAGTAATAGCCCATGATGGGGCCAGATAGGAAGGCCAGCCTTCCTTTTTTATTGACTGATCCCACTGAACATGACTGAGTTTGTCTGGGCTATGGGTTCAGAACTAGAACAGAATAACTGAATGGTTTAATTGGGTTGACTTCATTACATACGTTCCCAGGAATTCTCCTTCTGCATGAGAGTTCTACAATTCAGTAACAGTATCATTCATTCTTTCATTCATTCTCACATATTTTTTTAACAGAGCCATGTATCAGACACTTTCTGAGGAATAAAATGAACCAGACCAATGTGGTCTCTGCTTTCATGGAGCATACATGATGATCTAATAGGAGAGAACTAAAGTTCAGAGAGGTAAAGCAACTTTCCCTAAACTACAAAGCTAGAGAGGTAGAGCTAGTATCTGAGCCCAGTTACCCAGATCCCACCCCTGGAACTTTTAGTTCTACTGGCTCCCTGGAAGATGCAAACAATCAAGTCACTCACGGCAATCTAGAAGCAATGGCTACATTTTTCTTCCTCCCTAAAAAAAGGCTTCTTGGGATGGTAGGAGAGAAAGGTCAAATGAATTTAATTATCTTATTAGCAATTTGGGGAGAGGTGTTGCTTTTTCATTAAAATACAATTATAAAAACTGAGCAAAAATTAAAAATCAAGTTCACTTTTTGTATAGAGAGCACAAGGCCAAAAGACTATCCTTTCCCTTTTATAAACACCTTTCCCAAGGTGTGAAAAGACTTGGTGATAGGTGTATAATTTTACTGATCCTTTAGAAGCAGCTGAAATGTGGAAAAACCAGAGAGCTGGCTTAGAATAGATCCCCTGCCTTAGCTTCAGCGGCCTAAATGTGGTCATTTCAAGACAGATTCCCAAAGTTAATTATGTTTTCCTGTAAAATGTAGCATTAATTGTAAGTGTAGAGTATTAAAATGGAATGTATAATACACTACTGAGATGGTTTGTTGTACTTTTTTTCCAAATAAGTGTATTGCACATGAGGTCCCTGTAATGGTATTAATTATTTATCATTCTATGTGGAGAAAATATCAATTATAATAAAGTCTAAAAGGGTTATTAGCTTTTCTGAACAATAAATAAAGTGGAAGTTGTGAGATCAATATGATGAATATATTAAGTTAAAATTCTCTTTTGCTGTAATAGCTGATAGGATTTTATGTACCAATCTCATGAAAGTGTTATAGACATTTAAAAAAGAGATATATTAAATAAAAATAAAATCTATTAAAGAAGGTAATTTTAAATATTTAATGATATAATTAAGTCTTATTAATGTAACATTCTTTATTTTTCAGATTAAAAATTCACAGGATTGTCATCCCTTTCATCTTAATCAGACACCGTGTTTGTTGTAATTATTTGTTATGTATTTTCATTAACATTTGATGAATATTAACTGTTTGAAATAAAACAGTATTTTTTTTTTTTTTTTTAGCTGTGATGACTAACAGGGGCTACTTCACAGCTAGCAGATGGAAAGCCAGAAAAGAAATGGGAGCTGTTCCAGCAAACTCTCTGAGGTAAAGGGCAGAGCTCAGTCAAAAGTTCTTATGGTTCCACCTCCTGCTTCCAACTGTGGAGGGACCAATGGCTTTTGGAGAGCCCATCTTAGCATCATCTGGGAAGCACAAGGTCTAGAGTGGTATAGAACAAATACAGCTTGTGGTACTTCCCCCTTTTGTTTTGGCAAGTTGCTAAACTTCTCAAGTCTCAAGGTCCTTATCTATAAAATGGGAATAATAACACCTTCCTTGTAGGACAGCTGTGAGAATTAGAAAGAGTATATATGTAAAGCCTGGTCCAGAGTAGATGGTGAATAAGGAAAAAATAATTGTTTGATATACCCCCTTGAGTACTAGAAATGATGGGGGGAAAGGCCATAGAGTAGTTCCTGATTCAGTTTAGCTGAAGAAATAAGAAAGTAATATTGCATATCCAGTGACACAGTTCCTTTCAAAAAATATGCATTAAAAATTGGTGACAAGGGGCGCCTGGGTGGCTCAGTGGGTTAAAGCCTCTGCCTTGCTCAGGTCGTGATCACAGGGTCCTGGGATCGAGCCCCACATCGGGCTCTCTGCTCAGTGGGGAGCCTGCTTCCCCTTCTCCCCCTGCCTGCCTCTCTGCCTACGTGTGATCTCTTTCTCGCTGTCAAATAAATAAATAAAATCTTTAAAAAAATTAGTAAGGACTTTTATGCTATGAGAGACAACACCAGGAGGGTTAACAGACAAGACACAGACTGGAAGCAAATATTTGCAAATCATATCTCTGATAAAGGACTTATATTCAGAATATATAAAGAACCCTTACAACTCAATAAGAAGACAAAACCTTGATTGCTCATTAAGAAAAAACACATGCTAGAAAGTTCAGTGTTCATAGTTGGTTGTTTGTTACTGGAAACTGTGTAGGTTTTATGAAATGAGTTAATGTATGAAGGGGAATGTGTATGCATTGTATATAAATGCAATCTTCTTTGGGGGGGAGCGGGAGGAGATAAGTACTGTTCTAACATTGACACTCTTGTACAACATTTATCACAGCTTTCCAAGAATCTTCACACTGAATGAAATTCACAACAGAGCCCCCAAAGGAAAATTTGGTTTGAGGAACTTACGAGAGAATGAGGGAATGAGTGAGTAGCTAATACTTTCTGATACCAATAAAGATGTTCTACTGAGGGAGTAGAGAAGGTGATAAACACTATCTAGATTTAAAAAAAAAATTTTTAAAAATGTTGAGTATGAGTGTCTTGTCTTTGATATGTTGCAATGGTCTCATTCTCTATGTGTGAGCATAATTCTACTAATAGCATCTGTACCACAAGCTATTGCTACCCCCCCCCCACCCGTAAAGCTGTGAAAGACCCCATGGGAAGAAAGCATAAAGATGGGGCGGAAAGAATAGTAGGCAAATCGAACTACATCCACCCAATATTGTTTACACAAAACACGGTGGCATTGGATCATTTTTTAAAGACTTGGTTTTGTCTCCTTTTTAATTATGAAGGATAAAATAAAATTGAGTGACTGAGAGGAATAAATAGATAATGAAGTATCAAGGGTTTTTATATAGAAGCTCCTTATTAAAATGACTGTCTCCTTCAACTGTTTAATCTAATTTCTGCAAGGCAGGTTTTCACTCGTTCTGCTCATATAAATGCACAGGTATTAGAGGTATTATTAAGACACTATGTAGTTCACACTCAGAGCTTGAAGAACTGCATTAACCCCTTAAATGCTCAGTGAACCAACTGAATGGGGATAACATGTGGCGAGGAAAAACCAAGCACTCATGGAAAACAGTGGAAGCAGTTTTTTGAGCTCCAGATTAGATCCATGGGCCTGTCTTCATGTGTGTGTCCTCTACAAAATATATACCACCCACTCCTGCAATCCATGTTCCTTGAGCTGGGGCCTCAATCTGGATACTTTGTGATTCAGCAGTCATATGTGAGAAAGATATCAAGATTGGAAGTGGGACTTCCAAGCAGACAGTGGGAAAGTCTCTGTTCCCTATACTTCTATAGCTTTTATGGTCATCTTGCCTGTCAGAAAAAAAGTAAATAAATCAGACCTCTGAGTGTCCCAGGAACAATCTTTGAATAATCTTTCTTCATTTCAGGGGTGTCGTCAATAAACCAGATTTTAGACAAGCTGTTCTCAAAATTGGACTTCAGACCAACAGCATCAGCATCATCTGGTTGCTAGAAATGCAAGTTCTGAAGGCCAGCTCCGACCTGAATCAGAAACTCAGGATGTGGGACTCAACAATATGTGCTTTAATAGAACTTTCCAGAGGGTTCTGGTACTGGCTTAACTTTGAGAATCACTACTCTAGATTGCTTGCATTTCAAAGGCTGCTTGACCAGTAACAGAAAAGGGGGCCACATGCAGCCTGAGCCTGGCTTTTTTATTCTGGCTTTGCCCTTCTCTCTGTACCAGCACTCTGAGTCAGTCATTTAACCCTTTATATGCTGAGTAACTGAGCTGCTCAACATATGGGCAACTCGAGCAAATTGGCAGGATGCCATTGAGAAAGATATGCAAATAGGGTGTTTGTGTAGGCTTTGATGACACTTTCAATATTCCTTGTTGAATTAGCAAAGCCTTTAAGTGGGTAGGGGACTGTCCCCAGCCCCAGGAATTCCCCGATAAGAGATAGGACGCTTTCTACCTTGGAAAACCCAAACTTTAGTAAGGCTGATGGAGTTCCTGAAGAGATTATTCACAGAGATGGGGTCCAAAGAAAGTTAATCCTATAAACCAAATATGCATGCAAACACATACATGCACTCCTAAAAACCAACCCATCTAGAGCAAAAATTATAAAAAACTTTTGACTTCACAGTTTTAAACACTAATCGTAATTTTTAAAATAAAGTAAGTAAAATATAATATAATAAATAAGTATACCAAACTTAATGGGTTGTCACCTGAAGCTGTTGGTTTGAATTATGTGTGTTACATGGAAAATGATTACTTGTGAATACTTAATAAAATCCTGGTTAAATTTAGATAAGCTTTTTTTGTATCTCTTTCCATACTTTTCACATACCTGTGGTTTTGTGTTTTTCTTCTCTAGTTATAATGAATAACACTCTTTAGCCTCACTTTTTTTTTTTTATGAAAAAGAGAAACAATAAAAAGAATGTTAAAATGAAAAACACTTCCATACACAATTGAAGGGTTGGAAACGTAACAACACAAATTCTGAGAAATACGGGTTTCGCCTACACTGCACACACGTTATTCTTTTGTTACTATTTAAATACTTAAAAGTACAGTGTAAGCTTAAAATAGCTCAAACATGATGACAATGTTTCAATAACAAATACCCCAACAGGGCTCCTCTGAGAAACTTCAGCAGAAGGTAGAGTGTCAGTTGCTTTGTTTTTATTTATACTAAGCAAAACCTGAGAGGGCCAAACTCAGGTCACCCCGGGGGAAATTTGGTAACTATTCCTTGAGAAATAACTCACCTGGTTAGGAGTGCAAGGCTGCTTCTGAGACTGCCTCTTCACCATCATGGTTGTAATAAGTGTGAAGGAACACTCAGGACTATACTCGAACCCAATGCCTCTAACCTTTTAAAGTATGTGAGAATTGCCTGGGGGTTTTGTGAGGAGATCTTGATTCAGTGCAGGTGGGGCAGGATCTGACCTTTGCATTGCTAGCCAGTTCCCAGGTGATGCTAATGCCTCTGATCCCCGAACCCACTTTGAGTAGCAAACTTTACTCCAGCTTTCATCCCCAGGACAAGCAATCTCTTCCCCAGGACAAACCTGACAATCAGAAGGACTTTCCTGAAATTACTTCTTGATTCCTAAAAGCCAAGGTAAGATCATTCCATTGTATTAGCAATTATTATTAAAAAGTTGATAATAAATGTCTTCCTTTCCCGAGGGAAGACTCCAAGGAAATTCTGGAGAGTTTATTTTCTGTGTTATCATGAATAAGATTCCTAACTCTTTAAGCCTCATCCATTTAGCTAGTATTTAGCTAACTCTGCCCAGGTGCCCGGCCCTATCTCATGCCCTAGAGAGAGAACACGCACGGGGAAGCAGGTGATTTCAGAGCCTGTGATAAGGGCTATAATAAGGATTAGAGCCCAGTAGGTCACAGGAGCCCCAAAGGGAATACCTACAAACTGAGACCCATGTGACAAATATGAATTAGCCAAATAAGAGGGAGATTGTTCCTGTTGTACCTGTTATTATATAGTGGCCCTCAATGAAACATGACTCTCTGTCTCCATACCATTTGCAATGCCATGTTGCTGCTGTTCCTATCAAACAGTAGAAGCTACTTCTCTCTTGAATCTGAGCTGCCTTTGTGACTCTCTGACTGACAGAATGTGGAGGAAGTGACATCAGAAATTCTAGAGTCTACACTTTATAAGATCTGTAGTCTCCATTCCCACCTTCTTGGAACATAGCCAATATGTAAAGAAGCTAGGCTAGATGACTGAATGATAAGAGACCATGTGGTGAGAGACATCCCAACTTTCTAGCCATCTTTACCAAGGCCCCAAACATGTGAGAGAAGCCCCTTTAGGTCCTCCAGCTCCACCTGGCCCATCCAGTGACTACAATCACATGAGAATACTCAGGCAAGACTGGTAGAACACCCAGAAAACACACAGAATCATGAGAGATAGTAAAGCTTTGTTATTTTGAGACAGTAAATGTTGGGATGTTTTGTTACACAACAATAGATAACTAAAACACTAGATGAATGAGAGAGAAGAGAGAGCTGGGGGAGAGGGGACAGACATATGAAAAAAATTAAATAATTCAATATGTCAGGACATGATGGTGTGAAAAGGCAATGGTAAGAATTGGACCTAATGAACAAGGCAAGGAACAAGTCCCTGAAGGGCCTTGCAGAGAGTTTAAACTTCATTCAGACACAGTTTGGAGCCACAGAATTGATTTCAGTTGAGGGGGATGACATCATCAGGTTCTTCACTTGTAAAGGAAATGTTGATACAGTTACTTACTCCTCCCTAGGAATTTTTTATCTAGTGAGAATTAAATGAGATATAATGGTGAAAAACATCATTGGGGGTTGCAGGGGGCTCCATGGAGACTCTGGACCAAGATGACAAAGTAGGAGGCTCCTGAATTTCTCTCCTCTCATAGACACACTAAATATACAGCTACACACCGAGAACTTCCCTCTGAGAGAAATCCAGTTGAGTTCAACTCCTACAGATTAAGCCACTGAGAAAACGCCCATATCTCAGGAAAAGTTAAGACACATTCTTGCTGTAAACATCACCCCCCCGGCACAATGCCCTATAATTGAGAGGGAACCCCTAACTCTCAGCTTCTCCCAGAGAAGTGAAGCTCCCACGTCTTGTGTCCCAACTTTTAAGGCTGCCACCCAAGGGATAAGCCCCCAAATTACCTAGCTCAGAAAGTCAACAGGTCTTGCATTCATGAGTCTTACAGGACTATAGCAAACAAAGAAACAGTTCTTAACAGGCATGTGAGCACTTGCCATGGCTATCCCCCACCCACCCTGCCCCAGGCTTAGTGCAGAAGGAGCAGACAAAAATACCCATCTCCCAATTTTTTCCTGGTAGGAGTTTGACTTCAAACTTTCCCAGCTGCTGGCTAAGGATCCAGCTTCTAATCAGCTTGCATCTAAGTGCTGACTTCAATTCTTCCCTTTGAGACACTGATGGATCTTGGCACGCCCCCAACTATTAGGAACCACAAAGACAGCAACTTGGACAATCACAAAGTTTCGGGAGACAGCCAAGATCCAGGGCAGGTTGTACAATAAAGTACATCTCCTATATAAGACCATTCCTTCAAGGCTGGGAGTGAAAATGGCTTAGGGGACTTCTGTGATATCATCGAACTGACCAATATATGAATTATAGAAATACCAGAAGGAGAAAAGGGAATATGACAAGTGTAAATATATATGCACCCAATATCAGAATACCTAAATTTATAAAGCAAATAATAACAGACCTGAAGAGAAAAATAGCAAAACAATAACAGTAGGGAACTTAGAAACTCCACATTCGACAATGGATAGATCATCTAGACAGAAAATCAATAAGGAAACATTAGAATTAAACTCTATTTTAGACCAAATGGACCTAACAAATATATACAGAATATTCCATCCAACAGCAGCTGAATACATATTTTGCTTGAGTGCACATAAAACATTCCCAGAATATATCATATATTAGACCACAAAATAAGCTTTAATAAACTTAAGAAGATTGAAATCATATCAAGCATCATTTCTAACCACAATGGTATGAAACTAGAAATCAATTATAAGATGAAAAATGGAAAATTCACAAATATATGGAGATTAAACCACATGCTCCTGAATAACCAATGGGTTAAAGAAAAACAAAAGAGAAAGAAAAAATACCTTGAGACAAATAAAAATGGGGATGCAACACACCAAAAGTTATGGGATGCAGTAAAAGCAGTTCTAAGAGGGAATGATATAGTGATAAGTGCCTACATTCAGAAACAAGAAAACTGAAATAAACAGCTTAGGTTTATATCTCAACAAACTAGAAAAAGAACAAACTAAGTCCAAAGTTAATAAAAGGGAGAAAATAACAAAGATCAAAACAGAAATAAATACAATAGAGACTAAAAAGACAATAGTAAAGATCAACAAAAGCGAGATTTTTTTTGAAAAATGAACAAAACTGGTGAAGCTTTAGCTAGACCAACTATGAAAAAAAGAAGACTCAAAATCAAAAATGAAAAACAATACATTAGAATTGGTAACACAAATGCTAACTGTGATTGATCATAACAACCTACTATACAACAAATTAGGTAATCTAGAAAAAAATGAATAAATTCCTAGAAACATATAACCTACCAGACTGAATCATGAAAAAATATAAACTCTGAGAAGATCAATTTATAGTAAGGATATTGAACCAGTAATCAAAAATTTGCCAATAAACAAAAGTCCAGAACCAGATAGGTTCTCTGATAAATCCTACCAAACATTTAAGGAAGAATTAATGCCCATCCTTCTCAAACTCTTCCAAAAATTGGAGAAGAAGGAATGCTTCCACACTCATTTTATGAGGTCCCATTACTTTGATTCCAAAGCCTGACATGGACACTATTGGGAAATAAAATTACAGGCCAGTAGCCCTGATGAATATAGTTGTAAAAATTCTCAACAAAATATTAGCAAACCACATTCAACAGCACATTAAGAAAATCATATACTATGGTCAAGGTGGGATTTATTTCTGAAATGCAATGATGATTCAGTATAATGCAAATCAATAAATGTAATACACCACATTAAAAAAATAAAAGACAAAAATCATATGATCATCTCAATAGATGCAGAAAAAGCATTTGACAAAATTTGCCATTTCATGGTACAAACAGTCAATAAACTGGGTATAGAAGGAATGTACTTCGACATGATAAAGACTATATTTGACACTGCTAATATTATACTCAATCGTGTCCTGTTAAATCAGGACCAAGACAAAGATGCCCCCTCTCACCACTCCTATTCACCATAGTACTGGAATTCCTAGCCAGAGCAATGAGGCAAGAAAAAGAAATAGAGGGCATCCAAATTAGAAAGGAAGAAGTAAACTTGTTTGTTTGCAGATGACATGGCACTATATACAGAAAACACAAAAACTCCACAAAAACTGCTAAAACTAATTTAGCAAGTTGCAGACTACAAATCAATATACAAAAATCAACTGTATTTTTATACACTAACAATAAACTACTGGAAAGAGAAATTGGGAAAACAATCCCATTTTCAATAACATCAAAAACAGTAAAAATACTTATCAATAAATTTAGCCAGGGTGGTGAGTAATCTATTGCAAAAATTATAACATGTTGATGAAAGAAATTGAAGAAGACACAAATAGATGGAAAGATATTCCATACTCATGGATTGGAAGAATTAATGTTGTTAAAATGTCCATATTTACTCAAAGCAAACTACAAATGATCAATGCAACCCCTATCAAAATTCCAATGACATTTTTCACAGAAATAGAAAAAACAGTTCTAAAATTCATATGGAGCCACAAAAGAACCCAAATAGCCAAAGCAATTTTGAGAAAGAAAAACAAAGCTGGAGGCATCACACTTCCTAACCTCAAACTATATTACAAAACTTTAATAACCAAAATAGTATGTTATTGGCCTAAAAATAGGCATAAACTAATGGAACAGAGAACCCAGAAATAAACCCATGCATATGTGGTCAATTAATTTTTGACGAAGGAGCCAAGAATATACAATGGGAGAAAGGATAGTCTCTTCAATAAATGGTGTAGGAAAATTGGATATCTATATGCAAAAGAATGAAACTAGATTCCTTATCTTATACCATACACAAAAATCAATTCAAAATGGATTAAAAATTTGAACATAAGACTTGAAACCTTAAAACCTCTAGAAGAAAATATAGGGGCTATGTGTCTGGACACAGGTTCCTGGCAGTGATTTTTTTGGATTTGACACCAAAGGCAAAGGCAACAAAAGCAAAAAATAAACTGCAAGACTACACCAAAAGACTTCTGCGCGGCAAAGGAAACCATAAACAAAATGATAAGGCAACATACTGAATGGGAGAAAATACCTACAATGCATATATATAAAAAGGTGTTAATATCAAATATGTAAGGAACTCCTACAATTCAATAGCAAAAAAGCAAATAATCCAATTTAAAAATAGGCAGAAGAACCGAATAGACATTTTTCCAAAGAAGACATACAAAATGGCCAATAGGTACATGAAAAAGTGTTCAACATCACCAATCATCAGGAAAATGCAGATCAAACCCACAATGAGATACCACTTCACAGCTGTTCAGATATCTATTATCAAAAAGAAAGTGAGGGCGCCTGGGTGGATCAGTTGGTTGGGCAACTGCCTTCGGCTCAGGTCATGATCCTTGGGTTCCCGGATCGAGTCCCACATCGGGCTCCCGGCTCCATGGGGAGTCTGCTTCTTCCTCTGGCCTTCTCTCCTCTCATGCTCTCTCTCACTTTCTCTGTCTCTCAAATAAATAAATAAAATCTTAAAAAAAAAAAGAAAGTGATAAGAAATATTGGCAAAAATGTGGAGAAAAGGGAACCCTCGTGCACTATTGATTGGAATATAAACTGGTAAAATCACTGAGAAAACAAATGGAAGTTCCTCAAGCAATTAAAAATAGAAATTCTATGATATAGCAATTCCACTTCTGGAAATATTTCCCAAGGAAATGAAATCACTATCTCAAAGAGATAGCTGAACTTCCATGTTTATTGCAGAATTATTCACAAGAGCCAAGGAATGGAAACAACCCAAGTGTCCATTGACAGATGAATGGACAAGGAAAATGTGATATATACATAATGGAATATTAGCCTTAAAAAAGAAGGAAGTCTTTCTTTTTGTGACGAGACAGATGAACCTGGAAGGCATTTTGCTAAATGAAATAAGCCAGACAGACTGCATGGTATTACTTACACAGGGAATCTTAAAAAAAAAAAAAGAAAAAAAAAGTTGGATCCACAGAATCAGAGAGAAGAACAGCGGTTGCCAGGGGCTGGGGGTTGGGAGAAATAAGGAGAGGCTGGTAGAAGGCTCTAAACTCTCAGTTAGTAAGATGAATCAGGTCTGAGGATTTAATGTATAACATAGTGACTATAGTTGACTGTAGGGAATTGTATAACATATTTACCAAGAGAGCAAAGTTTAAGTATTCTTACAAAACAAAAAACAAAAAAGGTAAATATGTGAGATGATGGATGTATTCATTAATTCAATGGGGGAAATCCTTTCCCAATGTATGTGTATATCAAATCATCACATTATGTACTTTACATATATTATAATTTTATTTGTCAGTCAGACCTCAATAAATCTGACCAAAAAAAAAATACTATTAAGGGAAGAGCCATGATTTTCAGAGCCGGTAAAAACTCAGCCCTGCTCTTTTTTCCTCTTTCACCACTCTTCCATGGCCCTTGCTAATTCTGTGTCCCCCACCCTGATTCATATTTTGGCAAGGTAGAGGACAGGTGACATCTAGATTCATCTAGGCATTTGTGAGAGCAAGAAAAATGTGAAAATGCCAAGGCTGTAGACCTTGAAGGTCTCACCTGGATCCATGCCACTGGCATGATTTTTCTTTTCATTTCTGATGAGACGAATTTTTTAGAAGAGAAGCCTATAACCTGAAGGATTCCTTAATCTTGATTCTTGATGATAAATCTCAGGTTTGTTAATTAATAAATTTACCTGTGAGAGCAGTGACTCAGTCCCAGAGGATTTAAACTACCTCTGTGGGGGGAAAGAAAATGTGTTCCCAGCCTGTTCTTCATTTAATGATGCCTGCAATGTTGTAAAATCTAATGTAGTTTAGGTAACAGAACTCTGAAAATTTGGGAGTTGCTTTTCCACGAAGCTAAGGACAAAATATAAACAAAGGGTTTTTGTTTTGTTTTGAAAGTTTTCAGGAATTGGGGAAGGTTTAGCCATGAATGGAACCAAGTGCCAAATTCTCTGATCTGTCTACCACACGATCCTATCCTTGGTTTAGTAGGATTTAATTCAGCCAGTATGTGAGACACAATGTAAGCCACATACTCCTGGCTTTTGATGATGAGTAAAATCCTTTTTTTTTTTTTGATGATGAGTAAAATCCTACCATTGTCTATCATTTTTTTTTAAAGATTTTATTTATTTATTTGACAGAGAGAGAGATCACAAGTAGGCAGAGAGGCAGGCAGAGAGAGAGAGAGGGGGAAGCAGGCTCCGCGCTGAGCAGAGAGTTGGATGTGAGGTGATGCGGGGCTCAATCCCAGGACCCTGAGATCATGACCTGAGCCAAAGGCAGAGGTTTTAACCCACTGAGCCACCCAGGCGCCCTCCATCATTGTCTATCAGAAGAGTTTGACTCACTGTGGAGACGGTTATACCAGGCCACTAACACCTCCCAGTCTCATGGCCAACCTCAGAGCAGTTTCACCTTTTTCAATACAGTTACTCAATTGGAAGATGACACCATGGGAAAGTGCCCCCAGAGTGTGTTCTCTGTATCTCCTAAGGGTGTGTAAAATGCAGCGCGTGGATTTAATTAGAATTACCTCAGAGAAAAATCTCATTTCCCCTGCCAACAAGAAACATTAAGTGGAGCCAGTGATATTAGAATTTGAAATTCAGAAGGAGAATCCTCTGCAGGCTGGAACATTCTGTGTAGATAGGATTGTTCTGTGGGGAAAATGCTTGGCCTGGAGCCACTGGAGGGCTTGACAAGGCTCTTCCATGTCCCATTTATAAGCACGAGATACATGACCAAAATAAAAACAGGGAGAGATTTATGAAAGGTTTATGATGTCGCAAAAGGTTCCAAAGAATTGGTGGAGGAAGGTTTTGTTCAGGGTAATAGAGAAGAGTAAGTGTGTGTTGAAGGGTAGAGCTTTTTATAGGCTGAATTTATGCCCATGAGTATGAAACTTCTTTTCCTAGAACTAAAAGGACCCTATCCTTTTTCTCCAGTAGTTTTCAATTCAAGCCCATTCTTCACAGAAAAGTACTAACCTTGGGGTCCTGACTTATCGATATGTTCCATATTTGTAGGGTGTGTTGTGAATAATTTGCTATTAATGCCAGTTAAAGTGTGGAAATATTATTTATTTTATTATAATAAATATTTATAATATTTTATTTATATTATATATTATATTTATATTATAATATTTATAATATTTTATTAATAATTATTATTATTAATTATATTAAAATTATTTTAAGAGGTAAGCCTAGGTACAAATACATCTGAGGCTCAGGACTAAAGACAGCATAGGACACAAATAAGGGAGCATCCCACTATGCCTGGACCACTCACAATGTGAATCATATCAGGAAAAGTTTAGAAACATTTGGCCTACTTCTAATAAATGCCAGATCCCCATCCTTAAGTGCAGATAAATTGATTCTCTTCCTACTATTGAAGTACATTTATTCACAACCACAACAATCCTAAAGGTATTACTATATCATGAGTCAGTCCAATAGTTAATACCAGTAAGAACTAAATGTGAGGCATAGACAAAAATGAATGACTATAACTGTAATAGACAAATGCCATAAATCTCAAAATTTTACTTTTCATTCACACACAGGTTCAAGGCTGGAATTCAGTGGCCTTTTACTCTGGATTCAGAATTCCAGTCTTCTTCCTTCTTGAGGCCCCACTGTCTTCAATGCAATGTTCTACAGAAGGAGAAAGAGAAAGCAAAAAAGACACACCTATTCTAAACCACATCATCTCAGGAGTGACACGATCATTTCCAATGCCATTCTATTCATAAGAACCAATTGCAGAGACACATCAAGATGCAAAGTGACCTGGGAAATAAAGACTCTGGCCAGAGAGAGAGAAAACCATCAGAAATAACTCTACACTATGGGTAAAGAACACAAATACTTGGGAGCCTCTCTTCATCTCTCCCAAATGGGAAGAGAAGTCACTGAACATGAGAGAACTAGGTGGTAAAGCAAGACCCTCCTTTATCCTGTTCTGAAAATCAGAATCATGGTGTAATTAAGTGAATCAGATGGACCCAACCAGAATTTTGAATGTGGAGCTGGCAGATCAAGGAGTAGGAATAGGAGAGAATTATCTCTGGCCACAGGGGCTGTCCAACATACATAATGCCACTGGCATCTGATGGTGTCAGAGGTGCAAACTATGGCACCCCACACTCAGATCTGTTTCATGATGCTGGGTCATGGAGATTATTTGGGTTGTGCTTCTAACTGTATGAATGCCCTTAGTGTCTGCCTCTTTAAAAAGTTGAGTTCTCTAATATTCCCAGCCAGTCGGTGAGCTATTCAGTTTTCTATCAATAAATTCTTTTTCTGCTTACATCTGTAAGAGTCAGTCTCTGTTGTTTGCAGCTCAAAATCCTGATGGAAATAATAATGTATGATGCTATTCTGGGTGGTAGAGGTGCGGGGAGATGGAACATCAAAATAATGATATTGGCTTTATTAGACATCTCTTAAAATGGTAGCAAGTGAAAATCCAATTAAAAGAAGCTCCAAAAACATTTCAAGAAATTGGCAGCCTTGTTGGAGCAAGCGCCAAGTCTTCAAAGGTAACTATATTGAGGGAGATGATGTTGCTTGGATAGACATGTAAAAGGGGACACTTGGTGATAATTGTTTAAATCATATATGGCACATAATGATAGAAGGTTTAGCCTGCACGAATGAGGCATATTAGATTAATGGTTTAAGAATCCTTAACAAATGTAACTAGCATATGTACATATGGCTTTATAGGTGTTCAGGTTTATACATTATTGCCTTTTCCTGTACTATATATGTTGCCTTTACAGATAACTAAGGTTACATGTCTGCAAAAAGTGCATATCACTCCCATTCATTCATTTACTAGACATCTCTAGTCTAGTAGATAATTAAAGGATTATCAGAAAATATTTTTCATTTCTAGCTATTGTGTTAGATAATCTACCATCATGTAATAGATAATTGACAATGAGATAAAGTGTCATCTCTTCCACAAAGGCTTTTTTCTTTTTCCTTTTCTTTCTTTTTTTTTTAAATTTTTCTTAAAACATCCCTGACAAAACTACTATTTTTCTAAACTTACAGTTAATGGTTAGGAGGTTCAAACTGGTATTTAAAATCCATCCCTACCCTTTCCCATTATACGACCTCGGACAAATCATTTATTTGTATCTGACTTCATATTTTTCCTCCACTGAGGAAGAGAAAGGACAAGTTGGTGGGGAAGGAGCATAGATATAGATTATTATCAAGGGTTAGCTTTGTTTTGTTTGAAACGTGCAGGAACTGCTTACATATTTTAAATAATTAATTAACCCACTATGTAACTAAATCATACCAAGCCACACAAAGGCCAATTATAAAATGTATAATGAACTAAAGATTTTTATTTATCCAGTTCTGTGCACCCGAGCCCTCCCTCCTCCAAAAGACAAAAACTAACAAACCAATGCAAAATGTTGTCAAGTAACCAAATTAAATAAGTGACCTGTCTTCTGGTAATAGGGAAGAATCACTGGATTAGGAAGCAAATTCACTAAACAGAGTTCTCTTTTCTACTATTTACATGCATATAGAGAGTCCATTTCCTACCCCAGATTGGAAGAGATCAACTGAGCCTAAAGGTAGTGACTTCACATTTGTCTCCTCGGTTGAAAAATGCATCATCCACTGTAAAACAAATAATATTTAGAGGTTCAATGTATTATTTGAAATGGAAATAGAATGAATGGTGTTAATTGAAGGATCTGAGTTGTCATTTTATGAATATTTTAGTTCCATTATAAATTACTCAGTTGTTCAGATATGTCAGCCTTCTTCCCCTCACCCTTCCATGCCCTAAAACATCTCTAGGCTAGTAAATAATTAAAGGATTATCAGAAAAAGTCAAAAGGAATTTGACATCAGAATATCTTATGATGGATGATGTTAAAGTTAGCCACAAATAACAAGTGTCTCTTAATTAACTGCTGCTAACAGAATCACCTCCCAGGTTCTGTCAGCAAAAACTCAGTCTCAATCACCTCCCCACTTAGAATGTTGTGGTATGGTCAGAGCTACCTTATCCTTTTTCTCATGTGACACAGAGGACTCAACAGGCTTTGTTTAAAAGGCCACTGGCTTAGACTGTATGGGTCTCTGGCTTCTACTACCGGAAGTCTTCAAGCTCTGGACTGAAGATCAGGCCACTAATAAAAAGGGGCAGGTAGTGACCCTGCCAATCCCAGTTTACCACTCCTGCTCTGCCCTCCAGATCAGCGGAGCTAAAACAAACAAGCAAAAAACTGAATAAAGAATATTCTAGGATGCCTGGGTGGTTGGTTTCTGGCTCAGATCATGATCTCAGAGTCCTGAGATCCAGCCCCGCCTGGTGCTCCTAGCTGGCCGTGGATTCTGCCTACGATTCTTTTTTTCCTTCTCCCCCTCCTGGCTTGTGCTCTTTTGTGCTCTCTCAATGTCTCTCTCTTTCTCTAAAAAAAAAAAGAAAAAGAAAAAAAGAATATTCCAGATGTCAACAAAAGTGGCAAAGGACAAAGGAGGACGAAGAAGTAAAAAATTCAGGTAAATGGAGAGGGATGCTGAGAAAGGCAATGATGGCTAAGAGAGCTCAGTGGGAAGCTGTCTTATGTTCACAACTGTGTTTCCCAATTAGTAAAACCAAATGCTTGGAAAGAATACTGTATCAACCCTGAGATACGATCGTTAAGCCACAGACAGGTTGAATTATTTTGCTAAAAGATATTTCTTAACAAAACGTCCATTGGTTGGATTGTGGTGCCGCTGTCCCATAGGCAGTACTTTAATCAATCTGAGCCCACTGTTTATCAAATCATTTAAGAACAACATGTTTTTAGGGGAATGTTACAGAAGAATGCAGTGAAAACAATATGGAAATGAGACCTTGTTTTATCTATCAATAGCCAGTATAAAAAGCCAAACCACAAAGTAACTATTGTCCTGTCTCATGGAAACCCCCTAAGAATACCCTGAATCATAGTCAGAACTATTTACTGAACATACAGCAATTACTCTATTATGGTTTTGAACTGAGAAACTTTTTTACCTCCATTTCAAAAACATAAGCTCAGTAAATAATTCAGAAAATCTTACTTCATCGACAAATTGACATGAACCAAAATTTAAAGAATTTTATGCCCAGCCTTTCTTTAAGGCTTCGTTTTTTTTATTACAAGCAGTAAGCATTTATATATTGTTCAGGATTTATGTATTATTACTTCTGACAATTTTAGTTTTCTTCTTAATTTTTTAATCTTGTATTTAAAGTTCCATTTTTCACTTTCTTTTTTTACATAAATCATGTTTTTAATTTAATTTTTTCAGCTTTATTGGGATATTATTGACATATAACGTGTATAAGTTTAAGATGTACAATGTGATGATTTGATACACAAATCACATACATATTGCAAAATGATTACCCTAAGTTTAATACCTCTGTTCTCTCACGTAATCGCCATTTTTTGCATGCAGTGATAACAATGAAAATTTACTCTCTCAACTTTTAAGTATATAATGTGGTATTGCTAATTATAGTCAATATAATTTAATGCTATACATAAGATTCCCAGAGCTTATTCATCTAATAGCTGGGATTTTGTATTTTGGCCAATGTCTTCTCATTTCTCCCACCTCCCAGCCCCTAGCAACCACCATTCTACTCTCTATTTCTATGAGTTCAGCTTTCTTAGATTCTGCAGATAAGCGAGAATAAACAATATTCATCTCCCTCTGTCTGGCTTATTTCATTAAGCATAATGACCTCAGGTTCAGTTCTATACATGTTGTCTCAAATAATGGGTTTCCCTTCTTTTTACCTTTTATTCTAAGATTCAGTGACGTTTGAAAAAAATCTACTCAATCTGAGAATTTTGGATAACAAGAAAAATCCAAGTCAGCACCAGTCCCTGAGAGCAAATATATTAAGAGCACCTGTGTTTACCTGCAGTGGCCTTAGCCACACAACTTCTCCATGTCTTCTTTATGACATCCTTAAAGGCAGGTTGCATGAAGGCTTTCCATAGTCCTGTGCTCTGCAGTCACATTCCCATTCAAAGGCTGCATCAAACACAGAGCAAATAGCATTAATGTTCTTTTCTCCTGTGCTTGGCCCAATTAGACAGTATTGCTCCAAACAATAAATGCTCATAAAAATAAGAAACATATTAGATCGGAAGGTTATTATTGCCCTGTGGCCTAGAAATTGGATTGGTTCACATATGTTTCCAATAGAATCTTTAATTAAGATCCCTTTCCTATCAATGTACTTCAGCAATTACCTGTATTGATAATGGGTCATTATTTTCCTGGGAAGGTAATAGAGACTCTCACAGGGGTGTCTTAACAAGTCACTTCTAGAATACTTTCGGCCTTTGGGTTTTTTTTTTCTACAACTAATTTACCTAAATGACTTGGTACTTATCAACTCCTTTTTTAACTGAGAATGAATTGAAAAGTACACTTGAACAATACTTAAGTAAGATTGCCTGCTGATGTTGGACTTCAATGTTGAGATGACAAGGGACGCCTGAGTGGCTCAGTCGGTTAAGCATCTGCCTTCAGGTCAGGTAATAATCTTGGGGTCCTGGGATCGAGCCCCAAGTTGAACTCCCTGCTCAGCAGAGAGTCTGCTTCTCCCTCTCCCTCTGCTCCCCCCTACCTTTTGTGATTTCTCTCTCTTTAAAATAAAATAAATAAAATAAAATAAAATAAAAACAAAATTGAGATGACAAATATGAGCTTATATGCATGGGACCTAGACTGAGATAAAAAATAATAATGATAACAAAAAATCACTTTTGACAGACCCACCCCCCTAAGCAGTACTGACTATAAACAGGATATTTTTGGATTTGGCATGTCCTGTCAAATTTTGTTATGGAGTCGCCATCCTTAAGTAAGTTTTACTTTAAAGGAATGCCTCCCACAAACCTAGTTTAAAAATAATATTTCTCCTTATGCCTTGACCTCATTAACCCCTGCCTGACTTATGATACTCTTAAATCCTGCCTCCTGGCTCTACTGCCCCTTCCTGACCTGCACTACCCTGTTCCTTGCAACATGTTGTGTGACCCAACCGCTCTCATCTCTGACCTTATCTTCCTTCCATATTCTTTCTTCTCTACTTGGACTATTTCAAGATGGGCCTAAGGAAACCCTCAGATCTCCTCTTCCCATCTGCTCTCCTGTGAAACTCCCCCAAACCTATTTATCCCTATTGTCTTCACTCCTTCCTCCATCCAATGACACTGCTTCTCTCCACCCCTGCCTAAGGTACTCATCCCCCTCACACTCTCTTGCACTGCTGCCTTTCCCGGGATGCTCTTGAGTCTTAATCTTGGTTTTACACGATGGTCAGTAGGTCTAACATTTGAAAATTTTCCTGATTTATGCCCTTGATTGGGAAATTTCCATCTTATATGGAGCTCTTCTCCCAGCTCTCCCATAATTTGTCCACCATTAAAACTTAAGCATGACACTAAGCAAGATAAGTAAATCAAAGAAAGATAATTATCATATGATCTCTCTGATATGAGAAATTTGAGAGGCAGGGTGGGGGGCTCATGGGGGTAAGGGAGGGAAAAATGAAACAAGATGGGACCAGGGAGGGAGACAAACCATAAGAAACTCTTAATCTCAGGAAATGAACTGAGGATTTCTAGGGGGTAAGGGGAGAGGGATAGGGTGGCTGGTTGATGGACATTGGGAGGGTATGTGCTATGGTGGTGAGTGCTATGCATTGTGTAAGACTGATGAATCATAGACCTGTACTCTTGAAACAAACAATACATTTTATGTTAATAAAACAATGCAGAGATTTAAAAAACAAAACAAAACAAAAAAACAAAAACTTAAGAATGACAGTGCAATTCAAGAGAAGCTTGAGGTAGGAAAAGGCCTAGAGAGATAAAATGGGAAAATGAAAGTAAATCCTGTTTCTCTGAGACGTGAAGCAACTATGGAGAGAAGCGAGAAGGGAGCAATGTGGGGTTAAAGGATTGCTATCTGGTTGTCCATCAATAGTGGGTGGGTGGGAGTTGAGGGGTAGATGGTGTGATAAACAAGGCTGAGGTGAACATAGACATCAGGAGGCCTTCATCCTGATTCACACTTGGCACTCTGGGATGTGGCTGCTGGCCCACCCCACCTGGGGGCAGCCCTGTGGAAGTGGTCCAGGTGGTATAGAACGGCCTAAGTAGAGGGAGGGTCAGAGATTAGTTCTCCGGGGTCAAATTTGATTTTTACAGGCATGGATGGAACCCAAATGTGTGCATACATACATGGGTCTGAGGAGAATGTGGGTGTCAGTTTAGAGTCTGGCTGAGTTACCACAGGTGAAAAAAGAAGCCAGGGATGCACAGTGGTGGTGGGCAAGGAGGCGCAAAGCAGGTTTGGGCCTGAAGTGCAGAGGCTATTATTGTTCTTTAGGGGTATCGACAGCACCAAGGAGTGTCCAAATCATGCCAACCAGCAAGAGGGGGCCTCTGTCTTCTGACTACACCAAGGAAGAGTGGGACTGGACAACCCAAAACCCATGAGGTGCACCTTTCAGCAAGAGATGCCAGCAGGGATGGAACACGTCACACCTCAGAGGTCACCTTTCCAGAAAAAGCTTAAGGTGACTAAACAAAGGTCCAGGAATCTATCTCCTTACTACCAGGAGAAGACAGTGAGTTCATCTCCACACCTGCTGTTATACTGAAGAAACAAAATGTTTTAGAGTCTTGGGATTGGAGAAAAGTTTGAGAAAAAAATATCATCTCTGTTAGACCAAGTTGTTTCAAAACAATGTCCAGATTAGGGATTAATTAAAAATAATCCCCTCAAACTTATATTTGGTAGGTGGTGAGTGTAGTAGTAATGGGGAAGATCTAGTAAGTAATGGGGAAATGTCAAGAACTGCATTTCCTTTGCACTCAAGATGAAAATCAGTGAGTGCTTTCGTGACCCAACTTGCTCTGCCTTTTTCATTCCCAGCAATTATAGAAGCAAATCTCCAATGCCTTGTCAATGAGAGGGTAAAGCAGGATGTCCCAAAGCCAATGTTTTTAGGGCAGCAAATAAGGGAGTCTCCCTCTGCTTCAGTTCAAAACCTCTTCCACGATCTATTTACATTTTTTTTTTTTAATTTCTAAAAGTTGCACACGTTTGAAGGTTACTGCCTGGTGAAGAACTGACTAAACATGTTTTTAAATGTTGTCTCTTGCCCTATTCACACCAGCACCCATGGGACTACAGAATCTTTTCTTCTGACATTTGAAAGCATTAAAACAGCTTCAGGGCTGAAGAAAACATCTTCCCTGTAATCTTTCAAAAGTTTAGTTGCCAAGGCGACAGAGGCCTTGGCCACCAGGTAAGAAGGCCCCCCTGCGGTATATTCACATGATCATTTAGTGAAGGGGCAGGAAAGCAAGGGATGATTGGAGGGAAGAAACACGGGTTCCCCTGAGATCTTATACCTAGAGTCTCTTTTATTATGTAATTAGAGGAAATGCAAACTTGCCTTTCCTCAAAATGGTACTGTTTTTTGAAAAGATTGCAATTTAAGCTACATGCTGCTTTGACTTATTATCACGGGGTGGAAATCACACCATTTTTGGAAAAGCTACGTTGCAGAGAAGAAAGGGTCCGAGGAGTCTTATATAGATTACAGGATAAATGACAGCCACCCAACCCTACACTCTACTTTCAAGGAAGGTCTTAAACATCATTCTCTCTGTAGTACAGCTGGTAAGGAGGCAAAAAGAGTACAATCCTGACATAGAAAGGAAAAAATGTTGATGAGTGGATGGAACAAAAATACAAGAACAGTTCAAGTTTTCTAAGTGTTTGTTCATGGGGAGTGACTTTTTCTTACTCAAGATCTTTTCATCCTATAGTCAAAGAGTTGTTGAGACTATGTGAAAACATATGAAATCCCCCAGAATGCACCACAAGTCTTGGCTGACTTTTCTTCTTGGCATGAGAGGAAGAAAATAAGAGGGCCGAGGAAAAAGCTGAGAAAAGATGCCCCTTAAGGCAACACTATCAATTAGCCTAAGGTATGTGCATACTTCAAAATGGAATGAATAAGACTGGACTTTTTATCTAATATATTCTAACACATGGTATGGAAATAGAGATCATTTTTCATATTCTAACAGGTTGTTTCCTATATCAACTGTTCACTAGGCCCTACTGCTTTGTCTTACACACCGAACTTAGCACATCAACTTTTGAGGGTAGAAGCAACTTTTCATCTTGTCTGGTCTCCCTGATTTGCTCTTTTCCAAAAGAGCGAGTGCTTTGAATTCAAGAAGACCAAAATGCCAAGTTCATTGGTATTGGAATTTCTCCTTCTGGTCATAAATCCATTTAACCAGAGACTGGAAATGGCTATCTTCTCAACCAATGACCTTTTGTCCGTTTATTTTCTGACTCTGGTTTTCTTGGATAATTAATAAAGAATCATTCTAATAAACTGGCCCCCTAGAGATCTGAGGTCATGCAACTATCCTTATCAGAAGAAAATGAAACTTAAACTGTTAAGCAGTAGAACTTCTGATTGATATAAAATATATTTACTTGTCCCTATTGTCCTATTTTTTATTTAAGTTCCAGGAGTTCCAAGAGATATGGTTTTGGGGGTTCCAGAACAATACAGTTGGTTTCCCTGAAACACCTATGCTCAAAAGGGAATTATGAGTACAGTGGACACAAGAAAACTTTTGCAATTTTTCTATAAGAATGGATTAAGTATCAGTAGGAAATAAGATTATAAACATAGCAGACACTTAATAATCAATTAATTAAGTAATGAATAACTGATAGATGTAGAGACAAGACACATTTTCCACCATGTAACTCTTAGCTATTATACATGCAAGATTATCTTGAAAACTTCAGAATGTATTAATATTTTTTGAAATTTATATCATTAGCCTGAAAACATATCAATAAGCTTTTTCTGTTAAGCCAATAAGTTACTAATGGCATTTCAGAAGCATATAGGCTACGAATACTGGCATTCTTATTCCAATTTTCATAATTAAAAGGCCATATGAGGCATTTAAAACAGCCCAGGGCGCCTGGGTGGCTCAGTTGTTAAGCAACTGCCTTTGGCTCAGGTCATGATCCTGGAGTCCCGGGATCGATTTCCACATCGGGCTCCCTCCTCAGTGGGGAGTCTGCTTCTCCATCTGACCTCTCCCTCTCTCTCATTCTCTCTCTCTCTCTCTCTCTCTCTCTCAAGTAAATAAATAAAATCTTTAAAAAAAAAAAAAGAATTTAAAACAGCCCATAAACTGTCATGGAATGACTAAAATGATAATAATATTTCATACTTTGTACTAGGAATTAATATAGAATAATATTCAATTACATAGAATAATTCTGGCAGGGTGTTATTCAAACAAGAGTTTTGGTTAAGTGGGGACCTGAAATAATTTTAATATTTTGGCTTCTGCTCTTCCTACTCTATTGAAAGCTCTGTGGCAGTTAGAATTCAGATTTTTATTGCCCAAGATGTTGGCCCAGTATTAGTACTCCCGTAATAAGTCAGGATTCCTTTTTACACAACATTCCATGTTCCTCATATAGATCAGAATTTTTCAATTAAACTCCTATTTAATTTTTCTCTTCCCTTTAGAATACTAAAAGGGATATTGTTTTCTGATTCTTCTTAATTGTTCTCCTTTTTCTGATCCAAATCAATTGAAACATCATAACAGCCTCAAAATTAATTACAAGATTTCCCCTCTGCTTGGATAGATATGTACACATCTCAGAATGTGACGGCTGCGTTCATATTACTAATTACTCACAGCATCCTTTGATGGCTGTGAATCTTCACTGGCCCAAGTGAAACGGCCCACCTTTACTTGGGAATTGTTTTTTTTTTTTTTTTAAGGGTCGGGAAAGAGCACAAGAAAAGGCGTTGATGATTTGAGTTTTCTGTGACTAAACAGAATCTACCCAGCCTTTTGCCTTACTAGCTCAATTTGTCTTTTTTCTTTTCTTTGCTTTCTTTTCCTTTTCTTTTCTTTTTTAAATCAAATTTGCATATAGAGAAGCCAAACATTTTACTCTAGAGTGCAATTTTTGTCTGGAGGGGAAAGTTGAATAGGATCCATCCAAAATGGGAGACAAGACCTGCCTTTTAGTATCCCTAAAATCTACGATAAGAGAAAACTGGAGTCACTAGAAACTTCGAAACCCCTCCTCACTGTTTTATCTTTTTCCTCACAGGAAGTGCAAAATCCATAAAAAATGAACTTTAAAGAGAAAATGTTTTAGAGCATTTGGATCAATTTAGAATTTTTTGTCAATTTGTTTCAGTGCGACAGAATGTGGCAATGATATTAACAAAGGAGAAAAAATATCTTGAGAAGTATGCTGCAGACAAAAAACTCCTTTTTTATTGCCCCTACAGTAAGTGTTGTAGGGCTGTCTCAGAGGGCTGAACAGTTTGGGCACTGCACAACTCCAGTGGGAACTTTCTATAGATAGGTCTGCACACGCAAGCCCTCTTGGGGGGCTGTGTGACATGGTGCCCAGATATTTGTCCAAATGGGAGTTGTCGTGTGTTTCTTAATGAGGAATTCATTTTAAGATGAGTAAACAAATTAGTTTTTTTCCCCTGAAAAGGGAAAATCATTCTTCATAGACTCATACTACCTCATTGTCGGTACTCTGTAAGTATTGTTGAAAAACTAAATGAATGAACAAAAAGCTACCATATCTTTTGTTTTCCTCTCTTTAACCTTTTCTTTCCCAGTTCTGCAACCATTTTCTAATAAAACATTTGAACATAAAAGGAAGTGAAAAAAGTAACAAAATTAGAAGACGTGCCAGGTATGTGGTACGACCCCATTTTTAAATCTGAATTAGCCTTCTCAAGTTTAAGTCCTTTTCTGGGAAGAGGGGAAGAAGAGTCCTTGGCAAACTGGAACACATCATATTGATTAGTTGTCTATTAATTATGAAGTTAGTCAAACCCCAAAGAATTCCTAAGCCAATCAGAAGGGCTATTTTAGTCTTCAAATAAATCCTTATCCCACTACCACCTTATGCTCAAACTGGAAGCTCTATATGTCCCTCTGATCCTATCAGTTCATTAACACCTAATTTTCTAATAATTGGATGTCATTTTCCAACTTAAAATCATAAGAAAGAATTTAAACATAAATATGCTTTGGAAAAGAAACATTGATTTATATTTATACTTCCAATAGCTGATATTGGATTATTCCCTAAGAATCTTGCATGAAAGATAGGAGGGAGAGAGAGAAGGCAATAGGTACCTGATATGAGTGGATGTTGGAAGAGAAGGAAGAAAAATTTTAAAAATGAATCTGGAACATTAAAAATAGCCTTTGTTTGCAGACTTTCTATTTTGCCTGCATTCATCTCTGTATCACAGAAAGAACTCAAACCTGAAAGAAGGCCATACACACACCAAGAAAAAAATAAAATAAACTTAATTAGAAATGAACCATTGGTATTCTATTTCTGCCAAGTGTTTGGGTGGTTTCCCATAGTACACAGCTGTATCATTGCTATGAAATTGCTAAGTGTAGAAGGAACCCACCATTATCTATCCCACAATAATATGCTCCTTTACAATTCTCCCCAAAATGGGCACAAATATCCTTTGGGTGTGATGACCTTCTAGTTTATCAATCAGACCTATAAACACATTCTTCAGCCCTCCAAATCAACATTTGTGCTCACTCCTGAAACTTACTGATCAGCCAAGGGAAAGAATTAATTAAAACTAGCCCAATAGATGCACATCATTCTTAATTGTCAATTAGCAATATGGTTCATAAGCCTGGGATAGAAAATCTATTTGTAACAACTGATGACTGAGTTATAAAACTTTGTTGTTGCTGTCATCTTGAGCTTATATTTTGGAAAAAGATGAGAAAGACAACAAAATAAAGGATAATTTAAAACTTTCCTTAAAAAGAAAATATATATATCATATATATGACCGATATATAAAATGACTACCTTTAAAATTTTTCTAAATAATAAATTTAATTTTATTTAATTTTATTTAAATTTATTTTAAATAATGAAATGACTGTGTTATGGTTCATGCTACAAATAATAGAGATTCAATAGCCAGAACCACTGATTATTCCTCTGAGCCATCCAATCTTAAGAACTTGTCATTTGAACACAACTCTAAATAACAGAACCTCTTGGTTCCTTCTATTCCAAGTGTGATCTATGAACTAGCAGATCTGCACTACCTGGAAGCTTGTTAAAAATGCCGATTCTTCAGGCCACACCCCACTGCTGGGCAATCTAGATTTTGTCAAGAAGGATGAAGAAAAACAGTTGGAGATTAAAACGTCCAAGAGGGAGTGGAAACGAACAGCTGTCATGGGAAAGACATGCAAAGGCCACAGCAGACTATGTCTAAGCCTGATGGTCCTCAGGCTCTTTCACATCACTAGAGCTTGGTTTTGAAGTAGGGTCTTGGGTTTTGTGTGTGTGTGTTGGGTTTGTCGGTTTGATTTGGTTTGGTTTTCTTTAGACAGCCAGAAACACCATGGCTAGACTTGACTTGAGAAGGGAAATGATGAAGGCCGTAAGAGACATCTGAAAACTCAAGTGTGACCAGCTTCAGAGATGCCTCTGACAGGAACTCAAGGCAGATGAGTCCCCAGAAAGCAAAAAACAATTCTGAAGTTCTATGATGCAAGTGAAAATGGTTTTCATCAGAATGTTCTTGATGTGTAACAGCTACCAGTTGGAGGAATGTTGGAGTCTCTAATATGTAATATGGAGTCTCTAAGATTACACTAGCCAGCCATGATGCCATACTTCCTGAAAGAGAATAGGCCAGTAACAGTAAGTTTTCCTCAACTGAGTGTCTACCATGTGCCAAGCACTGTGGTAGCCATTTTAATTTTTTTTTAAATTCTGTTTATTTGGAGGAAGTTGCCACATTCCATTTTCTTGCCTGTTTGAACTCTACTGGACTGTCTGCTGTGTTCCTTTGATGAGAAGGAGGCATTTCAGCCTTTTTAGCCTTTCTTTGGGGTACCTGGCATGTTTGCTCCCTCCGCTTTGTCCCGATCACTATGGTCCCATCTTCCACATGTTTATATATATAATTTTTTTTTATAATTTCTTATCCATAACACTGTCCACTTCTAGTGCTAATCATGTACATTAAAATAAAATAGCAAATGTGCTGAGAGAAGTGTGCACTACAAAATGATACTTGTAATATCAAGCACTTTCCAAAGTGTATGATATTTGCATTAGGTCATTAAATATATTCCCTCTTGTCAGAGAGCACTTTTGTTCTCTGCTCTCCTCTAACTTGGTTCATCTCTCACAAGTGAAAATACCCTTATCTCCACTGAGCCATTCTTACGTAATCTTCTACTTGTATCTGTTATTATTCTTAGGGGAAAATAATGTCACTCTACATGAACAGAGAAAAATCTCAAGTAAAATATATTACAAATGTATTTGTCCATAGGAGTGTTCCCTTTAAACGTGTTGGGTGCAAGCCTCAAAATTCTTTTATTGTTTATAGGCCCAAAACTAGGATTCCTTCTAGAATCTGGATGCTCAAAACTGCAAATTAAAAGGCGTGCTCTGAGTGTAGCTGGATATCTTCCACCATGCTACTTTAAAGAATATATTAAAGAGAGGGTGAAGGCAGGTGGTACATTTTTAACTGGCAGCTGAACATTTGCTTGGCTTAAAGCCAAATGAAATAACATAATCCTAACTGACTGGTACACTTTTCCCTGATCCCTTTAAATTCCTCTTCTTCAAATTCTTTATGACATTTAAATATCCTTAGAATTAATCAATATTACAAAACAATGAGATGGTTATAAATGAAGACAGCTAGTAGCAATATTCATAATAAAATGGCTATTTTTTCTGAGAATTTAGAATGTTCTTTGACTTTACATGGACTATCAATTCTCACAAAAACTCTGTAAGAGATGTAATCTTACTCCCATTTAATAGATGAAGAAAGTAAGGCTGAGAAGAATGAAGTGACTTGCCCAAATTCCCAGAGGAAAGCAGAGGAAAGACAAGATCCAAGTTCAAGTTTCTTGGTTTTGTTCCATAGTCCATGTTCTCCTCACCATAGTCCCTGAAAATCATGTTGCCTGGATTCCCTTACCTTGTTTCCTTTCCTTGTCTCTTTAGGGAAGGCTACCTAAAACTTTTCTAGGTTCTCTTGCTGGGAGGAAATGCCAATGAGAATACCACTGGGAAGTAACTGTTTTCAATTCTGCCCTTGAAAGAACGGTGCCCACGTGGCTAGTGTTCAATCAATGTTAAATAATAACAGTTCAAACCCAGTAATGATGAAGCAGGAAGCGCCTCCCTCTTTATACTTTTAATGACTTCATAGGGTTCTTTTTTGTTAATTGTTTAATCACAAATTTCAGTTATTGCTATTTACATGCTCTTTTTCAACTTTTGAATACAGACTTATTTCTATTTTGCCAAGCTTTCAGAAACACCAAATTAGAAACAAGCCTATTGTCTTCCACACAATTTCTGCACTGTGAAGAATGAAAACGCCACCAGAGTGCCGGCATGCCTAATAGGGGAAAAGAAAGAAAGGAAAAGAATCCATTGTAAGTTGCCTAAGGAATGCCACCTTTATTTAGATTCAGTGCACCCAAGGTTGAGAGTCACTCTTTCCATAATGGAAAAGACTCCTCACACCATCTTCAAGACATTCACGGACAAACCAAAAAGGCTTCGCTTTATACAGGTAGAAAATCCAGCAGAAGTAAAAAGGTCATTGAATGAAAATAAAACTGGCGAGCTATTGTCTTGGGACAAGTGAGTGACTTGCTCTTCACAGAAATAAACAGGTTTATTCTCTCAGTCTCAACCAGTAAAATTAGAGATTAAAAAAAACCCAAAACTTCGCCTTGCCCTAGAGAATTAAGAGAAAGATATGGACATGAAGTTTGAGCTTGGCGTTGTCACTTTTTCATGAGAAACCACCTGTACGAACAACGGTACACGAGGCATTAGGGCACCCGTATGCCCTCAAACATTTGGACCCAAAGTTTACCTCCAAAATTCAATGAGTTCTTGAACCACCATCTACACTAAGACATGTATGTCCTTCTCACAAAACCTTTCTAATGTGTGAAATTCAAACACTAAGCTGACAAATCATTCAGTCCCAGGGGTGACTAATTACACAAACTTTGCTATTATTACAACTGACCCTGAAAATTAGCAATGGTATCTGGACTTGTGGCATAGAAAGTCTTAAAAGAAAGCTTGGGGAGATCCATAAGAAAGCCTTGACTATGTTTTGGCAAAGGCGATTCCATTCGTTTCCGAGGATGCTTCTCCGCTCTTAAATTTAGCAGCGTGTGAAGAGTAAAGGGATCACAGGTGAGCAAAAAGAGAGGAGATACAAATCAGAATCTTGCCATTGGCCAGGTCCCTTGACAGATTTTACCATGGGTTATGCAGTGCCTCTTCAAATTTGTTCCTTTTTCGTCCGTATTTAAAAGATGGAAAATCGTAAATAAAATCCAGAGTCTTGGGTTTCCTTCAAATAATAGAAGATCTGGAAAAGTAAGCACATTGCTTCCACAGGGCAGTAAGCAGCTGGGCTAAGAAATGGTTGCTCTTGTCCCCCCTTTCCTAGATAAGGGCTGCGTTCGATTTGCCACAAGTCCCTTGTCACTGACACGCGACCTGGCTGATTTGTTTGGATGATCTGTCTGATTCCTATAAGCATTTAAGCAGTTATAACCTTTGTTGTAAACATTGTTGTAGACCAGGACTGGTCTACCTCAAGATTTCAGGGTATTTACTTGATAGATGAAAATAGTGGTATACTAAAAAGCTCCTATATTCAGAATTAAATGACATGGCTTTGATTCCACTTCTACCCTTAATTAGCTGAGTGCTCTACAACAAATTATTTTAACCTCTTGGACTTGGATTTCTTCATTAGTAAAATAAAGGTATTGTATTGAGTTGCTTATAGGATCCCTTGCATGTTGAGAAGGCTGTGCCTTCTGTGGCTAAACCATAGATGCCAGCGAGTCAACCTGATGTATAGATTACCTGTTAGCAGGAGAGTGAGGGTGCTTATGGGAAAACATCCTAATGACACCCCTGTATGTGGTGAGAGAAAGTGAAATTTTAATTTCCTCTGAATAGTAAAATTCTAAGGGAAAAGAGTAGAGAGGTTGTGGTTCCTTTATAATACCACAGAAAAATGAGAGAATCAATTCAATCTTATTAAAAAGAGAATTTAATTAAAAAATAATAATTCTGTATAAAAGAGATCCACCCGTTATGGGTTGAATTGTGTGCCCTACTTCTGGAAAAAAAAAAGTATAATAATTTCAGCCCCCAGAATCTCAGAATATGACCTTTGTTGAAACTTGCATGTTTACAGGGGTAATCATGCAATTAAAGTGAGGTAATTAAGACGGGCCTTAATTCAATATGATTGGTATCCTTTTAAAAAGGGGAAATTTGGCCAAGACACAGAAAGACATGAACAGATATAACGAAACAGGGAGAAGACTATCTGCAAACCAAAGAACATCCAAGGCTACTTACTAGAAGCTGGGAGAGAGGAATGGAACAAATTCTTTCTCATGGCCCTCAGAAATACTCACCCCTGCCTTGGTCTTAGACTTCCAGCATCCTGAACTGTGAGACAAGGCATTTTGGTTGTTTAAGCCACGTAGTCTGTGGTACTTTATCATAACAGCCTTAGCAAACTCATTTATCATCTTACATCCATTTGCCCCCAGCTAGCTGGGGGGCACAGCATTGTTCTTGGGGAAAAAAAGGACTCAGGGAAGAAAGAAAGTAAAAAAGAAATACTTATAGAAATGGTAATAATATCCTTGTGACCTCTGCAGGGATAAAATGCAGATCACCTTGGCTCCTTTTATTCTTAATCTCCACATTATAAATAGGGGCCAGTGTGCTAGTTTTTAACTAACTTTCCTGAATCTTAAAACTGCTTCCTAACCTGGATCCAAGACCAGTTATATTATGCATAGGACCAAGTGCAAAACAAAAATTCAGGGTCTCTTATTAAAAAATTATTAAGGGGCGCCTGGGTGGTTCAGTTGGTTGAGCAACTGCCTTCGGCTCAGGTCATGATCCTTGAGTTCCGTCCGGGATCGAGTCCCACATCGGGCTCCCAGCTCCACGGGGAGTCTGCTTCTTCCTCTAACCTTCTCTTCTCTCATGCTCTCTCTCACTTTCTCTGTCTCTCAAATAAATAAATAAATAAAATCTTTAAAAAAATTGTTAGGAATTTCAAGATGGCCACAGCAGAGCATAAAGAGCATATACAGTCCTGTGGGACTACATAGGCTGCATACATGAAGCGTGGCCCTTATGGGTCCCACCAGATGTTTGAGAAGGCCACTAATGTCTTCACTCCCCTTTCTTTGCTGCAATGTATCTTGTCTCTTTGTGGAGCATTTTTGACTTGTTCACAGTGGGTTAAGTCCAAATTTTCTAGCAACTTCTTATCATCTCTCTCTCCATAAGGACATTTATTTGCCAAATGTGCTGAACCCATTCAATGTCCCAGCTACCATGCTGTCTCTTGAAAAAGTCACATGGACCTTGTCTGAAATCATGTATAATTTAGTGGCAGAAATAGCTACAACCTAAGGAAGTATATAAGTGAGATAAAGGAGATACAAGCATTGCATTCCAGACATTCAAAAAAAAGGACCTGGGACACCTGGGTGACTCAGGTGGTTAAGCGTCTGATTTCAGCTCAGGTCATGATCTCCAGGTCCTGGGATCAAGCCCCGCATCCAGCTCCCTGCTCAGTGGGGAGCCTGCTTCTCCCTCTCCCTTTGCCTCTACTCTTGCTTGTGCTCTCTGTCTCTCTCTCAAATGAATAAATAAAATATTTTTTAAAAAATTAAAAAAAAAAAAGAAAAATAGACCTTACTTCCAGGTAGGTTGCTTTTAGAAAATGTAACATTGGGAAGACACTTACAAGAATAGATTAGGTTTTGTGAAACACTTATGAAGACAATCCAGGTAGAAGAGCTAGTATATGCGAAAGCATAGAGATGGGACCCAAAGAAATCTGTTTGAAGAGCATGGGCACTTTGGTATAGGTGGAAACAGAAGGAGCCATTTGGGAGTGAGCTTGGAAAAATGGGTTGAGAGTAGGTCAGGAGGCCTTTCTCTATTTGGCAGGCTAATGGTGCAGGAGAGCTGACTTAATTATGTTGAATAGCCAAAAATAAGCACTAAGATTAGATTAATTGAGCTTCAAATTAATTTTATGTCTGACAATAGAGGGCACCGTCCTTGCAGATGTATGTAAATCTATCTTACCAAATATTGTTGAACACTAATACCTATCTTGTTCTCACAGAGGAAAAATTTTTATGGAAAATCTTGCGCCCTCATAAGTAGAGGCCCTCTTGGGTCCTTCTGATAAGGTGGACCAACATTTATATTGGGACATATCATATGGATTGCAATTATTTGTCTTCAAGTACACCTTCCCCACAAGACTATGAGTTCCTCCAATTCAGAGATTGCATCTTATAATTCTTTCTACTCTTGCATCTGATGTAACGCCGCACATATGGTGAGTGTATAGTAAATATCTGTCAAATGACTAAACACAGATCGCCACTATATATGGTTGCCTCCATCTAAATACCCCTCTCCTGGGGCACCTGGGTGGCTCAGTCAGTTGGGCATCTGCCTTTGACTTAGGTCATGATCCTGGAGTCCTAAGATCGAACCCCACATCAGGCTCACTGCTCAGCAGGGGGTGTTCTTCTCCCTCTCCCTCTGCCTCTCTCTCTGGCTTATACTATCTCTAAAAAAAATAACAAATAGGGGCTCCTGGATGGCTCAGTGGGTTAAAGCCTCTGCCTTTGGCTCAGGTCATGATCTCAGGGTCCTGGGATAGAGGCCCGCATCGGGCTCTCTGCTCAGTGGGGAGCCTGCTTCCCCTTCTCTCTCTCTACCTGCCTCTCTGCCTACTTGTGATCTCTCTCTCTCTCTCTCTGTCAAATAAATGAATAAAATCTTTTTAAAAAAAATAAATAAAAATAATAAATAAAATCTTAAAAAAAACCTTCCCTCCTTTCTACTCATAAGTGAGAGGTATTAAATAAGAACTTGGAGTAAAAAGGGCTCTCATCCAGCCCTATTTGTGAACAGTGGCTAGTTGTTCTACTTTCAAGTTTCCCATTCCCATGATGCTTTGCCTTCCAGTCTGGTTTTATCAGCTCTCAGTGTCTCGGTCTCATAGTATCTGGTTGCTGAGTTTCAGGGTGCCATTGTTTTCTTATATCCAGCAATGGATTAACCATTTCCTGGCAGAACCACCCCTCCCAAGATAAAGATGAGAAACTTCAGGTATGTTTAGCTAGATCAATGGCAGCCATAGTGTGAGGATAGCATCCCCTTCCTGTGTAAAATGGCTCCCTAATATTCAGTTTAGGGACTCAGCATTGGAAAACAGTAAGGTAATGTGTAGCAAGGGCAATTCCCATCTTTATCCTGCCACCTCAGGAGTTTCTCTGCCGGTTAACTCTAATAAGTACTTTTAATGTGCTCTCATGCCATCTCTTATAGGTGGTTTATTTTTGTTTGTTTTTGAGAGAGTATTTGCTGGCACTTTCACCTCAAGACTCACTTCAGAGTGTGGAGGTGAGAAGAAAATTCCTCTGCTAGATGGCTTCTGTTGTTTGGTTGTTGAAAGGAAGACCCTATGACGTAAAGGCTACTAACTGTTTATGTTGATAAAAAACTGCCTGCAACACAGGCTGGTAGCAGGGGAGTTTTTAGATGGTGTCATGATGTGAAATACTCTGTGAGACACGTACCATGATGTCCAGGGACCCAGTGGTGTTCCCACAGCTGCATCCTTGGCCGTGTAGCACTTACAATGAACAATTTTAAATCACTTTGATTTTAAAATAATTTGAAATCAGAGTGAACATCAGAACAGAGTTTTTATCATTTTTTTGAAAAATGTATGTGGTGTTGTCCCTGAGTTTTAGCAGTAGCAAAAATAAAAGACTGCACTCATCTTTGTAAAGATTGTGAGGCAGACTAAACTGGAGTGAAGAGAGAAGTCTTGGGCTTGCTGGATCTGGATCCTAGCACAGTGCTTACTCTTCAGAATTCAGTTTCCCCGTCGAGAAAATAAGACGATAAAAATGACTACCTCACAGGCAGCTCAACAAAACAGCATTCTTAATAAATTAGTTGATACTGTAGCACATATTAATTCCTTAAATTATTATCATAATTAGCACTGGTTGTGGAGCCAGGATCTTAACATCTAATCATCTAGCCTTGGGCAGAACTTCTTTTGCCTCAGTTTCCACATCTATAAATTTGGCCACGGTGTCTTCATAGGACTGGTGTGACTACACAATGGGTGGATTAAGTATTCGGCAGAGTGCCTGGCATGTAGAAAGCCCTTAATAAATGTAAACTGCAACTTTTATTGTTCCATTGCTGTGAAGATTATTCAAAGCTCAGGATCAATGTTCTCTGGGAAAAAGAAAATAGCCCATTGTAGCCATTTTGAAGCTCATTCTGGGGACCAAGAAACAAAAAACTGTCAATGAGATGATATGTAAGGTGTAAAACTTCCAAAAAAGAAAAAAGTAACATTCCTTTTTCAAAAAAATCAACTATTTCTTTTGAGATAATAGTACAGATAGTACAGAGTTGTCATATACGCCCTTCCCTCCACCTTTCATAATGCTGGCATTTTACACGACCATGGTACAATGATCAGAATGATACAATATCACTAACTGAATGACAGATTTTATTCCAATTTCACCAGTTTTCCATTAATGTCCTTTTTCATTCAAATCCAAGCTCAAATCCAAGACTCCGCATTGTATTTAGCTGTTGCATCTCTCCCAGTCTGTGAAAGTTTCTCGGTTTATCCCTCTCTTCCATGACCTTGACCTTTAAAAAAATGCTGGTCAGATAATTTGTAGACTGTCTCTAAATTTGGAGTTGTCTAATGTTTTCTCATATTAACTGAGATGATAAAATTTGGGGAAGAATACCAGAGGTGAGGTGCCTTCTCAGTGCATCTTATCAGGAGGTACATGGCATCAATATGGTTTGTTTGTTTGTTTGTTTGGTTTTGGTTTTTTTAATCTGTTTTGTTATTGGTGGTGTTAACCATGATGACTTGGTTAAGATAGTTTTCTTCCAGGTTTCTCCAATGCAGAGTTAACATTTTCCCTTTCCCTACTCTATTAACTAGAAGGGAGTTACTATGTCCACTTCGCACCCAAAAGGGAGAAAAAATAAGTTCCACTTTTTGGAGGGAGATATATCCGAGAATCCATGGACATATGATTACAACCAGAACAGTAATTATAAATACTTTGCAGATATAATTTGTGGTGATGCAAAAGTTTTTCCTTAAACTTTTGCCCACTAATTTTAGCATTCATCGGTATACATTGCCTGCAGCAATTTTTACTATAATGTTCTTGTGGTAATTTCCTCTTTCCCTCCTCTTGTCTATATTTATTAATTGGAATTTCTCTGTAAGGTAGAAGTGTCGTATCTTACTTACTTATATAAGCATGGACTCTTCAATGTGTAGTTTACCGTTGGGGCTATAAAACCATACTATATTTTTTTGTTTTTGTTTTTCAAATTATTGCAGCTTTGACCATTGGGAGATCTTTAAGTTTGCTGATTCCTGTATCCTTTTGACTTTTTTCTCTCACTTCCTTACTTCTTGAAACCATACGGTTCTATGAATTTTGACTTACACTACCTCCGGTCTTTCTTTAAAGAAATCTTTTACTGGAGAATGGTATTTAGAAACCAAGTTCTGGGTGCTAAGTACATTTCTTGCTACTAGGGTATCATGGCTAGTAGGCCCTCTCAGGGAATTTATGTATACGATGAATGTATACAACCAATGAATACATAAACTCATACACACACACACACGTTTATGTATCTACATTTATTTTTGTATCTAACTGTGTACATATTAAAATAAACATTTTAATAAACAAACTTAATAAATTAAAATTAAAATGCGTTTAACATTAAACAATGCAATATTTAAAAATAAAATTTTAACAATTAATAACTAATAATTAAGAGAAAATAGACATCTTAATATGATATCTCTGAATCTCATCTAGAACCACTGGGTCCTCTCTAGCCTTCCCCCTGCTTATTTGTAAACTTCTTTTTCCAGCGATGAGAAATCTAGCATTTGTTTTCTAAAATATAGACATTTATTTGCTCAATCCTCATATACCTGTAAAGTAGTTGCAGATTTGGGGCTGACCCATACCCCTGTGGGCAACCAATCTATCAAATGGAGTAAATAGTTTGTGCACAGTTTTGGTCTTCAGCCTGAAAGCATCTAGTTCAAATATGGTTTTCCAAAGTTACATAGGTCAGCTCCTTTCATCCTCACCACTTTTAGTAATTATAATCATACACTGTTCATCATGGTCTGTATTCCTTCTTGGCTCTCGCTGTCATCCTGGTTATGTTTTTTTAATTTGCATAAGTAAAATTCATCCTCTGCGATGTATGGTTCTATGAATTTTGACAAATGCATAGACTCACACACCTACCGTCACAATACCATTTGGAACATCACCCCCCAAATTCCCTCATGCTCTCCTTTGTAGCCAACTCCTCCCCTACTCCCCCACTACCGATCTGCTTTCCATTTCTATCATTTTGCCTTTTCCAGAATGTCATATAAATGGAATCATACAACATATGGACTTCTATATCTGGCTTCTTTAATTTAAGAACATGTGTTTAAAATTTGTTCATGTTGTTACATAAATCGGTAGTTTATTTCTTTCCAGTGCTGAGTAGTATTCCATTTTATGGATACACTACAGCTTATTTATCCATTCTTCTGTTGAAGGACATCTGGCCTGTTTCCAGTTTTTAGCGATTATATATAAAGCTGTTATAAATATTCGTATACATGTTTCAGCGTGATGATACGTTTTCAGTTCACTTGGTTAAATACTGAAAAGTAGGACTGGTAACTTACATGCCATGTGCATACTTAACATTATAAGAAACTGCCGAACTGTCTTCCAAAGTAACTCCCATTTCGCATTCCACTGGGAGGAGAGTTCCAGTCGCTCTGCATCAGCATTTGGAATCACCGTGTCATTTGCTTTTAGCTAATTTAACGTTATGGTGTCTCATTGTGATCCTCATTTGCATTTCTCTAAAAACTACTGATGATGAACACATTATCATACACATATTTGCCTCCTCTACATCCTCTTTGGTAAGGGTCAGTTCGGATCTTTGTCCTTTTTTAAAAATGGGTGGTTTGTTTTTGTATTGTGGAGTTTTTAGATTTCTTTATCATTCTGGATGCTAGGGTCCCATCAGACATGTAGTCTGCATCTTTTGTCTATGGCCTTTTTCTCATTCTCTTAACAATGTCCCTCACGAAGTAAGGACTTATTGTTTTGATAAACTTCAGTTTATCAATTTTTTTCCCATTTTTAGTCTGTACTTCTGATTTCATAATTAAGAACCTTGCAAATCCAAGGTCACATTAATTTTCTTCCAGAAGCTTTAGAGTGCTGTATCTTACATTTAAGCCAATGATCCATTTTGTGTTATTTTTGCATAATGTTTGAGGTATGTGTCAAGCTTCCCTTTTTTGCACATGTGGATTTCAGGTTTTTCCTCACATTTGTAGAAAAGACCATCTTCTGCCTATTAAATTGCCTTTGAGTATTTGCCCAAAGGGTCACTGACTATACTTCTGTGAATCTATCTTTAAACTCCCTATTTAGTTCCCTCATCTATGCGTTTGTTTTTTCGCCCATAACACACCGTCTGTGTCCTATCCGAGTCTGGTTCTGATAATTGCCTTGATGATGACTCACCTTTGGATATGTCTCATGATATCTGCGGAAAGTTGCTTACCTAGTAAATACTGAGGTAAGTATATTTTGTGCTTGGAGACAGGCACACCTTCCCTTCCGCACGGCCTTTGGTGTCAGAGGTTTGTGTGTCCTATTCCAGAGTTGGCTGGGTACAAGATTTGTTATTGCTATAGTTACACTCATCATAACACAGACTTCAAATTCTGCTAGTGGTGCCTTCTTTTCAGGCCGGGGCTGGCTTGCCAGAGGTTATTTCCTCCGTGTCCACTTCCCTCCTGGATCTGAGTCTGCTTTTTGTGCAGCCCTCCAGGAAGAATGTGACTCTTGTGGCTGTCCCAGGTTTATGACAGTTATCGTTGTTTGGCGTTTGTTAGCCTGGTGCTGAGGGGTAGAGGAGAGCTGGCTCCGATGACTGATGCGCTCATTAATCCTCCAGGTAGGCCCAGTGTCCCAGTGATGAGGGCGGTTCACACACCCTCCTGCCCTGACCCTCGCCCAGCCACAGCCGTATTCTGGGCCTGGAAGGCATGCCCCACCCCCAGAAGCAGAAGGATTTTTCTTTTCTCTTCCCTCAGTGGCGATGAGTTTTCCCTGGAGCAATGAATCCCTACTTGTCACAGCCTCACTACAGATGAAGGCTTTTTTTTTTTCTCTAGGGAAGTGGTTCTGAGGGAAGTTTTTGCTGAGGCTGCTGCTCCCCGCTCCCAGACAACACCGTGAAGGAAGCCTTGAACAACGGAGCAATGAGAACAATGAGAAGGTTTTCAATAGAGGATCAGTGACACGATCAAGTTTACCTTTAAAAAGCACAGGGAGACTGGTTTGGAGCAGAGCAGAATGTGAGAAGACCAGTTAGTTACAGAGCTCTTGAGATGGCACCATATTGCAGGGTAAAAGGAACATCAGTTAATATCTTAAGAGCTGGCACCAGAATTCCTCTTAGGGAGGAAACTAGCTCTATTTAGGAAAATCCCTTAACAGGCCATTTAGGTATGAAAAGATGCCCAGGAAAGGAGTGAAGAACAAAAGCTCAGCTGAACTCCTCACTGGAATAAAATAGAGTAAATGTGATCTTGTTTTGCTGAGATTGATGAGAGGGGGGGAAAGGAGCAGGAAAGCAGGTCAGTAGCTCAATTACAGAGCATCGTGCAGGGAGGTATGATCGCTGAAATGTGCAGGGGAGGGGGTTATTGAAATCACATGTATGTATAAGGCTAGCTGGAATGCTAACATCAACTGATCGTGCTTCTGGGAGATAGATGTCCTCTATTGCCCTGAATCGTCAATACAATCAGCCACACAAAGCAAAGGGAATGTTTTAAGGAACTGTGATCTGGGTGGGGTGTGGGGAGTCTTGGGACCAAGGATAGACACCGAGTCCCGTGTCTGCGTGGATTAAGTTCACTCCAGCAATAGCCCAAGAAGGAGGGCCAGAGAAGCCACTAAAATGAACAGACTCAGAAAAGTAAGAACTCCATGCCTGACACAAATACGACAACTGAAGTGCCCAAAAGGGGATGCTGGACTTTTTATAAGTCAGAGATCTAGGGGTCTGATCTCAGCAAGTTCACGCCCACAGCCAGGAAGAGGTTAGTGCTCAAGAATCGAGTATATAACTCGGGTGGTTCTTGCGTACATTTTCTCATTTAAAATAACTTTTAAATATATATTGATTTTTGATATAGTTACATATACATTAATAAAGGCATAGCAAGCTGAGTGTGTCAAAGGAAGCCGCTTTGGTCTTCAACTTCTACCATCAAAAGAAAGCAACAGAGTTGACTTATTCAAACCACTTAGAATTGTTGAAGAATTTCATTATATTTCTGCAAAAGGGGAAATACAGTTGAGGTTCCTATCAGAGAATGTTACTCAGGGAGAAGATAAAATATAGTTCATGAATTGTTACATTTAAAATGGAATCAGTCTACTTTAGAAGGAAAATTGGGCATTTTCATGACCTGGACGAAGTAGAGATGGCAAATGAGAAGGCTCTCCCCCAGGGAAACCGACTACGGCAATACCCTGAGCCACTAACTCCAAATATGAGTCCTACAAAGACACTTAAGTCCCACTGTACATAATATATCGCTTGCAAAAGGCAAATTGGGCATGAAATGCCAATTATTTTACACCTGAGACACAAAAGCAAGACATATTACAAACAAGTGTATTTTGGGAGATTCTTTCAAAACAGTTAATCACTAACTTTGGCTCATAGTCTGTTGTATGAACTTCAGTACCAAACAAGAGGCAGTTGGAGTTACTGTCAACAACAGAAGCACTACATAAGAAAGTCAAAATTTTTAAAGAAAACCTCCTGTACATTTATATTGTAGGAATATGTCTTATAAACAAGGGAGAAAATGTCACAAAAACTCAAGGTATTATTCTTGGAAATATTCACATTCTCACATTCACATTGTCTTTTTTTTTTTTTTTTTTTTTGGTCTCCAAAATATCTCATGCCCTTTACCGAAACTAACACAGAGAAATTATACTCCTCTGATTTTCCTTGAATTTGGTTCCTAATGGGAATACAACTCCAATCTCAATCCAAGTACATTTGACGGTAAGGGTTTTTAAAGTTAATCCAAGTAGGCTGAATACTGTCTTGATTTAGTTCCCCCAGAACAAGACTCTGACATAAGGAGTTGAGCGCAAGTAGATAAGTAGGGGGAAGTGAGATGAACAAAGAGACAGGGGGCGCCCTGGGGGGCTCAGTCAGTTAAGCATCTGACTCTTGATTTCTGGTCATGATCTCAGAGTCCTGACATCGAGCCCCGTGCAGGCTCCACACTGTGGATCTGCTCAAGATTCTCTCACTGCCTTTCCTGCTGCCCCTCCCCTGCTCAAAGAAAGAAAGTAAAAAAGAGGTCAGTAAAATGTGAATTTCAAGGAGATAATCACTATGGACAACTGAGAATGCTTCTGGGGATCTGTGGGAACTAGTCTGGAACACACCTCAGACTTATCCCAACTAAGGGTCCTCAAGGGTCGAATACTGTCTGCTAACTCCTTGTGTGCCTGTTGCGAGCTGCTTCTAGGGACATTAAGTCTCCAATTTGCCCTGTGGCTGGACCAGAAGAAGGGCCCTCCAGAGAGAGCTCAAAGGGCTTGCATAAGCAGCTTTGGGAGCTTATAGAAGGAAATCCTGCAAGGATGTGAGTAGGGCACCCACAGCACCCATACTGGCCCTCTGCGTGGAGAACTGTGGAATGAAAGAGCTGTCAAAACAGTTAGGGTTCGAGTCCTTTCTGCAGGTGCTTCTGATACCTTGAACCTGTTCAGGTCTCTGCACTTCTGCAGGAAGCCCTGAAGTTCTTTCAGGAAGGAAGAAAAGGAAAAACCCTAAATGTGTTGTTGGTGTTCCCAGATGAGCCTGCCCCAAATTCATGCAGTTGTGCATTAGGGAATGAGAAAAGAGGGTGGACAAGTATGACCTGTGATACAAAGGGCAGTCCTCTGTCCCAGAGACTCAGGCCATGGCTCAGTGTCTAAAGGGAAGAAAATTAAGAACACCAGGGATAATAAATAGACGAATCCCTATTTGCTGCTTATATGAGAAACTGGGCCACCATGAGAACAGGAGCCTTCTTGGTTTTTCTGGCAGGAGCTCAGTGTAATCCCAAGGCTGTGAGGACCACTGAAAACTTAGCCCAACTTGGACAAGTCTGAGATCTGAGAGCTGGGATATAGCCCCCTCAGTACAAGCATTTGTGATTTCTTGTTGTTATTGTTGGAAGGGGAAGTACCAGCTTCCATGGCCTTCATCAGGGTATCTCTCCCAAACAGCTTCATAGGTGACATATCTATAAGGGAGGTAGAGTTTAACAAGTGCAAGAAATATTCATGGACACCTGGGATACTACCAACAGCTCTTGGAAATAAATAGAAAAGTCTTGGAGAGGTAGTGAGGTTACACTGAAGTTGGGTAGAGAAATGGGCAGGGTGTCAGTGATGGAGTGAGGAATGGAGAAGGCTCAGGTATGGGCTGAGGAATGTACTAGGACTTCCGGGTGGATTAGGGTTGCAGGGAAGTTCGTGGGTGAGAGAATCAGGACACAAGTGGGGGACCTACTGGGACTCTGGAACGGATATGGAGCAAGTATTTATTTCTTCAACAAATGTTGATTGAGCTTTGAGTACTTGTCAGGCACTGTTCCATACACTGGAGGTACACTGCACAAGATAGAAATTTCCTATTTTTAAATGGAGTTTAAAGTTTAATGCAGTGCTGCTGTTCTATGTGCATAATACTAGACAGTTTTTCCTACCTTTTAAAGAACATCTTTTTATTATCAAATAATAATTATCTTTTAAATTTCTTCTCTTTGGATTAGGAAGTATGGATATGGCATATAGAAGTACCACAGAATGCAAACAGCTATGTGAAAATTTAATGTGTACAATGTCTTGAATAGTGTAAGCTATTTTCAGTAACTCTATTCCTCTTGCAAGTGATTGGCTAAGGCAATGGCGTGTGATACAGCCCTGGCAAATGAGACTCTAAGGATATCTGCTAAGGAGATTCTCAAAAGGGACATCTGGGTGGCTCAGTCAGTTAAGCACCTGCCTTCGGCTCAGGTCATGATCCCAGGATCCTGGAATTGAGTCCTTGCTCAACAGGTAGCCTGCTTCTCCCTCTGCCTGCTATTCCCCCTGCTTGTGCTCTCGCACTTTCTCTCTCTGATCAATAAGTAAAATCTTAAAAAAAAAAAAAAAAAAGAACTTCTGAAAAAAAAAAGTTTTCCTCCTTGACAAAGACAACACTTAAGGAGAAATTGCCTCTTATCTATCTCTCTTTGTGGTCGTGTACGGATGTAGCATCTAAGACCACAGAGACCACCCTGCTTCGTTGAAACAAACTGAGGGGAAATGTCAACTAGCTGAAGGTAGGGGAATGGACAGAAAGAAAGAACCTGGGTCGTTATTATCATGTCTGGGCCACCGATTTAATAAATCCTGGAATTATCTGCTTCCAGTGCTCCTGTTTTCAAGCATATAAATTCTTCTCATTATTGAATCCACTTTTAATAGCACATTCCATTACTTGCATTAATTTTTGCTCTATACAGCTAAGGAAGTATATATTGGATATGCTAAAATATACCAATTGATATACTTCTCACAATGCAGAAGAATAAAAGTAACTCAAGTAATATTATATTATAGTAAATATTATAGTAAATAGTCACCAGAATTCTTTAGGAATTCCTGAGGAATTTGCCCTTCGCAGTAATTTGTGTAGCCTCCAGGACACTTTATCCTTCATCCTACACTTTTAAGGTGCAGAGAATACCCTCTCCATGGCTCTGCCATGCCTCTCCTTCAGCACCCCTCCTTTTGAATGGCTAACCACTTACTCCATGAAAAAAATTATCTGCCACAGTCACTTAATGTAGGAAGCATCATGATACAGTAAGAAAACTTCCAATTATACTCTGACTTAACCTCTCTTACAGTGTCTTTATATTCCCATAAATCAAAGCAGGTAAACCCTTAACACTGCCATCGAAAAGTTACATATGCATAGGGAAAAAAAGAAAAAAGAGAAAAATAATCAGTTTTTCTCATAGTCAGATTTTACTGGTACGTGGTTGAGACTTTTCAAGGTTTTTCCAATATGAACTATGTCAGGAGAAATCTCCAAATATATCATATGATCTGAATTGTGGATGACAAATGGCCTGGGTTTCCCATCATTCCAATGTTGTCAATTTGGCCTTCCTCCTCATTGACTCAGGACAGACAGTGGGACTCCAGACTCAGGCCTGCATTAAGTATCATATCCAGTAAATGAATTTATTTCTTTTACCAATATCGTTGCATCAGAGAGACTTGGGGGGACACTGGCTTGGGAGAACGTTCCTGGTAGCTGCAGATAGTTCTATTTCCTTCCTGTAGTCCCAATAAAGACAGAGGGGGGAAGAAAAAAAAGAAAATCAGAACGATCAAGATAGGAAGGGTACAATTTGATCTCAGTTTTGTCATTCCCGTCCACGTTTCACACAAATTCACCGCACGATGAAATCCAACACTTGCTCAAAAGAGTGGGACAATGTGGAGCCACGGAGTCCTCCCCTCCACCTGCACGCCTTTTTCAGAACCACGAGGTTCACAGGTGATGCGAAGGGAGGTGTCTCTGATACTAGCTGCCAATCCCCCTCCCCACCCCATGCAATTTCTTCCCTTCCTTCCTCAGATGTGGCAATCACACCTCCTCACCTTCCTCCTCCAAGAGCTTTGTTAACTTTCCTGATTTGTTTTCCCCTGCTTAAATAATCCAAAACCTGCTACCGCCTAGTACCTCGCGGAGGAACAGATGCGGCTGGGTGCACCTGGGGACAGCTGCGGTCTGGACTCCGGGCCCCCATCAATTATCACCCCCCTTACACTCACCCTCCCCTCCATCACGTTGCCACCTGTGCTTCATGTGTTCCTGAGATTCCTTGGGAAAAAATGCAATGAGTGGCATTCGGGAGTTTTTCCGATTCCCACATAGTGTGTAACCTTCCCTTCTAGCCCCCTTTTTCAACGTGCTAATTGTAAATGCAGCTACAAAGAAATGCCTCCAGAAAGCACAGACTTCAAGCTCAACCCAGACAAAGGTGTAGCGGCTGCCAGAACTCCAGTTCTATTGGCTTTCCGTCGGAGGCATGGGCTTTGAAATGACTGCAAGCTTACAGTTCCCCTTGTCTTCAAGGACAGAACTGGGTCCAAGCACGAGGCACCCACTGTGAGTCTGAGGGCCACCCGGCAGTGTGAGGTTTTTCACTACATTACAATTATTAGAACACCTGTGCTAAATAACCTGATCCAGTCTGAAGTGTTCCTGAATCTCCCAAATCCCTCATTTCTTAACTAGGCTGGCTTATTGATTGCATTTAGGTCGGCACTAGAAAATCGAAGTAAAGCCAGGTTCAAAATCTCTTGAAGTCCTTTCTCACTTGCATCCCGAGGCATGATATGTCCGCGTTGAAAGTTCTCATTTCTTTATTCTCCTGCAACTGCGGTGAAAACCAACCCAGATTTCAAAGGCACTAAAAAAGGCAACCGCGGGCAGCCTAAAGAAACCAGCTCAGGGATGAAAAGGTGCCGTTTGTTCGGATTAAGAGTGGAGTGGAAGGAGTCTTTCCTAACATGAGATGATTTGGGGAAAGAGAATGCAGGGGTGAACCATGCAGAAATGACAGAGATGTAGTTTCAAATGAACGAATTCCCTCCTACTTCTCAAGATGTACTGAGTGTCGGTGTCATATGCTTTGGCTCTTTTAAAGCAGCTGGTCACTTACATTGAAAACCACACAGATGGATGAAATGTTCTCCCAGGATTAAGAAATGTGTTTAAAACAATCACGGCCACATGGGCTCGGTGGCCATCACAAGGCTAGGACTTTGGCCTCTTTGCCCGTGAGCCCATAGGCTCCTACTGTTCAAGTAGACTTCTGGCTCTGACCATGTTTTTGCTTACTTCAAATGCAATTTCTTCTTGGGCCAGGGTTTCTTTCCTAAACGGTAGGGTTCAGTTCAGGTATTGGCAAGTGCCTCAGGAAATCATGGAAAGAAGCCATGCACAAGCTCTAAGAAACTTCAGTTTTTATCTAATCTCAGAAATACAGTATGGCCTGGGTTCCCCTCATTCCAGGGTTCTGAAAGAACATTGCTATGGTTCTGAGACCAGCTGTAGCTGTGCCCACACTTGAACTTCTCAGGTACCTCTCGACTTCTGATCAAACTAGACCAAGCTGGATTGAGTCCATAAATGCAGCTCTTGACTCATCGCCATACCAACGTAACCTGGGAAGATACAAGTGAATGTCATTAATGCTTTGACAACCTCTCTTACAATCTATAACATTTCATCAATGTTTGCTATGTTCAGGGAATGGTACTAAGGTATTTTATGTGATCTATCCTATTTATTCATCACAGCAAGCTGGTATGGAAGGCTCTATTGATGTCCCCATTTTATAAATGAAGAAGCTGAAATAGGGCGCCTGGGTGGCTCAGTTGGTGGAGCAACTGCCTTCGGCTCAGGTCATGATCCTTGGGTTCCCGGATCGAGTCCCACATCTGGCTCCCAGCTCCACAGGAAGGCTGCTTCTTCCTCTAGCCTTCTCTCCTCTCATGCTCTCTTTCACTTTCTCTGTCTCTCAAATAAATAAATAAAAATAAAATCTTTTTTAAAAAAAAAAGCTGAAATATAGACTGTGTAAGTCACTTGCCCAAGGCCACAGAGCTGGTAAATACTGGAACCAGAAATGGACCCACACATCCTAATCCCAAAGCCCATACTCTTAACTGCTATACAATGTATCCAAAAGAAAAATAGTCACTACACACACACACGCACACGCACCGACAAAACCTGTTTCACCTCATAAATAATATTAGAAATATGAAAGTAACAGTGAGACACTCTTTTCAAACTGGAAAATATTTACAATGATAATATCTGGTCAGTGGTGGGAGAGGTAGGGGAGGGGCTGTCACTGCTTCCCGGGATACAATTGATACCAATTACCTAGAAGGTAATTTGGCAATAATGTCCAATGCTTAGGGATTTCACCTACTATTCCAATTGGCAAATTTATTCCCAAGTCCTTATTCTAAGGAAATAATTTAGACAAGTGTGAAAAGATGAATGCTATGATGATTTCTCATATCATCATTGGCAATAGAATGGGAAATAGCCACGGTGTCCCATCACAGGGGGTTGGTTGCACAAACCGTGGTGTATCCATATATTAAAACACTGGCAGTTATTCAAAATTGTGATTTCAATGTGTATTAAAGGATATGGAAATATGGTTAAGGTATATTATTGAACAGAAAGATAAAAAGTCAGAGACATCATATAATCTCATTTTGGCAAAAATTTACACGCCCACTTGGATCTTTGATGAAAAAGCATTTGTTATTCCCATTTTTTTAACTGTGATTATCTTTGGTGAGTGGAATCGCGTACAAGTGTCATTCGCTTATTTTTCATTGTATCCAGATCAATGATGTATTATTTGTGTAATCAAAATATTTGGAAAAATTATTGATAATTGTGATAGCAGGATTAAATTGATTTTATAGATCAGCAAAACTCAACCATATTGTATAGGCAGATGTAAAATCACTTTTGAAAGGTCAGCATTTTCTTATTATAAGCAATACTGAACTAAAATCAACAAAAACTTTGTGAATTCCAATTATCCCTTTACTCATGCCTCTTTTACCCCCTTGGGTTCTGATATGCTGTCTTGAGTAGAGGTGGATAGGAGGGGTGGGATTGCCATTAACCTGAGAGTTGCATGCCATCCTCAGCTCATGTTATCCATATCCAGTGGACGGCCATCTCCACCCTACAAATTGATAGGGATGGGGAATGATGCAGTGACAACGTCTGACCTTGATAAGGGTGGGATCAAAGTCTAGCTAATGTCTGCGTGTGAAAGACTGTTCATCATGTGGCCTCTGCAGAAAGAAAAGGTAAAAAAAAGGATGAGAACAAAAGCCATAGACTACTCAGACTATTCCCAAACTCAAATGCTCAAAGTCCAACGCTGTGCCAAACACTTCATACTTACATGCCAAACTACTTCAATCCTTCACATATCAAGCTATACCCACAAGGTAGAGGGTTCTGAATGTAACTCTTTCCTGCCTTCTGCCTCTTTCTTCATCTACTCTTATGAGGCTCTGCCAAGATGACACCACGATGCTCCCAGGGCTGAGAACATGGGTCCAAGCTTTTGGGATGTCAACTAGTGTGGGCTCTGTTCCGTGGATGCATGTTGAACTCCTGCCATTCTTCTCAAAACATATGCACAGTTTGGCCAAAGGAGCCCAAAAGAAATTATGTAGCTGAAACTTTTGCCAATGTGGCAAAAATCAAAGCACATGGTCTGTGAAAGATAGGTCGTTGACACTCTTCTGAACTGCAGAAACGAGCATTATGTAGTGTTAAATCATCTCGCAACCGCCACACTTTGGCTATTTGTTTATCGCTTCATCCAACAAATGTGTGAACTGATAGTCAAAGGCACACTCTTTGACAAGAACAAATATGCTGAAAATATGAGAGCCCAAATGAGTAATTGTTTCCACCACTTACAATAGGATTAAGCATTTATCAGATAAGGAAAATACTACAACTCAATTGGGAGCATGGGTGACAGTTCAAATATAAAATATTTGGAATGCGTGTCCATATCTGATAAACATCACAATCTATTTCCATGCTATTATATCAGTTTTGTCTCTATAGAAATCTCAAGCTTCTGTTTTTAAATGCTACGCAGATATAAATATTTACATTTGTTTGTGATACATGTATGTGTATACTGTGTGTGTATTTGAGTGTATATACACATCACATATCATACATATCACAATGTGCTATAATTCACACCAAAGTTAAGCCTGAAGTGATTTTGCATACCAAACCATATTTTATCACTTCAATAAAAATATTTAGTGAGCACTTTGTACGTGCAAGGTTTTGTGCTAAGTGCTAGTGAGGGACACAAAAATGAATAGTAAATTCAATATGTCTGCTCTCAAGGAGATTATAATTTGTCAGGTAGTTGGAAAGACGAGTAAACAAACAACTTTTGGGTAAACTTACCCAAGTGATAATTATAGAGATGTAAACAAGCCATCATGGGTATTTCAAAAATTGTATATAGATACAGTGTAAAGGTGAATATAAATTGGCCGTTGTCAACCGTTTTCCATAAAGAACCAGAGAGTAAGCAAAGTCGGCTTCCTGGACTATAGGGTCAATGTCACCCTTGCTGGAATCTTCCATTATAGCCAAAAGAATCCGTATACAATTTGTCAATCAATGGGCATGACTGTCTTCCCATAAGACTTCATGTACAGACATCGGGATTTGAATTTCATATAACTTTAACATACTGCAAAATATTTGTTCTCTTTTTATTGCTCTTTTTGACCATTTAAAAACGTAGCAACCATCCTTAGCTCACAAGCAGTCAAAAAACAGGAGGTAGGCTAGATTTGGCCTGAGGGCCAGGGTTTCCTGACTCCTGTTATAGATATAGACCGCACTAAAGAGTTTGAGATCACAACCAACTGGGGTGTGAAAAGGAAGAACTCGAGGGGGGGGGAAGTTCATAGAGAAAAGGGCTGTGATAATGTACCATGAAGACGGTAACTGTTTGGAAGAGATGGTAGTAGGATGGGAAAAGTAAGGAATGGGAAAGGAAAAGTAATTCACTGTAACTAGAACACCATGTTCATGTAGGCCGTGAAGAACCAGGGAAATATTTCAAATAAGGGTAAAATGATTACAGCTGCTACTCAGATAGTGCAAGGTGGGAGGTTTGGTGAAAAAAGGGAAGGAAATGCTGCAGTCATCCAGCTGAGTGATCACAAAGGCTTGACCTTCAAAATTGGCCATGGGACTGAGGAAGGGAGGAGGGATTCGGAGCACGGTGATGAAGCCAACAATACCTAGTGGCAGATGCCTACATGTGTGAGATAAACACAGGAAGAAAGCTGACTGTGGCCAAGGTCTGGGGAAGGTGGAAAAGCTGATGCTGTGAACAGTGACAAAGGGGACAAAGGACTAGTTTCAGGGAGATTTCAGGAAGGATGATGAAGCTCAGGGCATGTGAGGCAGGAGGGGCAAGCACACAGAGGAGTCCATATTCCACTGATTTCTGAAAATGGTTTCCATAGACAATCTATCTTCTCTAAGATGCAGGCCATTGTTATCATATCATGAATAGTTGCAATGATTTCAAATCAAGGTTGAGCATTACCTGCCAACAAGATATTTTTAGACACTATCAAAATCTGGGCTCAGGTGGTTGTCATTCATCTTATATGCCTTGGCAGAGAACAGGTTAAGAGCCACTGCTATCAACTACTTCCAAAAGCAAAAGGTGAATGTCTCAGGTAGCCAAAAACACCTGAATAACTGAATGCTGAACTTTGTTCCCACCTTACTTCTGTAACTGCCTGTTAGCTGTAAATTTGGACCTCAGGAGGAATTTTAGATTTCAGATACAGTTTGAGAATTGTGAGGATACAGAGCCAGGCCATTTAATAGAATACAATGAGGAAATTGTGCTGTATCTTCTGTCCAATAGGGTAGCCATAAACCCGTGTGGTTAGCGAATTCTTGAAATGTGGCTAGTGTGACCGAATTTTAAATTTAAATTTATTTTATTTAAACTTAAGGAACCTCCAGAAGCCAATATTGTTCTGTATGTTAACTAAGTAAAATTTACATTTAAACATATATAAAATAAAATACAATGAAAAAAATAAATGTAAGGAAGCAGAGGCGGCCAGTGGTTACCATATCAGACAGTGCAGATACAGATGATAACTGGAGCTGAGGGAGTGGGTGAAATAATCAGGTAGGTGATAGGAACATCGTATCCAGAACACCAGAAAGAAGAGATATTTTGGAGTGGGAGGAGGCAGAAGGTGAGTAGAGATTAGCTGAAGGAAAGCTCAAGAGGAAAAAACGTTTGAGGAAGAGTGGTCAACAGTTTCAGAAGAGGAGAACATGTAACAAACATGAGGAGATGCCCAGACAAAGACATCTCCATGGACGGCAGATATTAGGTGACAGTGGGGACCTCTGATTCCTGCAGGAGCTCCTTAATGGAGGCAGAATCAAACTCAATGGGTTTGGGAATGAAGTGGTGACTAAAATTTACATAATAATGGTAATGACAGCAACACCCACAACATCATGCACCAGAACTACTTCAGAAAGAAAATGAATAAAAAGACATCCTTTTCAGAAGATGTGGTACATCTATATAATGGAATATTATGCCTCCATCAGAAAGGAAAAATATCCAACTTTTGTATCAACTTGGACAGGACTAGAAGAGACTATGCAGAGCGAAATAAATCAAGCAGAGAGAGTTAATTATCTTATGGTCTCACTTATGTGTGGAGTATAAAGAAAATCATGGAGGGCATTGTGAGAAGGAAGGGAAGGGTGAATGGGGGGAAATCGGAGGGGGCGATGAACCAGAAGAGACTGTGGACTTTGAGCAAAAAACTGAGTGGTTTGGAGGGGAGTGGGTGGGAAGATGGGTGAGCCTGGTGGTGGGTATTGAGAAGGGTACATATTGCGTGGAGCACTGGGTGCGGTGCATGAACAATCAACCTTGTAAAATTGAAAAAATAAACATATTTGGGGAAAAAAAAAGACAACCTTTTCAGAATCATTTAACTCAGAGTTATTGGGAAGACCAGACTGAGAAGGACATTGGCATGACTGTATCCCTGACTTCTAGGATGCCTTCACTTAATAAGGTGCGCCATCAATATGATAGCAGCTTTCCTTGCAGGAGGAAGACGGAGCCACCACTCAACATACGCACACCAATTCTAATAGCCAGGCTTTCTAGACTTAAGGGAACACAGTATAGAATACACAAAGGTAAAAGCTCTTCCTTAAAAAACGCAATAGTTTTCCTACTCCACTGGAGAAGAAAACCTTAGCTTTGTAGAGAGATTCCAATCAGTACTGTCACAAATTCTCCGAGAATTCTAGCTACGCATTCTTGCGCAAATGATAATTAGAGAAAAAGACGTGTGACGGTTGCCCCGGGAGGTAAGAACATTAGGACAAAGAGCAGGGCCTGAGAAGAGAGGTAGGTTGACTTAGGTTCCAGAGAGAATGGAGACATGGCGTTACTCCATCATTGACCTCAGTTACACAGATGGGACCAGCAAAGGAATCAAACTCTGAGCACATGTGCTCAAACTCTGAGCATACCAGCTTTTTCGTATGAAAGAGCCCATATGTTTAGTTTAGCTCCAGGTTCAGGTGAGGCCACTCTGGAGTTCCGGTGCCAAACAGAGGGTCTTCATCTGAGGCTGGCACTGCTAGCATCATCAGACAATCGGAGGAGACATGAACCACTCTCATCTCTCCCATCCTCACTCCTGCCATTTCTGGGCTTCCAGATAAAAAAGAAGACTTTTCCTTTACTTTCCTTGGTGCAACCTACATGACCATGGCATCTAGCTCATATCTTCAGGCTCTATATGCACACTGAGAAATACCTACTTTTATTGAAGAACATAGAATCATGGAACTAAGAAAGATATTCAAAGCCCAGTCCCAATCAGTGATCTATCTTCAGACAGGTATTGGTTTATCCTGCCCCCAAAAGATGATGATTTATTTCCTTCTTGTGGATCCCTAGGGACAGAGATCTGGCGCTCTGCCTCTGCAGCATTATCCCCAGATGTTGTTCATCCAGAACCGGGACCTGTATATTCATGGCAAAATGCACCAACCCCCATGCTGGAGTCTTTGTTCAAATGTGGACTATATTTGAATAAACACGTCTGGGTCACTAAGTTCCTCCCAACAAATGTTTTAACATCTTCCCGTTTCTTTCTTCCATTTGTTCAATTCATTTCAAAAATAATAATCATTGTTCTTTGCCCTTTTGTCCAGTTTGTTACTCTGTCTTGTATTTTTTTTAATTAGGGAAATTTAGTGCAACATGTTATGCCTCTGATTCTAAATGTCGACAGCAAAGCTCTCCAAACTCATGATTTCTGTGGCAAATATAACCCCGTCTCACTGCCGAGTCACAGAGGCACGAGCATTAACATTTTATGCTATATGACAAAATACTGCACTTTTGGAAAGGGCCGGAATTAATGTTACTATGACAACTCCAAATTTCTGACTTTTATGCATGTAAAATTTCAAGGATACAGTTGCATTATAACACAAGGTTGTTTATAAAACTCGCCTGAGCACTCAGATATTTATTACAAGTCCTCGCTGAGATCAATAGAAAGTGTCACACCCCCACACACAGCAATGCACATCAGTGAAATAGATGGTAGTGTATATGTGGTTGCAAAATATTATGAAATCGATTAAAATCTTATTTCTTTCATAGCTGCTATACTTATAAACACATACATACAGTATGCAGCACTGGATATAAATACAAATAAAACATAAAGAGAAAACATATAAAACCTCATAAATATACAGTATCCTGCCTTATCAATATTCATTTATGCATATCTCTGCACTCACGCATTAATAAAAGCACATATATTGGATTTGAATGTGTGAGGGATGGGTAGGGAAGCTGTAATCAAGATATTCAAGCTCTCCTCTTCATGGAGAAGTATTACATTATCTCTCTCAGCCTATTATGTTTTCTGAAATTTCCAAATGTATGTTTTGGCCTCTTCAACTTTAGTCTTTTGCATTTAAGTAATGAGAAAGTTAAGTGCAATAAATGGATCACTCAAGGGCATTACAAAGAATGTTTTGATCTATTTAGAGCCTTTAACTTCAGAGCAAAGGCCTGGTTTAGTGTGACCTTAGTGAATTCAAACTGTTTTGTTTCACTAACAAGTGAAGCATATATTTCAATAGAATTAATGTATGACTAGCTTCTCAAAGAGACTCCATTTCAGGCTGGAGTGAGAAAGAGGTGGGGGGAGACCTAATTTTGAAACTCCCTCAGACATATTTCTAAGAAAGCATCTTAGTATAATACCAGCTGATGAAAATTTGAGAAGTATATGGTCTTGCAGCTCGATTTTATTTGTGTCAGTTAGTGATTAGTGGCGCAAATAGAGTTTTCCTCAAAAACTCAAAGAGCTGGAACTCTTTTGCAAGAGATCTGGACTTTTTCTCAACAAATTCCAACATGTTCCCCATAGGATCCAGGGGGACAGGGCCCTACTCTGTTTTCTTATTTGGTTAATTGTTAGTATTGAGGCCAATCCAAACTCCGACCTGAGATTCTTTCCTGTTTCCTGGGCCCTCACCTCCCTTAGACGTCTTCTTTTTCAATGGCTTCTGTCTTTCCTTCTGCAGCTATGAATAATGCGCCAACATCACTTACTAAAGGCCAATTGTTTTATGGAGCTGGGATGGATAATTAGTAAATTAATTCATTAAAGTTACCCTCCCATTATTGAACCAATCATCTGTGTAAGCAAGATGTCCTTAGTTTATAAAAGACATTTGTGCCTATGAGTGAATAATTGTGAACCTGTTCTTTTTCCTTTCTTGACTGAGTTTAGAAAGACATTTTACATGGAGTTCCTTTATGTCCTCACTAAAACAGCTGACAAAATATAACAGGGGCCAGAGGCAGCCAAGGGCACAAAGAGCCACGGGGTTCAACACAAGACTTACAATCAAGCTACAGAAACAAAGCCTTTGATTTAGTAAAAACTCACATTTATTGAGTTCTTACAGAGAGCAAGGTGCTATTGGAACTACTCTGCATTTACATGCTTTCATCGTCACAATAACCTCCTAAGAGGGAAACAGAAGTTGAACACAAGGCTAAGTGACTTGCTCAAGTTCATACAACCAGAAAGTAGTAGAGCCACGATTTGAACCCAGCCAGCTAGGCTCCAGGCCACACTCACCTGCTTTTCTTTTCCTTCTATTTTTTTTTAAGATTTATTTATTTATTTGACACAGAGAGAGAGAAAGCACATAAGTGGGAGGGACAGAAGGAGAGGGAGCGAGAATCTTAAGCAGACTCCTTGCTGAGTGTGGAGCCTGACGTGGGGCTCGACCTCCTGACCCTGAGATTACAACCTGAGCTGAAACCAAGAGTCAGTCACGGAACAGATCTCACACCCCTTGACTGCTTTTCTTGACTTAGGTTTTTTTTCAGACCTCTTGGGTTCTAGTTTTAAAAAGCATAGAGATTTGGACTTTCCTGAGGCACCCATATGACTATCCTCACTTTGAGAATAGGAGAGGGCTTCCATATAAGTAAAAGCTTCAGAGCACTTCGTCTCACTTTAAACAACTCTGCCTCTTAAGTGTCTGATATTTAAACTACATCTTTGCCCTTTAGTCAGGTAGAGAGGAAAGAACCAAACTTAAGCTTTGATGGTAAGAGTTTCTCTTTATAATTGTATAGGCTTTTTTTCTTATGATTAAAGTCTAACCTCTGATTGTGGGAAGTTTGTAAAACACTGAAACAATCATTCTTAATATTTATGCCTTGTTAATGATCAATCCTAGTAATAATGCTATAGTAATTAGCACTTCAACATACTTTTCTGTCTTTTCTATGCACACTTTCATATTTTAGATAACATTGTATAAATACTAATAATATTTAATACCTGTGCACAATCACTAATATGCTAAGAACCATTCTAAGTTTTGTATACATCTTGCTTATTTCATTTATATCATAAGCCTCATGCCAGTAATGTTATTTATTACCAGGGCAATGGCTTTATGGTGTTTTATTTGTATAATATCTACTGTGTTTATGATTAAAAATTTATTTTTTCCTCTTTTTTTTTTTACTGGTATAGATAATACTGAAATGAACATCTTCATGTGTTTCAGATTCTTCTAACATGGATAGGGGTGATTGCTAGACATGGAATTAGTAGGTCAATGGGCTGACCCTTTATAAGGCTCTTTCTGGTAGTTTTTGCCAAATTGCTTCCTAGAATCTACTATACAATTCTTGCTGGAAGCCTGAAACACTTAGTGAGGCAACTGCTGTTTGGAGAGGTTAAGTTAAGGGATGTGCCATCCCTTTTATCAAGTTAAATCATCAGAAAGCTCCATGCTGAAAAAAGAAGAGAAAAAGGAAGCTCCATGTTTGAAACTCATTAATATGACTTCTCAGAATGGTCTTCCCAAAGTCACAGGTCTAGAGTATGGCCTTGACTTTCATGGAGAGCAATTAGGACTTATTCCAGGTGAGCAAAATCACTGTTTAAAGCATTGTCTACAGTGTTAATCATCACGCATTAAATAAGAGCAAACAGCTGTTGTCCCGTTTAACTGGCACACATCCATCTTTTTTCATTTAAAAAAAATATAATTCCATTTGTACCTAAACAGACAGGAAACCTAAAACTTAAGTAAATATCCTATAGTAGCCTAAAAAATGAAATATAAACTTTTTACTGGCAAAATATTCTGCCCACCATTTTGTCCCAGTGTCACCTTCCAATCACATCTCCTATTATTGCTATAAGCAAACTCTCTGCCCTAGTCAATTTCAAGTCCCACTTTTTTGATGACACTTCGGGTGTCTTCAGCATCCCCATTACATGCGCAGTGCCATTATCTAAACACCTTATTTAGAGTCTTACATGTTACCCTATTTGCTTTACTTGTCTTTTTAAGTCCAACTTGGTGACTAGGTCATAAGCCTAGAGAGTCTCTCTCATGTTTTCGTCCTGTAGGAATTCTTAGAGGAGAGGGTCTCTTATCTTGGGTTTATTTAGTGACATGCATGGGGTCTGTTGGGCATTCCCCAGGGAAATACAGTGAGGCAAGAAGAGTCCATTATTACCCTCTTATAACCCTTAAGAACTTGAAATCCCTTTATATCATAATAACCTTTAATAAAGGCATAGTCACTTAAGCTAGGAAGTCATTCTCCTGTACAATAGAAACATAAACTGCTAAACAGGTCCCACTTTCATTGTTAGGACTACAGCTTAGTATAAGATCTCTGCTCTAGAATTTACTGAGTGGTTAGCAAAAAACAAATGTTGACTCAGTACTTATCATACGTACCTAACCTCTCTCTGAGAGAAGAGGACAATTCTGAAAACCCCCTTTCAGTTTTGTTAGGGTTTAAAAATTATTTCTGTAACCTTGTACCAGGGAACCTTTCTCAGCAACACTACTTCGACTACTGTAAGTGTGTTTTGTAGAAACATCTCTGGAGAGTGCTTATGTTCTGTGTAAAGCCATTATTTTTCAATATGGAAGCTCAAAAAACTAGCTCGTACCCTTTTGTGTCCCCTAATCATTTCCTCTCGAGTTTCCAGAATTACTTGAGAAATACTCACTTTGTGAACCTCCCTTTGTAAAGTAACAGCTTGACCTGTATGCCTCAGTCAAGAGCAAGTCATAAAATGTGGCTAAACAAGGCACTTGAAGAAAAAAAAATCAGGGTCAGTGTACAAGTCAGCCTAGCAAAGAAATGAATTCACTGAGTGAAGCCACCAGGTAATGAGTACGTTGGAGGCAACTGAATTTTTTCCTTCAGTAGAGTTAAACTCTTGGGAGGGAGAGGGAAGGAAAACAGACTTGTTGATCCAAGAGACTCTTTAATTCTATCATGTCTCAAGTGTGGAAATGTCCCAAACTAGCCATTGAGATAAGAGAGGCATCTTCAAAACAGGCAGCGACAACTTCCCCTAACACCATCAAAAACCTGTAACAGAGAAAATGCAGAAACCGTCATTCAGATCCTAGAGACCGGGAAGTAGCTAATGGAGCCATATATTCATCATATTGATTGGGGCATTGATTTTTCCCCCCTTTACAGTGCCCATTTCTTGGTCCTGTGCCAGAGATGCTTTAAAGAGCTTAAACAAAACTTACACCAAATCTTGCCAAAGGCCCCCAGGGAGCCTACAAACTAACTTTCTCTGTTGCTGCGAGTGCAGCTGCACGGGCGATCCCCTCCAGAAGAAATTGCAGAGTTCTGGGTCCAAAAAGCTGTGAAAACTATCGAATTAAGAACCCCAACTGGGAAGGGAGGTAAGCAGATGACTAAAAGGTAAGCCCGGATGGTTAGGCCAAGAGGATATGACGAAAGATTTGCTAAGGTTCCCCTGAGCAAACAAAACCAAATACCCTGATACCTAATGCCTTAATACAAGTGGAAGAATTCTTATCTCAGCGTCGAGAGTATGGGTGGAGCATATTCATTTTTCCAGAACCAGTAATAGAAATTCTGGCATCAATTCCTTAATCTATTAGTGTCCAAACTCTGCTGTGTTTATGGATCAGTCAGCAGAGTCCTGGGTCCACCTTCGGTGAGTCTGGTTCAAAAAAGAATGGACCGTAACAAGCAGATTCCTAAATGAAAGGAGTCTTTGGATCAAGCTTGGAGAAAAGCTGCAAACAGCTTAACTGCAGAGCAGTTAAATAGTTGAATGATTTAGCTTTGTTAAATAGTTGAATGATTAATAATCATCTCGTGATTGTTGTCCACTTATTCTATGCACAGGAATCTAGAGAGCCTCTTGCCCACCCTTGAGGAACAGAGGTACGCCAAGATTGGTATTCATTAGAAACCTTTGGTTGCAAGTAGCAGAAACTGACTTAACTCAAGCAAATCAATGCGACTTTATTATGAGGCTATAGTGATATCCCATGGAGTTTGATGATCTGAGATAAGGAACTAGAAATTCATAATACTGTGCCTCTCTCCTATCTGCTAGTTCTCTCTCTCCCTGCCCCCATATCCCTTCCCTGCTTCTCAAAGCAGGAAATGGCTGCCTTGAAGCTCCCCAGTTAACACAGGAGAGTTCTACAAAGTCAAAGGAACACATCAACAATAATACAATAATAGTAGGGGACTTTAATAT
>CM052799.1:74356327-74387871 GCA_028533885.1 Nasua narica
TAAATGACACACTGGACCAGATGGACATCACAGACATATTCAGAACATTCCATCCGAAAGCAACAGAATACACCTTCTTCTCTAGTGCACATGGAACATTCTCCAGAATAGATCACATCCTGGGACACAAATCAGGTCTCAACCGGTACCAAAAGATTGGGATCATTCCCTGCATATTTTCAGACCACAATGCCATGAAACTAGAGCTCAATCACAAGGGGAAAGTTGGAAAGAACTCAAATACATGGAGGCTAAAGAGCATCCTACTAAAGAATGAATGGGTTAACCAGGAAATTAAAGAAGAATTAAAAAAATTCATGGAAACAAATGAAAATGAAAACACAACTATTCAGAATCTCTGGGACACAGCAAAGGCAGTCCTGAGAGGAAAATATATAGCAAAACACAGGAGAGTTCTACACACAGAGACTAAATTCCAGTTCTAACTTGGGTTGGTTGCTGCCTACCATACAATTAATCGGGATCCAAGGTCACCTAGAGGTCAGAGGCCACATGAAGGGTGAAGAATAACCTTAAGTAGGGAGTGGGAAAGAATTTAAAGTTTTTTTTTTTTTAAAGATTTTATTTACTTATTTGACAGAGAGAGAGAGATCACAAGAGAGGCAGGCAGAGACAGAGGGGAAAGCAGGCTCCTTGCTGAGCAGAGAGCCTGATGTGGGGCTTGATCCCAGGACCCTGAGGTCATGACCTGAGCCGAAGGCAGAGGCTTTAACCCACTGAGCCACCCAGGTGCCCCAAGAATTTAAAGTTTTAATCATACTCTTTCTAGGCTTTTCTTCTATCTCAGTTCCTCTTACTCTGAACAGAGATATTTCACAACAAATCAGGCAGCATGGAGCCTTATCTAGCAGGGAAGCAGTGATCCATAGATTGCTGTTTCTTAGAATGAAAAAAAAGATGGAGGAGATTCGGTCTCAGCGCAGGGTCAGCTAAAGGCATAATTGTCAAATAAATGAAAAGTGTCTGATTCCCCTTATCTTCTCTTTCTAAGCCTTTACACTCCACCTACGTCTCCCTGCTCACTCCATCCTCTTCAATCAGTAGAGTAGGTATTTATCATTTGTACCCCATATGCATGGGTTAAATTGATCTGTCTCTTACTTCTTCAGGGCAAAAGATGACCAAACTAAAATCACCCATTTGAATGACAGGACATTAATTTCATTTACCCTGAAGGGATCTCCCTTTCCTGAGGCATCGGGCAAGCGAGTTCTTCCTTGTGCTAGGATTTTGGTGACTCACATTTGAGCAATAAAGCAAATCAAAATGGACAGAGTATGATCAGGAGCCCTGATCTCAAAAGCAGATGTATTCTCAGATATATTTTTTGGCACTTCGTGACCTATTTGCCTGTATCAGGAGATTTTTCTGTTTTTAAATATTTAAACAGGGTGAAAGAGTTCATTTCAGCCTCTGCGATGAGCAAACCCCATGGTACTCTTCCATAGACTGAACAGAATTTTCTTTCTGAAAAAATTCCTCCTCCAAAGGTTGAAGGTGGAATCGTGTACGTTTGGGGCGGGAGTAGGTGAGGGGAGTTTGATCACAATTTAGCAAACTTTGACATTCTTTACAACTCCATCATCAATTGCTTGAGGGGCTTTCACCTACCCAGGTGTTCTCTATTGGCAGCTAGTTGGGGTGTATGTGTGTGTTTGTGTGTGGGTGTGGGGGTGTGTGTGTGTGTTGTTTTTTAATCAAGCCAGACTTCTTTGCTTGAAATTTTATAATTTATTTCTGGATTTAATTTGTGCATTTGAAGGAAGAATCTCCAATAAGCTTCTGGTCTCTTAAGGCTAAAGGTGCTTGCAAAGACTCCCATCAGAAATTGGAGCCAACTTCAGATGAATCTCCCTTTGAGTCCAATGAACACAAATTTGAGCTTTCATCTGAGGTGTGGCTCTTTAAGCCTCTGATCGGATGAGCCAGTGCCAGTGAAATCTGTTAGGACGAGATGCAGCAATTTGTTCCCATGCCTTTTCTACCCTCTGGGCATTCACTCTCAGAGGGGAGGTCACTCTACACTGAGCCACCTTGTGGCATGTGGGAAAACAACAGCCAAAGGCAAAAGTGGGTGACACAGACATTTCTGGGACACTCTTTGGAGAGGATGTGGTAGTGATCCTTGTGGGCATTCTTGAGGGAATTGGACAACAGAGCTTTTATTGGCTACTCAATTTGTTTTCTGTAACTTAACTCTTCTGGGAGTTGGTATTATTGTAGTGATTAAGAGAGAAAGCTTGGGAGAGCCCCCAAAATGAATCACATCCTTACTCCACCAGCTACTGGTCATATTACCTTAAAAAGTTACTCAGTCTGGCGTGAGCCTCTGAAAAATGAGAATGATAATGATATCTACCTCATACTTTTGTTGTGAGAATTAAATGAGATAATACACAAGAAGGAGTTGGCAGAGTGTCTGGCACAAATCTCAAAACTTTTTCAGTGGATAACAAGAAAACAATTGCTATCAGACTTGTTTGGCGAATTCTCACTATTGCTCCTTTGAAATTAGAGCCATGCTTTTCTTGCCCGGCCAAAGATTTGATGACAGAGTTGATTTTTTAGAAAAGGAGAAGAATCTTTCCAACAGTGCTGTAAGCCAGTGTATTTGTTTTGTGATTATTAGATTCAATTAGTCAGTAGAAGCTCCTTAAAAGCTTCTCTGCATTTACAGAGAGGATATCCACTTGATATCAAGGTAGACTTTAAAAACTCCCCTTTTCTCTTTGTCTTCATGCCATATTTTACCAAACTAGATATCTTGAAGTACTAGGAGATATTAGTCAGAGAAAACAGATCTACTGAGAAGTTCCAGGAGCTTAACGTGATGTCTATTCAGATGAAAGTTGAAAGTTGTGATGTTCACAGGATCATACCAGATCAGACGGATTGATTACATTGAAAGCCCAGCTAACCCAAAACCAATGAATGAAAAGTTCTTTCCCCATTTTCTCTCTATCTTCTTCCTTTCTCTTTATATTTCAACAGCAACTAACTCCTTTTTAAGTACTGATCTTTTGGATACATCTGAAAGCTTCACCCAAACTCACAAAGCCTTTGCCTCTGCCAAAATACAACGGGCAGTCTGTTAAAGGGGGGGGGAAAGTTATAGAAAAATACTACCCAAACCCCAAAGACTTTCAATTTTGAGTGATTTTTTTTCTAGATAGTGTCTCAAGAAGAAAAACATTTTATAGAATTATCTAGAGCGTGAAATCTCACATCATTAATGGAAGGCACCAGGTGCCAGGGAGATACTCCTCATTCTATTCCTTAGACCAATTCGCTGAAAGAAGCTCTTGGAAGATAGATTCAATGCATTGAAATAGTCACAGTCCCAGGGAGTGGGACAAAGCTATGATTTTCCTCATCGACTTGGAATATACTTGAGATGGCATGGAAACTAGAGTCAGGAAATCAAAAGAATATCCAAGTGTAGGGACATTAATAATTTAAGTCTTAATGACAGAATGTTTGTTCTTTTTTTTTTAAGATTTTATTTTATTTATTTGACAGAGAGGAGAGAGATTACAAGTAGGCAGAGAGGCAGGCAGAGGGAGAGGGGGGGAAGCAGGCTCCCTACCGAGCAGAGAGCCCGACGTGGGGCTCGATCCCAGGATCCTGAGATCATGACCTGAGCTGAAGGCAGAGGCTTTAACCCACTGAGCCCCCCAGCCTCCCCCAGAATGTATGTTCTTTGACCCCCCCTTCCATCATGTTATTCAGTATGAGGTATTAGGAGGAGGGGAAGCAAGTTGGTTTTCTATCTCTACGAAGAAATTCAATATATTTTGTTGATCGTATTTTATTTTGAGAGGTGCTACATGAGTAGGAATTATGTTTAATATCCTAGGAGCTTATCATTGTGCAGTACTTCACAGTTGGAAAATCCCTTTTAAGTGGGTTGTTTGGTTTGATCTTCACCACAATAAAATATGTTCCACAGATCATTATTAGAATTCAAATTTGACAAATGGGGTTCCAAGAGATTAAGTGACCTGTTCAAGTCCACTCAGCTAGTAAATATTGGTGCTGAGTTAAGAAGATAATGTTGTTGGGAGCTTAAATGGAACCCCAAGGAAACTTACGTCCCCTTCAAATCTTTCAGAAACAAAGTATATTTTCTGACTAAAGTGTCTGCCTACTGACTAAGGGTAAGGAAAGAGACCAGAGACCTCTCCTAAGTAATCTGCTAGCCCTGTAATTGGGGCAGTTTCTTGCTCTCTAAATGGAAGAGCAGTGATGATAATAATTAAGTGTAGGCTTTTGTACTTCCTTTCATCTGAGTTCTTCAGCGAGACAGGAAGGAACCACCCTCTCTACGTAGTGTGGATCTCTTTTCAAGCTGGTCCACCTCCATTAACTATCTAGATCTTCGTTTGGGGTAAAAGCAAACGTCTTATGGAAAACTCAGGAGTTTGCACCCCGCCCCCCCCAATGTGTGGTCAAGTCTGCTTTTTATAGAGCAGGATGTCATAGATTTATAAGACTTTCTCAACCAAAAAAGTTGCCGCTTACATAAAGATGAAGTTAAGAACCCATCAAAATCTCTAGTCAGCAATATCTGCGAGCTTAGTGGGGAGAGTCTGAAGGCAGAGCCTGAATAGAAATGCGAACAGTCCTTTACTGTCCCTGCCTCCTCTCAGCCTTCCACCTGCAATAGACTGTATTCATATCTCCCAGAGGAAATATGCTATTACTGATAATATGATCACTGAAACACTGGGAGTGGTTAGATACAGAGCTCTGGCAGTGGGTTAATAAAAGGCCTAATGAAGAACAAAAAATCCTGCCAGTCGCTGTAAAAAAATATTGCCCCCGGGAAATTATAAATCAGACACCATGGTGTGAAGTTTAAAAATATATAGATATTGCGTTGGCTCACTGATAAATGCGGGAGTGGGCAGACCTGTGACGAAACAAATATGTCACTGGATGCCCTTGAAGTTTCAGTCCACCTCAGCATGATGCAGTTAAACGCCTCAGCAGGGCAAAGCCAAAACCACATTTACTCAGCCTTGTCAGATCACTCTGCACCGAGCGGCAGAAACAGGATGCCTGGTCCACAAATTAGTTATAATTCCCAGAGCCTCACTCGCCTTTTCTCTCTCTCTCTCTCTCTCTCTCTCTCTCATTTGTTTCTTCGCCTGATTCCACAGCATTAATCTCAATAGACTCCTAAATGCTGCTTCTGTATAGAGACCTGTATTTAGGGTTTTCTTAATACATCCACACTGAGCTTGCCTGGAAAGAACCCAATAGAAAACAGTTTCATGGGCAGCCTCAAGGAAATTCCATCTGACCCATGCAGGAACATATCAAGGCAAAGGCCCCAACAGCCTCACCCTACCTTTTAACTAAATGGTCAGTGATCAAGGAAAGGAGTTGACCTCTCCAACGCTAGGAACACACACACTTTGAGTCATGAACATGTTGACTGCCTGATAAATACTCACTGAGGGGCTGCAGTTCATCTTCTTGGCTTTGCCCCTACACGGAGTTACTCTTGACTGTGACCTCTCTCTTTAGCCCACTATCCTTCAACAGGCCAGTTCTTCTCCAAGGGATCACTTCTGCCTGCTTTTCACCTGGTGGACTGTGTGCCAACTGTTGGATCCCCACTGGAGACAGGCATGTGTCCAGGGCACTTGGGGAGAGGTGACCAAACAGTGCAGTGGGGTCAAGGCCAAGGAGAACCCCTCATTCCCTCCCCTACCCCACCACCACCCATGAAACCTGCTTTACTTTCTACCTGCTAGAGCTGGGGTCACTCAATGTGCCACTAAAAGAAATGGGGAGAACCTGAGATGTTTCTGGAATTCCTTTCCATTTTTTAGGAATTCCAGAAAGGCAATTCCTGAAACATAAGGAAGCTCTGTTAAAGAAATTCCATCTCTTTGAGGGAAATTCAACAGCAAACCTCCAATGGATTGTACAGGGAGACATCTCTACTTCTCAGGAGCATCAGGACCTTTACCTTGAATTCTCCCTACATCTTCCTGGAGATCTCTAAAACATCAGCACCAGTATATTACCCTGGTCTCTTGGTCCCAGATGTGGATTCATGTTTCTTTTCTTTACTGAGGTGAGGTGAGAATATGTAAACCAAACTTTACCAAGGATTCAGGGATGGGAAAAATGAGAAAAGAGATAGTGAAAGGAATATACAATTTAGTAACCTGATTCACACATTAAAGCTTTATAAAGCTTTCTGATGGAGCATTGATTTCCATATGCCAGAGGAAATTTCTGAGGGAATTTTCATGGGTTCACAGTGCTGCAAAATGCTAAAGAACAAAATGCAGTGAGATTTTCATATTATATGTAATATATATGGTAAATCACACTTATTTTATTTATTCTCCCTCTTCTTATCCATAAATAGTCCTCTCTTTGAATAGAATACACCAGCTTTTTTGGTGTCCTTATTTGGTAAAATGAAGACTTGGTCATTCTGTGCTGCTCTCCCACTTTCTAAATTTTACTGGTCCCCAAAATCCAGACCTGGTACCCACCACACCAAAGGGATGACTTCCTACCTTGTTCCTAATATACCTCAACATGACAGAGGCTGCCTTCCCCATCACCATGGAACTGGTCACCTTAAACATATCCAGAGATCTAAGTAATGGCCAAGACAAGAAGGTTTCCCCCCAAAATAAAAGACTTCCCTTTTACTCCAACCTCAAAGTGCAAACTTCATATTTTCATTCTGAGGGTATTTCTCTTCATTTTGAACTTGGAGAGAAAATTGGTTTGTTGAGAGTGCTGCAGTGGTGCTAAGAGAATATCTACCTTGTGGAGACCGAAACAAGACCAGTGGCTCTCCAGTGTTTCCACAACCACCTTCAGAAGCCAAGCCAAGGATCCCTTTTCCCTTCCTTGTGCACTTAACAATTATATTGTATATCTTTGGTTGTGCTATTATCAGAGGGAGCTTTGCAATGTTGCCAAATGTGTGGCCACCAGACTTTGTAGAATAAAGTCCTCGACAGAATCTAGTTACGTAGTCATTGCAGTTTATGAAATCCAACTTATAATTGGTGTTACTCAGTGCCAATTGCATAACCCAACAAGGTTAGGTTAACTAATTTTTAACTCAATAGGTTATATATATATATATATATATATATATATATATATATATATGTATAGCTCCTGGTCACGTGCAAAAGTAAAGACTATGAAATGGCATGTTGTTTGCCCCTAGTTTGGAAGTATTAAAGAAATGGCTTGTGCCCAAAGGAGGTCCTTAAGGGACAACCATGAAGCCACAAACTATTCTTAAAGAGTTAGCACTTTGGGAACCCTAAGCTACAGATGAATAAGCTATATCTTCCAGAATGTTGGCTTGATTCTTTCTGGGTTTGTTTTGTTTTGTTATTCCTGAGTTTTTAGTTAAGTTTTTTTTTTTTTTTTTACATGTTCATGCTGTGCCGAGAGATCTTAAAGAACAGCTTTAAGTCTCCATGTGAATGAAGAATACTCCGAGATAAAATAGGAAGAACCTCAAGTCCACGTCTGAATATGGTATTACAGAAGAGAAGAGCAGAAACCTCTGTGCAGATAACAGGGTTCCCAGGGAAAAAGCCATCTTAGAAATAGAGAGAAAAGTCTATAGCCAAAACCACCTCCCTCTCACTTGGAGGTTCTTCATCTTAGGCAGTTTTAGAGAACTGGCATCCTATTTGACAAAAGAGCCACTAACTGCTATGAGGTAGTCAATAAAGATAAGAGCAAAAAATAAATCTTTGAAATTGGTCCATGAAGCTTGTTGGTGGTCTTAACAAAAGCAATTACAGTGGAGTGGCAGGGACAGAAGACATTCTAGATCTGCGGAAGAGTGAATCCAAAGAAAATGTGGGAGTACCATTTGCAGACCAATTTCGGGAAGCTGAGCTACGGAAAAGTGTGGGAAAATGGGGCAGTAGCTGGAGGGCTTACAAGGTAAAGAAAGCGTAAAGAGGGGAAATAATGCAGCATATTTGTATAAGGGGAAAGGTCATTTAGAAAGAGAAAGATTGATGATGTGCATGCAAGAGAGAGGAAGAGGGGGAATGGCCAAATGAGCAAAGACCTTAATAAATTCAGAGGATGAGATAGGGAGGGTATATAGAAGCACCAAAATTTGGAAGGAGAAACGATATGTACTTCATTTTAATAGTAAGAGAGAAGAGGCCAGGTGCTGTTGCAGGTTGATTTGGATCACCAGTTCTGATGATGGAAAAAATGACAAGAGTTCTAATCTTATGGTTTCTATTTTCATAATGACTCTAGGTTATTAGCTGAAATGAGGGGGAAAGAAGTGAGAGCAGAAGAGATTTTTTAATGGTACTTAATTTTTTTTTTAATGTAGAATGGTTGAGTAATGTTGAGGAGTCTTTTGAGGCCTGATTTTTCCCCCTCAGCTCTGTTGTACCTCTCCATGTACAAATATGGAGAAAAGTGGACCAAAGCTGGAATTTTACAAAGTTTAAGAATATTTGCAAGGGGAGCACCTAGGTGGCTCAGTGGGTTAAGCCTCTGCCTTCTGCTCAGGTCATGATCTCAGGGTCCTGGGACCGAGCCCCACATCAGGCTTTCTGCTCAGCAGGGAGCCTGCTTCCCCCTCCCCCTCTGCCTGCATCTCTGCCTACTTGTGATCTCTTTCTCTTTATCAAATAAATAAATAAAACCTTTTTTTTTAAAGAATATTTGCAAGGGAGAAATTACGATAATGGATCATGAAATCCCAGCTAGAAATGAAGATTAACAGCAGAAATGAGTTGAATGATGATGAGTAAACAATGGGATCAACAGATTGAATGTCATGAAGTAGGAAGTACCAGAATAATGGGAAGTTGTGGTCAAAGACATATATGCATTTGAGATTTTGGAGTGGGTGGAGAGTAAAAGATTACTTCAAAGAGAAAGAAAGGAACTGAGAAGCCAAATTCCCAAGAATGATGAAAGGAGTGTCAAAGGGATTGAACATGCTGAGGTCAAAATTTAATGAAAGAGAAGTGGCTAGGAGGAAGTCTAAACAATGTCATGAGAAGAAGATGACGGTCCGTCTAGAAAGGCAGAGCCTCCAAGATGCAGGGGTTGTGTAGGAGGGAGGAGAATACTGGTCTAACCGCAGTATGGTGCAGAGGAGGATAATTATGTCTCCTTCCAGTCCTGGCAAAGGGAAAAAAGACCTCTCCAGAAGAGAAGGCTGCTGAGTAGTGAGGTCTTCAGAGGACAGATTTCAGTCCAAGTCATCAGCGGACATTTATTGGAGAGTTTGACTCTCAAGGCCTGTTTCCCTCATAAGACAAGAGTGTCAGGATTTGAAAATGAGGGGCAAGTGGAGGGCTAAGCCAGTTGTCCAGTGATGAGAGTTCAAAGACTAGGGAATGAGAAGAGGACAAGCAGAACTGTGAGGCTTGATGGAACTGTTCCCAGGTACTGCTTTTCCTGTACACATCACCACAATTAGGGGTATTGTTGAGTGTCCGCGATGTACGGGGTCTGCATTTTACATGCATTATCTCATTTAAACTGCCGACAATTTATGAGCAAGTGGCCTCATTTCCCACTTTACAAAGGATGAAATTAGGATTTAGGTCATGTAACTTGCCTGAATATATACAGCTTCTGTACGACAGAGCTTAACCACTCTTCTACATTGCCTATCATTCAGTAACAGGTGTGGGACTGAAGGAGCTGATCATCTCCTGAAGTTTCGTAAATCAAGCCACAGCTGTAATTCACTGAAGGAATTCAATATTTCTGGGCATACTATTAGGAATTCTTTGTCAAGGCAGAAATAACTCCCCCCAGATGGAGTAATCTGTTTGTCCGATCCCAATTTTCTTGAAGTAAGATTAATTATTATTAAATATTATAGTTACACAGTACTTTAGATCAGGAATGATCAAAACATTTTACAGAAAATAAGATGTCTCGCTGACTTAAAAAAAAGAAAAAATGACCCAATAAGGTCAGTGGCAAAAGCAAGAATTCCACCAAGGCATTATGACACTACTCACTATAAAACACTGCAATTCCTTACTCATTAGCAAAGCTTTATTTTCCATGGGATGTATTTCAAATGAGGATATGCTATAAGTAGAAAACAATACATACGGGTTCATTAGTCTTGCTCTTTTAAAGATAAATGCTGTATGTGGGATAAATGCTGTGAGCAAGAAATTATAAGCAGGTTCCCATATGCTAGATATCTATTTCCACAGCTCCTATCATCATGGTTTCTGGGCACTTTGACAGATAGATGAGGCTAATTCAGGCAACGCAGTACATTCAGAAGAGTAGGTGAAAATCCTCTTTCTCCTTAGCTCCCTGCCTCGAAAAACAATAATTCATTGGAAAGTAAAAAGAAGAAAAGACTTTCTGGAATGGAGGGAAACATAAGGGAAAAACCATGCAGGAGGGGCAAATTTTAATCCTTTGGTTACAAAAAACAATGGTGACAATATGACCCTTTGACCAGGTGTTTGGAAATCTATCTTAAGTAAATAACCCTAATTGGGGAAAATATTGTATGCTAATCATCATAGCTTGAGATAGGGAAAAAATTCAAAAGCAACTAAGAAAGGGTTTTTCAAACGTAGGTAGTATTTTAAAATAATTTATGGTGTATGTTTACCTGGATATTATGTAACTGTTTAAATCCTATTTATAAGAACCATAAAATTATTTGGGAAAATTCTTATAATGTTAGATGGCAAAAGTGGTAATACGTTAAATGTAATTTGTGAAATGCTAAATAATTTAAGAGTGTGATTATAGCTGTGAAAAAGAAAAGTATAAAGCATAGGGGAAAGATTGTGTTTAGGTGTTGAGACAAGCAGTAATTTCTTGTTATTCTTTTAACTTTCCTGTATTTTTCAAATTTCTATTAAGAAAAGAATGTCTCATCTTGAAATACAAATGATAATACCATGATCTGGAAGTCTGAGAGCTAGAACTTTTACCAGTAATTATCACATGTTCAAAAATCATTCAGTATGGGTTTCCAATAAGTATATCATTACCGGCTAACCCTGTATTTTAACCAAATTTTCCTGATTTTACATCCCTACAGTACATTAAAGTGTAGACAGTCAAAGGATTTTGATGAGCAGATCTACCTATATAACCCCTCCACAGTCAAGATACAGCACTTGTCCATTATTCCAAAATATTTCCTTATGCCCATTCTCAGACAAATCCTCCTATGCTGCCGGGAACAGGCAACAACTACTCTGTTTCCTCTCACCAATACATTACTTGTTCCTGTTCCAGAATTTCACATACGTGGAATCATAGAGCTTGCACTCATTTGGGTCTGTCTCCTTTTGCTCAGCATAATGGTTTAAGATTAATCCATGTTGCTGCATGTATCATAGTTTATTCCATACATATATAATATATAATGTATGTGTACAATATATATATACATGCACCATATATATATACATATACATACACATACACCATACATTTTCATCCATTCATCTGTTGATCTGTTGGTGGTCATTTGAATTGTTTCCATTGGAGGATATTATGGATAAAGAAGTTATGGACATTTCTTTTCAAGCCTTTCTATGAACATGTTTTCATTTCTCTTGGCTAAATACCTACCAGTGGGATTCCTGAGTTATATGGTAAGTATATGTTTAACTTTATAAAAGTTAAACCACTTTCCACATGGTTTTCCAAAGTGGTTTTAACCCTAAAGGTTCTAGGAGAAAACCTTTTCAGCCTTAGGATAGACAAAAAATTCTTAGAGAGGACACAAAAAGCACAAACCATAAAAGAAAAAAAAAAAAATATATATATATATATATATATATATAGAATTTCATCAAAGTTTAAAATCACAGTTTTTCTGAAGGCAGCACTAAGGAAACGAAAAGGCAAGCAACAGACTGGGAGAAAATATTTACAATATATATATGTGAAAAAGGACTTGCATCTGAATACATAAATAACTTTTACAACTCAATGATAAGAACTCAAACACCCAATAAAAACATGGGCAAAAGATTTGAACAGACATTTCTACAAAGAAGATAAACAGATGGCAAAAAAAAGCACATGAATAAATGTTCAATATCATTAGTCATCAGGGAAATGCAAATTTAAACCATGATGAGATGCCATTATACTTCCACCAGAATGTCTAAAATTGCAAGGATTGACAGTACCAAATGTTGGTGAGGCCACGGAGCAGCTAGAACTCTCAAACATTGTGTTTTGTGTTTTTTAATGAGATGATTCATCTGACGTTTGTTTCTTAAATAAGCAAAGGATTATTCCCTTGAGTCAGGCCTGAGATTTAATTAGTGTTCAGACTTGTTTTCTATCTCATCATGCCCTCAGACTTCACTAATCTCCATGGCCAGATGATTGTATCTAGCATTGCTAAAAATATCAAACACTCTCTACATGAGGAAAGAAACAATTATTATTGACCTGGTAAGTTATTTGAGGCTATCATCTCTAAAATGTTACCACTTCATACATTTAATATCCCATTCCAACTTTGTTCTATTTCAATTGTCATAAATTATTCTAGACATCATACCACATCGCCTTCTTCCCATCTAAATCTTGTTCTGTATTTGACCAAAAGTAATAAAATTCACACCGGAAACAATTAGCAAATTCCTGGGTTATCTTTCGGTTTGCACACCACCTTCAATAGTTAAATTTCCCTCTGATTCAAGTCAAGCTATACGAAATCGACTAGAATGTTGACTGTGCTGGGTTGAGGAATTTGAACTGTGAGATTAGGAAGATTCAAATTTAGCTTCATTTATTTGAGGCTGTTAATTTTCTATAATGCTCTCAGTCTATGATAAGACATTTCAGTGGTCTCTCTGAAGTGAAAATGGGGTTGCTCCTGAATTTTACTAATTACATTTCCCTGCAAGCCTTGTTTGTTCTATTTTTGTGTTATTCTGATTTTCCAAACCCCAAATCAGATATTTTAGGGGCAGCTGAGAGGAAAATCTGAGGGAGGTTGTTTCTATGCAAAAATAATGACAATATTTTGATGATTTATGGAAAGAATGGAATAGATATTTTAAATCTGATTTTTCCTATATCTTCAGATCATTCATTTCCTGAAGCTATAGTCATACCAAATGTTCTCATCACACCATAGCAGAAACATGTTTTGATGATGTACTATTGAGTCTTCCATGTTTAGACATCATATATATTTAAGATTTTCTATGGATTCTGCCCTACATCAACTTCCTGTCCCCTTTTTAGGACCAATATTGATGGACTCTACTTCATTGTTCATTTCTTCCTAAATTTCTTTAAAATGGAGGCATGTGCAGATTAAATCAGATGGCAGAACTGTTCATGGTACAGCTTGTACTTTCTTGGAGAAACGTATTTAATTAATTAAGAAAAAATAATAGCACTCTGCAGGAAAAGCAAAAAATGCAAGATCAAAACTCCAGCTAAACTCTTTAAGCCATTACGAGTGACCTCTAAACCACAAACAATGCGAAAGTTCTTGGGAAAACTTTGTTTAACTGGCACTCACAATGCATATTAACTCGGAAGCAGAACCCTGCCAAAAATGTAAACCAGGCACTGTTTATAAATGTGAAAGAAAATTAGCACATAAGCAAAAGGAAAAACACATCTTTGGTGTCAACCTTTCTGTGAACTTCTCTACGATTTTCATAGTTGCTTTTGCTGGTTTTTGCAAAGGTGTGATGGGCAGGGGGAAAGGTACACCTGGAACTAATGGTACAGCTGTTTGTAGTTGCAGTCTGCAACTATGTCAGGTACAACTGTGTTCATTGTGTGTGATTCCTGATTTACAGAGCCCCTTAAGGTAGCTGAAAGTATAGCAAGTTCTGCAAAGTTCCCCAATTCTGGCTGCCCATTAAACTCACTAGAGTGTTTGCATGAGAAACCTCACAATGCCTAATTCCTTCTCTAGATTCCCTAAATAAGAACCTCTGAGCACAGGGCCTGAGCATCAGCATTCCCTAATAACACTGGTGATCCCGATGTACCCAGTTAGGTCTGAAAACTCTGTACTAAAATAAATTTTAGCAGTTGTGTCCAACCTAGTCTTCTAAGATAACAGGGGAGGTAAGAACAGAATTGAAGGCCATAGAACTATTCACAGTTTGTCAGAAAGTCCAAGAGAAATCACACATGTATTCTACAACATCCGGGTTTTGCAGTGTTTTATGGGGTTTTTTAGTCTCTAATTATATTGGCTAAATACTGTGTCATGAAAGAAAGATTAATTTCTTTGAGAAATAGGCAATGAAGAAATGAGTTATGACATAAGAAAGCGTTTTTTTAGTAGACAAATATATTTAACCACGGGCTTCATTTGGGAAAAACTGAAAAGAGCATCTCTAGTAGATATGTATGGCTTTTGCCTACACTGCTGCCTACAATTCTTTTGGAAACAATGCTTTATTTTTTTATTGGGGAAAGATCCCTCCCCTAGTGTCAGTTGGAGTCTAGTTAAGCCCACCATTTGGTTCTGGGATGACTATGTGACCCGTACCTGGATAATTCTAATATCACATCCCCTCAGCCAGAATGATTGGTTCAGGTCCTTGAGGATGACCCTAGTCAGGCTATAAGAGAGATCTAGGGCCAGCTCTGGGACTTTCTAGAAAGATAAGAAGGAAACCTGAGCTACCAGGACCACCATGAAGGCAAAGTCTATGTTAACATGAAGGCACTGCAAAGGAAAGCAGAGTAGCAAAGAAGACAGATAGAACTGGTTGAACTGACGTCACTGGCTAGCTCAGATACAGATGTACATCAGCTCAGCAAGATCCTGGACTTATCAGTTACATCATCAAATAAATGTAATTTTATTAAATTCATTCATTCATTCATTCATTCATCTGTTTGTTCATTTTATGAAAGCTCATTTGAATAAAGTTTTGTTACCAACAGGAAAGTAAGTCTGATGAATGCAAGAAGATCCTTGTTAGTAAAATTGCTGGGACCATTAAGAAATCTGAGATGCTTTATTTTTCTATAGTCGGTTTTTTGTTTTGTTTCATTAGACAGACCAAAGCTTTAATATCCTACCATCAGGACCTCAAGTAAATTTTGAATCAATAATTCAATCCATCAACAAGTATTAAATGAGCTCCCTTCTGGGCCTACCACTCTGCTAGCATGATAGGAAAATGAAATTAAGTAGGAGGCCTGGTCCCTGCCTTCAATAAGTTCACAATCTCCTCAGAGAAAGCACATACATTAGAAATAATTCAGGAAGAAAGAAGAACCTAAGTTTCAGTGGAAAAAAGTTTTAATTAGCATACCTTAAGTGCTTTCTATGAGCCAAAGATCATGTGAAGTGTGGTAGAAAGACCCTGAGAAATAAATAGTACCACCACTGCCATCAAGGAGGGTAGAGTCAAGAACATAAAACACGGTTTTCCAGAAATAATTTAAGTGCATTATAAAGCTACATGCCATAATTTACTAACAATCTAATAACCTCTGTACTAAGGCCTTAATGAGCGGCATGGTAATTACTTTACTAATTTACTCTAGGAGCTCAGAGCCTTCTTCTCCCATGGCTTCCAAGAGTCACCAACTTCAATTTTGGAAGCTAATCTCACCTAAACATTGGATCTGTAGTATTTGAGGTTTTGTCCAAACTCGACCACAGATTCTCATGACTTCTCCAATGAAACATGCCATCCTCTAAAAAATAAAACAAACAAGCTCACATTTCCCAATTCTCCATCATTCTCCAAACTTTCATCATCCCTTGACTCCTTTTTGTTCTCCAGCTCTCCATAATTCTCTAACTGTCCGCCACTTCTCCAGCTTTGCAAATTTTTTTAGTCCAGTTTCCAGAATTATCCAAGTGTAGCATAATAGAGTTCTTTCAGTAAAGGGACAGAAGGAGATGAAAGAATGGACACAGGAGAGAAGAAATTGTATCCATGTTGATACAAGCTTTGTTTTTTTCCTTGTTCCTCTGTTTTTCTTCTTTCTTTCAAGCTCCTAATCCAGACTTCTCTGAAAAGAAACCACTATTGAGTAAATGGTTGCTTCTGTACTCCAAAAGAGGAGTTTACTAACCCAAATGATTCTCCAGTGTATGTGTGTCTTCAGAGAGGGTGGGTGACAGATTAGATCAGTACTGCAAACATTCACATACCCAAAACACAAAGAATAACTCAGTAATGGAATCCAAAAAAGTCCAAGAATTAAAGGTTCTCTAGTATCTATTCGGCTACCTTACTACCTTAATTTTCCCCTTGAATTCTTACTAATCTCCTTGTTAGTGCATGGAGAGCATGAGGCATTGAAATGGAAATTACATGATTTGACTACATAGAACTCTTATTTTTAAATAAAAAGTTGACATTTAATTGAGTGATAGGATAATAATGTTAAAATATTAGCCAGCATTATCCCACCCACACACCTTAAGTGATCTCTTACCATGTCTTTGGCTTACCCACCATTCAGTCAGTTAGGTTATTTCTATATAATTGTTTTAGAGAAAGGATATGACACCAAGAAAACAAAGAAAAAAATCATTGCTTCCCACCTCTTTGATTCAAAAGCCTAAACAGTGAGGTAGATGAGTAGAAAAGAATCATGATCCAGCAAAAGATTTAGGATAAAATATCACAACAAAGCACCTAGGTCCTCATGGACAATTTAGAAAACAACATTCCCTGAATGTTATAAAGGTAGAAGCATAAGATATGCAATCCTAGCTCAGACTTCAGGGGCCTCCCAAAGGAGTGTTACTGTTCATGCTGCTAGGCTAAGCCCAAGGCAGGGGACAAAACCCCTGAGAAGTTTGTAGAATCTAGGTTAAGCCAAAGGAGACAAAACCCAAGAGAAAAAAATGACTGCTGTGTACATTTGAGCAGGTAGAACACCAGAATTTCCCACTCTGCAGTGTGGCAGAGGAGAAGGAAGATGACTGGCTTTGGTCACTGTGGTTCAGAGGTGGGAGGAGGAGAACCAGTGGACTGGAAGTGACTGTGCCTACTGGAAGTAGGTGTGTCTTCGTGGTGACCCAAGTAAACTAACAGCAGAGGTCCCGATGAGACAATGAATGCCACAGCCACTGTGGACAGAAATCATTCAGGATCATGTAAGACAATGGATGTCTTCAAAGGTGCCTATATGGGCAAATGACATTGAGGACCAGATTTTGCCTGTCCCCCTCCCCGCCCATGCACAGTCACTTATAATGTAAAATCTGTAACATTAAATAATTTATAAAGGCAGATGGAATATCTGTTAAGCTCTATAAAAAAACCAACATATTTAAGTAATCAAAATCCACTATCCAGCTGAATAATAATGTTCAAGTAACTGTTTCTAATGCAAAAACTTCCCTTCCATATTGATGATCACAAAATTCTGTGAGTGATCTCTTTCTAAAATGAAGCTGATCAAAATTTTACAGCTGACAAATATGATCAACAGTCACCACATAACCTTAGAGTAATAAAAGCTAAAACAGTTGCACTTCGCCCTCTTAAAAACAGACATGACTGAAATATTTGTAAGCCAACAGGCACCAAAGGCATCGCTGCAAACAATGCTCAGTAATAGCACCATTTTCTTGGTTCCCAAGGCGGTGAGTGGGTGGCTTAAGACCAGAGTAAAGTAAACCTCTGAGCTTTTATGCTGGGAGTAAATTAAAAAGTATTTATAATGTCACTCATTCGATGCCTCCACACTCATGTGCCATTTACATCATATCATGGTATGCTGCTTTTAAATGCCTTGTACATTTCCAAGGTCTATGCTTTGTACCATCAACAAAAGCTGTTTGAGGACAGGATTGTGTCAAATCCAATGGATACCTCTTAATTTTATTAGATCTTTATCCAACGTTTCACATTGTTGTTCAGTCTTCTTAAATCTCTTCTTGCACTTTGCTCCTTGACTTGAAACATTTGATAATTCAATGAATAGTTACTGACCACCTGCTATGTATTAGGTACTGTCCTAAGCCCTGGGAATACCTCTGTAAGGAAGAAAGACAAGATTTTGGCTCTTGTTGCACCAACATTCTGGTATAAACAAAAAAGGCAATAAAAGAAATATATGAATTAAATAAGTTCAGATTGTGACAAGTGCTTTTTTTTTTAAGATTTTAATTATTTATTTGACAGAGAGAGAGAGATCACAAGTAGGCAGAGAGGAAGGCAGAGAGAGGAGGAAGCAGGCTCTGTGCTGAACAAAGAGCCCAATGCGGGGCTTGATCCCAGGACCCTGGGATCATGACCTGGGTTGAAGGCAGAGGCTTTAACCCACTGAGCCACCCAGGCACCCTGTGACAAGTGCTTTTATTTAGGGTTATTGGGAAAGATTTCTCTGAAGAGGTGACTTACATAAGCTGGGACTTGAGTGATTGGAATGAATCAGGCTTGCAAAGATATGGGAGAAAAGAAAATAGCAGGCATGAAGTCTCAGAGACAAGATTAATCATGCCTCATGGCAAGAAGACCAATGTTTCTTCAGCTGAGTATCCAAAAGAGAAGTCATAGAAGGTCCTAGAGAGGCAGGCAGGGGCCAGCTTTCTTGGACTTGTTGGTCTTGTCAACACTCTCCCTGCTTCTCTTCCTCTCTTCCTAATCATTCCATCTTAATCTTCTTCATAAACTTTTCCTGTTCTGCCTTGCTCTCAAATAGTGGTATTCCCCCAGATTTTAGTCTTGCCTATATTCTTTCCCTTCTAGGCTTTTCCTAGGTTACTACCAATCATTTAATGAGAACTCAAAATCATCATGTCCAGTTGTAGGCTGTATAGATCATGACTCTTAAGTCTCAGTGATGGCCACCAAACCATATCAGTGCCAACCTATGAGACTTGTCTAAGTTGCCTATCTGTATAACCCATAGCCAGGTGAGTGGGGGTAGTAGAGTTAACATATGTAGTAATTATATCAAGGATCAACATAGGAGAGTTGTATATAGCACATTCTAACAAGGTTAGGAATAATATCACCTATTGGGAAGTTAATCATGAAAAAAGAAATTTCCTAATATAGGGCTATTATATCTCTATGGCACTTTTCCCATGGCAGCGTGCACATTGTCCCTCTTCTCTCCTAACTTCTCTCATGCTTCCAGGGACAAAGGGAAAATTCAGCCCTATAAGGTATCTAGTGCATTATTGTGGACATACATGCAGTAGTTAAGATAATTTGTCTTTATACCCCTTCTCCAAAGGAACACGAAAGTTGAATCCAGATAGATGGAAAAATGTCATATTAGAGTATTTCTATGATGCTGAATAGTCCTATAATAATTACAAATTATTTGGAAAGGTTCCTCCTGGTCATTTATACTTATTACATGGAAACCAAAAGAGCAAGTCTTACACTTTTTGCTGTCTTAGACCTCCATTGCTTTGACATTTGAACTCCCCTGAGTTTTAGGTTCATATACCCAACTTCCTCCTTGGTCTATCCACTTTGATACAGCCAGGAAATGCAAACTCAACAGACTCAACAATGACTCATCACTCTCTTTCAAAATCCTATCCCTATACTCCTCCTATATTTCTGATTCATCTTAATGCTCTGATTGTGTTTTTAGTCACCCATGCCTGAAACTAGGAGCCAATTTAGACTCCTCTATCTCTCTACTCCTCCACATCCAACCAAATAGCAGATAGTACCATTTTTATATCTCTTAACTATCTCCCCTAATCCATACCTTTCTCTACACTTTCATAGCCTCTGTTTAAGTTAGGTCCTATCACCTTTTGCTAGAGCATCATGAGAGCCTCCTATCCAGCTTCCCTACTTCCTGTTTTATTATCTCTGAATACTAGCTAGACACTAATGTCATTGAAAAACACTATCTGCGCACACCATGCTCTTGCTGAAAACCTTCCAAGGATTCCCTATTTCCAACAAAATTCTTCTGCTATGTGCACAAGGCTCTCTGTGGCTTCTTTCTACTCATTTTTATAGCAGAATCCCACCATAACTCTGTTTTACCCTTTATTTTTTTCCAACAACAGATTTCTTGCCTTTCTTCACACCCTGTGCTGTTTGCTGTCTCCTTGGAATTATTCTTGACGTTTCTATTCTCATACCACCAAATCCAATCCAGCAGGAACTCCTATCAACTCTACCTTCAGAATTTATCTGGAATCTTACCACTTTATAACATCTTTCCTGTAATCAATCTGTTTCAGAAATTTACTGTCTCTCACCAAGATTAGTGTGATCACCTCCTAATTGTGTCCCTGCTTCCACCCCTGTTCCCTGCACTCTCTTCTTTCCCAATAAGCCATGGTGATACTTTTTCAATGTCAGCCATATCATATCTTTTATCTAATCTTTTCCCATTTTCCTTAGGTATAATCCAGATTCTTTACAATGGTTCATAATGTCTTATATGATCTGCTGCCCTGAACTCCTTACTTCTCAGACCTCATCTCCTTTCACTCTCCCCTTACTAACTCTTCTCCAGCCACATGACCTTCCTACCCTTTGTGACCATGCCAAGCGTGCCCTTTCTCATGGCTTTTTCATATGCTGGCACATCTTCCTTAAAAGTTCTTCTCCATATCCACATGGCTTAGTCTCTAACTTCCTTCAGAGCCCTCATGAAACAGTACTTCTGTGATAATCCTGCATAAACTAGAACACCAACCCCTTCCATCTCTTTCTATGGCCCATATTCTGCTTCATTCCTCCTGAAGACCCTTATTTCTCTTATCAACACCACTCTATATTTAAGTAGGATTTAAAAAAATTATTTTTTCTCTCCACAAGAATATAAGCTCTACAATGACAGAGACTATTTTCTGTCAAGTTCATCTTCACTTTTCTGAATCTATAACGGTACCTAGTTCATAATAGCTGCTCAGTAAATATTCCTTGAATGAGTGAATGAATCTCTGTGTCCCAAATAAGCTATTTTCTGCCTGTGGTATATTCCACTTTTTCTCTTCTGCTTTCCTTATGTTCATTTTCCTCGGTATAGATGCCATCCCTCCATAAAGCCTTTCAAGAAACTCTAGTTTGGGCTAGTTGTTCCTCCTCTCTACAACCATAGCACTGAATGTGTTATCATCCAGCAATTATTTTTCTATTAAAATGACATAAATCAATGCCTTCCTCTTGCAATAGACTTCAATATCCATCACAAGAGGGAATATGTCTTCATTCAACATATTCAATAAGTATGTATGAAGCATATAGTGCTAGGCTGGAAGCTTACAACACTGAGCAGATAGGCAAACCTTCATAGTATGAGGCTTGCAGTCTAGTGTTTTACTCGGTGATGCATTCACAACATTTCACTGGCATTGCACATCTTGGATGCCCAATGAGTATCTTTATTTAGGCCTTTTATCTTATATCTTATCTTTGGAAAGGGGTCTCTCCTTATATTACCCCTCTATCTTTCATCACAATAAAGGGTACAAAATTTGAAGATATTAACTTGGGTTTTCCTTTGTAGTTCAAAACCCTGCTCCCATTCCAAAAGTCAAAGGCATTCATACATTTTCTCAGGAACAGGAGGACCAAAAGAACCCAAAGTCGATAAAAAAGTAAATTGAGCTTTTAATCTCCTTACTTTTCAGCAACTTTATTGATATACAATTGACATACACTGAAATGTATCTATTTTAAGTATACATTTTGATGAGTTTTGGCTAGTCTATTAACCCATATAACTATGAAGAGAGAACATTTCCTTCACCTCAGGAAGTTCTCTTGCCTCCTTCTCAGCCAACCATACCAATATCTCTTGCCCAAGGCAACTACTGTTCTGACTTCTGTTTGTTTAAATTTGATTGGTCTTTTCTAGTTTCACATAAAGGGAATCATTCAGTATGTAATTTCTTGGATCTGAACTACTTTTAATGTTTTTGAGATTCATCTATAGTGTTACTTTGGTAGAGTGTATTTTGTTCCTTTTAGTTGCTGATTAGTATTCCACTGTATCTATGTATCACAATTTATTTATCCATTCATCGGTGGATGGATATTTGGGATATTCCCAATTTGGGACAACTATGAATAAAGCTGCCACAAACATTTGCATATGAGTCTTTGATAGATATTATTTTTATTTCTTCTGGACAAATACTTTGAAGTGGAAATTTGGGGTCATATGGTAAGTGTAGGTTTAATTTAACGAGAAACTGCCAAACTATTTTCCAATCTGACTGAATCATTTTTCATTTCCACCAGCGAAGTATTAGAATTTCAGTTGCTTTGCATCCTAGCCAGTACTTGTTATTGTCATTCTCTTTTATTTATGTCAATCCATTTCTTATAGTTTTCAGCACGGACTAGTAGCTTCATAACTAGTGCCAAGTTAGGGGATACTCAAGCCTTCCAGAATAACAAGGACCAATCTGCAGATGTATTCTCATAGGCAACTTGCAGAAGCTTTGATTGTTAGTCAAACCTGGAACAAAGAAAGTAGCCAAGATTTTCTGAGCTCCATAAAGCTGAAAGGGGGAAAAACCCCTAAGAAGACTTTGAGGTTCAGAAGGATACAGAAGATAAGAATGCAACCAGAGATCCTGGTTTAGCCACAAGCTTTAGTAGGGGAAATACAGGGTTAGTTTCCTGCAAGGTGCTAGTCACAACACTTTCATCAACAAATCAGTACATAACCTCATTTTTATGTATGTTTCTGTTTAAGAACATCTTCCTTAATATATACCATTGATTCCTGAAGATTGAACTCATGGCCAACAGCACAAGAACTCAAGCCTGAATGAAGCTTATCTAACACACAGAGTTTTCTTCATAAAGCCCATCATAGCCTTCTTGCTCTTGGGAAAGCTAGACAACACTTCAGTGCTTCAGCCATGTTTGGGTGCCATTTTAAGTAGCAAAATAATCAAAACTGAAAAAAAAAAAAAAGGTGGCACCAAACAGACCATGAAAAGAATACTTATTTACAGTATGAGAACCAAACAAGAGGACAGACTGTTGCCCTGTTCAACCTTCACTGGGAAGGTGCACATCCGGTGACGAGAAATCGCACATCCACAAATGACTGTGAACACGTCACAAGGACTGAGTTTGAGGTTACAGATAAATTTTAGCAAACAGGCAAATCTGCAAATATAGAATCCGAAAATAATGAGGATCAACTATGTATGTGTTAGTTACACAACTATGTATGTGTGACAGTAGAGAATATGCTCCGTGAAGATACGAATATTGCTGATAGACCTGCAGAAAGAAAATTAGCTCTTTGTGGATACTCAACATATTTTGAAAAATCAGTAATTTTTGATCCAACATTAGTAGATTAAAAGTATTTAACCCAGGCTCTGTTTCTCTGCAGAGGTGTTTATAAATTATAATCTTTAATCTCACACATTCTCTAGATTAGCTGAAGTGCTTTACATAGGTAATGCTTAACTTTTTTAAATAACAGCTGCATCCAAAATACTAATATCCCAGATTTCAGAATCAGTCACTTTATTGCTATACATCAATTTACCAGGCTTAGAAACCTTATTGCTTGGAGCTGGGTTTTTGTGACCCTTCCTTAAGGAACCTCAGAATAAGGTATTTGTGAGATTGTACATAATTGGCCCCCTAATTTTCCCTTTCACTGCCTAAACCCCACCTTTCTAGAAGGAGTCAATATAGTACAATATCTTTTACATTTTAAATAAAACTGTCACTTACACCAAATGTAGATTGCTATTTCTATAGTTTTAATAATTTTTTTCTTTTTTTTTTTTTAAAGATTTTATTTTATTTATTTTAACAGAGAGAGAACACAAGCAGGCAGAGAGGCAGGCAGAGGCAGAGAGAGGAGCAGGCTCCCTGCCGAGCAAGGAGCCCGATGTGGGACTCGATCCCAGGACGCCGGGATCATGACCTGAGCCGAAGGCAGCCGCTCAACCAACTGAGCCACCCAGGCGTCCCTAATAATTTTTTTCTTATTGGCTCAGGGAAGATGTATAATAACTGGCCATTCATTCACTTTTATTTGTTTGTTTGTTTGTTTGTTTGTTTGTTTGAGAGAGAGCATGTGTGCACAAATAGGAGGGAGGAGAAGAGGGAGAGGGAGAAGCAGACTCCTTATTCAGCAGGGAACCTGACCCAGGACTCAATCCTAGGACCGTGGAATCATGACCTGAGCCGAAGGCAGGCATTTAACTGACTGAGCCACCCAGGCACCCCCAGCTCACTAATTTAAAAAAAAATCATTTAGAAATTGATGACTGAGTGATGATATGTTCACCTTGATCACCTTGATCACCATCATGCTCTGTGCAGGAATCTATCATCTACTTAAATGCCACCCAACCAGCTCTCTGCTGGTCTAACAATCTTGACTCATAGTTCCCAAACTTTGAGTCATCTTCACGTTTCCTTTCTACTGTCTTCCTTCTTCTGAAGATCTTTTCTGGCTCAAAAACCCAGAACTGAATCAATAAATATCTGACCTACTGCAAGTGAAACCAACAAACAGCAGCAACAATGACAAATTCTTGGGATTTGAGACAGAGAAAGTTTACATTTTCCTAACTATAAAATTAGTGAATTTTATTGTCCCAACATATTTGAAAAAGTTATGAAACTTACAAGAAAGAGAACTACATTATAAAAATCACCTCTGATCCTAGCAACCAAAGATCATCCCTTTTACAACGTTTTGAGTTTTCACCTACATATCCCATTTCAGATTGACTATTTATGTATTTCTTGCCTTTTTCACTGTCCCTTAATTTAAATTACTTATAAATATAATATTCCTTTATAATGACATCATAATTTAATCAATCATTCCTGTGCTGTTAGACAAATAGATTCCTTGCAATTAAATATCATTGCAAAAGATTAGCTGGCTTTCCAAGTGAAACCTTAGTCATTTTTGCCATGGTTAAAAATGGCCTGTTTTTTCTGATTGGAATACACATTGTTAAGTTTATTCTTGGAGAACATAATACTCTGTGGGGTTTTTTTGCTTCCATTTGTGTTTACCAAGGTCACTTCAAATTTATTCCTACTAAAGGTGTGAATTTAGCAATGGAAATTTAAGTTTCTTTATTATAAATAAGTGACACTTGAGCAGAAAACATATAGAAGGACATCTCTGCTATAAACAAAACAAACGAAAAAATCTTCTTTTAAAAATAAAGAATGTTAGAATAATGGCAAAAATGAGCATGGAGCTTATATATGCTAGACTTCAAATTAGGCAGTAAAGATAATAGCACGGTGTATTTAGGGCAGCCCATTTCACAATAGATTATATATTTTATATCATACATGATAACTAAAAGAAATGTGAACTCTTATTACTCAGAGCTTGTGAAATTTTTTTTAGAGCTTTTAATTTTTTTTAAAGATTTTATTTATTTATTTATTTATTTGACAGAGTGAAAGAGACTGTCTCTCTCTCTCTCTCATAAGTAGGCAGAGAGGCAGGCAGAGGGAGGCGGGGTTAGATTCCAGGACCCTGGGATAATGACCTGAGCTGAAGGCAGAGGCTTTAACACACTGAGCCACTCAGGCGCCCCAAGCTCTACTTTTTTAAACGTTAGCATTTACTTACTAATTTTAATCACGGCAATCGTTTTCACCCCTTAGTATTTATTGAGCGTTCCCCCAACACTCACCTCAAGCAACATGGTAATGTACCAACTTGCTCTGTATTTCCTGCAAGTAACAACTAAAAAGGCAAGAGAATTTTTTTAAAAAAGGTTTTATTTATTTATTAGATCACAAGTAGAGAGAGAGAGATCACAAGTAGGCAGAGAGGCAGGCGGGGGGCGGGGGACGGGGGGGTGGGGTGGGGAGAAGCAAGCTCCCCGCGGAGCGGAGAGCCCGATGCCGGGCTTGATCCCAGGACCCCGAGAGCATGACCTGAGCTGAAGGCAGAGGCTTTAACCCACTGAGCCACCCAGGCGCCCCAAGAGAATTTTTATTTTAAAGAAAATTGTTAACCCACTGCTAATAGGTAGAAGGTGCTCTCTTTATCTCATTAAGGTGAAGATATCAATAGAACCTCAAGTATAGTCCCCTAAGAGTATGGAATGTACTATAATTATTTGCTTATATAATAAGAGCCGGAGTAGGATAATAGCGAAGTGGCAGCTTGGTTGCAGGCAGCTTCTGTCTCTCTGTCTCGTCTCTCTCTCTCTCAACTGTGAGTACGGAGTAAGAGAAAGAATGTGTTCCGGGAAGCTGTTATGGCAAGGGGCTGCGATACAAGCATAAGAAATAGGCCTCAAGAGAAGCCAGACCAAAGAAGGATGTTGAAAACTATGTAAATGTCCGTGGGCTTCCATGGAAATAAACCCTCAACCCCCATTCCTCAGAGCATGCATCCGGTCAGATTACACTCCACTCTCTCCTTGAAGTGAGATGTAGTGTTGGGACTTGCGTGGGCCAGTAAAACAAAGTGATGTAGGAGCTACGTCATTTCCGGGTGGCCCCTTGAAGAGCCATTGCACAAGTTTGCCATGGCTCCTCTCTCTTTTCCCTGTGATCGAGGATTCATATTTTGAGTTGTTGCCTCCATCCACCTGGGTTCCCGGGTGACTATAATGAAGAGAGTCCCATTGCTGATTTGTTTGGGAAAGATAGCATGCACGCACAAAAAATTTTTGTTGTTTTAAGCCACTGAGATTTTGGAGTTTTAACTAGGGCATAGCCCTAATTTATCCTGACTGATAACCACCCCTGTGAAAGAAATCTGTAGCAATAAAACATAAATTGTTTCTTGTTCTCAGACTAACTTCGTCTGTAAAGGACCAAGTAGAGCTGTGGTCCACTCTGGGGCCTTGTGACTTACTTGAAATGTGCCCTTGGCAGGCATAGAAGACTCGTTGAACATTCCTTATCCTGAAGTAAAACCCCTTAATTCATTTTATTTTTCCTTTTTTCATATTCATTCACTCCACAAATATTTGTTACTTAATACAATGAGGTAGAGATCATCAGAGATGACAGGAACCCGGTACTTGAAGACTTTATCACCCAAGGCGGGGAATAAACTATTCCCAAACATTAGCATATAAAGTAGGAAGTGAACTTTGCTCTGGTAACTCAATACTTTGAAACAATTAATTAATTTGCTGCATAGAGCTTTCAAGATTTTGATGCACTGAAGAATAGTTTTCCTTCTACAAAAATGAAAATGGACTTTACATAGTTGTCTGGAACCTGAATTTTTCTCTCACTTCTGGAGCTTTTTTCCATATAAATACACCTAGAACAACCTCATTATTTTTTTAACAGCTATTTTGTATTACATTGAGAAATATCTGTTAGGTAACCAAGCTTTCTCAGGTACATGCCTTTTAAAAGTGTTTAAAAGTATTTATTTATTTATAAAATTGTCTTATTTATAAAATACATTTAACTACAGAAATGACATATGTTGATTCAAACTGAATGGAAGGATATTAAAGGAAAAGAAAAACCCATCTCGGGTCCTAATTCAAAGGTGTTTAAGGTTTAAAAAAAAAAGGCTTATTTTATCTATTCTCTCTATATTAATTTGTTTCTTATTTAACTGAAATGTCCATGGATCTTACTCTGAATATATGAGCTCTGCTTCTTCCTTATGCTCTGTTTCATCTATCATAATATTCAGATGGCACAGCTGTTCCAGTGTACATTTTTCCAGACACACATCCAGAAAAAAAGAGTTTAGACTCCCAGCATCTCACAAACAAGGGCCAAGACTGACTCTGACTTGACCAGCTAGTAACTCACAATGTCCCTGGCCAATCAGTGTGGCTAGTGGAATTGGATGGGCCACTGGAGCAGGCTTGGGCGTTATGCTCCCATCTGCGGTCACAGTGATAAATAACCGGCCCCAAACATATGACTTGAGAGAGAAGGATATGATTTTATAAAAAGGGGGAAGAACAAGAGTTCTTAGCAGAGAAATAATGCCCACTACATCTCCTGCCTACCTCTCTGGACCCTTGGTAGCTCTGTCCACATGAGATCACTCTTAACAATTATTAGTGTATTCTTTTATAAATTTTCTATGCATACACAAGACATACACATAAATGGCATAAATGGGACCACTTTAATTTTTTTTACTATCCTATATTTCGTTAATACACCATTCTAGACTTTCCAGATTAGTCCAAAGAAATCTACTTCATGCTTTTTTATGGCTACATGATATTCCATTACAAGTATGCACTGTAATTTATTTAAATAACCTCCAATTTAGGGCTGTTTGTTTTTTCTCAGAGTAGAGTTGTCAGTACAAATGCTGTCCCATTGAACACACTTGTACATAAATTTAGATGCATTTGTTCAAGTTTATCCCTCGATTAAAATCCTAGACAAAAAATTACTAGGTCAAAGAGGATGTGCATTTAAAATGTGAGTAGATATGCTCAAAAATGCAAATAAAATTAGAGGCTGAATGTATTTGCACTCCTAGCAATAGTGTATGAGAAGGCTTAGGTCTCATTATACCTTCGCAGTTTTGCTCAAATAATGACTAAAGAGTGGTGTATTTATTTTATTTTGTATGAATGCCATTACTTGTGAATTGCCATTTTCCATGCTCATTTTTCTTCTGGGTACTAAATTTCTGTTACTGAGTTCTTCATATATTAAGAAGATTAGCACCTACTCTGCTCTATTAAAACATTTTTGGGGGACTTTTGACTCTATTTTTTATGGTATTTTTTGTCATATCAAACTTTTAGAACTTCTTTGCACTTAAATGTGTCAATCTCTTTCCCTTACAGTTTCTGGGTTTTGCAGGTTATTTAGAAATCACTTTAAATGTACACAAAACTCACTGGGTTTTCTTCTATTCTGCTCATGCCACTTTTTCATTGAAGTCATTGATCAATCTGAAATTATTGTTAGTCTTGGTATGTGGAAGTCATTAATCATCTGCTTCTTTCCTCTTCCAGATACATGGTAGATGGCATGTACCCAACTACAGTGGGTTGGGACCATGTAACTAGTTTTGGGTAAACATTTGTAAATGGAAATTAACACAGATCGCTCTGGTCAGGCTACTTAATTGCCAGTGCAAGGCCCTACTTTTCCCTCGAATACAATGTTGGCCAAGTTTGAGGTAGTGGCCATTCTACCAGCTTGGGTCCTTTGAATTAACACAATCCACAGAGGTCCCCTTGCCCCCGACAACCATAAGTGAAAAATAAACTTTTGTGGCACCAAGCCACTAATACTTGGTCACTGTTTAACTGCAACATAACCAACCCTATCCCAACTGACACAATAAATCAAATATTATTCTGGAATTTTTAAAAAAATAAACACTCCTTTGTCTTGAATGTCCTAATTTTTCTCTTGGGTGCAGTTTTATAGCATATGGTATCAGAGCCTCTCCCACATCACCTCCCTGTTAGTATCTGTTTGCCCTTGGCCCAACTTTCAGCTTTTAGCATCAGCAACTCTTTGCTGAGGGTGTCCTCCCATTGATGGAACTCACTCTACCACGTGTCCAACAGGTTGGAAGTTTCTGGAATCATGCCTCCAGGAGCAACTCTCAAGCATATCTCAGGAATGTTGGAGTATAAATAAATACTGTCACTCTCTTACTCCTTAGGTGGAATAATTCTAAAGTAGAATAACTTACATGGGCTTCCAGAACTCCTTCAGTGGGAATTATGCTTCATAACACTCTGCTTGGTATTTATCTGATTACAACTTTGGCAACCCAGGATGTTCACACTCAAAGGAAATATAGAGGAGGGAACATAACAGCAGTTATCAGAACTTAACGTGAACCATGACCTGGAAACTTTCGAGTATCAGTAAACAGAATTATTTCCAAAACGGTAACAACCCAGTCAATTATCACGTTTATTCACATTTAGTGTTTATATTTAACCTTTTCTGTTGTTAAACCTATTCAAATTCTATTTGAAATTTTCTTTCAACAAAGAGCTCTCATTTTAAACTGAATGGTTGAATTTTAATTAAAGATATATTTATAGAAACTAAGAGCAACTAGTATATGGGTGCCCAGAAAGGCACAAATATAACTCAAAGATAATATGGTAATTCTTGAGGTGTTATTAGTTGAATTAAATCTTAAAATATATTTTTATTGGTGATGAAGTTCAAGTGAGAAGAAATTTTTTTTGAATGAAAGAGAATGTAATGGTATCCAAAGGATTGAATATTTATTTACCTCAATTAATTCAAAGCTCATCTAATGTCTCCCATGAGAAGGGCATTTCAGGAATGCAGAAGTCTAAGTTGTGAAATTGATATCCTTCCACCATGAATTAATCAGCATCCTCAGAGGTGAACAGGTGTCAGATGAGAAAGTTCAGGCTTTGCTAACCCAGGGTGTCAGGAAACCAACAAACTAACGTCCCTATAATATATTACCAGATGGCAAATCAACCATCAAAACACTATTTCAAGTGATAGTTTTTAAGGTTTTGTCATAAGCCAATAGTGTTCTGTCTTAGAGAAAAGGAGTTTTGAGAAATTCAGAGAGAAAAATCCACATGAGCAGTTTACATGAGATTACGGCTGTGGGAGGAATTTTTCCACTACTTGCAGAGCCAGGAAAAAAAAAATCTTTGTTTGGTTTTTGTTTTTTGCAGAATTTGCAAAAACAATAACTTTAAATCAGCCCTCCCGATCTACCACAGGCTCTGGGTAATTATCCCCAATAGGTCCCTTTAGTGAGTCAGTTTCTATTTTTTTCTTCAAAAGTAGTTTCTTTTTGACATTTTTATGCAGTCTTTCTGTTTGCTAAAATAACAGAAGTCTCCTATTACAAAAACATCAACAACTGTCAGGGATTTTGTTTCTCCAGAGCTCAACTCTCAAGCCTCCTGACACAGTGGCTAACATAGCAATCTGAGTTGTGAATTTCATGCAGATCCCTCTTTTCTTTAACAAATTAATGAACTGAAATTGAGACTGACCTACCATTCTGTTTAATTGTTAAATACCTATGCTGCATACCTGAAGTGTTTGGGAGTTTCCTGGAAGATTCTTTACTTTCTTATTCTAATCTTAAAGAACCCAGCATGGAAAAAAAAAATCAAGTAATGAGAAATTCTGCTTCTGGCTGGGATGAGAAAAAAGAACCGATTTACTCTTTCACCAGAAACAACCAAAAATTAGACAGAAATATATGAAGCAATGGTTTTCAAGACACTGGTTCATCATGTAATGAAGGATAGTGATCCCTGAAGTGTGAGAAACAAGTGAGGTGAACCCTATGTTGCTCTACTTACTACCTTACGGAAGTTTCCAGGGCATATCCAGAGAGGGAGTGCCCTGGGGGATTAGAGCTGTCACCTTGAGTTGAGGATACTGAAGTGAGAGTCTGAGGAGACTAGAGAAACTCTAGTTCACAAGATAGAGGGCCAGACAGTAAAGAGGTGCACAGAGAGAGCACCATAGGTATCTACAGAGTGTCTGCCTTACGTACTCAGCTGAATACAGATCAGTGTGTATATGTGAGGAAACTACCTGAGGCCAAAGAAAGAATCACCCCAGACAATTAGAGGTACCAGTCCCCAGTGAACACCCTGGGGTAAGAACAATGCCTGTACCCATCACACAGATTAGAAA
>CM052799.1:74388371-74499133 GCA_028533885.1 Nasua narica
AAAGAGGTGCACAGAGAGAGCACCATAGGTATCTACAGAGTGTCTGCCTTACGTACTCAGCTGAATACAGATCAGTGTGTATATGTGAGGAAACTACCTGAGGCCAAAGAAAGAATCACCCCAGACAATTAGAGGTACCAGTCCCCAGTGAACACCCTGGGGTAAGAACAATGCCTGTACCCATCACACAGATTAGAAACCTCAAAATTTACGAGGCATTGAATACAGCATTCAGAAGGATCTTTCCTCAGTAGTGAGGGATAATTAGCCCATGACTAAATCCTACACTGGTTCTGCCGTGCAATTATTAAAAGCAAGACCAGAAAGGACCAAACTGTTTCTAAGTAACTTAACTCTGTCCCGGAACAAAGCTCAAGGGTATTTGTAAGAACACAAATATATCATCATCCCACAAGATATAATTTACAATGTCTGGCACCCAATCAAATGGTCCAGAGAAGTGACGTCACCAAGATGGCAAAATAGGTTGTTCCTGACTCTTCTTCCCCTCACAAGAAGAATGCTATTCTAGAACAAGACACCACCGAGAGAATCTTAGAACAAGGGTTTGAGGCAGAAGCACTCCCCTGCACCACAGAAACCAAGGCAGACTGCATTAGAAGGATAAGAGAGGCAGCTACATGTTGACAGCATTGTCCCTTTCCCTGGACAGTGCAGCACCATACAGAGAGGGCTTACCTGAGCCTCGAGTTCCTCTAGTGGGAACAGAGGACCCAGAGGGCAGCAACCATAACCCCAGCATTGGGGTTGCTTTGTGGGAGCCCCAACTGTGATTTTGCATCAAGGTGATTACAGGAGAATCCATGGGGCTTAATTTTGGGGAATCTGGCTGCGATGGAGAAGGTGGGGAGGGACCTGCAACAGTGAGCACATGGAACTTGGCAAACAGAGTTCAACCTGCGGCGCCCAAGTAGTAATCCCAACAAGCAGCTTTGCTCATCTGCTGAATGAAATCAGGGGCACACACTGACCAAGGAACTTGGCTGGGTGTAGACCTGCTGGATTCAGATCTTCAAATGAGGAGTTTTGCCTGCCATAGAACCTGGTTGGCCCACACCCAGGCAAGGTGCTGAGTCATAGCTCTACCAGCTATGGAGAGTGTTATCCAGGCCCATCTGATCAGAAGGGCTGGTGACTACTCCTGGAAGCACTGAAGCCCAGTGGAGCTTCAGCCAAAAGGTGCATGGTCAGAGCTGATCACTCACAAAGCAAAGCCAGTACTGGGCATTGAGTGGTTCTGTGTTACTCATAGGCAGAGGGATTAATTTACAGCCAAGGCTGAGGGTAGATCCAGCCTCTTCCAACTGGAGAGACTGTTAGGGAAATTGAGAGAAGCCCAGATGGTCTGTCCTCTTACGATCCATGCAAAAGGGCTGAGACGTAGCCTCACTCACTGTGGATAGTGTTTTCCAGCCTTATTTGACCAGAAGAGCTGGCAACAACTCCTAGAAGCTGTGCTGGCCCAGGAACATTGGAGCCTAGGAGAGGGCAGGCAAGCTGATAGTTTGTAGGACAAAGCCAGTGGCCTTCTCCAGCCAGGAAACCTGGGGTGTAGTTCAGTTAAGACAATAACTTAGAGATTAAGACAATAAGAGCTTTATTGACTTTAGAGATGCTTCTCCTACTGTGTCCAGGCAGGAAACCTAATTCATAGCCCTGCTCATTACTAATATAGCCTTCAGCCAGTCCAACCAGAGAATCTAACCAGAGCACACAGAAAGCTGCATAGCCAATTCAACAGCCTTACGCATAGTGGCACCTGAACAGAGAGTGCAACCCATTTCTTCCCCTGCCTGAAGAGCAGGCCAGTGGCCTCACCTAACCAGAGAATTCAGTGTACACTGTAGCCTGATTTGTATCCCCAAACAATAAAACCATGCAGGCCCTGGGGCCCGTCCTGTTGCCTTACCAGGACAAGAAAGCTAATTCATAGTCCTGTCTACTACTAGTTATAGTAGTAGACATCTAACCACCTAGTAAGTCTGACCAGAGACCTCAGACAACTGCAGAGCCCATTCTCCAGCCTTACTTGGATAAGTAACAAAGCCAAAGTCCTACCTAACTGTTCTCAGCCAGTGGCACATCTTCCCATCTTTTACCTCAGAGCTTGAACTCACCCAGAGCTCACCCAAAATTAGGCCATAATAGTAAGCCCCATCTTCCCAAGCACATTACCAGCAAACACACCCAGAAACCCAAATTGAAGATGACTAGTAAAGAATTGTCTCTGCCGAAACAAACTTATAATGTCCGGAAGAGAAACCCAAATACATAAATGTGCAGATACCAATATAAGGAATCAAGGATCACTAAAAATCATGTAAATGTGACACCACCAAAGGAAACTAGTAATGCTCCAGTAAATGATTCTACAAAAAAAGAGATTTATGAAATGTCAAATAAGAAATTCAGAATAATCTCTTAAGGCAGTTTGATGATCTACAAGAAACACAGACAACTAAATAAAATTAGGAAAATAATGCATGAACAAAATGAGAAGTTTGACAATGAAATAGCAACCGTCAAAGAAATAAAAACAAAACAGAAATCCTGGAATTGAAAAATACAATAGTTGAACTAAAGAGCTCAACAGAGAGTTTCAAAAGTAGAGTCAACCACGCAAAAGAATGAATGAGAGATCTGGAAGATAAGACATTAGAAATTATCCAATCAGAGGAGCACCAAAAAATAAAAAAAGATGAAAAAGAGTGAAGAAAGCCTACAGGAATTATAGGATGCAATGAAAAGAAACAATATTTGCATTATGAAAATTCCAGAATGAGAGAAGAGACAGAGAAGAGAACAGAAAATATATTTAAAGTAATAATGATTGAAACATCCTGAATCTGGGGAACATTATGGACATCCAGATCCATGAGGCCCAAAGGATCCCAAATAGGTTGAACCTAACTAGTGCTACACTGAAACATACCATACTTAAATTGTCAGAAGTTAAAGACAAAGAAAGAACTTTAAGAGCAGTAAAAGAAAAGAGGGAAGTTACCTGCAATCCCCATAAGATTATAGACATATTTCTCCATGAGAACTTTTCAAGCCAGAAGAGAATGAGATGACATTTTCAAAGATAAATATTTCCAGATACACAAAGAAACAGGAAAATATGATCCATAATGAGGATATAAATCAATCAATTCAGTCTGATTAAGAATTAACCACAGATGCTAGAGTTAGCAGAGAAGGACATTAAAATGGTTATTATAACTGTATTCCATATGTTCTAAAAGTTAAGCAAAAACATGGAGGTATAAGGAAGACTCATGTCAAACTTCTAGTGATGAAAATTACGATGTGTGAGATGAAAAATACACTTTCTAGGATTAAGAGTAGATTAGAGATTGCAGAAGAAAAGATTAGTGAATTTGAATGTATAGTAATAGAAACAATCCAAAACAAAATATAAAAGAGAACTTTTAAAAATTGGACAGAGTACTGGTGAAGCGTGAGACAGTTTCAAGAAGTCTAATATATGAATAATTAGAGTCACAGTGGGGATGAGGTTAAAAAATGTTGAAGAAATTATGGATTAAAAATTTCCAAATTTGCTAAAACTATACACACACATATCCAAGAAGCTAAAGAAACAAAGAAAATAATAATAAGACACAGCATAATCAGATTGCTCAAAACCAGTGATAAACAGAAAACCTTAAAAGCAATAAGAGAAAAAGATATGTACAAAGGAACAAAGGAAAATATTACAGATTTTGTTGCAAACAATGGAAGAGGAAAAAAACAATGGAGCAAAATATTGAAAGAAAAAAAATCTGTCATTCTAGAATTCTATACCTTTTATAAAGGTCTTTTAGGGGTGCCTGGGTGGCTCAGTGAGTTAAAGCCTCTGCCTTTGGCTCGGGTCATGATCTCAGGGTCCTGGGATCGGGCCTGCATCAGGAGCTCTGCTCAGCAGGGAGCCTGCTTCCAGGGAGCCTGCTTCCCCCTCTCCCTTTGCCTGCCTCTCTGCCTACTTGTGATCTCTCGCTCTCTCTGTCAAATAAATAAAATCTTTTAAAAAAAAAAGGTCTTTCAAAGATGAAAGCAAAATAAAGATTTTTTCAGACATGAAACCTGAAAGAATTCATAAACTTCTTTGAGAAGATGAGCAAAATTGATATATTTCTAGATTAATCAGGGAAAAAGAAAATATTAATGGTTGATATCAGAAATGAGAGAACAATATCACTACAGACTTCACAAATATCAAAATATGAAGGGAATATTAAAGACAGTTTTATACCAATAAACTCTACAACTTAATGGTAATGGACAAATTCTTTGAAAGATACAGACCACCAAAGTTCACTCAAGAAAAAACTATGCAAGATAAAATAGCCCTTCATTTATTAAAGAAATTTAATTTGCAGTTTAAAAACATTCCACAAAGAAATGCCAAGGCCCACATAACTTCATTGGATAATTCTACCAAAGGTTTAAGGAAGAAGTAATATCAATTCTACACAAATACCTTCATATAATTGAAAAAGAGAAATACTTCCCAACTCACTTTATGAATCCAGATGTGCCCCAATATAAAAAATAGATGAAGATATTGCAAGAGAAAATATTGTAGACCAATATTCCTCATGATCATAGGTTAAAAATTCTCACCAGAATTTGAGCAGATTAAGTCCAACATTACATAAAAAGATAATACATCATGACCACATGTGGCAGGTTATGCAATATTGGCTTAACAATAGAAAATTATCAATGTATTTCATAATAGCAAAACAAACAAAAGAAATAAAGAAAAATCATATGGCTTCTCAATATTCAGAAGAAAGCATTTGATAAATTTCAACGTACATTCCTGATAAAAACTCTCAGAAAGCTAAGAAAAGAAGGGAACTTTCTCAATTTTATAAAGGGCATCTATAAAAATATATCTAAAAAACTTTAAATATGGCTTTAGTAATATTAGAAACAAAGCCCCACTTCTCTTCAATATTGTATTGGAATTTTTAGTCAGTGCAATAAAGCAAGAAAAATAAATAAAAGGCATCCAGATTGGAAAGGAAGAAACAAAACTCTCTTTATTCACAAACAACATAATTGTTTATGTATAAACTCCATTGGAAACTATAAAAAACTACTAGAACTATTGAGTTTAGGAAATGTTTCGGGAAAAAAATCAATATATAAAATCAATTGTATTTTTAAATATCATCCATAACAATCAGAAATTAAAATTTAAAAAACAATACCATCAAAAAGTATAAAATAATTAGGGATAAATCTGACAAAAGACATGAAAGATATGTGCACTGAAAACTACAAAACATTACTGAGAATAATTAAAGAAGGTCTAAATAAGTGGCGGAAGATACTATGTTTGCTAAAGACTCAATAATGTTAAGAAGTCCATTCTCAGGGCCTGGGTGGCTCAGTCATTAAGCATCTGCTTTAAGCTCAGATCCTAGTCTTAGGGTCCTGGGATCAAGCCCTGCCTTGGGCTCCCTGCTCAGCGGGAAGCCTGCTTCTTCTCCCTCTCCCACACCCCCTGCTTGTGTTCCCTCTCTCGCTGTGTCTCTCTCTTTGTCAAATAAACAAATAAAATCTAAAAAAAAAAGAAAGAAATCCATTCTTTCCAAAGTGATCCACAGATTTAAAACAATTCCAATTAAAATCCCTACAGGCTTTCTTATAAAAAATTGACTCATTTTGAAATTGCTGTAAGAATTCAAAGGACCTAGAATAGCCAAAACAATGCAGGAAACAATGAACACATTTCAGGAATTAACACTTATTATGAAGCTACAATATTTAAGATAGTTTGGTATTGGTATAAATATAGACAAATAGAGGAAAAGAATAGAATAGAGTCCAGATATAGACCCACATATATACAGATAAATGATTTTGACAAGGTTTCAAAAGCAATTGAGTAGAAAGATTAGTCTTTTCAACAAATGGTGCTGGAATAATTGGATATATATATATATCCAATTTTATATACATATATATTATGGATATGTACACATATCTATGTATATATGTATGATCCATTTTTCATACCATAAAATTAACTCAGCATGGATCATAGACCTAAATGTAAAATTTAAACCTATAAAACCTCCAGGAGAAAACTTTTTTGGCTTTGAATTAGGTAAAGTTTTCTTAGTTATGACGCCAAAAGCACAATCTGTAAAAGAAATATTGACAAATCGAACATCATCAAAATGAAAATCTTCTGCTTTTTGAAATAGACTGTTACCAAAATGAAAAGACAAGCTACAGACTTAGAAAAAATATTTGCAAATCACATATCTGATTAAGAACTTATACCCAAAATACACACTTAAAAAAAAAAAAACTCTTAAAACTCAATAGTAAAACAGATAGTGGGCAAAAGATTTGAAAAGACACTTCCCCAAAGAAGATATAAATGGCACATAAACATATAAAAGATCCTCAAAGTATTGAATTAAAACTATAATAAGATAGTATAACAGACCTATCAAAATGACTAAAATTCCAATAAAGAAGATTGACTGTATCTGGTGTTACCAAAGATTCAGACCAACCAGAACACTCAACTACTGTTGGGAATGAATCTAAAATAATTCAACTACTATGGAAAATCACATGATAGTTTTCTTAAAAAGTGAAACGTACCTAAATATAATCCAGGCAATCCACTTCCAGATATTTACCCAAGAAAATTAAAGTGTTTGCCAAAACAAAGACTTGTATACAAATGTCTGCAGTACATTTATCTCTACGAACCCAAAACTGGAGACAGCACAAATGTTCAGCACAGAAAAATGGATAAACACAATACAATTGGAATACCACCCAGCAATAAAAATGAATGAACCAGTAATACCAACAACCAATAGGTGAATCTCAAAATAATTATGCAGGGTGAAAGAAGCCAGATCTCATCCATCCCCCTAAAGCACATACTGTTCTGTTCTATTCATGAAAATTTCCAGAAAATGCAAACTCACCTATGGTGACAATAGCTGACTGGGGATGGGAGGAGGTCATGAGCAGAGACAGGAGGAAGAGATTACAAAGGAGTTTGAGAAAACTTTTGATGGGATGGGCTTTTCCATTATTTTAATTATGTTGACAGCTTCACAGGTGCAAACATATGTCAAAACTAACCAAATTATATACTTTAAATATGTACTACTTGTTTTATAGCAATTGTTCCTCAAAAAGCTGATTTTAAAAATTTAAATAGGAAATAAGTGAACTTGATCTTTCCTTTTATATGGGCATTCAGAACCCCCCCCTTTTTTTAAAGATTTTATTTATTTATTTGAGAGAGAGTGCAAGAAAGAGAGGGAGGTGGTTGTCAGAGAAAGAGAGAGGGAGAAGCAGAGTCCCCACTGAGCAGGAGCCCGACTTGGAGCTTGATCCTAGGAGCCCAGGATCATGACCTGAGCCTAGAGGCAGATGTTTAATCAACTGAGCCTCCCAGGCATGCAGGAAATTCAGAAGTCCTTTAATGAAGACTTGAGAAGACAGCTATGGTGACCCCACAAATAGTTATCGGGCTGTAACCTTGGGAGATAACATGATTCATCTAGAAGTTGAACTAATTCTTTTTTATTTGTTTCTCTATTTCGGGGGAGGGAGAGAGTGAGAGGAGGGGCTGAGGGAGAGAGACAATCTTAAGCCGTCTCCACACTCAGCACTGAGCCTGATGTGGGGCTCCATCTCACGATCCTGAGAGCGTGACCTGAGCCAAAATTAACTTGGACACTTAACCGACTGAGCCACCCAGGCACCCTGAACTAATTCTTTTTTACCTAAAGCTTGAATAGTCAAAGGTCAGATCCAAATATTTGGGGCTTAAAGAATGTTTATTTGAGGATATTAACTTAAGAAAAGAAAAACAGAATATAAAATATTAAATCAGGCTCAGAACTGAATATTAATACAGAAAAAGAAACCAGAAAATCTTTCTAATTTTGAAAAGCCGACAAACATCACAAATTACACAAAATTTATTAAAAGTATGTTTATATTGACTAATTCACTGCTAAACACATTTCTTAATAGTTTTTTGTGCAAAATCATTGTTCATATCTTTCGTTACAATTTTATAATATTGCCTATAAGAAAACAAAAAGATATTTCAGTCTTTCCTCTATTGACATGCATATAGCATTAGTAATTATATAGGCGGCATTATGGATTATATTCTTGACAAAAGCAAACTTCCTATTTGACTTCATATTGATAAGAACTAAATCCTCCTCTGGCAACTTTACATTTCTGATAATTGGAAGAATTTCTATAGAAACCCGAGTTTCTCCTCACTGTGTATATACTTCTAGTGCTGGACACCTTAGCACCCATTCACGTCAGGATGAAACCTCTGACCTGAAAGGTTCTTGATTCAATGGCTGGTAAATTTGCAGAGTTTGCACAGTTAACTGAATTGTTTACTCCTGAAAAGCGATCCTATACTGGGATGGCTTGCAATACTAAATAGGAAAGTGTTTGTGACACACAGAAATACATCCCTCTTGAACTGGGGCCCCAATAGAACTTTCCCTGAGCCAGATCCCTGAAATTTCTGTAGTTACTCCAATGCTATCAAACCCAAGCAGAATATAATGAGCCCGTGCAAATTAGAGGGGAGAAAAGACAATTGTCTTCACCTTTTGCAATTAAAATATCTGGCTCTTGTGGGTATAGGAACACCTCTCTAGAGTCTGTCCCACAGCCTTAGAAGGAGGCCACTGCAAGGAAGGGCCTGAAGCTCAAAGATTGTTAGTTTCCAGTGAAATGACCTTTAAAATGAGCCTCAACTTCTTGTCCACCTTCCTATTTTCTCTGTACTGCTTGTTTTTTCCCTCACAGAGTCTCTCAGTTTCTTTGAGTATGATGATAGGTACTTGGTTTTATATATGATCCACATAGCACCTTGAGAACTATGCTTAGGTATTCAAACCACATGTAAGGGAAGGGACCAATGATAATTTCTGCAAAATGAGCAATTATCAAAATAAAGCAAAATATACTTTGCTTAAGATATATTAATATATTGCCTCAGATGGGAAACCAATGTGTACATACATTTTTAAATTAAATATATATAAATAATTTGAAAATTTTGCTCCTCAAACACAAGTCCAGACCCCAGATTTTATTATTCTTATGAAGCTAAAACTGCGATTAGAATTATCAGAGAATAGCACCATTTAATTTTTTTTTTTCTGTCTAACTTAAGATCATTAAACAATGCATTCTTTGTTTTCATTCTGTGTTGTTCAAAATCTTTGTAAATTTTAAGTGGACATCTTTTCTCACTTAGAAAGAATAGCCTGAATGTAATTTAATTTCATTAATTAGGTTGCTGAAATGTCTCAGGAATGTGACTCTGGAAGTCAATTTCATCATACCAGAGGTTTGGAAGATGTAAGGGCTCTCAATGAAGGTACATTTCCTGGGCAATGCCTGTGTCACAACTTTCTTATGGTGAAAGTACCACAAAACCTACACTCAAACTACAAATGGCAGTTTGAGCAAATAAGTTTGCAGTTAAGTCCAGAAGCAGCTTTTCCTTCAGGTAAGGCTTGATCCAGTTCAATCATTGCCAGTATAAACCTGAATCCCCTCTCTCTCTGACTTCTGTCTTCTGCCCCAGTGGCTTCACACTTATACTGTATAGTGGTTACCCCAGCATAACCATGCTCTCTCCTACAGATAAGAAAATGCTGCCATCATTTCAGAACTTCATATCCTTCTAGAACACAGTTAAAGATGGGAGCTTCTCATTCCCAGAAGATTAGCAAACCTCTCATTCTATTCCACTGGTTCTGACTGAGTTACCTACTCATCTTTGAACCAGACAATATGGCAGGAGGAATGGCGAAGAGGAATGACATACAATGGTTAGTTTAAGTCAGTCGGGTTCACTCCTAAAGCAGGTGGTGAGTTCGATTCCACACAATCTAAATGGGCATGGTATGATGTGGTATAGTATGGGGGACAAGGAGTGAGGGCTAAATTTTCCAAAGGAAAATAATGGTAAAGGAGAATGAATATCAGGAATGCAACCAACAAGTGTCCACCACAATATCCATGAAATGATTAGACTTTAAAGTTAGGCAGTCTAGAGCTCTGATTCTATCAGATTCCGTCATTTACTATCTTTAGAACCTCAGGCAAGTTGACTCTTTCAAGTCAGTTTCCTCTTCCGTAAAATGGTGACTGCAATACCTACATCCCAAAGTCATTATAAAGGCTGCATAAGATAATACACATACAGTGAATGACCTAGTGTCTGATGCATACTAAGTGCTCAGTCATAATAATTGTTACTCTTGTATGAATTCTTCAGTCCTATGAATGGCTGCTATTAAAATGGAAGGTAAGGGGATTCTTGAATCACCACTCTGGCTGGAGGAAGAGCAGTCATGGATTTCAGGGAACAATGGACTTTTCCTTATTGGCCTCACCCAGTGTGTAGAAAATCCCCAATCAAACCTCCATGGAGAGGCATAGTAGAATGAATATATTCCTGGGGTCGCAAATCCAAAATTGGGATTCACTTTTCCAGAGAAATAATGATCTGAATGGTGACCAAGTTTCTAGCTCAGAAGGATCAAGTTAGTCCACAGTGTAGCTGAAAAATAGTACCTTCACAGGTGCATTTGGTGGAATTACAATGGTATCCCCGAATCATAAGTCCATCCACCATCCACGTCACACTTTCTATGGAAAAGATATACTCATAAGATATGAAGATGATATATTGATACAGGATATATCTTATGGCTATGTTCTTACGATATATTCAAAGACAAGTTCATTCCTAAATGAATTTACAATACGTACTCTATGATAAAATAGTGAGATAGTTCAATCTGGCTGCAGGCCATACCACACAGATGCATCACTGAGTAGATAATTTTTGAAATACTTAAGAAATCTAAATGGAGTCATCTTACACAGAAAATCTCCCCCCCCCCGGGGGGGGAACAGGAGCAATGGATGGGCAGAGAAAAACAAAACAACAGATTAGTGAAAGATGTGTAACACTTCACAAGATAAGCTGCCCAAGTCCATTCTCTCTGCTGCCCAGTCATTGGCTCTGTGCCACACTGTGGCATCACAAATGTTATTTCCCCGCATTTCTCCATAAAATGCTCTTGTCCATATACAGAACAGCATTTGAGATTTTTTTTTCTTTAAGAGACCGGAACCACAAAAGTGAAAAAAACAAAGTGCCTTCACTGGGAGGCAAACTACCAGATCAGATCAATATATATCTCTCCCCTGGCACAAACAATATGATAGTTTCTGGAGGACCATCAGGTTCCCAAGCATCCTGGACTCTGATGAAGTTTACTGACTTTTTTTTTTTTTTAATTCACAGCTCCCCCTCTGTGGAAGGTTGCAGGTTTGAAGCAGCTGTGTTCAAGGTAACATCTCATACATTTGCGCAGCGTGGCAGGCTGGGCTTACATCTACCTTTCTTTGCTTTTCTTCTCTCTTTCTAATTTGAATTTATAGGATTTCACTCAAGTGCTCAATAGCCATTACAAAAAGAGAGCACTTACTAAAATTCAACCTTAAATCCTCCTGCTGTAAAAGCAAGGAGGTTTCTTCTCTATTCCATTCTGTAGATATTTGAGTACAGCTGGTCAGTTTATTCTGTTAAAACCCTTCATGAACTTGAAGATCATTACGAGATTCCCTCCCTTCATCTGGACAGAGAGTTCTCCCCACTCATTTGTTATAATATTTCCTGATTACAAACTACTTTATCTTCTCTCTTTTTTCTATTTACCCGGTCCCAAATTCTCCCGTCCTTTCCTGAACTGAATCCAACACTTTTGTCAGGGAATATAACCAAAGGAAACATTGGGATATGATAGGAGGAGAGAAAAGGGGAGAGTAATAAGGAATATAATAAGTGCCGAAAGGAATATAAGAGGAGAGAAAAGTAACTGTGCACATGGTCTTTAGATAGAACAGGATTTGAGTCTTGGCTCCGTCACTTACCCTTCTGGAACATTCTTACAAGTTACTTAACACTTCAGTCCCTTGGTATATAAAATAGAGATAATCCATAGGGGTATTGTAAAGAACTAAATGAAAAGAAAGCTTCCTGGCACTTGCAAAGGCCCCATAAACGTTTACAATGTGGCAGTGCTGCAGTGCCCCACCCAGATCCTCTGGAATTCCTTTGACCGTTTCTGTGCATTCTTTCCAGCTCTGGTGGCTTTTACTTCCAATGACTTCCTGCATAGGACTCTCCTTTAGAGGATTAGCCTAGGGCTGTTGAAGCAGAAGTCCCTGGGAGTGCACTTGGCCCTATGGTTGGCGTCAGCAGTGACTGCTGACGCAGGCATATACAAGCCCAGCCTCCTCCCAGTTGCCTCGTGGCAGATGACTCGACTTCCACTGTAGGGCTGTCTTGTAGGATCAGGCTGAAGCTTCCCCCTTAGGCCCTTGGCCTGAAACAGACCTGTTGCTTAACTTCCCATTTCCTGTCCTGAGGCCCCCACTCCCTCACTGGTTTCTTCTGGGAACACTTCTTTGAATAAATCACCTGCACACAAATCCTCATCTCAGGATCTGCTTCTGGGATCCTGACCTAAGACAATTACCAATATAATATCATCCTCACTTCTTTATAGCGCAAATTGTTTAAATACCTCAGTTCAAGGAAGATAGTAGTGATGTTCGCTCAGGCGGACATATGTTCCCAAACAGGAAAAAATTTCCAAACAGGGCAACTTCCTTAACTCCTCACACCGTGGACAAACTGTAGTGCGTAGTGAATCATTTAGTGAATTACCAGAAGTAAAGGAGGTGTTAAACAGGTGGCATGCACATTTCTAAAATAATTCACAATTCTTGGTATCAGAAAAATAAAATAAAATAAAATAATTTACAATTATAATTCTTTAGAAATCGCTTCGCCATCCTTCTCCTTGTTTCTGTACTACTGAGCCTACAAGGAAGAAAACTTGCCAGCCTGTGGACTTAGTTATGCTCTGCCTTAAAAAAATGTGATCTCAACGTGTCTAATCTCTTCCCATCCCTTGCAAGAGAGCTAAGATGAGAGACAGGGTCTTGAGAAGTTGGAACAAGGCCTCTTATGAGAGTCACCCTGGAAAAGGAGACACGAGACCCGACTCCCTAAGAGACAGGTACAAACAGACTCTGGAGCTGGAGTGGGAAGAGAAGAGCTGGAGGTCTTCCAGAGACAGATTCAGGGCAAGAACCACGAAGAGCACTCAAGCCACCAGCCAGTCCCTGGAGTCACTGCATGTGAGGTGTGGGACAATGTCAGGCTGGCTTAAAAGCCTAGAGGCAGAGGCTTTGGAGCTAAAGATCACCAGGTACAGGGGTTTAACGTACCTCAGCACTCCTGACAGGGTTATGTGAAGGACTTAAAGTTAGTAACTTGTTTCTCTGATGGGTCATCTCTCATCTTCGTTTCTACTATCCCCGTTGCTCGCAACCCCTGAATTTGTCAGCCGTTAGTCAGTAAATCGCTGGTCCTAATTTAAGGGGCACCCAGATAACCAGTAGGAATCAGTATGTTTAATGTTCCCCTCTGCCCTGCGAGGCAGTACCACGTCTATCCTATGCTACGTGAGCTTTGTGGCACTTTTCTTTAAAAAAACTGTATTTCAGTTAGTTGAGGCTGCCCAAAACTGCAATTCCGAAAATGTAAAGCAGTAGCATTATTATCTTCCATATGCATTTGCCCTTCCTGTGTTTCATGGGGCAAAGGTCTGCATTTTTCCAATTTTAAAATTAATCTGATCCCTCCCTTTCCATTTCTCGCCCCTTTTCCCAATTTTCCGATCAGACTGAGTTTGAGGCTCTCTAAAAGTTGAAGGGATGTGCTCATGTTTCGGCCAAGCTCGCCCTGCCTCGCACCCTCAATTCTGCAGCCCAAATACACTTTCAACGAAATCCCCACCTCCCCACAACTGCAACCCCATCTATTTTTTTACCGAATTTTTACATTGAAATTGATAACTGCAGAGAGGATTTTTCACCACTTACATTAGACTAGTTTTGGTTTTTTCCAAAAGATTAAGGAATCATCTATTTATTTTCCCCTGGCTCTAGCTCTGGCTCTTGCCAAGGCCGAAGTAGGACAAATACACGGAGAAAACAGAGCGCACATGTGCGCACAGGCACACACGCAGAATTTCTACAGCAACTCTTTCCCCCGTTGTCATGGTTTCTATTGAAGCCTATTACTTATGCTAATCCTACCTGGATGATGTTCTCTTTGTTTGTTTGTTTGCTTATTTGTTTGTTTTAAATATCACATCATTTCCATACTTTCGTTTATAGGGTGCTGCCGGTAAGGAATTTAGAAATTTCTTCCTCAGTATTTTGTTCTCTTACTCCAGCTTGCTTTTGAACAAGTTGTTTACGCCTCAGCCCATTTTCTTACTTAATCCATAGAGGCTGATGGGGCGTTTTGGATTATTTAGACCTTGAGCCTGACAGAATTAAGTTCTTCTCGAAGTCACTGATGAACTCTATATTGTGAAATGTAATGGCTAATCCTATCTGATGATTCCCATTTTATTAGACCTTTCAGGAAGATTTGACACAACTGATCACTATTGCTGCCTTGAAACATGTTCTTCACTCGGCTTCCAGAATATCATACTTGTTTTAACCATTTCTTCTCGGTTTCATTTGTCGATTTCTCCTTATCTCCCTGAAGCACAAGGTTCAATCCACAGACCCCTTCTCAAAGAAGTGACTTAAAGGATCTCATCCAGTCTCATGAGATCTTTACATTCACTTATATGCTGATGATCCTCAAATGTTTATCTCTAACTTTGGCCTCTCTCTCTCTCAACTTCAGACTCACATGTCTTCATGCTTATTTGATAATTCACTTGACTATCTAATAGAGAGATCTCTCTTAGTATGCCCCAAATCAGATCTTTACACACACACACACACACACACACACATATGCACTCCCTCACTGTCACCCTCCTTCTCCAGTCCTCCCCATCTTAACTGAATCTCCTTCTACCAGTTATTCAGATCAATATCTTGGTGGCATGTGCAGCTCTACTCTTATTCTGAAAGTTATCATCAAATTCTATTGTCTCCACCTTCAAAGTATATCCAAAATGTGACTGCTTACCACCCCATTACCACCACTCTGATCCAGTCCTGTCTGGATAATTTCAATAGCCTCCTTACTGGTCTCGCTCTATATGCCCTTGTCCCTCTTCCAACTATTCTCCATCAACATAACATCCAGAGTGATCCTATTAAAAGGATCATCTCGGTCATCTGCACAAAGCCCTTTAATGGTTTCCCATGGGGCTCAAAGCAAAAGCCAAAGTCCTTTCTATGATTTATGAGGTCCTACATGGACCTCATTACCTCGGGGACATCATCTCCTATAACTCCCCCCCACTAAGTTTATTCCACTCTAGTAATCCCAACCTCTTTGCTTTGCTTTTCCCACAAAAATGCCAGGCATGCCCCAGCCCCATGGCCTTTGCACATGCTTTTTTGTCAGCCGAGATTACTTATTCTTCAGATACCTACATGGTTAGTTCTTCCACTCTCTTCAGATATTTACTTAAAATCACTTTTTCAGTGAGGTTGCTACCCTCACCGACTCTATCTAAAACTTCCCTTCCTTCCCTCCTTTATTTATTACTAGCCCTTATCACTATCAAACATGTCATTTACTTTGCTTATATATTTTGTTTACTCCCTGTCTCATACACTGAAATACAAGATACATGAAGGCAGAAGGTTTTTTCTGTTTTATTCAGAAAACTGCTGAATCCCCAGCTTCTGGTGCCCGAAGCACAGTGGCTGTTCAATGGACATTCGTGGAATGAAGAAACAATGCCAAATAAATAATGGAGATAGTTTTCTCTAACCCATCTCACTTACTCCTGATAAAAAGAAGATAGACACAGTAAGAGTTGCTCTGGGAATGGGTACAAGAATGGCCACAGGAGGACTAGGCCTGAACATTACCAAAGCATGTCAGGTGATGAACTGTAACTCGTGACCTTCCTCCCATATGTATTAGTCATTGGATGCACTTAATTGGAAAGAAATGGATTTCACCCATCATTAGGCATGGTAGGCTCCTAAGAACTTGTTTTGTGCAAGATTACCTGCTAAATTTTTACTAAACCCCCATCTTTCGTCCATGCAGTGGACTTAGCAAAATCACTATTCGGTAGTGTTGATTTGATTAGGACCTGTGTCATTGTCTCCTTCTTTGAGGTCTATGCAAACATGAAGTCTCTCGGCCTTGATATATCAAGGAGAATTATGTGAAGTTTTGTTTAAAACTGGGGTTTTCATAAATCGATGAACATGGGTCCCACATTGACGATTCCAATCCCTCTGCCTGATCCTCCTGCCCTTTGTTTTCCTGACTCTTACCATTCTTACCATTCTCCTTCCTGCAAACTCTATTTTTTCCTTCTCTTTTGTTGTTATTATTATTTTTTTAATTTGAAGGTACATAGCAGGGATTCTACACAGTTCACGTGAAAGCAACAGAAAATTAGCCAGGGAGCAAAGAAGTACCTGCGATTTTATCACTCGATGGAGACCAATTTAGACAACTTTTCAGAATGTGGCACGTCTTCCCATTTGGTTTGTTTGTTTGTTTGTCTTTCTGTGTCTCTGATTCCATCATACCTAAAACCTGAGGGACCCTCCTTTCCCATATCTGTGTCACCTGCAGGCATGAAGATACCTATAGGCATTTGTGTGCATTGTCTGCTCGCTTGGGGATTGGGATATTACTATTAGGGTGTGGAAGATTTGTTTCATACAGGGAGTTATGTAGCATCTTCAGGGGATCTGAGACCTAGAAAACAGCGGTCCTATTCAAGGAAGGCCATGTTACCAGGGAGCCCAGTTATCAATCAATGTACCACAAAAATTAAACCGTCTCTTAGAACAGCAGTCGAAGCACTGTGGGCAATGAATTCTTAGGGGGTGGCAAAACAGATGAAATCCAGTCATCACATTTTACAACAGATCTGCTGCTTGATAAAGTACAACTGGAGAGCAGACTGTTAGCAATAAGGCCATTTCTAAGAATAAAATGAGAGTTTGTAAAAGATCCGTTTGAATTATTAACTCCAAAAAGTGGCTGGAGAAGAAAATGGTTGCTGCTATCGCTGGCTTTTCTCCTCACGTGTATGATTAGAACAAAGGGAGGCACAGAAGAGCAGGGGAAAGAAGTGAAAGCAAATTTCCCTCCGACATAAGGAGGCACATTTTCACGCAGTGCCTCATCGATACATGGAGAGGCCACCTACCAGGTAAAGAAAACACTGTGGCCATTGTGAAAGCAAGCAGATGCCAGAGCAGGGGAAAACGACGCTCAGTTTTACCAAACACCGTTGCTTTTTTTTTTTTTTTTTGCTTGCAAAGCATTCTTTTAATACCAAGTGGACACATCTAGCCTTTCCTCTACTCTGCACCCTGTGGATTTCCACTCCCTGCTTCCAGACGCCCCAATCCGGATTCAATTTAAAATGTGAGGTGTGTTGGAGGTCACAGGAAAACAGCCAAGGTGACCATTTATGTCTCCTCTCTTGCTCTGAGGTGACCAACCAAGGACGAATCCATCTAGAAAGACAATATTAGTGTTTTCCAATTCAATACGTCTCACCACATTAATGAGGAGATTTGAAATCCTTCATCCGAAGAGATGCAGAGAAACATGTTAGCAGGGCACAGTGGTCAATGCCCTCCTTTGATTTCATGGGCATGTTTTCTCCATGTTGTTCAGGGACAGACACAAGCATTCAGACGCCAGAAAACAAAATGTTTCCTTCTGGAATCCAGCCCTGTCAAGAAAAAGAGAGTCATACTATCACTGGGCCTACAGATATGGGGGTATTATTTGGCCTTTCCTTCTTTAGGAAGTCGCTCTCTGGACCCTTCAAGGTCTCTCTTTTCAAATCCTTCCAGTAGAAAATCCCTAAGTCTTATTTGAAGATTGTATGACATGACTTTTCAGAATGGGTATGGCCATTTTTTATGGTATGGCCATAATTTATGGTATGAAATGGCCATAATTATGGTATGGCCATAATGGCCATAATTTATGGTATGGCCATAAATTATGACCATAAAGACTGTTAATAATATAATATATAATATTATATATTATATAATAATATAATAATTCCTATTCACTTTCTTGTTAAAGATGCATCCGTTCCTCATATAAACCAATTGAATGTAAGATTAGTTAAATAATATTTGGGACCGTTAAGGATTTAATTATCCTTCTAGTTAAAAGAAACAGGAGAATAAAGTTTACATCTCCAATATTGCAGAATCTACTCAAGGCACTTCAAGAAAGACAAAGTAAGACCCAAGATTAATAAAAAAAAAAATGCTACCAACATGCTTAGTCTAAAGCTCTGGAGGTTGAAAGTATATGATTGAGAGTTATAGAATCACTACAGGTAAACAGACTGTTCACCAAATGCTAAATAACATAACTAGAGTACTTGGAGAAGTAGCATTGGGTTAAATGCTTGCAAATGTTTGTTGTTGGGTTGGGTTTTGTTTTGTTTTGCTTTTTTAAGAAAATTTTTCATATCGCAGGATAGATATACATGTAGAAAGTTAGTTTTTTCTATGATCTTCTATGTAAGAGTCAAGGAAGAGTTGGGTTAATTTTATTTGTATATATTTACTTTGTTTTAAGCATTCTTCTAGGCACTTTTAAAAGATTACCTTGGGTCACCTGGGTGGCACAGTAGTTAGTACAGAGTCTGCTTGGGATTTTCCCTTTCCCTCTGCCCTTTCTGTTCATGCTTTCTCTCTCTCTCTAAAATAAATAAATCTTTAAAAAAATTATCTCATTAATCCCCACGTTGGCTCAGTAAGGTGGGTATACTTATTATACTCATTTTTAAAATGGAAACTGGGGCTCAGGGAAGGTACGACATCACACAGCTGATAGGTAGTGGAGTTTGGTCCCCAGACCTGTGCTCAAAACTACTGCATCACCTCCCATTCAGTCACACATTTAATAAATGTACAGTGAGCACCTACTGTGTGCAGGAGACTATGTGAGGGTAAATTAAATATTGTCCTTTCTTCAAAATGTCTCTTCTTAAAAGATTAAGAAGAGACACAAGACATGGGAGGACACAAATGCCTGTATCTTAAGGAAGCATGTGACAAGTTACCTAACAGAGACACCTGGAATCTATGAAGTGACTCTGTAATTCCTCCATGTGGTCCAAGGAGAATGGGACATGGGAGAAGCAGAAGAGAAGGACTTAGGAGGAAGGGGCTAACAATCATGTTGGGGATAATTATCAAGGGAGCCTACAGTGAATACCATTCAAATGTTGAGAAAAGAGAGTTCCCCATGGGAGAAAAATCAATTCTTACAAAACAACGGAGCTGTGCCAATTTCAATTTTCTATAGCTTCAGTGAGGCCAGGGCTCTTGGAATAAAACTTGGCTGTTGCCTTTTTTCCCACTTGGACAACAAAGAAACCGAGCAAGTATTTACACATTTAAAAATACAAATTACCTACTATACACCCATGAGAATGACTAGAATTTTTAAAAATAAAAGTAAAAAGACTGACAATAGAGACAATGCCAAATGTTGCCAAGAATATGGACCAAATGAGACTCATAAATTATAGGTGGGAATGTACAATGGTACAACCTCTTTAGAAAAAGGTTAAGCAGTTTCTTATAAAACTAAATATACACCTACTTTATAATTCAGCAATTCTACCCCTAGGTATTTACCAAAAAGAAGTAAAAACAGATGTCCACAAAAAGTCTTGTACAAGAAACACGACATAGATGAATCTCAAAAACATACTGAATGAAAGCAGCCAAACACAAAACACTACATTGTACAGGATTCCATTCATATGAAGTTCTAGAATTGGAAAAAGAATTGTTTGGTAGAATCAAATCAGAACAATGGTCAGGTCCGGGAAGGTCAGTGCGTGGATTACTGGGAAGGAGCACAGGAAACTTCCTGGGAGTTTGGGTGACACAGGTATATGTATTTGTCAGAACTTGTTGAATGATCATTTAGAATTTATATATTCCATTGCATATAAATTTTACCCTGAAAGACAAGAAATGTAAAAGATATTGAATTCTAGCTGAAGATGTGCATGACGTAGTATTTAAAAGTGAAATGTCTTTATGTCTGCTATTTACTTTGATAGGTATCAAAAAATAAGATGGACTGATGGATGAACAAATAGTTATGTGATAAAGCAAATATATTAAAATGTTAATTACAAATCTAGTGGCTGGATTTCTGAACATTCGCTGTAATATTCATTCAAATTTTCTGTAAGCTTGAAATTTTTCATAATAAAATTGCTTGTGGAAAAATATGACTCAAGTAGATAGAAATGCATATTTTTGAAGGTTTGAAGATTTGAATTACCTACAGATCCAAAGGACGTGGCAGTGAAGAAAGCGTAGGCTTCTATTTTTGCAACTACCCTCCTTTCTTGAAGTGTAGAAGGAAATAACCAGAGAGGTAACACTACTACAATGCATGACTGAAGGGCCTTCAGTTATCACACAAAACATCTATCTTATGTGTTTTAGAAATATTTTGAGTGTATTGCAAATGGACTTTTAACTAAAAAATTAGAGTGGATAAACCAAAGATATTGAAATACAAGGACAATCTCTGGAGTCCTAAGAATTTGCTAAAGACAGCTTTTGCTTGTTGTGTAGAAAATTTGGAAAAGCTCAGAAGTACATAGTGAAGAAGAAAACCACCTGTAATCAGATCACCAAAAGAAAAATCACTGTTAGTAGTTTGAGAAATTTATTTCAAGCGATTTCTCTTTCCACATTTTTAACAGACTGAAAATGGTAAATAGTTCAGTATATAGTGTAAATGAAAAGTTTTTCATAAATAAATTTAAAAAGTGCATAATGTTATTTTATTTTAATTTTATTTTAAAGATTTTATTTATTCATTTGAGAGACAGAGAAAGTGAGAGAGAGCATGAGAGGAGAGAAGGTCAGAGGGAGAAGCAGACTCCCGGTGGAGCCGGGAGCCCGACGTGGGACTCGATCCCGGAACTCAAGGATCATGACCTGAGCCAAAGGCAGTTGCTCAACCAACTGAGCCACCCAGGTGCCCCATAATGTTATTTTAAATGGGTATGTCATATTTGACAATGGAAATGTGGGCGTATAGGTTGTTTTAATTTAGTTTTCTGTAATAAATAATGTTGAAAAGGAACATCTGTGCAAAAATACTTGTTTTTAGGACAAAGAATTTCCGAAAATGTACATTTACCCAAGCATTTTAGCTGGTCTGTGTGTTAAGAATTAGTCCCCATGTGCTTTTGACAAAGTGTCCTTACTGCTACAGACAACTCAATTATAGTAAATATGACCTTAACCTCATCCCATGGTTTGTCAGCTTTCCAACAGCCCATGGAAAGAGACTTAAACTCTGTCTACACCTGCAGTTCAGACGAACACAGACTTATGCACTGGGTGGGGGATGGGATGGGAGGTAGAGATGAAAAACTCAGTTTGAAAGTGTTTCTTTCTTCTCCAGCAAGGGAGAAAGGAACTATAATCTTAAATGAGGCAGGAGCCCAGCAATGGAAGCTGCCTGAGACAGTGAAGTGTTGCCCTTCTGCAGGAAGAGGCTATGCTTAAACCACCCTACTCCCCCCACAGGGTTCATGCATCTGCTGGATATCCCTGGAAAGAGCAGCCTCTGTAGTGTAAGAGGATAAAGAAACTGCATCAAGTCAACAGGAGAGTGGGTACTCCTCCCTCTCTAAAAGCAGTGGATTTAAGATGATAAGATATTTCCATTCCACAGCAGAAAGAGGTGTGAGGCGCCGGGAGGACTTTGAGAAATGGGGACTCACAGCAAAGGAACTCAAACATATTGTTATTCTGAAGGTGAAAGTACAAGATGAGAAAAGATTTGTATCTCTCCCCTGTTCTGCTTCAGCAAATGACTGGGATCTATAAGAACACTAAAGCTGGCAGGCACCAGCTGGAGGGAGCTCATTGGTAAATACTCAGGAATTCTGCAAACTGGTTTAGTAACTTGAAACTGGCCTTGCTGGAAGTATTCACAGCATGGAAAGCAGCAAATACCACATATCAGAGCTCCCCCTAACTACTCCCCTCCAACCCCCGCCCCAGATCTGGCTTACCAGTTCATCACAGCTCAAATCCAAAGCTCCGTTTCTGATTTCTCTCCCAAATTCCAGACCCATTATTGCCGACTACCTTCAGAACATCTCTACTCAAATTCATTAGGTTCAAAAGAGAACCCATTATATTGTGTCTCAGGTATGACCTTGCTAGTGTGTTTGTACTTCTGTTAACAATTTACCATCTTCCCAAACACTGTAACTCAAAACCTCACAATCATATTTGATGCTTCGCTCAGTAATAACAAGAAAAAATAAAGGGACAAAAAGAAGAACTATTCGAGTGGCATTAATTTAACACATTATGTCAGCCCTTGTGATTAGCCCTTTACAAACATTCTCACAATGTCTCTTGAAAGAAGAAATCATTCCAGTTCTGCAAATGGAAAACTGAAGTTCAAGGAAGTTACATTACTTACCCCAACTTATAGAGTTATTAATTTTCAGAACTATAATTTGAATCCAGGGCCCTCTAAGTACAGAAACCATTCTTAAACCCAAATGTTATATTTCTAACTAATCAGCTACTCAATTTGGTCCTTTAGGCCTTTTATCACTATCTTTATGGAGATATTATTAATGTACAATGAAATGCAGAAATTTTAAGTGTACATTCAACTGTGTCGACAAATTCACATGCTTGTGTCAACTCACACTTGTATGAGAATATAGAACACTTTCATCACGCCAGAAAGTTTCCTCCTTCCTTGTTCCAGTCAGTCTATTGGAGAGTAACCCCTGCTTTGATTTATTTTATCCCCAAAGGGTTTTATCTTCCAGAATTCCATATAAATGAAATCATAGAGCACACACTCTTTCTTGGAAGACTTCCTTAACTCAACATTTTTGAGAATAATCCCTATTATTTACATATATCAGTATTTTATGTCTTTTTATGGCTAATACTCCATTGTATACATAAATCAATATTTGTTTATCTACTCTTACTGACAGATGAATGATCAATCGGCTATTATGCATAAGGACGCTAGGAACATTCTTGTACAAGTTTTTTTTGTTGACATATGCCTTCATTTCTTTTGGGTGAAACTTAAAAGCATGAGTGCTAACCCATAGGTTTGGTGTATGTTTATCTATATGAGAAATTGTCATACTGATTTCCAAAAAGATACTGTCATTTTATATTCCGACTACCAGTACAAATATTCTCTACTTACAATGGGGTTACTTCCTGGTAAACCCCTTGTAAGCTGAAAATATCTTAAGTAAAAAATGCATTTAATATACCTAACCTACCAAACATCAAAGCTTAACCTAGCCTATGTTAAAAGGTGCTCAAAACACTTACCTTAGGCTACAATTGGGCAAAATTCTCTAACACAAGCCCATTTTATAGGAGAGTGTTGAATAGCTCATATAATTAATCAAATACCACACTGAAAGTGAAAAACAAAATGGGTCTATGTGAACGGAAGGGTTGTAAGCCTATCGGTTGTTTACCCTCGTGATCACGTGGTTGTCTGAGAGCTGTGGCTCACTGCCATTGCCCACTAGAGAGAGAGGATCCTACCATGTATGACTAACTGGAAAAGGATCAAATTTCAAAATCTGAAGTTCTGTTTCTACCAAATGCATATTGCTTTTGCCTGATCATAAAGTCGAAAAATTAAATTGAACCATCGAAAGTTGGGGACCATCTGTATGTGATGATTCCAGTTACTCCGCATCCTTGCCAACACTGACTACGTATTGTCAGTTTTTTTAATTTTAGCCATTCTGGTGCGCGTGTAGTGATAACTCATTGGCTTTGATTTGCATTTCCCTAACGACATTTCCCTTATGATATATGATGTAAACCTAGACATTGAAGAAAATACAGGAGTAGCAGGAATATTATCTTCATGACTTTACAGAAGGCGAAAACTTCTTTGACAGGACCCAGAAACCACTAACTTAAAAATATCTATATATCTGTAGGCACACATACACATACAGTGGACTTCATCAAAATTAAAACCTTAAGAAAATGAATAAACAAGCCACATTCTGGAATAAATACATACATACAAAGCACTTACACCCAGACTATATAAACAACTCTTTCAACTCAAAATTTTTTTAAAAATCCAAAGGGAAATTATGGGCAAAAGACTTGAACAGACACTTTACAAAGGAAGATTTACTCTGGCCAAAAAGGTACACGAGAAAATTCCTCACAGTTCTTCATCTTTACCTTTTTTAGAAGCCAATCATTTTTTATTTTGTACTACAGTTTTTGTAAGTAGAACTCCCAACCCAAACAGCAAACCACTTGAAAGCAAAATGAACATTTGAGGCATATTTGTACCAGGGTATATATACAGGGGGAGACAGAAAAGGTTCACAAACATTTTTAAATGGTTGACCAAATGAATTAACATTGTATATCACAAGACATTTTTAGCTGGTCATTAATATTGTAAGCAAATGAAGCAGTAATATTAGAGCAGCACCAAGAGAGAAGAAAGAAAATACATAACGAGACAAATAAGCCTGAGAGAAAAAAAAAAAGTGTTTCTCACAGACAGTTGAAATGATATTTTAAGTGTTAGTGTAAAATACAAGAGGAAATAGAGCTAGTAGAATAAAACGACAACGATAATGTGAAATAAAGCTTTCCAAAAATAAGACACCTACTTTTTTGCATGGGCAACCCATCTCTGTGAGTAATTTTGCATCTATGAAAGCCCAGGGGAAGCTATCAGACCAAAACAGGAAGCTGTGCATGTGCTCTCAGGCGGAAGTCACCAAGACATGGCTCTTGTGTACTCTGATGTGCATCCTGCTTGCCAGAAGACTCAGATTCCTTGTCAAAAAAATAGACCCCAAAGATGCAGATGGCAGCATGACTGCATCACAATAGCGTTTTCAGATTCGGGTGACATCTTGGAATTCCCGGCATACCATAATTTTAACTCCTACAGGGCATGTCCTTTCTGAAGTAAAATTTGTTCACTGAGGCACATGTGAATTACTTGTGAAAAACCTGTCTTTCCCCATGACTCATGAACCACTGTTCAATATTTACAGTAACTCTAAAAAGGAATTTTCTAGAACCAGAGGTTGACTCAGGCCATCTTCATAATTATTTATAAAAAAAAATAATAATACATTGTCTGTGCAAGACGATGTCCTCAAGAACCCGTCCTTTTCAGGAAAAAAAAAAATCTGAAAAATTTCAAGGATCTTATTTCTGACCCAAATTTCAAACTAATTTGTATAAATCATTCAATTCCCATGTAAAAGAAAGATTGTTTCTTTTCTCTTTCCTGATCAGAGAGAGTCTTGACACATGTGGAAGTTCTGACCAATAGAAGCAATTTTCATGACTTTTCCTTTTTGAGATTCTCAGGGGGAAAAAAAGCAAGCTTACTGAATAAATTAAATTACATTTCATGACTAGAGCAGTAAACAAGAGGATTAGAGGGACACTCTGGGTGGGGTTCATACAGGTCCTGGGAAAAGAAAGAAAAACGGGAATTTTTTAAAAAGAGAGAGAGGAGAGTTAAAAGATTTAGAAGACTCTGAAAAAATGACATTCCAGAATTATACAGTGTGTGTGTGTGTGTGTGTGTGTGTGTGTGTCTGTGTGTGTGATTATGGAGATGGAAGGAGGAGGTGTGTAAGAGTCAGACAAAAGCAAACCTTAAGTGAAAGTTATAGTTTTGTCAGGAAAACCTTGGTGAATAAACATATTTATCTCTATTCAGGCAAAACATACCAAGATAATTAGCAAAACTCCTTAAAGAAAATGACCTCACCTGAATGCCATCTCAGAAGCATTATTCTCCAATAATAGAACCATCCAACACATTCACGCATACACACCACACACACACACACACACACACACACACACACTTTAACATGTTAACACCAGACCTAAAGCCATAGTAATAGACATAAAAGAAGGACAGAATGGAAATTGCAAAATGGCAGAGTATTCTTAAACACCTTGGGTGGACATACTTACACACTTCAAGTCTCTGTTCTTCCCCAAGTTTTCCCCATGAAAAGCTAATAAGAAAAGAAAGTGTTTATGGCCAGGGTTGGGAGACAACAAAAAAGTAAATTGTTCAAAGTTCTGGAATGACACTAAGGCAAAGGTACATTCAGTCCAAGTATTGCCTTCCTTGTCCTTTCCAACGTGTAAATAGACAGAGAACGCGGTACTCGAAGCTTCTCTGCTCTCCTTGACCGCCCTCGCTCAGGGCAATCTTGGCTTAGATTTTCCACAAATGTGATGCATTCCTATGAAAGAGACACGTACATAATTTTTTAGATCTGTCATATTTTTAAATGTTCAAGGAGAGCCTATCATTTAAAGGATTCCCCCTCCTTTATACATGTCTAAATTCCAATTTTGGCATTTGGGACTTCTATAAAATGTAGTATAACAGAATAGTGTTCCATTTCAGAATCAGTGAATGGCTTTGCTACACCAGAATGTCAGGCTTCAGCATGTTATTTCTGTATTCTAATTCAAATCCTTTATGTGACTACCTATCCATTTCTAATTTAAATTTTGCTGGGTGGTTTAAAGCTTTTAAGTCCTTTCACATCTATTCTTTAAGATGCTTAGTTTAGCATCTTGCATTTTCCCGCCAGGGTTTTCTTGTGCATAATTCTTTGGCACGCCAGGTGGCAGGTTCTGAAACAGTTGTTGGGCGTTCTGTGGCCCCCAAACTCTCCCAAGGAATATGGGCAACTTGGGAGCGTCCTGAAGGATTTGATGCCTGGGGTAACGCGTGCTGTTTGTTTAGTGAATTAGCACCTCCGCGAAAGATCATAAAGAAGGTGTTCCTGATGGCATGGAGCAAAGAAATAGGAAGCAGAGGTGGTGTGTCTCAGCACTAGCTCGTGCTCTGTCGGCACTCTCCAAACGTCAGGCTCCGGTTCAAAATTGGGAACCTCAATGTTTTTAGCCGGTGTTCACCATGTTTGAAGATCCGATTTACAAGATGTCAGCTGGCTTCCATGGTCTTGGAGGAGCTTTTAATGAGAATGTGCTTTACTTGTCATAGATGATTCTAATGCCTGTCTCACTCATCCGTGCTCCCTTGGCAAGAATGTGGAGCACATTTTCCAGGGACTTCAGTTCTGATGTGGATTTTTTTTTAAATTCTGTACGTTAGCAATAAATCTATAATGACTATTATAAGGTCTAAATGTAAGAAACAGGAATGGTGAAAAGGCCACCTGCATTATGGCAGTACCAATAATAGCTCCCAGTTCTGCATGCTAACTAGGGCGCAGTCTCACGGCTGACTTATTTACATACATCTAATCTTTTAATAAGGCTGCAACTTAGGTACGCCTATTAATGTTTTACGGATAAAGAAACCCAAGCCTGTATGTTACTGAAAATATGTGTCACCTTGACCCCAGAGCCTAAGTTTTGACCATTACACTCTCCTGCCTCTCTCTGCAACGCATTTAAGTGTCCTTTGAAAAGCTGCAGCACTCTGTAAATGTCAGGTGGTATTCTCTGTGGCTTTTGGAAAGGAGTCTAATTCCTGCACTCTTCTTACTGCCACAATCTAGAGGAAGAAGTGCCTACGAGGGGTTTGAAGGGTACAGCTCTCCTTGTGAGTCATTGGAGTGTAGCTATCCCACGGGGATGAGGGGCAGGAATACTTCGGAACTAGTGTTTTAGATTTTCAAGAACTCAAGTTAGGGGCCAATGTCACCAGAAACCGCTGCCATCTACTTCTGAGTGTGGGGAAGATAAAGCCTTGACGAAAAGCAAACAAACAGCTACTTCCAGGCTGACGAAGGCCTGCTTGGGATGGCTGTATTTTTCTGCTGTGGTTGCCAAGAAAATGTTTGCATTCTGAGAGCACTTCAAAATGAGTTCATTTATCTGCTCCTTGGAAGACCCCTCAATGTTAAGGTCTCCCAGGGAAAGATATTGTTTCTGCGACGCCACAAGTTACAGACATCTTGTTCCATTATCCATCACTGTTATTTAGAAGTGAGAAATTGACTGAAGGCCAAAGGTCAGGACTCCCAAAGCAGAAAACTCAAACACTGTGCTCAGTACTTGGGTAATACCCTTCCAGCTTATGCAGATATGACATCTCAGAGTTTAAGGCCTATTGTTTTGTGACGTATCTCTATGACAAAATATTATTTGTCAGTCTTCCCTGAAATAGAAGTACACATCACTACGGAGACACAAGACTGCTTTTGCTAACAAGTTGATCATTTGGGCAGCAGTAAGCAATTGCGAGTTATCAATAATTGCTTTGTTAAGCAAACAGATTTCAGCAATTTCTCTCAAGTAAAATATTGCTCTGGTGACATCAACCCTTTAGCTGAAAAGAGGAATTAATCTGTTGTTGAGGCAACTAAAGTGATCTTAATTATAGCTCTGAATTTGGTTTCATCCATCGATTAGGGGAACTATTTTGTTGATCTTAATGGATTCTTGAATTTACAAGAATTTCCTCTTTCTCTCTCTCCTTTTTCTTTCTTTCTCTCTCTCTCTCTTTTTCCCTCCCTGTTCTCTCTCAGTTATACAAGAATCTCCAGGTCTGAGCTGGTGTAGTAAATGTCTATTAAAGCATTCAAATATTTACCCCTCTACCATCATTAGTCAACACTGCTTTGGAGCAGGGACAACAACAAACAGCCTCTGTCACTTGAGAGGAAATGTCAATACATCCTTGTTGATAAGGGAAGCTACCTGTGATCACACACATTCAGTGGGGAGCAGATGCAGTGTGTTTGGGTAAGAAAGGTGAATAAGCCAACGTGATGGCCATCTAAGCCAAGACCAGCTCAAGAACTAGAATTGGGATATGCAACAGGGAAAATGGTGCACAAGTAAACCCATTTCTGGGTTTAAATTCTTATTTAAAAATTCAGTGGAGCAGCTGTCCAGGGTTTCCCATTTCAGCATTTTAATTTTCCTCTGTCCTAAAGAAGTCTAGTTTCTCACTGAATATAATTCTAACATGTTTTGTGTTATTACCAATTTATCCTGTTTTGTTTTTTTTGTTTTGTTTTGTTTTTAAGATTTTATTTATTTATTTGAGAGAGAAAGTGAGAGAGAGCATGAAAGGAGAGAAGGTTAGAGGCAGAAGCAGACTCCCCCTGGAGCCGGGAGCCCGATGTGGGACTCGATCCTGGAACTCAAGGATCATGACCTGAGCCGGAGGCAGTTGCTCAACCAACTGAGCCACCCAGGTGCCCAATTTATCCCGTTTTGTCTTAAAAGGCAGTCTCCTTTGTTCTGGAGGGGTAACCTTGAAAATCTAAACTTCCCTATGGACAACGTAGTGGAGAATCCATGGCAAGTATATTTTTTACTTCTATCAGCCTATATCTATAGATACAGTTTGAAAGATCACTGGATTCTATTAAATTGTTATTCCTGAGTTAATGTGACAAGTGCGTTGGTCAATTAATACATACTGTCAACCTTTAAAACAATGTGATAAAGCCCTTAAAAGATTTCTGACAGAAGCAGCTAAAACACTGCGTGTGTGTATGTGTGTGTGTGTGGACACACACATCCCTCAGGTATGGGTTAGAAGCCAGAATGAGAGTTGAAAATTAAAACTAATAGAGAAAGTCTCAAAAATCTAAGTTTTGTTTTCAGTTAGAATCTTAAAGAAGGGTTTGAGTGGTTCCTATTCTATCTAAAACCGTTTGTTCATAAATAATGAATGTTAAGTTAAAAAGGCAGAATGCCTAAAGTCCCTTTACATCCAAAAGAAAATTTATGATCCCTTCAAAATTTTAAATCATTTCAGACTGGGTAAAAAGAATACCTTTAGGTATTATTTTTGACCTAAGTTCTACTCTGGCAACTTGCTAGAATTAGATTCCATATAAGACAAAGTTAATCAACCTCAGCACTATTGGTACTTTGGAACAGATAATTCTTTGTTATCAGGAGCTGTCCTGTGAATTATGAAACTTCTAGCAATATTCCTGGTCTCTACCCACCAGATTCTAGTAGCAACCCAACCATCAGATGTGAGAATCAAACGTGTCTTCAGGCATTACCAAATGTCCCTTAAGAAAGATGGTGAAAAAAATTACCTCAGCTGAGAACCACTGATAAAAGAATTCCTAGGTAGTGCATGTGTGTGTGTGTGTGTGTGTGTGTGTGTGTGTGTGTTTGATGGTGGTGGTAGCAGTGTTCTTAAGTTCTTAAGTGGGGTTCTTAAGAAAATAACTGTAAAATTATTTCAACTTTAATTTGGTACTGACTGCACTTTGAAAAAAATGGCCTCAACACCTGTCAGCTCTCATAAGAGGTGGAGAATGTTTCCCTTCCCTTCAAATCTTGCTTTGCCTTGTAAAAACCTTTGATAAAAAGAATGTGACTAAGTGACATTACATGACATCTGAAGCTAGACCTTGGGAGGTCTTACAGGTTCCAATTTCCTGTCTTGGAGTGCTACACTGAGGCTGCCATGTAAGGAAGCCAGTCTAGCTTCCCGGAAAAATCAAATGGAGCATGAAAGAAAGACAAGTTGCTCCAATCAACAGCAAGCTCCAATGCCAGACATAGGAGTGAAGCCGTCTTGGACTTTGCAGGCCAGCTGATCTTCCAGCCAACTCAGTCTTATGAGTGAACCTAGGTGAAACCAGTAGAGGAAATAACCAGCTATCCTATAGAACCAAGAGAAGTAAGAATTATTCTTGTTTTAAGCCTCCAAGTTTTGGGGTAGTTTCTTATGCAGCAAGGACTAACATGGTTCCTGGCTTAAACGTAATGTATGCTATTATCAAGGGACTTCTATATGAAATGTGGGGGATCAGATCTAGAGAGGCGAGTGACTTACAGTGAGAGTCATGAAGACACGGTTTCCAGCGTCCTCAGAGACTTCTTACAGCTTTTTGAGAATGTATGTGTAGATTGGATACTGACTTCAAAACTTCATCCAATTCAGTTAGGAAAAAGTACATTTATGCAGTATCAACAATGTACAAAGTACAGGAGGGAAGGAGGGGATAGGCTATCCCTTTCTACTTGTTTCAGAGTAAGTTAAGACAAAATCTTGGTTAATTATTGTGAAAGGAAATAAAACATAGTGCCTGGAACATTAAAACTATAAGCACCAAACAGATAATGATTATGGAGGTTTTGTATTGATAACTTGTCAACTTGGCTCTGCTGGAAGCAGAGAACCTCCAGAACCTCCTTTCATCTTTTAATCCTTTCTAGGTTAAAGCTGACCCAAAGAGAAATTCACATGACATTTTGATAGGTGGAGCTGAAGCTCTGCCACTATGCTCTGACGGTCTCCACGGTTAGATGCAGTGAGAAATAGATGGAGAGATGCCAGTGGATTCCGCCATATCCTTGCTCTACCCACTACCTTGTGTCCAGTTCTTCCAAACTGCAGGTCTTGCTGATCAACAGCTACCACAAACCCACCGCCTGAAGTTGAGGCAACAGCTTGCATGCATTCTGTGCCAGCTCTCCTTCATAATACAACTTCAGCATCTGGATGTTCTTAGCTTCCAGATTTTCCTGTAAACCATCACTTGTTCTTTTGTATAGTGTGTCAGAAGGGCTGGTTATTGGTATTTATCTGATCTTCAAGTCTTCCTTTTGGACTTCTCTTCATCTTCTCCCATATTTGTGCATGCTCTTCCAATAGTAGCCTTTTTCTATCATGATACTCATAGTAATTTTTACTTCCCAATGGAACCCTTGGAAAACAAGGTAACACAGTTCAGAAAGAAGTAATGAGGACTTGATTTCACTCTGGCTATTCTATGGAATCGTACTTAATTTGGGGGATTCCATGTATGTTGGATTTCCTAGCATCAATAAGTGTGAAAAGTGACTTACAATGTCATATCCATTCATTCTTCACTTGGTTATGGAAAAGCAGAGGATGGGAAAAAACATTAAAAAATCACTCCTGCTCCTTAGTTGCTCCAGTTATAAATCCAGGAGGACTCAGAAGGAGATTTTTACAACATGGTCAGGGATATTAATACACTGTCTAATGCGATAAAGATCTCATGGGCAAAAACCATATTGAGGAATAGTAATCAGGCACATTTTTAAAATTAGAAGTAGAGTAAAAGTAACACTAGACATTTTGGTGACACAAGAAATGTTTATGACATTCAGAATGAGGTGTAGCTCAGAAATAATTTAAATAAGTTTAAGTGCCCATCATAAATACCAAAAAGAGAAAAACTGTAGGCAAATGGAATCTTGAGAGGTATAAATCAATGAAGAATAAAAAATTTTTTGTAAGATAAACTGAAATGTACCAGCGAGAAATAAATGCTAATAATCCCTTGGTTGATAAAATTGAGTTTGGACTTCTGAAAGTATTGTATGTGCAAAAAAAACTGTGATGTTTATATTCCATATGGTTAGAAGGAATCCTGAAATCAAGAAAGTACAATTCTGGGGAGATGAACCAGGAGAGACCATGAACCCTGAGCAACAAACTGAGGGTCTTGGAGTGGAAGGGGGTGGGGGTTGGGCGAGCCTGGTGGTAGGTATTGAGGAGGGCACGTACTGCATGGAGCACTGGGTGTGGTGCATGAACAATGAATCTTGGAACACTGAAAAAATAAAATTAAATTAAAAAAAAAGAAAGTACAATTCTGAACGGTAGATATTTTCAAGCTCAGTGAATCAAGTCAAACACACTACTGGTTTTCCCTTCCTTTTGGCCTGAAAAGATTATCTCTAGGCCAAAGGGAATGCAAGATCCACACCAGTGGCTCACAAAGTCTAGAAGACATCGGAAAATTGGGCTTACAGAAACCCGGGAGCTTACAGAAAATATTCCACGTGGGCCTGTATGTGGAGATCCTGATTCAACAGACTTTGAGTGGAATTAGGAAATTTCTACTTTTTGGAAAAATCCCAGGTGATTCTGACCTACATAGTCTAAGATCATACTTTGAGAGACAGTTATCTGGACCCAAGAGAATAAGTTCCTAAATTCTGTACTGAGTATAACAAAGGAAAATCCCTAAGTGTTATTTTCAAAGTATAAAAATGCTACATAATATCCAACATGATGCTTTGTTGAAGAAAACCTGCCAGTTGCTTTGTTCCCAAGGAAAATGCATGATGCTCACTATTTGTGTGTGTGTGTGTGAGAGAGAGAGAGATTTTGAAAGAGGGAGAGGGAGAGAGAGAAAGAGAATATCCTGTACTGAAGTTGTTCCTGACGTTGTTGGCTGCTTTATCTCAGATGTCAAGGCATGAGGGTCTCAAATTTGCTAACAGGCTCAGGATGGTGGCTCCAAACCAAAGCAGAATTTTTCCCCATCATGTATTGCTAATTCCAAAGAATTATATAAAATTGCCCATGTGATTTATTGATCAAGGAAAATCTATATTTTTCCCATTAAGGTATGATCAGGAAAGTCAAGGAAAACTTCAGCTCACCATGAAGAGTTTACTTTTGGCAAAAGAGAAAAATGTTCAAACATTCAGCTCTTCAAAAATGGCAAGGAAGTACGCATTTCGAATTTAAGGATTTTGCAATAATTCATATGTGAAATGAGATATCAATCATCCAAACTTGGCATCTCAACTTTGCTTATATTTTTGTGAGTGGAAATGTCATTGCATTTAACAAGGACAAGTATTTCAAATGTTCTTTTTTGCATCCTTGTTTTGTAGACTTTGTTCCTTCTGTCTAAAATACCTTCCTTACACCTTCTTCACTTCAGTAAATGCTGATTTTCCCTGTGACTCAGCTCAGACTCCTGGGGTTTTCCTTGAGATCCCCCATCCCTACCACTTTACTTCCAGAACTAGACATTTCTTCCTACCTTTTCATAGTACTGGTGCTTCCCTCCATCCGTGCACTGCGACTCCGATGTCCACAGCCCCTTTGCCTCCACGAGAGTTCAACGAGATCAAAAGCCTCATCTTATTTGTTTCTATTTCTGGAGCTGAGCAAATAGTAGGGGTTAAAAAAATAACAGCGTAATAATGGATTTTTTTTTAAGATTGAAAAATACTAAATCTTAGTGAGGCATAACAAGAGTGTTAGTTGCATGTATACAAAAAAATCAGGAGGTCCTTCACTGAAAGATGTGTAACCATGTCAAGAAAAGCTAACATAATATATCACACACCCACCGTTGGTCTTATTAATAGGAAAAATCTACTTAATACTATTCTTTGAGGTAAGTGTACAAATTCTCCTAACCAAAAATAAGAACACAGGGAGATCTGGGGGTGGCTCAGTTGTTGGGCATCTGCCTTTGGCTAGGGTCATGATCCTGGGGTTCTGGGATAGAGCTCTACATCGGGCTCCCTGCTATGCGGGGAGCCTGCTTCTCCCTCTCCCACACCCCTGCTTGTGCTCCCTCTCTTGCTGTGTCTCTCTCTGTTGAATAAATACATAAAATCTTTAAAAGATATAAGAACACAAATATTTGATTTTCAAAGAAAAGACATAAAATATTTCTTTCTATTGGACTATGTACTTAAAATACAACTTCATCACTTAATTAGTATTGCCTATTTGGGTACAAATTACATTTACTTTCAATGTTCAAAACCTTAAAAAATACAAATTGTTTACTTCTTTTGTAATTTTTCCCCCACGGCAGGTTGAACTAGGCAAGGCCAAGCAAACTGTGATTAAGTAAATGTGTGTTTTTTTAAATCAATTAAATTAAAAAGTTGGCACATGATGTTCATAGCCCCTTAAAATAATGACTAAATAAAGAAGAGGTAGCTTAGTATTTAGCACAGTGAGACAATAATCAGAATGTCATAAAAAAAGACACCCTTAAATAGACAAACCTATATAATACATAGGGTTTATTCCAATAACCCCTAAAATTAACATCTCATGAAAGAGTGAGTGCAAATCACTGTACCTTATTCAGTGCAATCAGACTGAACCTGCTGTCTGACTATAAAGCTGTCATTGTAGAGGCATTTATAGCCTCAGCAAACAAATATTGTTCAGGTAGAAGATGAACACACGTGAAAAGGAAAAACATGTTACATATTTCAAGTGAAGAACTATTGAATCTTTAAAAATTAAAAGGCTTCAACTATTTTGAGCCCTATATCCACTCAAAATCCCTATGTCACTTTATATCATTCTTAGAAATCATGAACCTTTATGATTTCAAGTATAGTCCAGCTTGAGATGTGGCTGAAGATGTATTTATTTTATTTTTTTTAAGATTTTATTTGTTGGGGCGCCTGGGTGGCTCAGTGGGTTAAAGCTTCTGCCTTCAGCTCAGGTCATGATCTCAGGGTCCTGGGATCGAGCCCCGCATCGGGCTCTCTGCTCAGCAGGGAGCCTGCTTCCCCCTCTCTCTCTGCCTGCCTCTCTGCCTACTTGTAATCTCTCTCTCTCTCTCAAATAAATAAATAAAATCTTTTTTTTAAAAGATTTTATTTATTTATTTGAGAGAGAGAGAGAAAGCGAAGTAACTGGGTGAAGGGCATTAAGGAGGGCATGTAATATAATGAGCACTGAGTTTTGTATACAACTGATAAATCACTGAACTCTACCTCTAAAACTAATAATACATTATATATTAATTGAATTAAATAAAATAAAATATTAAAATACATATAGGCATTAAAAAAACATTTTAGAGGTACAATACCTGTTTTGTTTATATATATATATATATATATATATATATATGTATTTTTTAAAAAAGAAGAATACTTGCATCTTAGATTCTGATGGGCATAAACAAATATGTTGATTTTATGATACATACTAATATACTGAAATTATTCCAAAAGAAGTAGTTAGATGTTAATATGAAAAGAACTTCAGTATATTTAAGGAAATGTGCTAGGGCTAAGGTATATTTGGGATTTTGACAAATCAAAATAATTGGCCAATTTAAGTAGAAGATAAAGCCTGATTTCTTTCTGAAAACAAATTTCTCTTTGCAGAGTACTTAGGGCAAGAGTTCATATTCTTATTTGAGGGTTTGACCTTCTTCGTGTCTTCAGTCAGACGTTTTCTAGTCAGTGAGGCTCACCTTGATGACCTATTCAAAATAGAAATATTCCACCCACACTTCTGAACCCCTTTACCCCGGCAGTTTTTTGTTGTTTATTTTTTACTTTTTTCATAACACTTCCTCTTATTTAACTTATCTACTATGTTTATTGCTTACAGTTTGTCTCCTTACATGAGAACATAAACTCCGCATGAGAGGGCTATTTTACCTGATTTGCTCAGTAGTAGCTGGTACATGGTGGTCACACAATAAATACTAGCTGACTTCCAGTAAATTTGTATACATACTACCTGAAAAAGTAAAAACTGTGTTTTAGTAAAACTCACTTTACCAATGGATAAAGTTGAGCACAAGTATTATTTGGTATCAATTCATAGTATGAATTTCAAGCAATTTTTAAATTGTACTACAATATTTAGAATAACTGTTTTCAAGTGTATTTCTGTATATTAGACCATAGAAAGTCTTTTGTTTGACAGTTTATAAACAGAGATATGCATGTGGGCAAATTCACTTTTACAATAATATCTTAACAGAATACATCAGTCTGAGAAAACTGGTTTTACTTTTTTTTTTTTTTTGAAAAGTGGTTTTACTTTACAGTTGAAATTTTGAATCTGAAAACTCTGCCTTAAATATGATGTTAGGAAACTTTTGAAAGAAAGAATTGAAAGGCATTTTCATAATACATTGTTATACACCCATTTCCTTGATGACCTCATCCATCTTCATTACTGATCTATGGCATCTATACCACTTTCTCATCCATTTAAATTTCAACACCTGCTCCACATCTGTCTTGCTAGGATGACCTCAGTGCTTTGTCAGACACAGGACTATGAGTAGAGCAAATACTTTCATCACTTTTATTACTACACTTTCATTAAGTTTTCCTAGTGCCTACCTTTCTAGTCAGAGAATGTGACCTAGTTTGTATATTCTACTATTAGAATAATGGGTTATCCTTGAACTAGGAATGCCCTTGGTCTTCAGGGAACATTGACTTCTTCAACTAACCAGCACATATTTGGGAATCCACCCTGGAGTTTAGGAATGAATTATCTTACCCTCTAAATATCATATTTAGCTATCTGGGTTGACAATGTGAAATTGGTCATGATTCCTTGCCACTAATATTCAAATTTCCCACACAATCCTAATGCAGCTTTATCTTCTAGCATTCCCATGATCTACCCATTATGCATGAAATATGTGACTTGAATTCATATGTCATATAACAGTAAAATTATAGAAATTTCCTGACAGTTCTCTTTTTGGCACAATGTAGATAAGAAAAAAGCAACAAAACAAAATAAAATACAAAAAGGTGACCGTTGTGGTTGGTTAATTTCATGTAGATCTTTACATAAGATCCATTGTTTTTGAATAAAAGTGCATCTAGGGAAGATATTGGTCAGGTGTTTCATGCTCCTCTTCTGTCTCTTATGTCTTTACAAAAGTTCAGGCTATCATGATCTTTCTGGACTATAGCAATTGCCTCCTAAGTGGCCTTCCCTTTCCAGTCCTGCCTTTCTCCTTTTTCATCCTCCACGGTATTGATAAAATTGTCTTCCTGAAAAGTTTTAGTCCCTTGAGAACTCTTTAGTGTATATAAAATAAAATCCATCCTCCTTCAGAGCCTTAACACTGACTTATTGTTCAGACTACTCTCTCCTCTGTCTCCCACGTTTTCCTATGTGCCTCAGAGGAATATGCTTGCTGTCTGAGATGGTCATGATTTTCCACTTGATTGGGATCTCTATGTGTCTGCTTTGGCCACCCAGGGACTAACATGAAACTTGACACATACTAGACACCAATGAATAGATTGAAGATTTAAGATGATTGAGGAAAACTTTTAACTTCCTTCCCTTTCCAAATCACAGAGGAAAAAAACATGAAAGTAAAATGTGTCCGTGGCAGCACTGGAAGCACAAGAAGGGTACAAACAGTAAATGAGCTCAGTCAGGAATTTGAGGAAGATAGAAACATTGGCATATAAAATCCAATAGGGCTGATGAATCTGTGACCAAATATATGTTAAAAAAGAAAGCTCTTGTAAATGTTCATGATTTCCAATTCTGTAGCTCTCATGGTTTCCAGTTATTTAGCATGGACACAACTGATGAACAAATTAGTGACCTGGGAGATCAAGCAAAGCAATTCTCTCAAAACACACTGAAAGGATAAAGATGTGGAGAGTGTGAGGAAACCATTAGAAAAAATAAAGGATTGGGGCACCTGGGTGGCAAATCGGTTAAGTGTCTGCCTTTGGTTCAGGTCATGATCCTGGAGTCCTGGGAGGGAGCCCCGGGTCAGGCTCCTTGCTCAGCGGGGAGTCAGCTTCTCCCTCTTCCCTTCAACCTGCTTGTGCTTTCTCACCATCCTCCCCCTGACTCTTGCTCTCTGGCTCTCGGTCTCACTTTCTCAAATAAATAAATAAAATCTTTAAAAAAAAATAAAGGAAAAATAAAGGATCACGTGAGAAGTTTCTATTTCTATTTAATAGGAATTCCAGTAAGAGAGAATGAAGAAGATGCAATGTTGAAATAATTCAAAAATAATAGCAGAAAATCTCCCTGAGATGGAAAAAAAAAATGCAAATCTTTCATTTAAAAAAGCTATCAACTGCCAAGTTGCCATGTTCTCAATGAAGTTCAAAGTCACCTTCAAAGATAAGGAGAAAAATCATAAAAACTAAAATCATAGAAATATGAAATGAGTTTCCTTCAGAGGAATGGAGTTAAAATGAGAATGCTGATGTATCATCTACAAATCTGGATGCTAGAAGACCATGGAAAAATTATTCTCTGATTCTGAGATTAAATTATTTTGAACCTAGAATTCTATATCCCACAGAATTATCAATCAAATATAAGAGTAAAAGAAAAAAACATTTGGGGGCATAGCAAGACTCAGGCAACCTAAAATCCACAAACTTTGTATATGGATTACTTGATGCAGTACTCAAATAAAGCAATAGATAGACAGACAGATACATACATACATACAAACATACATACATAGGGATATATTGTAAAGAGAAAAGCATAGAATAAAGGAAAATGTAGCAAAAAAGAAAGCAGTTAAACTCTTGATTTAAATGATCATTATTAAGCATTTAAGACATTTGTGAAAATTCTGGAATTCTTATGTCCTAGAAATTCCTAAATTCCTAAATAAAATAATGATAAAGTAATTTTAAAATAGCCATGGGAAAACATAAAATATTATTATATCATACATTTCTTTATATCAATATTTTGGTAAATCTAGATTCCAGAACTCTAGAGTCTAGATTCCAGTGAGTCTTAGGTGGCAAAATAAATTATATCTTTACTTCCACTAACCTCTAGCTGAAATTTAGCATGAGCTTCAATAATAAGTCTAAGCAATAAACAAAAAAATAAATAATGGTATTAGCAATACCTGGGACTTTCATCAGTACAAATCGCAGAAATGTATACCTCATTTTTCAGTTGGTGTAGGTATGTGAAAACATCACTTACCATAGTCATTAGATTAGCTTATAGATTATACATGATCTCCAAGTGCCTGCCTACAGTTGTTCCTGCAAATGAGCTGATCACCCCCTCAGACAAATGTGCCCCATTATCCACATTCTCCCATTGGTGCCTCTGCCACCCTTTTACCCTCTATTAGTCTGATTTCTAGTTACAAATAGTTGAAAGGAGATGAGTTTTTTCCCTTACTTGCTGAAATTTTGTAAAACTGGACAGTTGCAGTGAAAATTTTTCACTCTCCCTAAGGCACTCTCCCTACAGGTGTTCTGTAACACAGATAACCAAGTGAACTATAAGGATAAGCCTTGCAAGTTCAAACAAATCACATGATTAAGATAACTGTTTGGAGTATTATTTCAGGTAACTTATGAGCATTCCCAAATGGTGCAGGGTTACAGGCCATGCATGCCTCAAGTTCTGAGCAACAGAATTTCCTCTCTTGACTTGGTTTCCTCTTCCATTGCCATTCTGTACACTGAGCTATGAACTAAAGGCAAGCACACATCGTGTATCACACAAGCAGGTTTTGTGCATTTGCAATCTATAAAAATACTGAGCATATTGAGAATAGCATTTGGAGAACACTGTACACATAACTGGGGGGGGGAACCCACAATTTACACACATACATTATTTGTAGGAAGGCAGAGAAAATCATGTGACTCCACTCACGATAACAGTCAAATTCCATGGCGGACATTTTTAAAAGTGATTCCAAAAAGCAGTCTATAGACTTCAACCCCAAAAAGATTCCATGGCATTAGGTAAAAAATCCCTGATCTAGATCAAGTTGATGTTTTCTAAGAAGATAAAAATTAGCAACACCAACTCCAAAGGTGGGAAAAAGAACTGAGTAAACCAATAATTATAGGAAAAACTGAAGGATAATCAAATATTTACATGTACACATGCCATCATCCTTACCACTATGAAAGACCTGTGCCACAATACTGCTCTCCAACTCTCAACGAACAGATTATTTCTCTTAAGTCCTTTTGATAGTTAGAAAAAGGAAAAACAAACAGAAGAAAGTGCACCAATTCATTCCACAAATCAAATAAAATAGCCATGATATCAAGATAAAGAAAAGTATGTGTACCTTGGAAAATCATGAGAGCAATATTACTTATAAAGATGTGAAAATTTCCTAAATGAGATAACAAGAAAGCAAATAAATTTCCTCCAGGGTAGCAAGAAAGAAGGAGAGAAAAGATATGCAATTGAGAAGGTTGGTAAATTGGTCTATGAAAACTGAAGCTTTGTCTCTACATTAGAAGGCACTTTCAACCTCTGAGAGGAAAGGTGGAGGAGATTGGGGGAACTGGACATTTGAAGGGAACAGAGGCAGTTTGACATAATTGTGGCAGACAGTGGGAGGGTGATTTAACCAGAGAAATAATTAGGATTGCTGAATAGTGTTGAGTGTCTGTTGCTGCCTTTTGGTGAATATTTCTTTTTTTTTTCCCCCCATTTATTTTTATTTATTTAGATTTTTCTTTCTTTCTTTTTTTTTTTTACTGAAGTATAAACTATACAGTGTTATAGTAGTTTCAAGTGTACAATATAATGATTCAAAAATTCTATGCATTGCTCAGGGCTCACCACTGTAAGTGTACTCTTCATCCCCTTCCCCTACTTTATCCATCCCCTCACCCACACCTGCTCTGGGGCAACCACCAATTTGTTCTCTGTATTTAAGAGTCTGCCGTGGGAGGGCGGGGTTGTCTCTTTGTTTTCTTATTTTTGGTTTTTTTTTTAAGATTTATTTATATATTTGAGAGAGAGAAAGAGGGACAGGGAGAGCACAAGCAGGGGAAGAGGGAGAGGGAGAGAAACTCAAGCAGACTCTCTGCTCAGCACAGAGCCCCACGCAGGGCTCAATTCCCCCACCCTGAAATCATGAGCTGAGCTGAAATCAATAGTTGGATGCTTAGCCCACTGAGCCACCCAGGTGCCCCAAGTATCTAGGGTTTTTTTGTTGTTGCTGTTTGTCTTTTGGGGGGTTTCTTTTCTTTTCTTTTCTTTTTTCCCTTAAATTCCACATATGAGTTTTCTTCAACAGAGCTTGTCTGCTTGGTTATGGGCCATTGAGAGTTGTTTCTCAGAGAGAGGCCAAAAAAGAGGAAGAATCCAATGACGTAATAACTATTTACTCTGGAAGCAATGAGAAGTGAAAAGTTTAGGTCAATAATCTAGAGATCCTGCTATTGGAACAGAATGGTCTGGTTGAGAGTAATTGATAAGGAAGATTATTACATATTTCTATTATGTAATACTGTGCAGCAATTTAAAAGAATGAAGTAGAACAATATACATTAAATATAAAACTCCCCAAGATATACTGTTTAATATGTTGAATATTGAAACCGAGACATAGAAATGTGTGTGTGTGTGTGTTCTACCAAATGCAATTGTAGGGAGGAGGTCTTATAATTTTTCATTTATTTTTATTTTACTTTCCTTAGGTTTGAGTTTTCTACACCTAGTATACATTTTAATTTTAAAAGAATAAAAAAATAAAGCTATTTTCATGTTAGAAAAAATGGTGTGCATAACTCCATCATATAAAGATACTGCTGTTAACACTTCTATTTGTTTTCATCCAATATTTTTTGGTGCAAATATCTTTTCTTTTTAACAGAAGGGAATTGCATTGTGCATACTGTTTTTAATCAGCTTATTCTACCTTTTCCATGGCATTAAATATTTCTCTAGTATCATTTTAGTGGCTAAATAAAACCTTGTTGTTAAATATTTATGTTTTATTCAGTTCTTGTTTCTTCCAAAAACACTTCCATAAAAATCTTGTAGCTATAATTTTGCAAACATCTATGACTATTTTCTTAGCATGAATCCCCCAAAGTAAAAATGCTTGTTTAAAGGTTTTATACAGAATTCTGAGTCATTCAATAGAAATGGCCAAACTGCCTTCCAGAAAGATTTTTAAAATTTCAGTCCATTGGTGACAGTGTCTCCTACTCTACCATTTTGTCAATACAGAGAATATGATTTTTTTAATCTAGATCCCTAAAACTAGATTTATCATGAAGTTAGAATCTCTTTTCACTCTAATTCTATATTGAATGGCATTTTTCAAACTAAGATACATTGTAATGCTGACCTGAGCACAGTTTGATTCTTTGGGATACAAAAATCAGGACAATATTTGTGTATTTTGTACAGACTTTTTTCCTAAGCTTTTCTTCTTTGCCAGTCAATTATACTGAAAGATTAAGGATTAGGTTTTGAGAGTCTGGTTCTAACCTCTTTCAATGTAAAATTATTAAAATTTAAATATAAGTTTAAAAACTGTGCATTGGACCTTTGTGCCATCGAGGAAGGTCAAGTTCAAGCCCCTTATTTAAAAAGACTTCTCCCTGAGAGATCACCAAAGGAAACCTATTAACATTACATCTTTTCACTTTCTTTTCCTCTTTGTTCATTTTAAAACAAGGCTGATACTGACTGAAAGCTGAAATTGCAGAAAACAGTCATGGCTTATTCTATATTGATACGGCATCAAAATCGAGTATGTGCCCGCTGAACTCACTGGACACGATTATTAGTGGAAATCCTTGATGAATTATCCATCTAAACAAAGCCCAGCTGTTTTGTTTTCTAAACAATCTTAGAAAGAAACCATTAAATATTGCCAATTGGGGCACTGTGAGTTTTTATTTTCCAAACAAGAAATTCAGAGTTTGGTATGGTTGGAGCTAGGTTACTAAACATACACATCATAAGATAGTGTAAGTTTTCAAACAAAATGCTGTTCGAAATACTTCAATGCTAATCTTCAAGACTGTGAAATGGTCTCACATTTTTTAATTATTCTTTTTGGAAAAAAAAGAACATATATTTGCTTGCTCTTGCTACAGTTGTGCTGTTTACATGCAAAAAATAATAATCTACTGAAAGAAAGATGAAGATGATGGTTGCAAGTGATTTTATTGTATAGACACAGCCATACTCTTCAAATTAATTATAGTGACAGTGTGAACTTCTATTGTTCATTCTCATATAAAAATTGTAAAAATGCTACAATGCTGAAAAAAAAAGAGTAGTTGAGGGAGATCAAAGAGGATCAGAAACAATTGAAACCTCTGGTGTCTTAGCAGTTATCAAAGGAAATCACACAACTCTCAAGACATCTAATACTTATTTATTTCATTAAAAAGCACACAGTTGAAGTCAAAAAAGAAAAAAACAAGATACCTCAGTAAAACACTATTTTTCTCTGTAATTTTACCCAGGATCTTTTCAAACATGTAAAGGCCTCTATATCTTATTTTTAAAATAATTACAAACCCCAAACTAACCTTTTGCTTTATCTACTAATTACCTGTCCACTGACCTATTTCTTTCTTTCATTGCCATGCTCCAATTATAAAAGGTCCACATTAACCATGTCTATTTCATTTATTCCCAGCACAATTTTTTGTAATATATCAGCTCTATCAACATATTAAGTTGGTAGTTTCAGTTGAGTTACCACATTAGAGTAATGCCATGTGACCAAAGAGGTGCTAGACCATATGGAAATTTACAAAGGAGGTGTGCTGAAACCTGCTTACAGATTTCCTGGAACCCACACCAAGGTTATAAGAGGATCAGGTTTGGGAGACAGAAAAGGAATTTTTGAGAGGGATAACTTGAAAGAGAACTGTCCCTGAATCCAGCTCACAAGAGAAAGGGGAGACACCACCCCACTTCCTACCCCAAACCTAATGAGAGGGGCTTCAGTGAGACCCCTTAAGCTGCAGCTTGACATGCACTCCTTGCAGTTGGGGAACACAGAGGACTTTCCTTGACTCCTGTATGGGAAAGTTAAAGGGGCTTGAGCCCCACAATGGGAGCAGAATGGGCATTGATGGTCTGGGAGGTGATTGCCCTTCCCACTAACAGTAAGTTCAAGGGGCACAAATCCTAGAGTAGGTGAGTCAGACTCGAGTAATTTAAAATCCTTCCCGTGAGGACCACAGAGAGAGTCTGTATGCAGCAGACTGTTGAGAGACTCAAAGACTGGGCTGGGGTGGTGGGGAGGGTGGCTATCAAAAGAGACACTACCACATCAAGGGATTTTCAGTCAGAGAGGACCAGCAGAGGAAACTCTAAGAACCTACCAAAGTGCCTGTGAAAGAAAGTGTCAGTTGTAAATGTCTGCCAGGCACAAAAAGGATACCAGCATCTTAAAATGGTACCGCTTGTCTCTTCCAGCCCCTGGTCATAAACTAGTTAGCAAGCTGGAGGAAGAGGAGTAAGGAAAGAAAGAAGAGTTAACTTTAAATCAAGCTGGATTCATTTCAGGACTGGATACACTAATTTCTCAAAGGAGATTGTGACCAGAAGACTTTCAATTACATGAGAAAGACCAGAAGGGTCAAGGAGCCTCTCCCGGTTTCTAAAGAAGAACAAGGAAACGCTACCACCTGGGAGGGCTATTAAAGGGCATGTAGGAAGCAAACATAAATTGTTTATTGTGATTTCACACCCATGAGTCCTAAATGCTCCATTTCTTTTTTGAAATCACTTTCTCAAAATTGCCAATAATCTTTAAAAAGCAATGTAATATGATGAGAAAATAAAGGGATTTGGAAGCACAAGATCTGAAATCAAATTCTGAATGCACACAGCTAAATAGTTGAGTGTCCTTGGTTGATTCATTGAGCCTCTCTGAACATCATTTTTTAAATCTATATATTTAAGAGCTTAGACTAGCTCATCTCTAAAATTCTTTCCTGTTGTTAATGCTATTTGTCTTAGTTTGGATTCTCAAGAAATACCGAGACAAGGATTTTAAGCAACCTGGGAATTCCAGGAAACTTAGTAGAGAAGCAGGAGAATGAGACAGGAAAGGAAGCCAATAAAGAGTGTATTTTCAAACCAGTTACCACGGTGGGGCACAGGAGATCAATCCCACTGTGGAACCTACATGTAGAATAGACCAGCACTATCCAGTGGAAATTGTAGTTTTAAATGTCCTAGTAGCCGAATTTAAAAAAGGTAAAAAGAAGCAGGTGAAATTAATTTTAATAATTTTTCAATGCACTAAATTCAAAATATTATATTTCAACTTGTAAAAATTATTAATGAGATGTTAAAACTTTTCAAAAAGTCTTTGAAGTCAATTTTACACTTAGAGGACAACTTGACTTGGACATTAAATTTTCATCTTGCTGTGTTTTTAGAGTTTGTAAAATTATAGTTGGAAAAGTACACTCATACGGCCAAGCTATTCCAAATATACTTAAAAATGTTCCAATAACTGCAAAGTATCATTTTACTTCAAATTACTTAAAGTGAAATAAGATGTAAAGTTCAGTTCTTCAGTCACACTAGCCACACACTATATGCTCAATAGCCACATGTAGCTAATGGCTACTGCCTTGGGCACAGATGTCAAACATGCCTCAGAGTCATTCCATGTGAGGGGCAAAGAAGCTGGGGAGCTCACCCACCTCATAGACCATCGCTGGTTAATGGCTGTTTCTGGGGCCGTTGACAGCTGTGCTCACGACTGAGCTTACTTACCACCAGAACAAAGCTTCTTGCAGAGAGGTGCAGGTGTTCCCAGTAAGAAGCCTTCTGCATGTAGAGGTGAATGCCAAAGGGATGTGGGCAGAGCCCTGACGGTGTCAGCTGCACTGTCTGACCTCCATTTTGTCAGATACTGTCGTGTTTATCAAACCTCTTCTTGATCTCCTGGAAGAAGGTGGCCGATCCATTTTTTGTTTCAAAGATTTCTCACAGTCAAACCTTTCCTTCCATTGCCGCTGACAGTGCACAATGTGCAGAGGCTCTGCCTTACCTAGCATGGTTTGCCACATTTGCAGCAATTCCGTTATTGCTTATGTGCTGTAATTCAGGCATGAAGGTGCATGCTGTTGTATATTGGGAGCTAGGGTATTTATTATGTGTCTCCAGAACCAAATCTGATTTTAGGTAGAAAGAATTTAAGATCCAACTTCATACTCTATGACTTGGCATTTAAGTATCTCTACCCCTAGTTCAGCTAAAAGCCTGATGTTAGGATCATGAGATCCATTCAAATTTGCACCATAGTTTGAGGATCTAAGTCTCTGGTCTCTTCCCTTGAGCCCCAGCTTGGCTAATAATGTCTCTGTTCATTAACCTTAGGCAGAACACAGTCCAGTCAGCCAATTTTCCTGGTAACTGAGCCCTGCCTACTTGCCCCATAACCCTCTAGATAACTTGTGGCTCTGCCCCCAACCCCAACTTTATTCTCCAGGGCTCCCTGGTCTATATTGCCCAATGCTTTCTGGGTTGCGTGAGGCTAAACCCTCTATAAATCATGTTCTGCTTACCAGACTGAAACTCCTCCCATCTTCTCCCTCCTGGCCTGTGCCACCTGTCAGGATCTCATCTGGGGTCCCTGCCTCTACTATCCTATCATGTAACATTGCACTTAACCAGGTCATGTAATATCACAGTCCCCAAATAGGATAATATCTGTTTTCAAGCCAAAATTAATGCATACATAATGCATATATCATTCCTCTTTTTTTCTGCATTATGAAGTCAGATTTGTTTCTCAAAATCTTGCATTTGACATGCCAAAATTCACTAAAGAAGATCCATAACTGTCCTAGACGGAGTCAGGTGTTGGGGAGACAAAAGAAACATATGACAATGTTCCTGACTTCAAGTAGTTTTCCGGCAAATTTGAGAGGCAAGATTCGTATGTATGACAGAATTAGCAAATAGTGTAAAACAGAGATTGGCAAACTTGAGCTGCTTTAAAGGGCCAGAAAGTTAATATTCTCGTCATTGTGGACCATATGTTCTATTTGCTGAAACTACTCAACTCTGTCTTTGTAGCGTGAAAGCAGTGACAGACAATACGTGAAGGAAGGGACATGGTTATTCTGATACAACTTCACTGGCCACTGAAGGGGACACTAAAATTTAAATTTCCTATCATTTTTCCATGCCATGAATTATTCATATTTTGATTTTCCCCATTTAAAAATATTAACACTCGGGTGCCTGGGTGACTCCGTCTGTTAAGCATCTGCCTTTGGCTCAGGTCATGATCCCAGGGTCCTGGAATCGAGCCCCTTGTGGGGCTCCTTGCTTGGCAGAGAGCCTGCTTTTCTCTCTCCAGAGCTCTGTGATCTCTCTCGCTTTCACCCTCTCTCAAATAAATAAATAAAATCTTTAAAAAAATATTAACACCACTCTTAGTCTGCAGAACACACGAAGAGAGGCAATGGGCAGGATGTATTTAGCTGTCATTGTTTCTCAACCAGTGGTGTAGAACATGATTAAGTACTTAGCTGGGTGGTTCAGTTCCAAAATGATACAGAAGTTTAAGAAAAAGAGACAGTCATCGAGATACCTTTATAGGAAAATCAAAACTTAAACTGAGTCTGGAAGGTAGGAAAATAATTTGGCCCGTGAAGGAAAGAAAGAGGCTCTATCCAGTGAGCAATAGCATAATCCAAGAGAGAGGAGTTGAGTGTGGTACGCTAAAGATGGGGCTACACTGAGTAGACAAGGTCCTTACTATCAACCAGCTGCTGCATATCTGCATGGCATATCAACTTGGCCATGAAGTTGAATAAATAAAATGTAAACATTATTTCTTCCCCCTATTCTGTCCTTGTAGTATTGCTCTTAGAAAAATATGGAACTGGGGAGCCTGGGTGGCTCAGTCAGTTGGACGTCTGCCTTCAGCTCGGGTCATGCTCCCAGGTTCCTGGGATTGAGCCCCATGGGGGTGGTTCCTGCTCAGTGGGGAGTCTGCTTCTCCCTCTCCCTCTGTTCCTTCTCCTGTTCATGCTCTCTCTCTCTCTTGCTCACTCTCTCTCAAATAAATAAATAAAATCTTTAAAAAAAAAAAAAAGGAACCTTCTTCTTCCAGCCTCCACAGCTCAAACTCTCTTCCAAATTTTTCTTCTCTATACTTCTTTAATCTATATTCTGAAATTTCCTCTGATCTCTTTCCTAGTACCTAATTCTCGTTCTCAGTGATGTCTAATATACTATGTAACGCTTCCATTGAGGTGGGATGACATGTTATTTCTAGAATTTCACTTTTTAAAATCTTCTTTTCCTAGTTTCGTATTGACTTCTTCTTGGGTTACAGTATTATATCTTCATTTTTCTCTTTAAAACAAATTATATGTACTTAATAGTATAGTTAGATTGTTTTATTGTTCTCTATGTTTTAAAGTGCTGATTCTTTTCTTTCACATGATTATTTGTTTCTCTAGGCAGTTTATAATTTTGATAGTTTACTAATATCATTGGGGTTTTTATCTGAGAGATCCCTGTGCTCAAGATTATGAAAGCGTCCCTACAAAGTGGCTTTGCTTTTTCCCCTGCTAAGCCCACAGGGGTTTTACCCATTCCATAAGTTTCTACATTAATTTCTTGACTTCTATACCATGTAGGTAGTATACATTTGAATCCCACAACCACAGAGAGTATAGGCTTGAGTTTGATATCTTATGAGTGATTCTTTTCCTATTTATGGCCCCTGGCATAGGGCGCACTTCCCTTACACCTCTCTAGGCCAGTGGTTAAAGTTTTCCAGTCTCTCTAGCTGCTTAGCTGACACAGGCCTGACCTTTCACTTCCTGTCCCAGCAATGGCATTACAACTTCAGCCCCCTGCCTTAGATCCATGGGCCTCATGTCTATGGATCATTGCCCTCTGCTCTGTCACTGGGGGTTCCCCTTCCATTTGAACTTACCTATATATTTTATTTTAAAAATTCTATTTCATCCAACATTTCTGTACTTGGAGGAATAAGAGAGCCTTCCCATGCCCTTCCGTCTGACAAAATCATCGGAAGACCCAGGGGTTTCTATTTTTAAGGAGAGAAAATGAAAACAAAGGACAGCTAAGAGGATGAAGACCTTTTTTTTTTTTTAATTTTTTTTATTTATTTTAGAGAGAGAGAGAGCATGACTGGGAGGGGCAGAGGAAGAAGGAGAGAGAACCCCAGGCAGACTCCCCCCTGAGTGCCGAGCCCATCTCAGGGCTTGATCTCATGACCCTTAGATCATGACCTGAGCTGAAACCAAGAGTCGGATGTTTAATTGACTGAGTCACCCAGGCACCCTAAGAGGATAAAGATTTTAAATGTGGATAGGAAGAGTATAAAGATTCTAAAAAAGAAAGTTACCTCCAGAGACACAGAGGATTGGGAGTTCTCTGTATAAGAGATATTTTGTTTGTTTTTAAGCTTTTTATTCAGAAATAATCTTATATTGATGGAAGATCTGCAAAGATAGTACAGAGTTGCCATAAACCCTTCACCCAGCTTTCCCCAACATTAGCATCTTACACAATCAATGATCAAAAGTAAGCAATTAACATTGGCCCAATACTATGACTAGATTACACATTTTATTCAGATTTCACCAGTTTTTCACCAATGTCCTTCTTCTGTGCAAGCTCCAATCTAGGGTTCCACATTGTATTTAGTGGTTGTGTCTCTTTAGTCTCCCCCAATCTGTGACAGTTCTTCAGTTTATCACAGTTTTCCATGACCTTGACATTCTCAATAAATACTGGTCAGGTATTTTGTAAAATGTCCCTCAAATTTGCACATGGTTGCTCATGATCAGATTGAAGTTATGCATAGGAAAGATACCACATTCACTGAGGCTATGCAAATATCTATTTTCCTTTCCAACTTTTGCCCACTAATTTTAGCTTTTCTAAATGGATCCTGGCTACAACAGTGTTTACTAGTGTTCTAATGATGACTTGCTGTTTCCTTCTTTCCTTTTACATTTAATTGGAATTCATCTGTGAGGAGGAGTTGTCCTTTCTCCACCAGGTACTGATTTATTTAATAATTTATTTATGTTGGTATGGGTTTCTGAGTATTTATCTTGTTCTGTTTCATTAACCAATACCTTCTTTTGTGACTAAAAAGAGTTTGGGCATCGGCCATTGAGAGCTCTTTCAGATTGGCATCCTTTCACCATGCCCCCATCATTTGTACTGCCTTGCTTTTTGGTACTCTAAGATTCTGCGGGCCCATTTGGTCTTATCCCTGCCCCAGCTCTAGAATCAATCACTTCTCCAAGGACTGATGTCCTTAAACTAGTCCTTAAACCATAGGACTAGGTAGTTCTGAAGCCACAACTCTCATCCAGGGAAAGCACAGAGTCAGAAAAGAGAGTGGAAGGACGACTGAGAAGCCCAAGATTCAAAGTGGAGTAGAGAGGCGGCTGGGAACTGAAGATGGAGACAGAGAAGGAACAGTCGGAGAAGGGGGTGGGGGGCATTCAGAGCATGGAGTCAGAGAAGCAAGAAAACACAGCTCACAGCTTAACTTTAGGATCCTGCATAAGGCATCCAACCAGTTCTCTGCCACCTTACCTCTTCCAGCCAGATATCCTTACTGTTCTATGGTCCTGAGCTAACCAAATCCCTAACTCTGACCAATCACAGTAAGCACAGCTGCAACTAACAAATTCAGCTCTGGGGACTGTAGACCCTCACCCTCTAACAGAAAAGTTTCCCCATTTCTTTCTCACGCTCAATCCCACCCAGCTTTCCAGAGTCAGGGCAAGTTGCACCTTTTCCTGGAAACTTTTCCCAAACTTTTAGCTTACGTTAATCATTTGGGTTTTTTTGTTGTTGTTTTGTTTTTTTTTAATAAATACTTTGGTTTTTATTGCTTTCGTTAACTTAGTGTTTGGATAGTATTCTTTTTAAAAATGTTTCTATTTGTTTCATATTATTTATTTCCCAACAATACTGTAGCTCCTTAAGGTCAGAGGCCATATCTCATGCTTTCTGGTATGCTCAGTAGTTGGTAACATTTAAATACTTAACAGACATTTAATAAATATATTTCAGTTTAACATTCATATCAACAAATCAACCACCATACTGAGTCTTCAAAGAAATAGTTGGGCACTGGGAAGATTCCAGGAGCTATCTTATCTATGCAGGAATGTTAAAAACTACTCCTTAAGATACAAAGTTAGAATAGTTATGCAAATAGCTTGTGACTTTGATGGTATTCCAGGAGAATGTAACCCTGAGCCAGGGCAATTCCTATGTCTCACCAGGAAATAATTCATTAGGATATTTATGGCTTATCTATTAATAAAGTAAGTCACTACAATATTTTACAGGACCTGTTCTTGATTTTTTTAAAACAATGATCCGATCTGTTTCTATTTTTTTTAAATCAACTACCTGTTCCAAAACCTAACATATAAATCTATCAGATTTTCAAAGGACAAGTGGGAGAGCATTAATGGAATTCACTGATTTTTAAAAGCTTAAAGATCATTGTTTTTCTTATTAAAAACAATACATACACATTGAAAAAAAATCAAGAAAATATAAATAAAAAGAAAAGAAGTCCATAATCCCAACACCCAGAAACAGGTATCATTAATTATTTTTTTCCAGTGTTATTGAGATATAGTTGACCTGTTAACAATTTATTGTATAACATACCATCTGCATATATATGGGGGCTGTGTGTATCTGATCATTTTAGATAAACTGTCTTCTCACTTTTTTCATCTAATGTTTCCTGTTTCTCCCATCATCAAACATTTTCTACATTGTTTCTTTGTGATGGTGAATGAATTTTATAGGTTGGATGTATTATAATTCATTAAACTACTCTCTTTATTTGGACACCAGGGTGTTTCCGATTTCCCCCCAACATATGCCATGCTATGATGAACATTATTATGCTTAATGGTGAACATTCCAATATATCTTTGCATAAATTTCTTTTTTTTCTTTTTTTTTAAGCTTTTATTTATTTGAGAGAGAATGTCAGAGAGAGAGAGAGCATGACAGTAGGAAGGATCAGAGTGAGACTCAGACTTCCTGCCAAGCAGGGAGCCCAATGCCAATGCCGGATTAGATCCCGGGACTCCAGGATCATGACCTGGGCTGAAGGGAGTTGCTTAACCAACTGAGCCACCCAGTCTCCGCCTTAGCATAAGTTTTTAAAAGTGAATGGCTAGGTATGAATGACCATACACAGTTTAAGGTTAATCAGTAATAGTTACAACAACTTTCAAACAATCTGTCATTTCAAGGTTGTTGTTTTTTTTTATGATTATTTATTTGAGAGAGAGAGAGTGTGAGAGAGAGAGCATGAGAGGGGAGAAGGTCAGAGGGAGAAGCAGACTTCCTGTGGAGCTGGGACCCCCCTCCACCCCCACCCCGGACTCCAGGATCATGACCTGAGCCCAAGGCAGTCACTTAACCAACTGAGCCCCCAGGTGCCCTGTCATTTCAAGTTTTTGAAGGAACCATGCTCACCTTTAGAGAATCTCTCTCTTACTGGAGTGCCCTTTCTCCTGCAACTTTGATAAATTTTTTAATATTTTGCTTTCTGATATAAAAAATGCAAAATGCATTATTTAGTGTGAGTTGCAGAGAAAGTACAAGGTCACCTGAAATAAAGAAGTCCAAGGGGGCATGGCTGCAACTAAGAAGAACAATAGTGAAATTTATTAATTAGGCACCTATTTATAAATCTTTTGTCAAGACCAATTTTTTTTAAAAGATTTTCTTCATCCATTTGACACAGAGAGAGAGAGAGAGAGCGAGCGCAAAAGCACAAGCAGGGGGAGCACAGGCAGAGGGAGAGGCAGGCTCCTTACTGAGCAGGGAGCCTCATGTGGGGCTCGATCCAGCCCCTGGGATCACGACCTGAGCTGAAGGCAGACGCTTAACCTACTGAGCCACACAGGAGCCCCAGAACAATTATTTTTTTAAGTAATTTTTCTTGCTTTCTTAGGTATTATTAGTATTATTTACACAGGAGATATGTTGCACCTTCATTTCAGGGTCATCAATTTTTCTTATACATAAGAATCTGATTCAGCCAACACTTGCGTGTATGCAAACAATTGAGGAATAGTTGTCACATTTAAAACAAAGTTTCACAGTAGAAATGGATCAGTAGTTATTTATTTGTACTTATTCATTTGTACTTATTTATACACTCACCACTGCCCAAAGAATTTGAGACAAGCATATGTTTCGAAATGACAAAAGTAACAAACAACAACATTAAAATTAAAAACAGACCAATAGGGCCAAGAAAAAAGGAAAATACAAATCCTTCAACATGAAAGCTGGGCTTGAATTTTAAATTTGGTTTCATGAATGGTTTTGAGACATAAGTCTTTGTTGCTAATTCACATATCAGATTCATTTCATTTGAAACATTAAAACAGGAATTCTCTAATTTCCAGTTATTAATATTTATTTCAAGAGAAAAATAAACACAAATACTGAAAGAGGTAGTTGGTACATATATGTCCTCATATCTACAGATAAAAATCAGAAGAATGATGTAGGCTATAATTACTTCCAAATAATTAAACAGTTTTCAAAACCAGTCCACTTTCTCTTTCAAAGCTCTGTAAGGCAGAAGATAAAACTAACCTACATTTTTCTTCTACTAGCCTAAATCAATCATAGGTGACGACATCTCTGCAAAGTTGCTTTAAATTGAACAGTCCTTTAAACTAATACTGTATTCCTGAAGTATTCTTAAACTAATACTGTATTCTTAAAGTATAAAGAAGATGAAGTTGGCATCTAGGAAAAAAGAAACACTCTATTGATCCCCGAAGAGACATTATGAAAGCCAAAGATCGCATAAGCAGTCTGTTTGGCAGTGGCAATAGTGCAAGGGAAAGCTATTACTAAATAGGACTGTGCCCACCGGGATGCAGGAATCCGCACACTGGATCTCGTTTTGCTATTTGCAATATTATTTATATTTTCTGCAAATTGGATAATTTGTATCTGTAAGACAAGCAATATTGCTTCTTAAATAAAGAAATCGTAGTTAAAAGAACGAATGAGTGATTGGCAAAGCCAGATCTGCTTCGGTCAAGTTCATGACAACATTTTTCAGTCACGGATAAGATCGCCAGAGGGTCAACAGGACCACTGAGCAAGTCCTCCTGAAAAACACCTCAGTTTCAATGCTGAGAGAGACTCTGGAAGTGCATGCTACACCTCGGAAGCTCCTAAGGTTGGAGGGGGTTGGCAGGGGACATGCATATGCACATGAATAACACTTTCTCCTCCTAGTAATGGTTTTTTGACTGGCATGAGTTGTCTCTTTGATACAGGCAAATTATCTGTTTTTCCAGCTTGAAATTTTGGAAGAACTTTTTTGTAGGTTTAGAGTATGCATTGAAAAAATGACATATTATTTTCCAGGAACTATAATCATTAGAAACTTTTGGAGGAGGGAAGAGATTCATGTAAATTGGCACTGTACAACTCAAGAGTTCTGAAAGCTGCAGTTCCTCTTTAATAGAAAATGTTGACTTTTCCTTATGTTGTGGAAGGGAATGACTACATAAGTGACTCTTAGTTGGGGCTTCCGATTAAACTTCAAAAACAGTTCTACATGTCCAGTGACCTCCTGAATAGTTCTTCTTTCACCCCATCTCAGTATGTGCAATCATGTCATATTTTGATTACTATGTTCCTTCTTTGTTTTAACTGGGTTATTTTATCGCTGGTCTTACAGACATACTGCGCGTTTCCTATGTGTCTTTAAGCCTGTGGCCCGTAAACACTTTCCTCATGCCTACTGTGCCAAAGGAAGAGGAAATTCCTCAGAAATGGTCCTTGACTCTTGCTACTTGGAGATCAGCAACATGGAAACTTACTAGAAAATCAAACTAATTTGGGGTCTCCGCCCCAAACCTACTGAAAAGCAATCTGCATTTTAACAAGATCCCTAAATGAAGCAAATGCAAATTAAAGTTTGAGAGGCATTGCCTTAGATAAGCACATTTACTCTTCCCTGTTCAGGGATTTTTCTTCCTGGCTACCCTTCCACTTAGAAAGAAATGTAGCTGTGTGAGCAGTGGCCCACTTTCAGATCCACATAAAACAAAGGTAATATTTTTAATTTATATTAACCTATCTTCTATGTATTTGACCTTTTTCATTGTCTGAAGACATCACTTTCAGGGCAGGGGGATTCGTCTTATTACAGCAAGATTATAAAGAAAAGGAAAGAAAGAGTTATTGTTCAGTCTACAACATCGAATTTTTTTTTATTCTGCAAAAGATGAATCACTTGAAAGTCAAGCTTCATTAAGAGAAAAAGATTTTCTACTATGTTTATCTCCCCCCCCCTTTTTTTATATCACAAAGGAGATGGATGCAGAATCTTATTTTTCCATAGAATAGAAAAGACATACCTATTACTTAGGTCATGAATTATTCCCTCCATTAGTTTTACTTGGAAATAATTGTATATTTATGGAAGAGCCGCAAATATAGTATAGGGTTCTCATACACCTTCACCCAGCTTCATATAGTGTTAATATTTTACAGAACATGATATAATAATTGGAATTAAGAAATTAACATTGGTACCATACTCAGACTTTATTTTGATCTCCCCAGTTTTCCTACCAATTTTCTTTCTTTTCCAGGGTCCAATCTGTGATACCACATTGAATCTAGTACATTAATCTTCTCCAAGCTATGATTGTTTCTTGGTCTTTCCTTGTCTTTCATATTATAGTTTTGAAGGGGAGTAGGTAGAAGTTTAATAGAATGTCTCTCAATTGGATCTCATGCTTTCTCATAACTAGACCAAATGTATAGGTTTGGGGAAAGAATGTCAGAGAGTAATGTTAGGCCATGAGTGTTTTTATCTTTAATGTATAAGGCTATGCTGTGGAGGAAATAAAAAGCCAGAAGATTGCTTCTTCTGGTCTCAAGAGACGGTAGGGAGAGAAGGGAGACAGAAGTAGGGCAAGTAGATAAGATGGTATCATGGTTCTAGTCATCAATATCTCTTCCACATACACCTTTTAGGGGCTAATCTTCAGGGGAAGAGCAGTTTTGTAACATCTAGGTAAGTAAAGGGTGACCCGAGGCCATTGGGTAGTGGCTCACTCCCAGATTTAGGCTCTAAGCAATGGTGTGTTGATAAATGTTTAACAGCTGGCCTCGGGAAGGTGTAGATGAGGGAGAATGGAGCCTTGATTTATGTTTGCTCATTTCCGTGGTGCTAATACTCCTACACTGGCTGATTTGAAGCTATCAACATGATATCACTGAACAGAGTCAGAAAAGCTGTGTGGTAGTACATTATTATATAGTATTTCTACCAAACACATATGCTAAACATAGGTTAATAGTCTGATGTAGTGAAATAAATAGGAGGTGATGATTTTGAGTATTAATTACCTTTGCTTTTAATATAACTTGTTTAAATGTATGTTCTTATTTAATTTTTAATAATGGCCATGTTGAACAATTAGAGTGCAAAATTCCTGAAAAACTAACAATTGGCTAGGTTAGCAGCTCCTTCCAGCGCTCCACAACGTCTAGGGGATTCTGACTATTTGGCTCAGCATCACATCCCACGGGGCTCAGAAGCAACCGAACAAAGGCGGCAGCAATGGGTAGACACATAGGACTTAGAAGGCATCCCTGCCAGGGCACCTGGGTAGCTCAGTTGGTTAAGTGTCTGACTCTTTTTTTTTTTAAAGATTTTATTTATCCATTTGAGAGACAGAGAAAGTGAGAGAGAGCATGAGAGGAGAGAAGGTTAGAGGAAGAAGCAGACTCCCCGCGGAGCCGGGAGCCGGATGTGGGACTCGATCCCAGAACTCAAAGATCATCACCTGAGCCAAAGGCAGTTGCTCAACCAACTGAGCCACCCACGCACCTTTTTTTTTTTTTTAAAGATTTTATTTATCCATTTGAGAGACAGAGAAAGTGAGAGAGAGCATGAGAGGAGAGAAGGTTAGCAGAAGAAAGCATCTGACTCTTTATTTCAGCTCAGGTCATGACCTCGAGGTCATGAGACTGAGCCCCAAGTGGGGCTCTATGCTCAATGGGAATTCTGCTTGAGATTCTCTCTCCTCTGCCCTTCCTCCTCTCTCTTTCTCTCTCTCAAATGAAGAAATTTTTAAAAAAATAAAAAGAAGGCATTCCTGCCTCCTAATGGCCTTTATGTCTCTGGAGATTTTTACTTCCCCAGTGAGACCCCTGGTTGACTAGCGGCCATCAAGGAGCAGGGAAAGAGGCCACAGGGATGGAACTTGGGTACTAGGGGAAGTGCTCAGGGCTGTGGCAGCACACATCATTCCTAAAGATCAGACGGGACCTAGATCCATTTCAGTGGTCCCCATTCCAGAGAAAAAATGAATCCGAGGATCACTGAGTCTCTAGAGGACGGTGTATGCTATAAGGGTGCCGCAAGGATAAAATAAGACCCCTGCCCCCTTGTATACCCAAATCTGTCCTGGGAAAGAGAAGGAAGAGGTGGGTAAAGAATCTGAGAAAGACCGAGTCATCTAAACAGCATTACTCAAAATGTGGTCCATGGGCCAGTGCGAGTCCACAAATTATTACTGTCTGAAGTGAGATAAACACAAGAATTGGTATTTAGACATTTTTATCACAAACCGACATTGCCAGGACATCCTAGCAAGTGACCAGAGGACTTTTCTTGTTGAACAAGATGCAGAGCAGTGCAGATGTTCCGAGCTGGCATCTGCGAGTGGCTTGGGCTGCGAGCTGCATACTCGTCATAGGCAGGAAGACCATGTATTCGACCCAAGATACAACAGAAAGGTCAACCAATTTGAGAAGTATTAATCTAAGACTTTTGAAGCCCTTCACCTTTGGATGGCAATAACATGCTGAACAGTTTGAATCAGAGGTTCTAAAGTGTGTTCCTTGGACCAATAATATCAGCATCAGCTGGGAAGTCCTTAGAAATGCAAATTCTAAGTTGCTACCAGAGATCCTGAATCAGAAACCCTGGGGGCGGGCCCAGCAATCTGTGTTTTAACATGCCCTCTAGGTGATTCTGCAGCACGTTGGAGTTTCAGAACCACTGGTAGGAATGTTTAAAGTCAAAGAATTATGTTCAAGCTGGAGAAAAATGAAACACTATTAATTGAGTCCAAATTATTCTTGCTAGAATGCAGAGCTGGAACCTATGATGATCAGACCCAGTAGAGAAAAAGAAAAAACAAAATTTGCTTTGCATTTCTGAGTGATGTGCAAGTGAGTGAGGCTAAGATGGTAAAGCTGAATACTTTTAGTGGGTGGTCCTTTTTAATCTTTCTCTGAAAGCTTACCCACAGGGCTGTGACTCCACTTCTCAGGCATAATTCATTTCCCAGCCCACATCAGCTTGTTATTGTTGTTGTTGTTGTTTTTACCAAAACAGGGTCACAGTATAGGAACAGAAGAATATTTCTCTAGCTCTACTCTCACTACATAATTGCTGGATTTCCGGCTTTCCTACATTCCTACAACTACTACTGTTAATAGCTCCGGAGTCCCCATTGGCTATTTTATGTCATTTGTCCTTTTCCTCCTCTGCTCTCAATTCCTGGTACCCCTAGCATATAACCTTCTCCATGCTTCTACTCTTCCCAGGCAGGGTTGATGCAGTTTTAGCTTAGAATCTGGCCAACTTGGCCATCAGCTATATCACAGCCTGGAAATTCTCTCTGCTCCCCACCAGTGCTTTTTTTTTTTTTTTTACCAGGGGAAGCCACCCAGGGCTCACAGGATCTTCTAAGGCAGTATTTCTCAACCCATGGGCATGCAAGTCACCTGGAGCTCTTGCTGTCATGCAGGTCTGAGCCTGCAGGTTTAGGGTGGGCCTGAGGAGCTGCATTTCTAACAAGCTCCCAGGTGATACTGACAAAATATTGCCAGTTTGTAGGCAATATTTTGAGAAACAAGGCTTAGAGCGGTGATTCTTCTGCTTTTGCGAGGTGTTCTCCCCAAGTCTTCAACACAGCTGAGGGTTCAGAGTTGTAGAGTGACCAGCTGCCCTGGTTTGACAGGGATTGTCCCGAACATCCTGAGTCCTGGGCAAACCCAGGTGACTGGTCATCCCAGAGCCCCTAAACCACTCTGAACAGGCTTCATCCTTCTCCCCTCCCCGCCCCCCCACACTTGTATCTTGGGCTTCTAGACTCTCTCTTAAGCTAACTGCTTTCCCCCCCGAGGCTCTTCATTTCTCTTCCACACAATGCTTTCCCCTCTGGCAGACCTGTCTCCACCAGCCCTAAACACAGAGCTGCATTTTCACGCAGTGTAGCTACTGAGGCCAGTTGTAGGAAAAGATGCCCCTTGGTCTTGGTATGGAAGGTTCCATTTCATGTTTCCCCACAGCTAGTCAGGACTAAGAGGCCCCTTGAAGATCAGTTAGGACCTTATTTAATAGTTACCTCATTTATTTTCACAGAAACTTTCTCATCCTGCCTGGTCTCTATAGACCAAGCAGGTTTCTTCAGTGCCTGGGAACACTGCCGGCTTTGCTTTGCCTCTTAGCTGATGATGTGGCTGTTATCTGGAATCAAGAAAAATCAAAATCTTTCACTCTGGGGCTTGGCAAATACAATGTGTTTTCCAGTATTTCCAGTGGTGCTTTTTACATCGAAGCCGTAAATTCTTTTAGGCAAAGCTTCATGCCTCATCATCCTAGAAATACAGCTGTGATTATATCCATCCACAGCTAAAAACCTTCATTAACACCGAATTTACAGCAGAATGATTTCCAAACTTCCCATGTTAGTACAAAGTAATGGTTCTCAAAACTTTACTTTGCACCAGAATGACCTAGAGGGATTATTGCTGAAACAGAGTGCCAGCCCCACCCCTCAGTTTCCGATCCAGTAGGCCTGAGTGGGGCTCCAGGAACTTGCATTTCTCAGGAGTTCCCAGATGATACTGATGCTGCTGGTCCACAGAACATACTCTGAGGACCACTGCATTCCATCCATCCACCTAGCTACGGGTTACACTCCTCCTAACACCCAGCTACACCACATACATTCCAAGATAACCTTTATTCTTTGTTCATGTTGTATGTTCTCTCACTCTGTGCCTTTGTTTTGTTTTGTTCATTTATTTACTCACTGCCTTAGTCCACTTAGGCTACTATAACCAAACACCACACCAGGGCGGCTTAAACAACAGACATTTATTTTTCAGAGTTCTGGAGGCTAGGAAGTCCAAAATCAAGGTACCAGTAGATTCAGTTCTCAGTGAGGGCCTTCTTCTTGGCTTGCAGATGGCTGGCTGCCTTCTCACTGTGTCATCACATGGTGGAGAGAGAAAGTGCTGGTGTCTCCTCCTCTTCTTGTAAGGACTATTCCACCATGAGGCTCTGCCCTCATGGTCTCATATAAACCTAATCACCTCCCAAAGGCCCTCCGACCTCCCAATACTACCACATTAGGAGGTGGGATTTCAGCATATGAATTTTGGGGGGATATAGACATTCAGTCCACAACATTCATGGATCGTTCACTCAATCAATGCTTCATTGTTTTATCAAAACTTCCTCCTTTTTTGTTGATGCATAATTGGCAATAAAAATTATAAAAACTTAAGGTTTATAATGTGATTTTTTTGATATACTTCATCAAACATTTTTTTTTTTTAAAGATGAACACAACTGACCCTGTCAAATGCTCTCATGGAGTTTATGGTACAAGGGAAGAGAGAAAAAATTTACCCTTTTCATTCACAGAGTGCTTCAGGGTTTCCAAAGAGATCTCACATGCAAGCTCCCCTTTGGTCTTCTCCAGACCCCTGAAAGACCAATGGGGCAGAGGTTATTTTCCACATTGCACAGATAAAGAAACTGAAGGCCAGGGAGTAGTTCAATTGAGGTATTGCCAACCCAGGTCTTTCCAGTCCCAGGTTAATGTTTTTTTCCACCCAATCACACTACTTCAGTCTTGGTTCACTGTATTCCCCTTTCTCACTGCTGCCCAAATTGTACCTCTTTTTTAAAGCCTAATCTGTCACACCTCCAGCATGAAGCCTTCCGTGATAACCATAGTTAAAATAATTTCTCCTTCTATAAACAAAAACAATACTTTGTCTCTCTCCTGGCATTTAAATACATATATATCCCAATCTCCATGAGAATAGGATCACTCTCCTTTTTGTCTCCCACAACACTCAGCTCTCACCTTATAGTAGATGCTCATTAAAGCTCTAAGAAATGAAAAAAGAATGAAGGTTGGAGAAATGAAAATTCCACCTACTTTCTGAGCCAACAGTTATATTCATCAGATAATTAATGAAGAATAATATATTTGAAGATGAAAGCAGAGTTCCGGATTATCTCTTTATTTTCCATCTTCCATAAATGGGGGTAGGGAGGACTAGTACTCATGAAATGAGTTTTCTTGTTCTAATATTTTGCCTTCATAATGTAACAGATAAATACTATTGCTCCTGTTTCCAAGTAGAGATCCTGAAGCCCAGAATTGTTTAGAAATTTCCTCAAATTCAGACACTGGTGGCATGTTAGAGAGAGGACCATACTCAATTCCATTTAACCTCATTGGCAATGTGAACACATGAAATCACCTCCAGCGATACTATGACAATAATAAATTGTCCAGCATTTATCTACATAGAAAATTAATTCATTGTGTAGTAATAATCTTGAGGTCATCCTTTAGTAACATAATCTCTCACCTTATTATTGACTTGTCATCGATTCACCATTTGCTGGTTGAATCTTTTGATCCACTTCTGCAAAAGGGGAAGGAATTTCACTTTACCACGTGACCAGTCATCCCTAATTGTGAAATGCTGGCCTGAGCCTTAGACAGTGAATCTGTCTTAACACGTGGTATTGTGTTATAACAGAACAAGCCTATCAGGAAAGAGACTGGAAAGGTTTGTGGTAAATCCTGGAACAACGTGGAGGTGGGGAAGATAGATCCAGTTCCATGAATAACCCCAAAAGGAACAATAACTTTAGCAAGAATATAAAGCTCTTTAAGACATTAAAGCAATTTGTTAGACATTTACCATACCACTGAGAATTCTTTGAGTTTAACCCAAGGACATTGCCAGTCAATATCACAGGACCTTGACAGAGAGGTAGGTAAGAGACAGACAGCATTCAGGAAACAGCTACTCACCTAGAGGGGTTCAGGCCTGGCTTCTGCAGCCAAAGTCTTACAAGAGCAGAGACCTGCCACATCCTGAAAACCAGACACATCAAAGGTGATCGTTCTCACAAATGTATGAAATACCAATTTGCATCCTTTCCTCTTAGAGGTACTACAATATTCTATCTGACAAGCACCTGTTAATTTTTAATTGGCAAGGGTTATTGCAAGGTCTTATCATTTCATTAGCCAACAAGACAGCTAACAGTAAATCTTGGCATCTAACAGATTCTGTTTGTTTGTTTACAATTTCAAGTAAACTGCTTTAAAAGATGAGGAAATTCTATAAAAATCTTATTAACTTTTTGGATCTGCCAGGTGGAAAAGAGTTTCAAAGCACATTTTCAGGCCCTCTGGGGTGTTCAATTCAGAAAAATTAAGTTACAACAAATGTCCTATTTCATAAACAGCTTTCTATTGTCACTCAAACTGTCAGATCAGGGAGCTGGTAAAAAGTCATTCATCCAGAGAAGGGTAAAAACTGGGGAAATAGGTAACTATTTTCTCGAAGTCACTGATGATGATGTTAGTATAATATTGGCTTCAATAGGCAGTTTCAATCACACTTGTCCTCAAGATAAAATAAAAAACATTTCAGACATTTGATTATCACTGTTTCTTGGAAAGAGTTCAGAAGCTCCCCCTCAGCCAACGGTTCTTGGTCCCTAGACATCTCCTAGACATACTATGGGGAATTCATAGTAAGGATGAAGATCTATATACAGAAACAAAACCTGTTCCTAATGTGTGTGCCTATCAGAGGACTGGCAGGAGGGAATTGTCATTTTGTCTGGTCACTCGGGGTCTAAGATGATGAGGTTTCTTTGTAAAATAACACTAATACTAGATCAAACTTACATATTTAACTTTCAGACAATGTTCTAAATACATTTTAAGCATATTTAATCCTCACAATCACCCTATGGGATAAGTACCACAATTATCCTCATTTTATAGGATAAGCTGAGGAACTTAGAAACACAAGTTCAACAACCTGCCCAAGGTCACACACCTAGTACGTAGTGGTGACACAGGCAGTCTGGCTCCAGGGCCCGGGTTCCTACCCACTATACTCTATTGCTTTTTTATGTATAGAAAGTGGTATTTTTTATACGAAGCATAATGACTTTATACATGTGTGTGTGTTTGTGTGTGTGTGTGTATGTGAGTATATGAAACACAAATTATTAAAGTTTTGAGAAAATGAAAAATGGAAGAAGAGAAAAAGAAGAAGTGCTACTAACTTCATATAATTACCATTAGTCTTTGGGTATATTTGATTTTAATCATATTTATATGCATATTTTTTATTTGTTGTAGTTCTAGGATTTTGATTTTTTCTCTTCATATTATATCAGAAGTATTTCCTATGTTGTTAACAGTGTTCATGATGCTCATTTTTTTTTAAAGATTTTATTTATTTATTTGACAGAGAGAGAGAGATCACAAGTAGGCAGAGAGGCAGGCAGAGAGAGGGGGAAGCAGGCTCCCTACTGAGCAGAGAGCCCGATGCGGGACTTGATCCCAGGACCCTGAGATCATGACCTGAGCTGAAGGCAGAGGCTTTAACCCACTGAGCCACCCAAGCACCCACGATGCTCATTTTTAATACCTGTGTAATGTTACAAAGACTGGGTATATTACTTACTTGACCAAGCCTCCAGTTGTTAGCTATTTAGGTTGTCTCCAACAGCCCAGGGCAGGTTCAAGTGCAGGCTGAGCCAGAGAGCCTGGTTTAAATGTTTATTTCTCTACTCACCAGCTATATACTCTTCAGCAAGCTCCTTGACCTCTCAATGTTTCAGTCTTCTCATCTGTAAAATAAGGATATTAGTACTAACTACCTCCACCTACTTGGATTTTTGGGAGGATTGACTACAATAATTGAAGTAAAGCACTTAAAATAGTGTACCATTATCAGTATCTTAAGTCTATAGTAAACATCTTTATACATAAAACAATACACATTAAAAAATTATTTCCTTAAGAGATATTCCCAGACATAAGACTACTGGGTTAAAAGATATGAATCTTATTTGTTCTACTGTCTGATTTACATTGCCAAAGCATTTCCAAAAAGTATTACATAGATTTATATGCCACCAGTTATGTAAAAAGAAACCACTTTCCAGTGTACTTTGCTGACTTTGAGTATTAACATTAAATCTTCTATTGCTTTGCCTTCCAGTTAATCAATCTGTTCTTCAGCTGTTTCTAGTTTGCCCTTAAATCCATCCATTGAGTTTTTAATTTGTCAGTTTATTCCTGTTTCAGAATTTCCATTTGATTTTTATCATAGTTACCAATAATAAATATGCCAAAATTCCTTATCTTTTCATCTAATTTTGTTAATTTATTAATCACAGAAATTTTAAAGTCTATTACCTGTAGATAAACCTGTAGATATACCTGTAGACTACAGGTATAGCTGGTAATTTTATTGCCATTGTATATGAAAAATTGTAGAGCTAATTTGAGCATCTGTGTGATCACATCTTTGTCAAGTGGGGTTTTACCTTAGCTTCTAACAGTTAGTTATGTAAGACCTTATGTAAGAGATCTCTTTTGGATTCCCTCCTCCCTGGGTTCTTCACTTCTCAAATCCTGCTGCCCCGAATCTCTGTGATGCTTTTAAACAAATATTTGCTAGATTTTATCCAGGTTTTCCACTTTCTCTCAGAGGATAAGTTGATCTAAATGAAAATAATCCGTAACAGCTGGGAATGTAAATCCTTGACGTTAATTTTGAAATAATTGATTAAACCTAAATACAACTTATTTTTGTTTTAGTGTATATTCAAGTGATTATTAGTAAGGCTGAATGTTCTTATTTGTTTGCAAATGTGTTATATTTCATCTTTTGTGAAACGTGATTTTAGTCTTATCTCATATATTGGCTAAATATGGTTCTATTCTTATCTCACGTATTAGTTCTCAGCTGTGGAGTTTGTATGTGCTTCTGTTAATAACATGATTATTGACCCTTTTGTAATATTCAGATAATTGTACCTTGCCTACTATTTGTTTTATTGCTGTCTTAATATAACCAAATCTATTTTATTTTTACTTTGCAATTTGTTACAGTATTCCAAGCCTATAAAAACAAATCCCTTTAGACTTTCTACAGTTTGAGTTTTGCTATTTTATTATATGTGTATCATGAATATATAAACTGATTTTTTTCAGTTAATCAGTCCATATATTGTAAAATATTTTCCCTTCCCATAGATTTGTGTTCTGACATTATCAAATATTCCATTATTATATAAAATATGATTTATTTTGACCACATATTTTGCCTTATTAATTTACTTTGGTGCCAGTATCACATGGTTTTAATTATTATAGCTTTATAGTATATTTTAATATTTGATAAGACTAGTCTGTCCTCATTACTTTTCTTTCTCAGAATTGATTTCTACTATTCTTGTCTACTTTTTTTTCCAGATTTATATCAAAATCAAGTTCCTCTCACGATTACCTCAAAATGTGAAAAACAAAAAAGATATTATTACTAGATTTCCCATTAAATCTATGCTTTGGAAAGAATTAACAATTTTTTTAGATTTATTTATTTATTTTAGAGAAAGAGAGAGTGAGAGGGGCAGAGGGAAGAGGGAGAGAGAATCTCAAGTAGACTCCCAGCTGAGCATGAAGCCCGATTTAGGGCTTGATCTCATGACCCTGAGATCACGACCTGATCATGACCTGAGCTGAAACCAAGAGTGGAACACTTACCTCTTAAGTGCCACCCAGGAGCCCCAAGAATTTACAATTTTAAAATGTTATTTTTTAAACCGGAAACCAATCTTTTGATTAATTTAATATTTTTATAGCTCTCAAAATTTTCATTTAGATAGGTAACACTTCTGTTCAAATTCAGTTTTATATATTTTATTGCTCTTGTAAAATAAATCTTTTAGAGGCTTATATTTAAGCTAATGGTTGCTAATATTTAGAAATACTACTGATTTATGTTAATAGTCACGTCTGCCAATATTTTACTAATTTATTAAGTCTATTCACACTTTTGTTCGCTTTGGGTTTTCAAGCTATAAAAGTATTTTTCTAGTCATAATGACAATGTATATTTTTTCATTCTTAATAGGTCTTCTTTCTTTATTACCTTTAAAAAATATTTTATTTATTTATTTGAGAGAGAGAGAGAGAGAGAGCATGGGTGGGGCAGGGAGAGCAGAAGGAAAGGAAGAAGCAGACTCCTCAGGGAGTAGGGAGCACAACTCAGGGCTCCATCTCGCGACACCAGGACCATGACCTGAGCTAAAAGCAGACACTTAGTCAACTGAGCTACCCAGGTGCCCCGAGGTCTTTTTTCTTTACTGTTTTATTATATTGATAAAGGTTTTAAAAATAATGTTTAATAACATTATTATGACAGAACCATTTTATCAACTTCTACCCCATCCCTGTTTTTAAACATGTATATTTCTAATATTTTTACATTAATCTTAATATTGACTATTATTTAAAAGTATTGTGCTAAAAATAGTCTATTTTTTCTTCTTATCATTTTATCAGGAACAAGTATTAAATTTTATCCAACAATTTACAAAACAACCTATGAAAGTAATCATTTCCTTCTTATTTAATGTACCAATATGAAATATTTCAGTAGTTTAGTTTCTAATTTTGTAATCTTTTCCACTGCTTGGGTATACATTTTTTATTATTTTGCTGTGATGAGCTCTACTGCATTTTTAAAAAGTATATTAAATTATTTTAGGGTTAAGCTTATTTAATGCATTATTTTTCAGTTCCATTATTCCTTTACTAATATTATAGTAACAATAATTATAAAATAGTCCTTTTTGTCTTATTTACTGTTTTTTTTTTTTGTTGTTGTTGTTGTTGTTGTTGTTGTTGTTTAAATTCTGCTTGTGACCATGTTAGGCTGCAAAATCTTTGACCTTTTAAAAAGTATTTCTATGTCATTTTTTTCTTTAAGTATGACTCTTTTAAGCACCACCAAATCACAAGACTTTCATTTTAATTCAATGTGAAGATCTTTCCATTTGAATAAATATAAGACATTTATACTTGTCATAATTTTTTAGCGTGATTGTACTTATATTTTCTTTTCAGTAATTCCTTATTGTTTCCTTTCCATGTTGTCTTTTGAGCCATTTTATCTCCTACAGTTATTTATAAAATAGATATTCTTCTTTCCACTCAATTAGTATCTATATTAAATTGTTCACAACTACCCTTAAATGCATCTTTAGCTAATGATTTAAAAATAAAGCAAGAGGGGTGCCTGGGTGGCTCAGATGGTTAAATGGCTGACTCTTGATTTCAGCTCAGGTCAAGATCTCATGGGTCATGAGGTTGAGCCTTGCATTAGGCTCACTGGTCAGTGGGGAGGCTGCCTGAGATTCTCCTCCTCTGCCCACCCCCATTCCCACCATGTGCTCTCTCAAATAAATAAATAAATCTATAAATAAAAATAAAGCAACAACTTCTAATGCTTTTGTTTTCTCCATCTCCTCTTTTCACATTGTGTTTATCAGTTATAGACTCTGCTTTTAAAATTTTTAAAAACCTCCTTTTAGGATTATTTTATTGGAAACATTGCTTCCTTAGTAAAGAAAAACATCTAGTCATTAACATCAATTCTTAATTCACTTCAATTTTCCCTGTATTTTGTTCATTTATTACTTCATCTTGACCTTCGGTGCTTAGTTAGCACTAAGCTTTTTTTCCTGGAATTTTCTATTCTTGGTTTTATATATATCTGACCACTTAGTGATCTAGACGATATCTCTTTGCAATTTTTGCAGAAAGTACTCTTAGTTGTTATACCTTCTGACACCTTCCTGATTTAAAAGTGTTCTGTTGCTTTTATGTATGAGTCAATAATCAGGTAGACATAAAACTTAAAAAATCAAACTTGTTTTGCTTAAAATTATGTAAAAAATTACACTTTGGTCTGAAAAATGTTCTTGTTCTGTAAAAGAAATATGAAGACAATCTACAAAAATATGTATCTGTTTTCTTAAACACTTGAAGGAATTTTGTTTGTTCTAGAAATTTAAAAATTTACCAGCCTGTGACTAGGCATTTATTTCTACTCCTTAATTTTGCCCAAAATTACAATATTAGTGCAGTTTTTATATACAGAAAGTTTTCTTCTGTCATAAACTTTGATTTTTACTTCTAGTCCAGTTGCTCTACTTTGGGGGGAACACCCATTATTTTATTCATAAATATAAGAAATGTTTATCTAATACTAATAGCATATACTATGTGTTAAGCCCTCTGTGGGGGTAGGGTTACAATAATAAGATGTTTATTGCTCTCAAGGAGCTTATTTTCTAAGTTAGACCTCCATAATTTGTCTATCCAATTTTCTCTTACCCTTTTAACTTTTATTCATTTTCTTTAGATGTTTAGACCAGTTATGAAGTTTTTCTTCTGTATCCCTAATTTCTATTTCTACAAAACAGAAATTTCACTTACTGAATTTTTCATTTAGTCACAATCTATTCTTATTTTTACCTGTTCTTGTTTAATTAAAAACAATATAGTCCCTCCTGCTATATTGTTATAATTGGATTCTTAAAAAGCCTCATATTATCAGAAGGTTATTATAAAAACAATTATTTCAAGGAGAAAAGGGGTTAGGGATAAGTGGTTTCAAATGTACAATAATAAGATAATTTTACTACTGTAATTTCAATAATAAATGTGCTTTTATATTTCTAAGTGTTTTTAACTCAAATTGTAACTAATAAGTTGGTCTATCAAAAAAAGTAAATATGATTCTCAACATACCAATCAATTAATGTAAGACTTACAAGGTAAGTAAAATCAGATCTTAGACAATGGATTACTATGACCATAAAATAAGTTATATTACAGTTTGCAACTCTCCAAGTAAAGAAAAAACTGTAAGACCAGCTGATCAACCATTCATTCAAACAAATCTATTCCAAATATTTTTATGGAGTAACTGCATGTCTACATATATAACTATAGTTCTAAATACACCATCATGTTAAAACTAATAATAGCAAGTACAATGCAAATGCTGTATCTTAATGTATCCATGATGTTATCTCCAGCTCCATCTATAAAACCACAGGAAGCGGGAGAAATGACTGAACTCGTATATGAAAACAGCCAGTTTCTGGTATACTTCGTATGTTGGGATATGTTTATTGCTCCATTTCCAAAAGCTGCAAGGAACCTAACAAAGTGGGAGCCCAAGAGAAGAAGACCCCAGGTTTTCAATGTGCTTCCACAAAATTCCCCTTTTCCTGTAAGTTTGCAGAGTCAGCTTTTACCATTTACAATGGATTTCAAGTCACTGGTGCACAAGGCCCAAGAAGCCATCAAAGGGAAGTCTTATGTTGGACCATTAAAATGCAGAAATGCAATTCTGGCCAGGGACAACTTTCACTCCGCTACCATAGGAAACTCCCAAGGTATGTCCACTCCGCAGGCATAGAAAACCCCCAAAGTCAGGGCCAGCAACATAGAAGGAGCATGTTAGAGAGCAAACTGGAATTGATGAAGTAACCTCTTTATTCCTTCCACTCTCTAAAATATGCTTATTTCTTACATTTTTATTGTTGATTCATAAAATTCTTTTTCAGGTGGTTCTAAATCCTTTAAAAAATTAATTCACCAGAAGAACGTTCATATAGTACAACTCATTTGCGTCTTCCCAGAAGTTCCCCAAATTGGAATCTTAAAATATGCATGTTGGGATGAAAAAACAGCTTAAAAACAGTTTTGTTAAATGTCTGTTTTTTTAATTCAATGAATGATTTTAAAAATTAACTTCATTGTTTTTTAATTTACCATCTGTTAACTCAATAAATATGAGTTCTTAAAGTTAACCTAATTGTCTTGGAATTTGCTATTTTTGAAGCTGATTAAAGTTATTTAAATTAATTTTATTGTATATCCAGACTAGAACAAAGCATGTCTGGATTTGAATAGATCTTGGCTAATAATTTACAAATAACTGTGCCCATTTTTAAAATGGAATAATTTTGTTTATGGTCCTTAATATATATCGGTCAACCTGTAGAGATGCAGAGATGCTGATATTAGATACTCAAAAGGATAGTGTATCAATACACCAAAACTAGTAGCCATTAAAATGTGACCAAGTACAAAACTCCAATAACTCTATCTTTTGTCTAATAAAGAGGAAATGCAGAGAGAATATCAACTGGAATGCTATTTCTTTTCACCCTACATTCCCATGGATGAAAGGAATTGCTATGTTTTTTAAATATCATCCTGCCTCTAGTCATAGTTTCTTAGACTAAGGGTGGTCATTGAATCCAAGTGAGCCAATCAGACTCATCCCTAAGAATTGTTAAGACAGAAAGATGGGCCTTTCTCTGGGTGGCTTGAAACATTCGTGGTAGCAATCATGATCTGCTATGTAACTCAGAAGAGGTAATTGTATTGCCATGAGAAAGACAGAAAAGAAATATGGAGAGAGAGGATTGACTGGGTTTCCTGTAGCACTTCAATACATCTACTCCTGAAACCCCACTGCACCCTTGACTTTGGATTCCACAAAAATCTCCAGTTGTGCTTTTCCCTTTTTGCTCAAGCTCAGAGTCAGCTTCTATCTCTTACCAAAGTCAAAAGAACTCAAACTAATGCACAGGAGAGAAAATCCCACTGGTAGTAATGATTGTTTAATCATGTTTTTTTTTGGTTTTACTCCCCCTTTCCAACTTTCCTTCAGATAAGAAGTTCTTAATTTTAACACATAATTTAGCTAGTCTTTCTTTTATGGTTATTGCTTTTATGGTTTATCTAAGAAACTCTGTCTATCTCCAAGTGATGTTTTCCTCTAAAACTTTATGGTTTTATTTCTACATTTAGATCTATAATCCACTGGCAATAAATTTTTGTGTAGGGATCAAGGTTTTGTTTGTTTGTTTGTTTTCTGTATGGATATCTAGTTATCCTAGCACCATTTGTTAAAAACGCTTTCTTTTGTGTATTGGGTTGCTTTGGTGGAGGTGAAAGTTGGGGGGGGGTGGGGTCATCTGAAGCCATCTGAAACTAAACTAATGACTGAATACTAAAATTCTGAGGCAGTTATTTTATTAACTTCATTAATGAGTTTAAGAAAATAATAGCAATGTCTTCACTTAAAAGAATGAGTTAATAATTCATTCATTAGAATTCACTTCTTCCATAAACTTGCATGTAATATACCTAAAATATATCTCATGACTAATAGTCAAATCTGTTTTCTGTTCCATGCTGTTGCCAGTTTACCCCTTTCCATTGTCTATATAATGTGCATCCACTCATGTTCCAAATATTAAAAGGAGCAAGGCATACTGAGATCCAGCCTAGGACTGTATCTATTAGATGGAACAAACTACATACGTCCAAGAATACTAAATGAAACAAAAATGATAACCAAGTCAAAGCAGAATTCAACTGCTGGTCCTGTCTCTTTGTCCCTCTTCTGTGTATCATACCTGGAACTTTTACTGCCCTTTCAATTGTATAAATCAGCTTCCAAGTTGTCTTAGGAAGATCCAAAAGAAATAATGTTACTGTATATTTGAGGTGATCTTGAAGTGTGATCTTGAAATCCATTGATTCCCAATGTGCAAGTCACAGATGACCTGCATACAAATCATCTTCATGGCATACATAGAAAATCTTTACTATTTGCCAAAAACCAGGGTAAATGTATGAGGCAACTGGCTCAGGAACTCTGAGCAACCTAAGCCCTTCCCAAGCTCTGGTGGGTCATCTTTAAGACCGAAAGCTACAATATCTTGGCACACTTGTTATCCTTTTGTACCATAGCACTTGGCTTATTCTCATCTAAATATTTCTAAAAAAATATGCAGTAGTGGATGAAAAATGTATAGGTTTGGCTAATAAGCATTCTCTGTTTCTGGAAAAATTATCCCCAATTTATCTTGGAGAACAATACCTCCCCCATTCCCAGCCTACACAATTTGGGTAGGGTGGCTGCACTCCTAGATCCAAGATGGGCATTTGACGCAAGGCTGGAGAGTTAAAGAACCATAGCTCTTGACCAGGGTTATAAGTGCAGGTATGAGTACATGATACAAATTGATGCAGTCACAGTCAGGTGTAGTTCTTTTGCTGGAAACTTTGAGAAAGAGGAGTGCTCTTTTGTCGGAGTTTCTGTATCAGAAGAATAGAAGCTTGCAGGGACTAGCTTACTACAGGGAAGGGAAAACTAGACTAAGAATGAAGGTAGGGGCACCTGGGTGGCTCAGTGGGTTAAAGCCTCTGTCTTCGGCTCAGGTCATGATCTCAGGGTCCTGGGATTGAGCCCCACATCAGGCTCTCTGCTCAGGGGGGAGCCTGCTTCCCCCTCTCTCTCTGCCTACTTGTGATCTCTCTCTGGCAAATAAATACATAAAGTCTTTAAAAAAAATAATGAAGTTAAAGCAGAAGTTGACACAGAAGAAAGCAGAAACAAGAGATACATGGTGATATTATTTGAGCGGATATATCTAATTATGCCTAAAGCACTCCTTACACTATATTTCCAACTTATGTGTGTGTGTTGAGGAGGTTCGAGGATAGAGTGAAACAAAACTTTTATTTATGATTTGGATTTCTGCCTCTTTCAAACCAAGTTTCCCAAATCCATATGAATCACTGTCTCCCCACTTTACTTCTACCAAATTTGAATTTATGGACATGGAACCAAGGAATCTGCATTTTATTTATTTATTTTTTAAAGATTTTATTTATTTATTTGACAGAGAGAGAGAGAGATCACAAGTAGGCAGAGAGAGAAGGGGAAGCAGGTTCCCTGCTGAGCAGAGAGAGCCCGATGCGGGGCTCTATCCCAGGACCCTGAGATCATGACCCGAGCTGAAGGCAGAGGCTTTAACCTCTTATTTTAAATAAGCATTCTATTTGATTCCTATGCACAGTAAAGTTTGAGGTCTACCAGTATGTGGGAATTAGGGGTGAAAAGAACAAACATTCCCCACCCTGATGTTTGTTGATATCAACAAAATAGTTGGTTAGTTATAGAATCAGAACTAGAGTCCAGTTCTCCTCTTTTCTTCCTGGTAACTTGATTTCCCCAAGGTCATGCTCTATTACTTTTTTCCCTCCTCCAACACATTTTTCATCTAAAATGTAAACATTTACTAATGGCAAAGATTCTACATTTGGGCAGCATTCATAGCATATAAAAATAGGAGGTGCTTTAACAATTTTAAGATAAATGTTACTAGTGAATATGTTCTGGACTTGGCAAACATTTCCACAAAAGTTATAGAAAAGCATTCCACTGTGTGTGTAGCTGTTTTAATAGAAAAATAATTTCTTCCAAAATCTTTCAGTAAAAAATAAATATTCCAGAAATAGAGGCCATAATTATTCTCTGGCTTTGAGTCCCCTTGGCACACCAGCAAGTCACCCAGGAGGTACTTGCTTCTTTCTACTCCACTTACATTTCAGTCAATTCACCTTCTCTTCTGGTTTACACCCCAGGATTTCCTCTTTATTAGAGTAACAATGACAACAATATTAACAAAAGAAAACACCGTCTTTATTGACTACTAACTGTGCTGAAGCACAGGCATTTGCTAACTCTAGGAGTTGATTACAGTGATAATCCCCACTGAATGGATGAGAAAATCGAGGCAGGAAACTAAGAGACTTGCCCAAGGTCATGTTCTGGCTAGTTGAACCTAGATTAATTATACATGCCTACATGTATATAAATTTTGTCTATTTTTTTCTCTGAAGTTCACTCAAAATATTATAATCTGCTCATGCTGCTTCTTTGTATTCAAAACTCATGGAATACAGAAAATAGGTGGGTTTTATTGTACATAAATTATACCACCAGAAAGGTGAATTAAAAAATTACAAATTGTAGAGCCAAATTGCTAAGAATTTAAAGACTCGATTGTCCAATGAATTAAGTGGCTTTAAAAATATGGATATGCCCCTGTATATATAGTGTGTATATATATAAAATATAAATAGAGAGAAAGAGTTTGGCCTTCACTAAAAATATGCAGAAGCTACACAAAAGGGTGTTCTGTAGTTTTACAAAGCCTGGGAGTACAGACTTCTAGGGTCTGCTCCGAGTTATATGTTTAGCTGGCATTCCTTTACAAGGTAGGATCATTAAGCTTAGTCCTAGATAATATTCTGATGCTGTGCTCATCTTTATGACCTACTCTAGATGATTTATGCATTTTTAAAAACCAATAATATTTATCACAGTGAGATAAAAAAATTACATGTGATCGATATAAGATAATTGTGGTCTTGAAAAATTAACAGTCTAACAAAGGAAGTATATGGATGGCATAAGGAGTCCTCAAAAAAAGTGTCCTCCTTCTAAAACTTTGGCTTTTTTTCTCTTTCATTCATTAGCTCTTCAAATATTTATCAGGTGCCCCCTATATATGGAAAGGTGTACATTATAAAAAGGGCAGTGTTATAAAGGCTTTGCATCATCCCTCAAATGATATTATGGAGTATCAATTACAGCCTCCCAGGCTCCAGACTTTTCCTGTTTACTTTGCCACCAGAGAGACCTATTTTTTTTTAAGATTTTTATTTTTGAGCAATCTCTACACCCAACATGAGCCTCAAACCCACGACCCCAAGATCAAGAATCATGTGCTTCACCAACTGAGCCAGACAGGTGCCCTCAGAGTGATCTTTCTAAAGAGTTCTGTTGTTGTTACTCCCTTCCTTACAATCTTTAATAGTGCCCTACCTCACACACTAGGAGACATTTGATGGTGGTCTTTACGCTGGTTTTGATCTGTAGACATGTTTTCTCTCCACATGTGTACTTTAAAAAAATATTTTATTTATTTATTTGACAGAAAGAGAGAGAGAGAGAGAGTCACGAGTAGGCAGAGGCAGGCAGAGAGAAAGGGGGGAAGCAGGCTCCCTGCTGAGCAGAGAGCTCGATGTGGGGCTCGATCCCACCACCCTGAGATCATGACCTGAGCTGAAGACAGAGGCTTTAACCCACTGAGCCACCCAGATGCTCCCCTACATGTGTACTTTTAAGATGTGGGTAAGTTCTCAACATTTAATATTTCAATTTTTCATATAAAACCAAATTAGCAACTTCTCTTTAACAATTTGAAGACCAGGGGCCCCTGGGTGGCTCAGTTGGTTAAGCCCTAACTCTTGATTTCGATTTAGGTCATGATCTCAGGGTCCTGGAATAAAGACCTGCGGGGGAGCAGGGGGGAGGGGCAAGCAGGGCTCCCAGCTTAGCAGGGAGTTTGCTTGAGGATTCTCTCTCCCTCTCCTTCTGCCCCCTGCCCTTCTCCCACTCTCTAAAATAAATAAATCACAAAAAACAAACAAGCAAAAAACGAAACTCAAAAGTAACCTCAACTGGAAGACCTGACACTTGGCATCATTGGGCAGAGAATATATTCTCCAGATTGCCACAATCTCCACCACTGCTTCTGGGCTCAACTTGGTCTGCTTTGCTTACTTCTTTCCATGCTTGGCCCTACAGAGTACACAGAATTTGCAGTCGGACAGACCTGATACCGCTTGTCTGCAAAATTCTTCTTAGTTTGTAGTTGCTTGATTTCATCCTTCTCAAAGATCTCATGTTCCAGCCATACTGAGCTCCTGGTAGTTCCCTGAACAGCAAGCTTGGTCATCCTCAATGCCTTTACTCATACTGGTCTCTCTTATTGAAATATCCTTTATCTTCCTTTTTTGCTTAGAAGAGTCTCACTTATCCTCAGCACTTAGTTCAATTCTTCTATGGAAATTTCCTAAATCCTGACAGTTATTTGCTTCTTCCCATGTGTTCCCATAGCACTTTGTGCCTCTATTAGCATTGCAATGGCTTTTCTTTCTGTGTGCCCAGTTGGAAAATGTTTCTTGAAAAGAAGAACTCGTAACCATCTCCATATACACAGTCCTTAATAGAGTATCTGGCATGAATAAGGGAATATTTATTGAATGAACAAAAAGATGGATAAGTGGATGAATGAATACTTCCAAGAGAGTTTTTCTGTGTTGCAAAATTTTGATGTTTAAAATAAGGGAAGTAACTATTCAAGACAAAATTTCAAAATTTGATAATGATCATGACATCTTTAGATAACACTTTTTTTTTCCCCCAGATAACACTTCTCAAAAGTTCCTGTTCATGGTACCCTTTCTCGGAAAATAAGTCTTGAGAAAATAAAATACATATGATTTAGGAAATATATAGTGGCTTAAAATTGACTGGGCAGTGCAATTTGGGGGGAAGGGGTAGGATTGTAGTGCTGCATTCAAAGAGAGAAGAGAGGGTGAAAAAAGTCACAGCATGCATGTCTCCCTATAATTTGGTGGCCTCTCCAGCAGTGTTTACAGTGAAGAATGAAACATTTAGGACACAAAGAAGAAGGGTGGGATCATTGAGCTGGAGGATATCAGTACACAAGGGTCACTAAGAGTATGTTAGTCCTTAAAAGTTGTACAACATTGCTCTCTACTTTCGGGCACAAGGTAGTCTGCACTATCTGACCTCATTGTGATGATTCTATGGAACCATGCAACTAGTCCTGGCCAATTAGCTGCGAGCCCAAATGGCGTGAGTCACTTTGGGCCATAGAATTTAAGTGCCAGCCCGACACCTTCTGAATGATCTTTATTTTTCCCATAGCAACATGAAACATTGAAGATGGCAACTGTTCTATCAGCCTGGGACCCTGAATGAGGAGACATGGAACAGACCAGCTGACTTGCAAGGGACTCAACATGACCAAGAAAAGAACTTTTATCATTGTAGATCACTAAACTTTGGAATTGTTTGTTATTCTGGCATAAGATAGCCTCTCCTGACTAATATAACAGATTTGCTCTGTTTGGCAGAACTAAGACCAATGGTTGGAAGTTTTAGGGTTTACACGATTTAGGAGTTTTAGGGTTGAAAGTTTTAGGGAAGTCTGCATCAATTTTGTTCAATTTTTACAAATGTAATAAAGTATACAAAAATGGAATGAACTCCTTAGGATACTCCTCATTATACACACAATATACATTGAACTTTACCCTGTAGTAACTATTCTATAGATAAAATCTCTGCCTTGAGGTAGGTGAGTTTCCCTTCACTTAAGGTGTTTGCCTTGATAGCCTCTAAAGGTTTGACATGACAAATTAACTTCAAAAATACATTCCAACCAGGAACTTCAGGATGTGTATTTCCTCTGCTCTAAAAAAGAAAATAAAATCTATTTTCTCAAATATTCTTTTGATTTCAGCCATTTACGGATCCATTGAGCTGTCTTTTCACATTTTGATGTCATCTTGCCACCAAATAAATTCCTTGAAGGCCAATACCGTTTTAGCCCTCCTTTCCATCTTTCTGACACTATTTAGTAGCCAATATTTGTCATCTATTCTCCTAGGAAAATAATCAGCTTTTGACACTAGTTATTATTATTGACCATTTGGTATGTTTCATATTTACTTGTCTTTCTACCATTTAAATCGGATTTGGACTTGTTAAAAAAAATCTAGGAGCAGAAATATATTACCCTAATAACTTTCAGGCAAAATACCTTTTTCTTCTGGGGAAAAAAAAAAGGCTTATCCTAGTACTATTGAATTTGTGGCCAATTACAATATTTCATTAACATCTTAATTCAGTAAGTATTTAATGTATTCCTACTACGTGCCAGGGGGCAAGGTTTACAAAAGAGTTTATCAAGTTATGTTACTTAATGCACTGTACGCATCATCACATAATTCTGTACTGTAAAAGAGCCTATGAACTCTCTGTTCAAGATTATTTAGGGGGGAAAAAAGCAAATTCAAAAGGTTGGGGCAAAATGTTCCTTTGGTTTAATGCAGGGGAACATATCCCACTTTAGATGTGGGAGACTTAGTTGATAACTGGGAAATAAGTAAGAGTGTGTAAGGGAAATAAGTTAGAGTGTATAAGGGAGAAAAAAATCAATCTTTTTTTGTATTTCGATTTCTGTTAAGATTCACTTCAGCCTTTCAGAATTGGAGAATCAGCTGCCTTCTATAAGAAATTGCTAATAAGCAGTAATTAAAGACTGAGAATTTATTCTTTCCATTCCAAACCTGATGTCATTCCCAGATGGAGATATTGGTATTAGTTAGGCAATTCAGCATTTTAGTAAAGTAAGGCAAGAGATTTGGTGTCTCTTGGGTCCTATGGACACAGAAAGTGGTCCAGGAGGGAAAACTTGTGTTTTATTTTGCCCATGGCATTTATACCTTTCTGCTTTGCTTTACAAAACGAGGAGTTGAGGTGGGCACTTGCATCTTAGAAACGAGGGGCTAGTTCTCTAAAATAACACTAATTCATAAACTTTTTATATTCTTATATCTTTGGAATTGTTGTCTTCGCAGAAAATGACAATCAACTGGAAAAGATGAACATTCCAAACACTCAACATTCATTTGGAAGTGAATCCAAAACCACTGATAGGAAAGAACTGTTATATCAGAAAGCAGCATGAATACTTGCGCTATCCTCCTTTATTTAGAAAAACCACACAAAAATACAGCACAGTTGATGTGCTGTTACCAGGACTTGAAAGTAGAATCAACCACTGTGTAAAAGATAAAATAAGATTGCACGAATATGAGGATTTTCCCAGCGTGCTTTATTCATAGACATCTGACAGAAGAGGACCTAACAGAGCTTTTAGGAAAAACTGAATTCTCAGCCCACAGTCACTTTCCAGGAACTTCACTGCAAACAGTGCTCTGCGCTGGCGGGATGGAGATCTTAGCAATCTCCCTCCTGCTTCCATAGTTTCCTTCTCTCTAAATACAATTATGTATGGGGACTTAATGAGAGAGCAAGCCTTGTGTGAAAGGAACTCAAGAAAGTGCAGCTTCTAAAAATACACCGAGGCGGCTCTACAGTCCTTATTGTTACAAACTGACGTTTTGCAGTTCAAGCTATGAACCTAACTACACACACACACACACACACACACACACACACACACACGAAGAAAAAAAAGTAGACTGTTTTTCCTTTCTGTAATCTCCTTAACTTTGAGTAAACAGTAGTAATTTTCTGTTGTCATACTCAATGCAAATTTCCCCAAGACGACACAATATAAAGCAAAAGACCTGTTAGCTTCCCACGAGCGGGGTGGGGGTGGAGGATGGCAGGAAGAGAAGGGTAAAGTTGATGGAGTTATCATTTCTCCTTAGCCTGGGGTCCTGAACCTCCAAGTCACTCTGTTGTTGCAGAGGTTTTCGGAGTTTCAGTCACCTTCTGGGAAGGTTCCCTTGCCCCTCTCCTCCAACAGCCCCCTGTCATTAAATCCTCAACACTTGCCCCCTTTGCTTCCAGCTTTCTGGAGAAACTAGAGCTCAGTTCAGGGTCTTTTCCCAGTGGATCTTAAAGAAGTACAGTTGCCGACGGGAGGATACATATTAAACAAATGGGCAGGGGTGACGGGTGGGGGTCTGCAAGAGGGACCCCCTTCTCCTCCCACTACGTGCTCCTCAGTTAGGGTGCAGCACTCTTGGATGGGTGGGGCCGAGAGGGGCGAGGGTGGGGTGGAAGAAGATGGACAGAGCAGGCTGTAAGGGAAGGAGGCCCCCTAGGAGAGATCGTCTCGACCGAACATTGAGGAGAGAAAAAAAAAAATTGGCCCACATGCCCCTAGTGGGGAGCGATACACCCCACTCGGGCTGGGTTTGGGGGGTTGCGTAGGGCCCTCTCACCTGACTTCCTCCTCTGCTGGCACACACACTACAATCACCCGCTTCTCCCCCCCCCCCCCAAAAGCCCAGCCAAACAACGAACAAGAGGAAGCCGCAGGCGGCAAGAGGAGGGGTGCGCGTGGTGGGGGCCCGAGAGAGGTGAGGGGGCAGGGTTGGCGGGCGTCGAGAACCGCGCCGCGCACCCCTAAGCATACTCCCAGACGCCCACACTTACCCCTAGCGGCTGAGGGTCCGGTCTTCGGCGCCAATCCCAGCGCGCGCCTCTCGCCCGCCCTCGTCCCTCCGGCCCGCCGCCCCCAACACCCCGGCCGGCGCGCTGGGAGGGAGCCTGGGAGCGGCGCGCGGCGGCGGCAGCGGCGGCGGCGGTGGCAGTGGCGGCAGCGGCTCGGGCTCGGCTCGGCTCGGGCTCCAGCGCGCTCAGTGTAGCCGGCGGCCGCCGAGGCTCCACCGCCAGGGGGAGAAGCCGGGGCGGGCGCTGGGGAGGCGGGCCGGGCCCTCGCCTCCCTGCGGGCCAGCCCGCGTCGCACAAGCTCGGGAGCGGCGGCGACGCGGGGTCCGCCAAGCCCCCGGGCGCAGCGTGCCCGGCCGAAGGAGCCGCGGCTGGATGCGCGCCCCGGGGAGCTGCGGGCTCCCGCGGGGGGCGCCCCGGCCGCTCCGGTGCGCCTCCACACTGCGGGCGCGGCGACCGCCGAGCGGAGAGCAGCTCCCGCCGGCCCCTTCCCCCTCCCGCCCCCACTGCCGCCCCCTCCCCCTCCTTCTCCCCCCCCCCCGTTAACATCTCCTCCCTCCCCCCCTTCCTTCCCTCGGCCCCGCGCGCTCGCTAGCTCGCTCCTCGCCTCGCTCTCCCCTTTAAACGCCCACTTCGGATGGGGAAAGAAGACAACTTGAAGTCAAGTTGCAATTAACTTCCGCGGCAGCCGCAGCTCCGGCGGCGGCGGCACAAGAGGCAGAAGCCGCCGCCTCGGAAGTCCGACGCCGGCGCGCCCGCCCGGGGAGCCGTTCCTGGTTGCGGGCCCGCACTCGACAGCCACCGCCGCCCCCAACGCCCATGCCTGAGTGAGTTCTGCTCCTTTGCCTCTCTTCCCCCCCCATTCTTGCTCTTTCATCTCTCTCTCTCTCTTTTTTCGGAATCGATCCAAACTTCTCTGTAGCACCCACCCACGGCGCCCCTTGTTGGGGCGGCGCGGCTCCCCTCTCGTGGACGTCTGGCGGTAAGGGTCTTCCGAACACCTTCTCTTAGTGCGCAGCCGAACCCGGGAGGGGTGGGCCGGTCGAGCGCGGGAGAGCACCCGGGATGAGGGACTTGGAGATGCCATTCATTCTCTCTCAGGGTGTGGGCACCGTAACACACCTGCCCGGCAGACCCTGGCTGAACAAACTCCTTCAGGTCCTCAGTATGACCCCTCTTGGAAGAGAAAAGGGGAGCCGAAAAGACCGAAGGAAGCAAACAGGAAAAGGGAAAGAAAGCCTCTCTGTGCGCCCCCGAGCTGGGCTGGCAGAAAGGTGCCCGGCGGAGTAGGCTGGGGGAGTGGAAACGTTCCCCGCCGGATCGCGAGTAAGCTCAGCATCCTTCCCGGGTCCATCTCCTCCTTCCTCCGCCCCCCGCCCGCGCAGCTGGTTAGTAGCGGCGGCGGAGAGGGGCCTAGAAGTTAGTGGCAACTTCTCCATCCCGGGAACACTCGGGCGCCCGGGCGCTCAAGTTGGAGCCGGGATTTTGAAAGCCGCGGCACTCCGCATTTCGAGCCCTCGCTGGCGGTGGTGAGGTCAGTCCTGAAGGGGCTCCAGGAGTGAGTGTGGGTTTGGAGTGGGGCTGGAGGCTGGAAGAGGTGCTGCCCTCTTAGCAGGACCGAGACATCATAGGTGCGGCCTCGGGGTCCGCACCGTGTCTCCCTCCTGCGGTCCCGACCCGAGCGTGGCGGCCTTCTACGAGCGCTTCACTGCGGAGGCTCGCGGGGCGGCGGAGCATGGGTTTGGGCAACCACGGTAAGAGGCACAAAGCAGGCAGGTGGCAGGTACGGGGAGTGACACGCGTGTACCGGGGAAATGCACTGAGCAGGACTCTTGGGATGACCGGAGAAGACGGAGAGGGGCTTAGGGCTCTTGCTGGAGGTTGTGGCCGGGACCTCCACTGGGGCGTTGCAAATCTCACTTACTAGTGTCAACCACAGGATCGCCTCTCAAAGTGGCCTGGTTGGCAACTTTGACCTCTGCGCCCTTCCTCAGGAACTTTCCTTCGCGGCATTCCAGATTTCCAGGCAAATGTTGTAAGACTTGGACTCTACACGATTGTATTAAGAGACAGGGAAAGCAGAAAGACGTCCTATTCTCAGGAGAAAACCGTTCTACCCGGAAGGCTGGGGTTCCCTGCTTGCATCCTTGGAGGCCAGGGGACCTGACTTTTCCAAGAAGACAGAGGAAGGGTAAGAAATGAGTGAATGGCGACTGATAGGCGTCAGGTTTTGTCCTAAGCAGTCCCTAAAATCTACAGTGTTTGTGCTACTGAGAGAGTAACTCGTGCCGTTGAAACTTTATTGAAATTTACATCCTACTTAACTGGATTTTTCTGAGGTGTCAGGACCGTAAGATTTATTCTGTAGTAAAACGTAGCTGCAGAAGCAAACAACAACAACAAAAACAAAAACTGTACTTTAAGACTGGAAAAAGCAAAGGTTGGGTGTTTACTCTAAAACCTTTAATCTGCTGTGGGGTACTAATGCTATGATTTAGCAGCAGTCCTTTATTTCTATTGCATATTATTTTAGTAGAACAGTAGTACATTCATATACTGGCTGCTCCAGTCTGCTGGCAAACATTAGCATTCAAGCTTACATTTTTGACAAATGTGCAGACAGGAATAGCATGAATAGGCATCTTAAATATTAACAACCTAAGCATCTGTTGTGAAACAAATTTAATATATTTACTCTGTTTTTCTCACATTGTTAGAAAAGGTTATAATAAGTGCATAATTTCAACTTTAGTTAGCAGAAGTAACTGGCTGTATCTTTCACTACCTCTCCAAGTGTTTAACACAGTCACCAGACATAAATACTTTAATTAACTTGGTTAGGCACATTATTAAATACACTTTAGACCATGTGTATACTACGTAAAATGTAACAGTAGCAAAATATGTATCCCGTTTGTGCACATTTTAAGTGACTTTGCATTTTATAAATATACCAGGCATGTTTATTCTTCACCTCCATTTGACACTTATTACTTCATAGTTTTTCTAATGGAAACAATATATTAAATGTAGAGTTGTTCAGTCATATGTAGTACATAATATGTAAACAGTAGCTATAAAATACAAGGCATTGTTAAATTTAAGTATGACTACTTGTAACAAGATTATACAGGAGAAACAAAAATCACTGCTCAATATTGTATTCCTTTCTGAAAAATGAATACAAATGATGGATGAAAAAAGAATAGATAGGGATTTCCCTCCTAAACTACTAGTGCCTTAAAATGTGTGTGGGGTGGGAGTGGGGAGAGCAAGGGGGAGAAGGGGAAAAAAAGAGATAGAGAAAGAAGACCTAAAGAACTTCCAAAAGTCTGAATAGTTATTTCCAGAATCAATGCATTCCTCATTTTCCCACAAGCTGAAATATGTAATAAATAATAGTTCTTTGTATGTAAAAGTATTCACAAGGAATGCCTTTTGTTTAGATGTTGTAATAAATTAATATATTCTTTGGTTGATAATCTACAAAAGTAGTTCTTTTGTCTCCCAGCATCCTAAACGAGAACAACAACAAAATAAGTATTGGTTTGTTTCCGAAGACAAGCCTGTTGCCAGCTATATGAACCTGTGACTGAATAAGCTGTGGTATGCTGAGTGATGGTTAAGAAAGACTACATTGAATTAGCAAAGACTCACATATCTGAAGGAGATTTTCAATTATTTTTTCATGTGACAGGTTGTGGATTGTAAATTAGGCCTAAAAGGTCAGGTGACAGGCACCTGTTCCTCATTATTGTAAAAATCTTTTGGTTACAAACACTATAAAGCTAAACACAACATGGATATACAGCAGGGACTCTGTAAAGCACTCTAGTGGTTTTTCATCTGCTCTGTAAATTTCCAGGAGGGCCATACATTGATATGCCCTTTACACAAACAAATCATTTCTTCCAAGACGTGTTGTCTTGGATGACTCTTATATTAGTACTTGGGATTGATGAAGTATATAAAATAAATGCATATGACTGAATCAATCTTCAGACCATGTCTAGACATGTTGTTATTGAAAGCAAAAATATTATTTTTAAAGCCTCTCTTTTTCCTTTACAGTCCACTGTTTAATTATCAGAATTTGTCCATATTTTAAATAGAAACATCCTCAAATTGCCTTCTGTCCTTTTTAGATGAGTTCCCATTTTAAATAATGGCATGAAAGATTTTGCTAAATACTTGTATAGAAGCAAAAAATTAGTTGCACTATATACCGTCATAGCTTTGTGGTATATAGAAAATGGGAAGAGACCCACATTTTACACGAATGCTGTTAAGAAGAGTGTCATCATTTGATCTTCAAAGTTGCCACTTCTCTCAGGAGAGTTCAGTGATATTTCTATTAGAATTAGAGAGTGTGATTTGATTTTTATGAATGGTTTACTTTTAGATATTTCAGACAGCAGAAAAAGCATACATATTGAACGGACCTAAGTGGCAGAAGGTTGTGAAATATTAAAGGTGCCAATTGCTTTTAATTGGCAAAGGCGGAGGATTTTTGAGTAAATTCGGTAACTCAGATGATTAAATTCTATATTTAAATATGTACGTTGTTTTAGTTTTGACTAGTTTATGCTTATTGTATTTAGTATTCATTTTTAGCATTTGTGATCAGATTACAGAATAGTCCTTACTCTTGCTTTTCAAATCGATTTGCTTTTCAAACTCCAAAACTCTGGGATGATTTTAACAAATTGGTTTACATTTTGACAGAACAGAGTTAAGTTAATTAATAGATCAGGCACGAAAAATCATCCACGGTAGGGTGTATTTTCTGGTAAAATGAAAGTTATGTTTCAGCATGATGAGCATCAGGCTTCAGTAATCTGTTCTTCGTGTGGAATGAACACTTCCTACTTGGAGCTAGCAGGCACCTACTGTTTATTTACGCTGCATTAAACTGACAGCTCAGCAATCAGAGGAAAAATATTACTTACCTTCCTGAAGTAAATACCAGTTTATAGGTTAGTGCACGTATTTATATTCCTGTCACCACTAAATAACGGCTCTGTCTCCATTTTAATATCTACCTGTACTATAATCCAGGGCTTCAGACTCTTCCTGATTGGGGGTAGGGGTTGAGAGGAGTTTCTCTTATCATTTACCAGTGACAAAACTTTAAAGAAGAGTAATATCATCTCCTTCTTTCTGTCGTGTGAGAACCAGTTGAAAGCAATGCTATGCACTTTGACTTTACATGCTTCAACTGTAACATCAAAACCCCCAAAGAGTCTGCATGCCACTTAAAGTAGTCATTTTAGAGCAACCCCAGGACAAATATTTTTAAGCAAATTGAAGTGTGTGTTTGTTAAATTAACTTTCTGCAAAGTTCCAAGCAGATTACTGAAATTATCTTATTACTTAGGAAGTAACTTTGATAAAAGGTGGTACCTTCCAAGGCTTAGATGGAATGTTACAGTTGTTAATGGAGATCTGCGAACGTGAGTACAAAGTGGGGTTCATCGATCTATCGATTGATACTGTTTGCTTTCCCCTGAAAATATTCTCACCCTCTTTGTTTGTCTTCTTGTTAATCTGCCAACCTTAAGATAAGAGAGATTTCAGCTTTCTTGTAAGAATAATACTAAATGCATTTGTTGTTTTCTTTTTAAAAGTCCCTTCTTAAAAAAAATAAATAAATAAAAGTCCCTTCTTTTTCAAGACCCCTGGAAACATCAAAATACTATGAATGTTGAATTCTCAAATTTAGGATTACCTTGAGAAAATGCTTATTTTCACTTAATTCTGTGAGTAGCTCTTATATCATCATCTATACACCGTTGTCAATCACTAATCTCATATTCCATTGATATCAGAGCAGAATGTGGTCTTAATACGGCAAAGAAATCAAATCTGTTATCCAAGGTTCTTCTTCTTCTTCACTATACCAAAGAAAGAGTGTCTACTATGGTAATTTATATATCGTTCCTAAGTGCTATTCTCAATGGTAAGTCTATTTAAACTTGATGTCTTCTTAGAGTGTGATCAACACATTAACACACATTATTTAGTACTTTTGAACTTATGCCAATGGTACCTTTTGCTGTTTATTTTTTTAAGTCTTTTTTAAGATCAGATATTTCATTTCAGAGTAAATAGATACAGATTGTGTGTATATATATTCAGGGTGAGATTTAGTAGCAGAGCATTTCTCCAGCATATTGGCCTATTTTTATTCTTTCAAGTTATTCTGTATCACTTCCACAGTTGTTGCTGTCTGAAGGTTCGTAATAGAAATTCTGATCACCTCTTTCAATGGACTTTCAAGGATGTAATTCAGTTTATGCGATGATCTAGTTTAGTTATGAGAGATGAAAATTAGTTAACTGGTACCCCAGCATTTATGTCCCTAGATTCTGCTGAAATTTATTCAGTCCAGTTATTTGACATTTGGTAGTGAAGTATCTTGTAATCAAAAATTAAGAGTTGGTTCAGTTTCCAGTGGAGAAAAGATCTTGCTGGAGAAAACATTTAACTCTGCAATATTTTATTACACTCATCACTCATTTTAGTGCCCGCTTATTGTTGCACAAATTTTTGAGTACCTCGGGGTGCAGGTCCCCCAAATGAAGCTGAAATGCTTGCAGAAGAAGCAGATGTCAGGCTGCACCTGGCTGTGGACTTGCACTGCCCCCCCATCCTCCAAACCCCTTCCCCCCAGGTGTGCAGGAAGTGGAGGGCGTTGTACCCGGTGAAGTGGGTGGACTCTACCCAGAGCTATGACCTGATTTGTGACGCACCCTCAGAACTGCAGTAATGGTCCAGCTGCTTCACAGGCAACTGGTAACACCTCATTTGGGGATGCTTCTGCCTTGCTAGCAGTGCCAGAGAGAACTTCGTCATTGTCACCTCATCAAAGACTACTTTTTAAGAGCTCTCTTATAGGGCCAGATTTGGAGAGCAGCCTCTGATATTTGGAGGGTAAGTGCCAAAAAAGTTCCTATCAGTTTCATGTGGAGAATCAGGGCTACAGCCATAGGGGGGGAGACAGGCATTCAGGGTTCGGGAGAGATCTCTGGGTTGGGATGTTGCTTTTTCTCAGCTGGAGATGGTTTGGGACTAGGTACCAACAAAAATTTTTCAGTAGGCATTCTTTGGGTGGTGAAATATGGTAGGCAGCTCCCAGGGGAAATGATTAGAGTGTCTTTCCTTGAGATATTTAAAGAAAAGGTGGTATTCTGTGTGAGAGGGAATTCTTTAGATGCTGTTTTCCAGGAAGCCAGGCATATAGTAGAGTTGATTGCTGGAGGTTCCTTTCTAGTCTTCCTTGATGTTTCAGATATGCCGTTAAGAGCCTGTAAATGACAATTTGGCCTTTTAATGTTTATAATGTTAAGGACTTTAAGGTAAAAGAGGTTTTATGTTATAAATATTTTATTGTGATAATTACTGTAAATAAAATAGAACTTAGTATATGCAGATATCTTTTGAAATGGAGATAGTCTTGAATATAGCGTATCCATAATTAGCTGTTTGATGTTGAATGCAATTGAGTTTTCCTGTTCCAGTGAACCAGAAGATGGAAATCTTTGGGGATTAACAACAGGACTTTGTGATTCTTGATATAGCAAACCTTTCCCCATTCACTGATAAAATGTTTTTATCAGTGAATGAAGAACTAAATTAAACTGCTTACAGTTTTAAATTTAAGAAGAATATATAGAATTGATAAAATAATCCAGGTGTTTTTCCATTGTATTTTCACCAGCTGAAATGATACCTGAAGGTCCTGTTTAATGTTAGACGGATTTCTCCAGACTGTGGAAGGACAGAACAATATTTTAATAACTGTTCTTTTAAAAAAATTCTTAGAGGTGGGCTCTCTTTTGGGTGGCTTAAGAGGACTCAAAAACAATTTAGAACATTATCTTAAAAGTTAAAAAGATGACAGCCTTCCTTTGTATGGAGTCATTGTATTTTAATAATACTGTATGCTTATTAGTGTTATTAGAGCAGTAGACAGTTAATTACAGCCTTTTCTGAGACATGTTAACTGTATATTAACAGTCATGTTAAAAAAGAATGATGTATACTCTTACACACAAGCTGCTGCTTGCTTGCTGGACTCTTTTAAAAATATTCTTTTAGAATGTATAGAGTCAGATTTTTGGTCCGAATCATCAGAATGTTTTCTACTACCACTTAATTTTAAAACTTTCCGTGGGGTATATGATTCTCTTCTTCTTTTTTTCTTTTTTCTATTCTCCTTTCTTTGCAACTGTTATTGACTTGGTCACTTTTGCAAGTGGCATTAGCAATTGTTGCCCCTCAGCAGTTTTAGCTTTCCCACATTGTATTTTGAGACGCCTACATTTTCTTATGTTCTGATGACTTTGGCCAACATAAGCCATTAAAAGCTTTTTGAGTTGATTTAGCACCTCTTCCTATTTCTTTTTGTGGAATGATTTCAGTCACTGTTTTTTTAGCCAAGTTAAGTTTTCTTTTTTTTTTTTTTAAGGGTTTTTATTTATTTATTTATTTGACAGAGAGAGAGAGAGAGAGAGAGAGAGATCACAAGTAGGCAGAGAGGCAGGCAGAGAGGGAGAAGCAGGCTCCCTGCTGAGCAGAGAGCCCGATGCGGGGCTCGATCCCAGGACCCTGAGATCATGACCTGAGCCGAGAGACCCTGAGATCATGACCTGAGCCGAAGGCAGAGGCTTTAACCCACTGAGCCACCCAGGAGCCCCCAAGTTAGGTTTTCTTACAATTCTCTATAACCTGATATTTAAGATACATTTGAGCACTTGATCACAGAGGTAGTTCTAAGTCTATTTCCTTTTCCAAACTTCAACCCTTGGTTTTGCTTTGATTTCTGGCATGGCAGGAGAAAGGTGACTGGAACTAGAGTTTAAAGCTGGACTTACCCTTACTTAGACAATGCTACTAAATTGGTTAACTATTTGAATCCCCCTTGTTAATTTGGATATGTAACTTTGTACTATATAGCACTTTAAAGTCCACTAATAGTTCCACTTTATGAATTTTTAGGTGCTGCTGTTATTTATTTCTGCGAGGTATTAAAAGACTACAAAAAAGAAATTCAGTGTAAGATACACGTCTGTTGTGTTCTATAAAATAGGAGAAACTCAGCATCCTTTGCCTTGCATAATGAGCACTCATTAAGAGTTGCTAAACTAATAATAAAATAGTGAATTTAGCTTGTGCCGAGAATGATTTAATGGGAAAAGAGACTTTTTTCTCTAATTTTCTCTTTTTGCTAGGGTTATCTGGACACTTAATCTACACATGTCCCAGTTTTCTGGATAATTGAATATTTTTCTTCTTTAACTATGTGCTCTGTCATTTTTTGACAATAGCACCAGGGTCTGTTTTATCCTCATTGTCTCTGACCTTCAGGATTAGGTGAAGAATCTCAATTTAGGTTCATGGTCCTTTGGTGTTCAGTGCAGTAACAGACTATACTGGGGTCAATAGAGAGAGCTCCCCTAAGGTCCTTGCAGTTAGGTCACCCATGTAATGGTCTTCCTGATATCATAGGACCAAAAATACTACAGACCTCTACCTGTTCTTTACTGAAATGATGATTTTTTTTCCTAGATCCCGCTGAATAAATATCTGTCATGATTATTGCTTAAAGAGAAATTTTTCATCTAGCTATATACATTGTTTAAAAAATGTTTTAAGATTTAGGGTTTTTATATTAACAAAGATTTCACTTTAGTCCTTAAAATTGATGCTAGAATTGCAATAGCAATGCTTCTAAAACATTCTGAAAAGTTCAGTGGAAGTTATTTAAAAAACACTCTTGCTTCTTAAATTTATTTTCTTTTTGAGACCTGTATGGAGCTATTTGCAAGACAGTCCTATGTAGTTCCTCAAAAAGAAGTATTCCTCGAGGGGTACACTGCTGTGTGACCTATTACATTATCACGTACATTCTGTCTCTTTAAAAACAGTCTCCTCTATTTGCCCTATTAATTGTTGATATGTTGCCATCCACGAGACAAAAATTAGAGCTGTAATTAAATAATCATGTGATGCTCCTTAGTGCCAGTGAGAGCAAACTCATTTTTCCAGGCCCTGATGGTCACTGATTATTGTATTACTACTGGCTTGCTTTATTTTTTTTAATGATTCTCTATCTGTAGATTACCTAACCACTATCCTTCTTTTCAGAATTAAAGAAAGTAGGGAATATTCAGCCAGTTAATTGGATAGAGGTCCTCAGGGATGTAAGGTAGACATACCTTTTTTTGTTTTTGGTCACCTGGTAGGTTCTTTGGGGAGGCTACATCAGTGGTGTGGTTGCCTGCCATTTAATTTACACTGGTGTTTTGGCTGGGATGGAGGCATATGGGGAATGCCAGGAGAATTACAAAAGGAGCCGGGTATTAAAATTCAGAAATGATTAAAATTGAAATAAAAGGATGCTGCTTCTTTGCCAGTACTCTGGCAGTCATAATGACACATAGAGATTAGTTTCCACCTTCATCTTTTCCTTCTTTCTCATTTCCTCTTGTTTATTGTTGACACATTTTCCTTATGTCTGTCTCCTGTCTCTGTATCTTTTTGTAACATTATGCATTCCTACTTCTCCCTCTTTCCTTAAGCATGGAGAAGCCTACTTAACCTTATTATAACAATAACAGAATAGGCTATTAATATTTAATATGCACATGATTAAAATTTCTCTCCCTTAAACATAGGTCAGCTGTATTATTATTAACCGGCATGTAATTTTTCATTTAAAATATTCTTATTCTGCCCTTGCTGTTTCTAGAATGTAGTCTACTTTAGTAGTGATTTAATACTTAATGTTTAGAAAACTGTGGTCGGCTAGTGAGAAAAGAACTTACCAGTCATGGATAATCAATTATGCATGAATTCAAATGTAACAGATGGAATCTGGTGAGTTAAAGTTTCTCTTTGCCTTAGTGGATTTTTTTTTCTTATTTGTTTGTTTGACACCTGTCTCTTACATAGAGATAAACATCTAATGTAGGGTGTGGGAAATTTCCTTATATCTTTACGTTCTCTTTAAAGTGAACTTGATTTTTTTAATTACATTTGAGGGCAGAGAATTTTTATGTGGTCTTAAAGATGATCAGATTCTTTTCCATCACTTTATAGATACAGAACCTGATTCTGCTTGACTTATGAAGGGTCACCCAGCGGGCTCGTAAAAAGGAAGAAGCAAGGCCCAAATCTTGGTTCCTTGCCTTTTCTCCACTACTCTTCCTACTGTCATTTTTCTTCTTTTGTAAGAGTTCCTTAATAATAGAGGTGTTAAACTAACTCTGGGTTTTAAAGAATTTCTGATGGAAACTGTGGTAGACTAGTGTTAAATGGTGTAGTATTCTACAAATGTAATCTGTGAACATGTATAATGTTATGCTACATGTATCGTAGATATACGTTTATTCATACTTGGATGTTGGCCAAACAATTTGGATTTCTCAAACCTATTGAGAATGCCCCAAGATTTGGTTTATATCCTAAACTGCGGCATATGCCAGCCACAAAGATGCCTTTGCTTGAAGCATTGTAAATTCTTAGTGACAAAACCACTTTGTGCAAACTGAACTAAAAACTTATTTTTGAAAGCTTTGTTGCTTCTATGGCGAGATAAGTTTAATTTTCACTAAGTATAATGTGAATCTGTAGTGTTTTTTTCAGTTGTAGAAATAATAGAATAGTGGGTATTGTCCGTCTTTAAAGTACTACAGTCTCAAAACAGTTACAAGCTGGTCCCCATCAAAATTTTTCATAAATATGCTGTTTGTTTCTCTCCCAAGTGTATTTATATATATGAAAAACAATACAAATGAAAATAGTCTTTACAGAATAAATAAAAATAAATGATTAAAAAATAGCCTCAAGGCTCACTAGTTCTGTTTTTAAAGTTATACTGTAGCATTATTTATCAACTTTTTGCTTCATATCAGCTGGAAATTTGCATGTATATTTATAGTCCATGTTAGTTATCTAATGAATTAAAAACCACGATAATCACATGAGTTAGGAAAGAGGCAACTACAAAATAGGTAACTGGATATGCTCTAGCAACAGCTGTACTGTGCAGCAATTTCTTAGTCTTTTATTTATGATTTTATACATAATAAATAGGTAATTTTAATTTGGCTTCACCATTCACATTCCTTAGTCATGCATCCATCAGAAAAATATAGAGGGGTAGGTACGAATTCAGTGAGACCTAATTTATACATGAATTTCTAATACATTGACAATTCCATCATTAATACAAAAATCCCTAATATAAAGTCAGTAAGAATCGGTGATAGGAAACAGAATATAGGCTATTTTATGGAAAAAAGATGATATTAGATATTACCACATTAGGTAAATAATCCTAATTACTATCACTTAAAAGTGACTGATAAAATTAAATTTGAAAGCCATTTGGGCTCTTTATAACCAAAAATTACTATTCATTTATTTTAAAAAATAGAATCTAAAGTCTCTATCCAGAGACAATTTAGAAATTATTACACTGACTACATTTTACCATTGCTGCACATCTGTGGCCATACTGCATGCAAGTGTTTGACACTCTTCCGTGCTATTTAATTGGGAGGGTCTACTATTTTATGAGTATGGTTAATTTTCACTCATTTGAAAACATCCAAAAAGAGTTTTTGGACTTACAGTACTCTTATTTGTTTGTTTTTGTCTATGTTTCTTTCTCTGCTTTTGCTAACCTGCCATAGAATAGAATAAAATCTGAAAAGAGAACCATTTTCTTGCATCAGAGGACCATCAAATTACCTACTTTGGGTGGGATCTTGGTCTCTAATTACCAATCCATGTTAATTATCCTTGGGTCAGGTATTCATCATATGAATTAATTATCTAGCATAGACTGGACTGTGGCTGTTGGCGGGTGAGGACAAAGCAATGGAAGGCTGGCGGTGAGAAGAGGTTTGTTCGGTATGTTGTAGCTCATTGTTTTTCTGCTTGGCATGATGCTTTCATGACAATATATATCTGCCAATTTTAGGAATATATGAAAGATTGTTTTCCTTTAGTTTTCTGTTGTTTGGTTTTCTTTTTAGTTATTTTATTGGAGTAAAAGATACATAACATAAAATGTTCCCTTGGGCAATTTTTTAAGTGTACGATTCAGTGGCATTAATTACAACTACACTGTTGTGCAACTATCACCACAATCTGCTTCCAGATCTTTTCCATCATCCCAAAAAGAAGGTACTTTAGTTTTGCTATTCAACTTCTCCTTTGCTGCCAGCGCATCTCAAGCCTCATAGTGGTATTTAATCATTGTGCAGGTGTGATGCAGTGGTTTCTGGTGGTGGCTTTCTTTCCTGATGGACAACCCCCGTCCAATGCCTTGTGGCTATGGGGATTGCTGTACAGTATTGGGTGCTGCCTTTATCTGATAGTCCCCAGAAAAGACCTGGACAAACATCCAAGTCTATTGTAACCTCAAACTCCCTCCCTCCAATTAAGCCAAGAAAGATTAGCAATAACATTCACATCCCTAAGAAGATTTGGTTGATCTGTCTTGGCTGAAGGTTGATTGGGAACCGTTGCTGTTTGACTTCACTGGAATTAAAATCCCCTGAGCTTCTGGAGAGTATGGCCCAGCTTCGGGGGCTGCGATGCCCTGCCATTGGCTCCTAGGCGCGGACAATGCGAATACTTCAGTTCTGCTTACGTGCGGAACTTAGGCTGGAAATAAGTTGAACAGTTTTCAACTATTCAAGGGGAAACCTACTCAAGGTTGAAGTTTTCTGGGAGAAAACTTCGTGCTCATCTACGTTGAAAAAAGACTTAGAGGAAACCAGGATGGTTCTGGCTCCGGTAAATAATAGACAGGTTTTAGAGTTTGATTTCCCATGTGTAATTTTGTGGTTAGTCACTTATGTCTGTAACGATAAATCATATACCTGCACAGGATTTCTGGCACCTCAGTAAATCTCAAGCAAGTGTCCAAATGCTAATTTATCGTGGTTCCTCACACACCATATTAAATCAGTGATCTAATAGCTTGTACCCACCTTTTTTGTTTGTTTGATACAAGTGGCTTGCCTGCACATATACTCCTTAAATTAGGGGCAAGTGCTGGAACAGCCTTAACTTTTCCAAGTGACTCCAGGATTGGGTTAAAAAAAGCTCACTTTAAAGATGTCCTAGTAGGTATGTTTGACTTCCTGTCTCCAAAACATGAACTTAATGCAGTAGACGCCCAACCTGGCTGTACATGAGAATCACCTTGGGGAGCTCTAAACAACTAAATGCCTGGCTCCCACTCCAGCCATTCTGATTTTTTTTTCAGTGGGGTGCAGCCTGGAGATCTGGATTGTTGAAGGAGCTCCTCAGGTCATGACGATGTGCAGCAAATTTGGGAAGCCACTGAGCTAACTTCTGATCCTGGCACCCGGCTTTACTTCCTAAGATTGCAAGAATCTATCTTGCACTCTCTCATAAGAACAGTTCTTGGATTCCTTTTCTTGTGATGACAGTGTGAGAGACTCCAGGAATACAGACATAAGTATACCCTCAGAATGCTTACAGATTTGCAGTTCAGAGGAGCAGACAGGTAGATATAGAATATCCCACTGAAGAACAGATAGTGTGATGGAACATCAAAGGAAGTAACTAAACGCAGGAGAAGGATTCAGACAGAAGAGGTGCATATTAAAGGATATGGCAGAAGGGAGGTCCCTAGGTGAGAAGGGGAAGGAAGTTCGTTCTAGAAGCAATGGGAAAAATATAGCAACCTGAAACCGTTAAGTACTTTGGTAGTGATATCAACACTGGAGGATCAACAGCAATGACAGGAATCCTTCCCTTCCCTACTCAATTTTGGATGTGAGTCTAGATAGAGATACCACTTTTGATGGGATTACTACCATTGTGTCTTGTCAAGGTTATGATCCATACTGACACCTAGGGAAGGAAAGGTAGCTTTTAAGAAATTCTGCTCAATAGATTTTTGCTAAAAAAGATATTATTTCTGGGTAAGAGACCCAGATACCCTGTCATGTTCTAGAAGCCATCTATAATGGCTGTTCATTTCCCTTATGCATCACTTCCCAAACTAGCTTATGAATTGGCTTTTCTTTGCTCAGTTTTAGTAATGACCCTTGTCTATTAAAATCATATCACAAACTAGCAGTGGGTATTCACATCCACCCTTGAGTAATCAGGAAATAACTTTTGATCACTATCAGTCTGGCTATAACTGAAATCTCACTTATTAGGGAAAAAACAAAAACAAAAACCCTTAAGCCCCATATTTACAGTTCATTACCATTTCCCTTTTATCTCCCCTGACACATATTCAAGCCTTTTGCTATTGTTTTCTGCAGTACGCCATTGTTTGTTTGGCATCTGGAGCCCCCCCCCCTCCCCCAGTTTGAGTAGGTACCTACTTTAAAGCTTCCAAAAGAGCCATTTCTAATGGCAAGTGTGCTTATTTAATTCAGGGGTGGGAATGAGGGCCCTGTGATTTTTAACAGGGCCTGTGGTTTTTAACTTCACCTATGAGCTATATAAATGTTCATGGAAAGCAACATTTGAGGTAAATGCATATAATTCCAAATGTACAATAAAGACCTTTCAAATACAGACATGTCTAGAAAGTTGTCTTAAATTTGTGTGCAGTAACACACAAACCTCATTCCATGCAACTTTACAGATCTCTGGGCTAATTCTAAAATGGAAAATGATTTCAATTTGGACATCATTAGAATGTCTGAAAGCCATTCAGCATTTCTAAGACTTTCCTGGCTAGAACCTGGATTTACTTCGGTTGTCTTTTATAGACGTTCTCTAGGTAAGTGCTGTCCCATAGAACTTTCTGCAGTGGTGGAGGTGTTCTGTAATCTACATTGTCCAACACAATGGCCACTAGCCACATGAGGCTATAGAACATATGAATTGTGACTAAGGAACTAAATTGTAAATTTTATTTAATTTCAGTGAATTCAAATTTAAACATTAGAGCCACCTTTCCTCACGGGTTACCGCCTCATCACTCCTGCAGGCTCTAAAAGGAATTATCATTGCATTTAGTGGTGGAGGCTGGTTGCCAGCGACACTGGGAGCTTTTTGCTCTCATGTATTTATTCATAATGTAAATGTTGCAAGGCGGCGTATGAATTCCTGGTAATATGGCAGTGAGCAAGACAGTGTGCTCTCATAGGGCTTCTAGTCTAATATGCGAAACATTTAGTAAGCTAATAATTACCTAAGTTGTTAATTGACTAAGACTGTGGTGACTGTTACAAAGGAGCAATAAAAGAGACTATGAGAAATGGGGGCTATACCTTCTTGTGAGATTAGTCAGAAAGCTTAATCAGAGTTCCATTCATTCACTAAGCAAAAAAGCACCTTCCCTACCCCAAGTTCAAGGCTGGACCCAGGGCTCTAGGAATGGGGCAGCTAACATGTGCCATGCCATAACCTCCAAAGATGTGGGATCTGTTTGACTGAGCTTCATGCATCCGCATATACTGCAAACTTCTGAACTTGATCAAGTAGATTCTCTCCTAAATTGTGCAGTTGTGATGATGTCAGTCACAGATAAGATGTGAGAAGAAGGGTGCAAATGTTTACAGGATATTGCATTTCCTCTCCAATATATGTTTTGACAAAGTTGTTTGAGTTTCAACCCCAGCTTTTTGCTGTTCTTACAAATTTGTATTTGGTCCATTCAAGAAACGGTGGGGAAATCAGTCCTGACATTCCAGACAGACAAAATGAGACACATGACAGCAAAACATATGGCTCAAATAGACATCCATATATGGCCAACACAGACCATATTCCCAGAAAGCATATATGGAAAACACCACCTGCAGCTAAAGCCAAAAAACAAAGAGTTGACACGATAAAAAGAGCAATATGCTACGTAAATTGTGCTGCTCTAAGAGTGTAGAGGGATAGCCAACTGTATTTGAATTTAAAAAGATGAAAAAACAAAACAAAACAAAACATGTCCTTAGAAAGTGCTCTGGTGGTAAGCATTGCTTTGCTAACACAGTCACTGGCGAAGTTGCCATATCTTAAAAGCGTTCAAATTCTAAATGCTTTCTCTGTTTATTACAAATGTATGTGCTATTCAGAACTCTGAATGTGTTTTAATGCTTTCGGATATCTGCCTGCATATTTATCTTAATACGGTGCCATCTGAAATATGCAGTAGTCCTTTCATTATTAAGTTTTTTTAAAAAAAAGTCTTGTGTATCTTTTACAATATTTTATCTTTGCTACTTTTGTGTAGCCAATTTGAATGCCTTCTCCTGTGATGAAAAATTGATGCACTCTGTTTTAACTGTACGTCCGCATGTTAAATAGTTCATGTTCTTGCAATATTTCATGTTCCTGAGGTTTTCTATTTTGATAGCTAGATTTATAAAGTTTATTTTAACTTTTTTCCTATACTTGGCTTGTATCTTTATTGCCAAATATAAGATGCCTATATAGAATAAATTGATGTTTTTCCCCCTCCAGCATAATAATTTATCCTCACATATGCCTAGGAAGGTGGTATTTTCCAAATTATCTTTTTTCTTATTTTAACCTGGGTTTACACTGGTCAATGCTCAGGGGTTACAACAAGTATGCTAAAGAGGGAGATACTATATAGTAAATAAATTCATCAGTTCATCAGTGTACTGTACCACTTAGAGGACATAAACCTCCTTGTGTCATTTCTTATCTAGTTCTGAAATAAAGAATGTACTTGAAGGAAAATTAGTGTATATATATATATGTGATTAATATGTACATAATTGTACTATATCAGTATTTTTATAATAAAGTCATTACTAGATGTCTCTATCCTCATTTATTTTATCATTTTCCAAGGCCATGTCCATCCTTATTACATACTTAGGTTGTGTTTAAGAATTAGCTTGTAATTTCTGGACAAAAGGTGCTATTCAAATTTTAAAATAACTATTTTAATTCCCATTAGTTATGTCAGTATTGGCCAAGTCATTAGGAAACTAAGGCAATCAGGATCATTTTGTCTTATATTATTTGTGTAAATGATAGGATAAATTTATTTACAATATTCTATTCCATTATGTTTTAATATTGACATTTTCAGTAGCTTTTTTTAGTCTTTTCTCTGCTTAAATTCTTTTTATCCAATGACTTTCATTCCCTTTTTTCTTTTTTTTTTTTTTAATATTTCACTTGAGCTGAAGTTTCGTGGATAAATTTTGTTTTGTAGTCCACTATAGTTTTTCTATTTTCTAAAAATGTTGCTACTATTTGTAAATTTGCACAGCATGATACTAGAATGTACTGTTCCTACTGAAAACCAAGCAGGTTTCAGGGAAACATGTCAGGCATCACCACTTTGAAACAACTCTTAAAATATACATCTTGGAAATTCCTAATTTAACCTATCATTGCTATAGAGATTATTGATGATAACTGGCTATATTTTTCTTTTAAATATCAAATATCTTCCTAAAATAAGCTTAAGTACTTCCATGCACAATACCAATTCAGACACCCATGCTACATTTTTGCCATGTTTGTATTTTTCCTTATTGATTGTGTTTCTTAAAAAATCCTCCTCCATATTTCCCCAGGTTTCAGCTTTTAAAAATGTATCATTTGGGCTTTTTGGTAAAGATTGCCATATATCTTCTTGTTTTTGATGTTGTGTTTTGTGTCTTATCATCACATGTTCTTCCTTTTGCTCAAACTTTGGGTTTATATGTGCCAAGATTCACGGTTGCCTTCCTCGATTTTGACTAACCTTTCTGGTTTGTGGGTGAAACTTGGGTGCCATTAGAGTGATATATTTTCATTGTTTCTCCTAAACTTGTTCTCCCCAGGAGGCCATTATTTCCTATACTTTATCTCCTGCTTTACCTTCTGCTTTTCTTAGATTTCTAATGTAAACAGTGTCTCTAAGAGTGTATTGGTAGCTTTAAAGAGCTTAATTTGCATATTTCCCTCTTATCTCAGTACTTGTGCTAACTTGTTGCTTTTTAATGTGTAACAAAATGTTTATCTGACTGATTTTTCTCTTTCCCCTACTAGTGTATTCTGAAAAATAATTCTTACAACATTTTTGTTTTTGTTTAATGATTAACTGCCTTCAGGGTTCTAAGATGTTAGTATTGAAACCCAAGCGATAAACGCTGCATCTCTGTTTTGAATGAGATTGTAATGTTCTTCACTTTTAGAGGAACTGTATTTAATAGATTATCTAAATAAGAGGATCATACTTCTGTGCTAATGACCATTAATCCAACTGGGTAACTTACCCTAGATTACAGAAGTATTTATTGCTACGACAGATGTATTTACCAATCCAAACTTTTCTTTCACCCGGATATAAATTAATTTAGGAATGGTGGCGTCTTCTCCTTTGTGATAACAAATTACATCTCTTTCAAGTGACCCAAATTTTGTTTGACTTGACCACTATGGGCCACGTATTTCTTCCTCCAACGTGTTCTATGGCTGAGAAGTGAGGGAGTTTTGAACCTACCCCTGACTAGCTACAGAAAGCTCTTACTCATATTTTTCTAACGTCGGGTCTTAATAGTTTGGGATTCAACCTCCTTTGACGATAAATATTCGCGAGAGCTTTTCAGGGCTCCCGGCCTTTATTCCTGTGCAATCATTTCTGCCCTCCGCGCTTCTCCAGAGAGATCTACCTCCGATTGTCTCCTTCAGCCACTTCCTGAAGTCCCCCTACCTCAGAACTCCGTGCCTGTCACCTGCACGCCTGGGCCCCTCTCCCGCGGGGCCAGGGCGCCCTCCCTGCCTGGCCTGTCCCTCGGGTGCCAGCCCGCGACGCTCCCGACGTACTCCTTTCTGTGGCTTTTGCGCGCGTGGGTGGTTGGTTAGTTTTCTCCCCTGGCCCTCGCCCCCTCCTCCCTGGCACTTTCTCCCCCCCAACCCCCCGCCAGTCGCGCCCCTCCTCCCGCCCCGCTCACTCTCGCACACCTGCCCCTGCCGCCCGCGCGCGGCGCGCTCCCCTCCCCGCCGAGGCGGCCGCTGCCAGGGAAGCCCCCTCTCCCCTCCCCTCCGCGCCCTCCCCGGCGCGCCTGGCGGCGGCCGGCGCTGGCCCTCGCGCGGCGCCCTGTTATTCTCGGTATTGTGTGTAATAAATGTCGGGCCGCCTCACTCTAATCAAGCTCATTACAAATTCTTGCGCGCCCGGGGCCGGAAATCGTGCGCTCCCCCCCACCCCTTCCCTCACTCATTCACTAGTTACTTGTCTTTCTGCTTTTTAACTCGCCGCCCCCGCCCCCTCCCCCAATCCCGGCCCTCCAGCCCGGGTTTTAATCCCCATCCCTATTCCGCCTTCTCCTTGCACCCTGCCCCCCCCCCCGCCGCCTTCCTCCTCCGCTCCGCACCCCCTTCCTCCTCCTCTCCCTCCCCCCTCCTCCTCCGCCGCCGCCGCCGCCACTTTCTCGCTCGCTCCCGCTCCCCGGACGCGGCGGATGAGCCGGCCCCGCTGGGGAAGGGCTCGGGGCGGCGGCGGGCGGCCGGGAGGAGGCTGCGTGCTCGGGGCTGGGGCTGCGAGCGGGGTGATTTTGTATTAAAATGAGGAGGAGGAAGAAGAGGCAGCCACAGCGGCGGCGGCGGCGGCAGCAGCAGCAGCAGCAGCAGCAGGAACAGCGGCGTAGAGGGCTGCAGCCCGGGCGGACGCGCGGAGCCGAGCTGGGCACGGCGGCGGCGGCGACAGCGGCCGGGATGAGTCAACTAATAATTTAATGGGGGCAGAGACGGCAGCGCGGGGGAGAGCGAGCGAGAGCGAGCGAGGGAGAGAGAGAGAGAGAAGCAGCCCCGTCCGGGGACTCGCGCTCACACGCACGCACACACACACAAACACACACACACACCTCTCCCTGTGCCACCCAGCAACAACCGGCCTCGTCACAACAACAGCAACAGCAACAGCCGCCCTCTAGCCCGGCCCGGGGACCGAGCATAAAGCCGGGGCGACTCCAGAGGACGCTTCCCACCCCCTCTTGCATTTCGGGAAACTCCTCATCAGTTTTGTTGGGGTTTCTGGGTTTCTTTCCCCCCCAAGTCCTAGTGCCATTGTGGTGCTCGTTGTTTACCTCGGACTCTGGCTGAGTGAGAGCTTGGCGACTTTTTGGGGGGAGGGGGCGGGGAGTTTGTCGCTGCTGAGGCGGTGGAGGTGGCTGGGGGTGCCTTCTGATTCCTTCCCCCTCCCCCCAAACCCTCTTTCTCTCTCCCTACTCACTCGGCTCCCCAGGCGCTCGCAGCCCCGCGTCAATGGGCTGGGAGAGGGTCCTCCGGGCTGCTATCAGTGAGGGCCGAATCAAAAGTGGCATTTCAGTGCCTTTCCGGGGCTCTTTCCGCGACCTTCTGCCCCCCACCCTCGCTGTCCCCCGGTAGATGCCCTTGTTGGGGGTGCGAGGCTGTGGGAAGAAAGTTTAAGGTTTGTTAATAATTAGTCGCAATTGTTGGGGAGGGGGTGGGGGCGATTGGAAGGGAGGCGAGGTGGCCTTCCCCTCTCTGCGTTCTCCGGGGTTATTGGAGAATAATATTGCAAGTGACAGCCAGAAGTAGACTTTCTGTCCTTACACCGAAGAACCCGAGCGAGCAGGAGGGAGGGAGGGAGCGAGGGGACCTTTTTTCCCTTTCTGGAGACCTTGTCCGCAGTGAATTTTTTTTTTTTTCTTTTTAAGAGAATCCTCAGTCACCACCTCGCCTCCCCAGCACCACCACAGTGTACAGCTCATAACGGGTTTTGCTTTGTTTTTACGATTTCCCCCCCAACGAATCACTTGTCAGATCAATTTTATCTTCTCCCTCCTCCCTACTTCCCACTCTCCCCTCCTCCCCCATCGAAAACCCCGTTCTCTGAGGTTAGACATTTTACAAACCATATATGTTGTTTTTCGAATTGTGATTTTTTTTTTTTACCCCCTCTCCCATGGCTACTCTTCTAGAGGTTTATTTCTGCCCTTCCCCCGCTTAGGGGGGCGGGGGTAGGGGAAGAGAAAATAATACAATTTCAGGGGAAGTCGCCTTCAGGTCTGCTGCTTTTTTTTTTTTTTTAAATTAAAAAAAAAAAAGGACATAGAAAACATCAGTCTTGAACTTCTCTTCAAGAACCCGGGCTGCAAAGGAAATCTCCTTTGTTTTTGTTATTTATATGCTGTCAAGTTTTGAAGTGGTGAGTTTCAGGTCGGTTTTGCTAATTTCACTCAGTAAAACTGCAGTGTTTCTGTTTCTAGATAGTACTTTGCTTCTTTGTCTCTTTAAAAGGTCACAGTGAAAGCTTGGCCTGGATCGTGCCGGCCAAATGGAATGGATAAGGGCACAATCTCTTAAAATGTGATTATGGGGTTCTTTGGGGGCGAATGAGGCGATCCAGCAAGGAATTTGTTGAAAAAGATCCCACATTGCGAAAAATAGGTTGTTGAAACCAGAATTTCGTGTTTCTCTTTTTCTTTTTGGAGGAAATAATAGCTGTGCTTGAGTTCACTGTTTTATTCAGTAATGATCATAGATAGACTTGGTTTATGGACAGGGAAATGGGATTTTGAGAAAGTAGCCTGCATTCTGTGTGACAACCAGACGTTACACTAAAATGCATTTTAAAATGTGTAACTCAAAAGAAACTCTTCAGCCTGGCATCTGTTGAGACCGTAGTTAGTTCCCGTGCTCAGTCCAACAGGCCCTGTGGAGGCTGCTCTTTCCAATACCAAACTGAGGTTTGGTGAACTTTAGCCTTGGGCATAGAGTTTAAATGAGTAAATTGGGTGTTTTATGTGCATGTAATTTTGCTTTATAATGTAAAGCTTTTTACAAGATGACTGAGTGTTTAATAGACTCTTATAGGTGGGTGTTGGAAGGATAATTTTGCATGACCTATATGATGTTTTGATTGTCAATACATTAACTAAATTATAATCTATCACTTTCATTTGCTGTACAGCTTTTAATGCTGTTAAGCCTCATGACTACTTAATATGTTTTGTAGCATTAACTTTGATACTGTTGTCTACTCCCCTCCCCCCTTTTTTTCTCAAATTGCCCCATGGGTTAAGTATTTTCTTTTCAAATCATATGTTTTAAAATTCATTTTCTGCTCTAGGGTAAGGGAACCAATTTTAGAAAAAGCAGCTCTGTATTATAATCCACATGAAACATTAGAAGCAGTGTTTTGAATAAGTTAATAATCACCGCTCTCTAATTTTGGCTTTAGACTGTAGTTTAATATAATGGAAAAGAGTAATCTTGATAAAAAGTGGTTAAAAGAGGCACATTTATTGTTAATGAACCTCATAACCAAAAACAGATGGGACCTCGATCAACGGTAAACCTTTAGTTCTCAGTGTGCCACCCTAGAGTACAAGGATAAATAGCCATTATTTCTCAAACTTTATAGTTCTTCATTTGGTGTTCTTAAGGTTGCTTTTAAACCTACAGATTACCATTGCTCCCCCCACCCCCATTCACCTCTTTTCTTGATTGTAATAGACAAAGTAATCAATGGTTAAAAGGGAAAAAATGCTTACAGAAAGGCAATGCTAATACAAGCTGGCTTCCAACAAACACAGATCTCAATAGCTTCTTTGGTACAATATATATATATATTTTTAAATACAAGATATGTTGAATTACCAGACAGCTGGAAGAAAGTGGTAATTATTATACTCTCGTTGGCTTTCCTAAATATGATCCCCTCTCCCTTAGTATTGGTGAGTTCCATACTTAAAGTACCATGAAAGTTTATAAAATAATTCTGCTAAACCTGTTCTTATCAGTTCAATTACAACTGCATTTTAGAAGTGACTTTGATATTGTACTAATTGCCTTATTATACACAGTATGAAAATTGATGTCCAATGTATAATATAAATGAAAACAATTATCTACTATATTTTTTCTGAAGTCAATTAAGATGTTGACTTCATTGCATACCAAGATTATTTTTAAATGCTAGTGACTGTGTTTTACCAAAATCATCAAGATTTTTTTAAAAAGTGAGTTTGGCACTTCATTATATCACAAAGTATTTTCAAGTTTTTTGCTAGTTAAATTATTAGCAGCATTCTATTACTAAATATTAGTAATACACCTAAATATTAACACTAAAACATGTAAGTTGTAATGCTTCAGCACCTGGGGTATTTGAAGAAATCCTCCATTTTTTTCCATTTTCTTAAGGGTGATGTGATCCAATCACATGTTAGAGCCAGGACTTGACTAGATAGATCTTTAACAGGTCATTTAATTCTTGAAACTTAAGCAGTAGAAAACTTTTTCTGTGAATTAAACTGTAAAGTCAATGAGGAGTTTAAAAAGCAGATATTTGCTACCTTGTTTTGAGGTGGTATATATACATATTTTTTTCTTCATAAAAATTAAACTATATAAAAATGTAAATGTGTACATCAGACTTAATTAATATTTTGGACTGTGATAATCTTCCCATTCTTGATTAAAGTGTTACTATTGTGTTCTGTAATGAGTTTCTAATTTTTAAAAATTGGGACTACATGAATATGTTGTTTTCTTTTTAGCTATACTTGTGCTAATTCTTGTTCTAAAAGTAAGCCCATTTCCCCCAACTTAGTTTTGTTGGTAGGTAACAAATTACCTTTTTATTCTAATATGTGTAGCTACAGTTTCCACAAATTATTCTGTTAACTTGAATGGAAATGTAATACTGTAATCTAAAAATATAGTAACATCTGCAGTATATTATTTACCTAGTTAAGCAATTTTACAAGTATATTTGTGGAGAGAAATAGCTAGGGATAAAATATTTATTTGGTGTATCATATATAATATATAGAGAGAGGGTGAGGAAGAGAGAGAGAGAGACCCCCCCCCCCCATCCAATTATAACATGTCTTCTTTTTAAATTCTGGCAGGTGATCTTTAGAGGGTAACTGAGTATGGATCATTTGAACGAGGCAACTCAGGGGAAAGAACATTCAGAAATGTCTAACAATGTGAGCGATCCGAAGGGTCCACCAGCCAAGATTGCCCGCCTGGAGCAGAACGGGAGCCCGCTAGGAAGAGGAAGGCTTGGGAGTACAGGTGCAAAAATGCAGGGAGTGCCTTTAAAACACTCGGGCCATCTGATGAAAACCAACCTTAGGAAAGGTAAATACTTTTGAGCCAAATCCTGGAAAGCTGCAAGCCCTTGTGTCTACTCAAGGCGACTTTGTGTGGGGGCGGAGAGGCAGAACATGTCTTTGTATGTTCTTTTCCTTGATTCTGTTTCTGATGTGAAATTAGTCACATTCCAAGCGGCCGTGTCAGTCATGTTTGGAGAGTGTAGGCTCTGCTTTGCTGGAGCACCTTACCCTACTGGAGAGTGGAATCATTGGATGTTTGGGTGAGGACTGAGTTAAATATAATGGCCTTCGTTACACAAGGCTTCCATTGATAAGGTGTTATTGTAGGAGAGGATATGTAGGTGGCTGTTGCTTAAACTAACCCGATTGAGAATAAGACACTTAGATTGTTTGAGGACTGCCTTGGGTTTCTTCAGAGGATTACTAGCTAGCTGTAAGTTATTTTCAGAGATAATGGGAATCTTATGTGATAGGATGTAAAAGTTTTGCGATGTCATTTTTTTTTTTTTTTGTGGCTTGTTTTCTTAAGAGTAAATTTATTATTTAGCAGTGAAAAACCTGATGATTCTAGTTTTTGATTTTTGCTACGGTTGATAAAGGAAGGGCAGACTTAGGCAAGTTTATAAAGGGAAGATAGGTAACTGTGTGACTCCTTTCTACCCATTTTATATTAAATTGATGAAGTTTAACAACTTTGTGTTCAGCCCTGCTATTTATGTAGATCAGTGCCTATGCTGGGTATAACATGTGTGTCTCATAGTGGTCTTTATTTTGTCTCTGAATAACCGTGTTTGGGATTCAGATTTTTCCTTACATTCACTAAGCAAAGGATAAAAATGCTGTCTTTTAGCAATCAAGAATATTAAGTAGATAAAGTTAGAAGGCAGAGGAATTTCACTGTGTTTGATGCATAACATTTATCATACAATCATATATTTTTTTCTTGGTTTGGCGAAAACAAAGAATATATTGATCCTGAAATGAACAGACACAGCAGTCCGTATTGTTAGATCTTTATCTATTAAAAATGGAAAAACAGCACTTCAGCAAATTCTTTGGCCTCTACTCATGATTACCCTATTTATTGATTGTTTGCCAAGAATGTATGCATCTTAAGAAAGCCAGGGTAAGAGCATTAAAAATATAATTTATTACGGCTTTTCAAACTGAGTGCATTAATATTGTACTGTGGAGCACTGGGGCTCTATAAAAAAGACTTTCTGACGCCTGCAAACATATAAGTTCCATAAATTCCTAAATAGGAGATTTCAGCTGTCTCTGGTATTATGTGATATTTGCACAGCAAACTTTAATGCCAGGACAGTTTTAGACAAGGATTCTACAGACTTCACTGCTCCTTATGGCAGACGTGCTGTTTACACAGGCTCATAAACCTCCAGCAAAAGCTTCTAAGACTGCCTCCAGGTTTAAATCATGCGGTATTTTTAGCATTCAGCAGTGACCAGTGCACTCCCCTTTTTCATGCTGGAAGGTTATGAAGTTGCTGTAGTTGGAAGTCTTGCCAAACACTGGCACAAATAATCAGACAGTTCAGAGAAGGCTCCTGTTCAGCACTCCTTGCAGTATCAGGAAGACAAGGGTGACAAGTTTGCTAGAAGGTTTAGCAGCTAGATTTGTCATGAAATGATTCTCTTGTCACTTTATCAATAGCCACCTTAATTATCTATAGGCTACCTCTAAATAGAGTCCAGAGTAAATCCAGTATGTTTCCACAGTGCGCAAAACCTGTAGTTATTTTCGTAGGTCTAAGGAGCATATAGTTGAACACGTCTGTATCATTCTATAAGAGGAAAAATCAATGCGTATGTTTTTGTTGTACTAACCCAACTCTTTGAAGCCCTCAGAACAGGGGGAGGAGAAACCAAAGTACAGTAATTTCACTTCCTGCTCAATTTTTTTTTAAACATTGCTTTCATAGGGACTTGTTTTAAAAATTTAGTTTAATCGTAGAAGGTTCTGAGCTTGCTTCAAACAAAATTACTAAAGCTTTTTGGTGGTGGTTGTGTGTGTGTGTGTGTGTGTGTGTGTGTGTGTGTGTGTGTGAGTGTTTTAATCTTATTTTTCATGTGCATGGTTTCTGTTTGACAGGTGCTAGATAAAAATTGTGGCTGAGATGAGAAAGCACTACTTAAGAAAAAGAGGTTGGGTGTTTTTGTTTATTTATTTAGGAAATTTTGCCAAAGTACCTTCAAGCCAAGGAAGAAATCACCAGTTTGCTTGTTGCTATTTTTGCTGTGGTCTTCCCAAGTCTTCTTCTGATCCCTGACAGGTTCTCTCTCTGGTATAAAACAGATGAATGAATGACAAGAATATTGGCAAGCTCTGCGGCTTGTTTTTCATGCCTAGCCTGTTGGGTACCTCCGGATGAGTCTGTGAGCTTTTCTAAGTAAACCTGAAGGGGTTTATTTGTCAGAGCTAGAATCTCTAGTGAACAGTTCACTAAGGCTTGGGCGAAGATGCACATGTAAAAAGGTGTAGCTGCTTTACTGCCGGCTTTTGTTCAGCATAAACAAGAAAACAGAGCCTCTTTAAAGGGCATCCCTGGTGTCAGGAGGAAATCCTGATTTTGAGCTCGGGTTGGTATGCACTAGAAATCTCCAGAAGTTGGGAGGATTCTGTGAGTCCAGAGGGCAGAACCTTATAGAGGCATTAATGTTATAGGACTAATTGGGGATCCTGGGTGCCCTGTTAAAGTAACCCTTGTCATCATTTATGCTAAAGATGATACCCTCCTGGCAGTTTGCCACAGTATAGTTCAGACCCATCTGCTTTTAACCCTTTTCCGTATATCACTGGGAGCCTGACAGTGCGCTGCATAAACACCTTGAGTACTACAGCATTCCGTGATTTCAGTTTCTAGAAGCCTTTTTTCTAACAGTGGTGTGGCCTGTGCTTATTAATCATCTGGCTACTGAGTTATTACATTGGATTAAAGTGAATAAAGGGAGAACGCATCAGATCTATGCAGATTCCTTTATCCTAATATGTCATTCTGAGGCCACTTTCCTTTTCTCTCTTTCAAAACATGCAGCTAAGATTGTTCATTTTCAAGACCTATGGTTGCTGTGTTCTCTTTTTAGTCAGGTAGCTAAAATGAGCGGCCATAAAAATAAATCTTATTTATTTACATAGTGCACATATTGAAATCATGTATTTTGAACATCAGTTTGGTCAAGTTTTGTGTTTCTTTTATGGAACTGTTAAGGAAAGATCTTCAAAAAGGAAGAAAATGCTAAAACCATTAGAGTCAGAGGTAATTTGGACCCACACAGGAGAAGTTTAATGTTAACAAAAGCATGTAGGAAGCATGATGGTGGGTTCTTCGGAAGACAACTGTAGTGAGTTAGATTTGCACCCTGTGTACCACTCACAGCAGATCAGACGAGAAGACACTTCTCTCTCGTCAGCATTATTATTCGATCAAAAAGGTAATTCTGCATTAATTGATTTTGGAAAATGCACTGTTAATATTAAAGCAGAGCCCAAGTTATCTTAGGACCAAGTTCACATTCTATTTAAATATTTCTCTTACAACTTTAAACAACAAAAGAGTGTGTATATGTTTGTGTGTGCGTGCTTGTATTTCTGTGTCCTGTCTGCTTTGGAAACACAGTCTTCCCTTCTCTCACTGTTGGGAAGATTTATTTTCATGGTTTAGTTTTTCCTTGCTCCCCCCCCCCCCACCCCCCGATTGCATTTCTGAAGATTGTTGGTTTGCGTCTCTTTTTCTCTGTCTCTTTGATAGGAACCATGCTACCAGTTTTCTGCGTGGTGGAACATTATGAAAACGCCATTGAATATGATTGCAAGGAGGAGCATGCGGAATTTGTGTTGGTGAGAAAGGATATGCTTTTCAACCAGCTGATAGAAATGGCATTGCTGTCTCTGGGTTATTCACATAGCTCTGCTGCCCAGGCCAAAGGTAAATAATGCATACGTGGGGCTGGAAAAATTGCTTGGCATCCTTTGTTTACTTTGCAGAGAAAGCACTGACTATTTTTATTCAAAGAACTGTAGCCTGTGTGTTACATTGGTTCCTTATAGACTGTGGGTTTAAAAAATTGGCTTAATTCAGTTTGGTTTAGTTAACACACATTTTGCTCGTGTGGAATGTCGAGGTAGATTTTTTTTTTTAAATTACTTCAGCTGAATCATTAGTATGCTTATTGACCTTAATAATCTGCTCCACTGAGGACCCACAAGGAAGTGAGGAGCGTATTTGAGCAGATGGACTGTTGAGAGTCAATTTGCATTTATGACTGAATATCTAGTTCTGTTTCTTTTATTCTGTTTCTGATGGTTTTATGGGCTGTAAAGTATTTTTCAATGCTGATTCCCATTGCAATAGAGAATCTTATCTAAATCGTAAAGCCATTTAGAACTGGTTCAGCTATGTCTTATTAGAACTTCCTGTAAGTTAGGAAAATGTGGCCTGTGCATAGGTTTTATTGATGAGGTTTTATTTCCAAAATAATAAACAACCCTACAGTCATTTACATAATTTCACAATTTGGAAAGCTAAGCTGTGACTATTTTCATTGACCTGCCTTTTAGAGGGAAGGGAATCATTCAAACAGAAATAACAATATTGCTTGTGGTGGGGGCCATGGAAAACACCACCACCACCACCTTCTACTCGAAATATTATCTGAAAGGTAAAATATTTAGTGACATATTCTCTTTATCTGAAATAGGGCTAATCCAGGTTGGAAAGTGGAATCCAGTTCCACTGTCTTATGTGACAGATGCCCCTGATGCTACGGTAGCAGATATGCTTCAAGACGTGTATCATGTGGTCACATTGAAAATTCAGTTACACAGGTGAGTCAGGACACTGGTTCTAGGGCAAAAAGTTCCATGTGCTTGATCTTTTGAAATAAAGTGTCTCTGGTCAGCCTTTGATTTTTATTTACTCTGTGTTTCAGAAAGGTTAATGCAAACTGATTTTATTACTTTATCCCTTCTGCTTTATTTTCCTAACTTCAGTGCATATTTAAAAGCGGCTTCTCCCCCCCTCCCTTCAGCCCCCCCCCCCCCCCCGCCAAATTTGTAGGTTTTGTGCAGGATATCAAAAGACAAGACTT